>CM060698.1:142941040-144141040 GCA_030686995.1 Artemisia argyi
AAAAAGAAACATACAACACTCGAAAATCTGACAAGTTAATTAATTTTTCTTTTAATGTGAAACTTCACACACATGTATATGATAGATCACTTTCTGAAAATTGTGACAATTAATTTTAAGTTCACATACTGATGTGAAACATGAAGTATAATGCATCGTTATTTTTATATCTTAAACCTTTTATAGACTTACACTCTTTTTGTTACTCGTATAATGAAATGACTCATTTGTTTCCGTCAAAAATAACATACGTTTCATGTAACTAAGCTCAAGTTACGCTGTTATAACAATCCATGTAACTTATCGTTTACTAGCGTTTAAAATATAATCTACTCATGAAACTCGAAGCTAAAACACATATTATCGATTGATACTTAAACATCCATGAAGCTTCTTCAGCTATAACTAAAACTAAACTTAGATTAGAAATCATTTACTGCCTTCTAAAAGATCATTTCATACAGCCTTACCCGGGCTTTTGATCTAGTGATACGTGAGTTGTTCACTAACTTACAGGCTGTGAGTTCAAGCCTCGTTTGAAGCATTTATGAGATAGGTGGATACAGGTGTGAAAAAAAAAATTGCCGTTCTAAAAATAATAATAGTAGTAAAAATTCATACAGCGTTAAAAGTGTTATCAGGGACACTGAAACCACACGATTTTCTTTTTGAAAGGACACTATTAAATATTTTAGGTGAGGATATAATAAACTTTTGAACAAATAATAAATGGCAGGCAATAATAAGCACGTGTTTGAATTATACTATAATAATAATAATAATGTTGTGCGGTCCACTAAGAAAGTAACCTGGATTTTGACAAGATAACAACGCTTATAATAGTACTAGAACCGGTACCCGCGCAATGCGGCGGCGGGTATTGTGTGATTATATTTTATGTTATTTGGTTGCTTGTTTAGTTGTCTTCATGCTTTATAAGTAGAATTATTAGAGATGGTTAAGGCAAATAATTTTAGTTTGAACAACCAACCGCTTCCTAACAAACTTCTTAACCAACTTGCTTTCTAACAAATTAATTTGAAATCTTTCCATAATAAGCAAGAAAAAAGTTTGAATTTTAAGCCTTTCTAATTATAGAATAGTCTCAAATAGATTATATAGTAGTATAGATAATGTAATGTACCGACTTGTGCTTATGTGTGTGTAATTTGTAAACTTTTAAATAAATAATGGTCTCAAAAGGTGGTGTTGAGGTGATGTAATGATAAAGGGATTTTTTTTTTTTTTTTTGAAATGTTAAAGCTGATGCGGTGTTAACGTGGCTGGCTGATTTTTTTTTCTTCATAACTTGAGTTATGATACCTTATGCTCTTAGAATTATCAAATGATGTTCATCAAAAAATGCGTGCTATGGTCATTAATCTATATGAATCAATACAAAATGTTTTGTAGTTTTTATTTTTATGTTAATCGATTTATGTTCATTGTTACATTTAAAAAAAAAATTTAACTGTTATTACAAAATATTCATCAATAATTTGCCCATAAGATCATTAATACAAAAATGTTTGTCAAATATCAAATGTTCATCAATCACGGTCTGAATGTCTATCAATTATAGTCTAAATGTTCATCAATCATAAATGAAATGTTCGTAAAAATATGTTCGATCAATTGTGGTTCATCAATACTATTTGTAAGATGTTTAATGAGTGATCCGCTTAACCTAATAAGAAAATATATTTGTGATCATCTCCTGACTTTTTAGATTTTTGAGAGTTTGAAAGGGGGCAACTTTTCATTTGATCTCCATTCTATGTTAAAAAGATAAAAATATATCATAGCACGACATTCACATGAAATTAGATATTTAAGTTGTAACAAGATTCTGATTTTTGGATTATTTGATCATTATTGCAAGAAAATAAAAAATATATATGCGCTCATGAATTGAACACATGAAAATAATCTCCATGTGACACATTGCTTTCCAGTAGTATATGTGGTCCATAAGCATCGATCTCCTTTCCTTTGTGTATGCTTGTAAACATTGAGCTTATCCACTCAAAGGATGGCTATCCATGCTTATACATACATGCACACACTCGCTTGACTTTAATCACCGACGACCTTATTAACTTTGGTAACTGACAAGACTACGGACGTATAATCAAGCGCAAATTAGTGACAGATATATGTGTAACGGAGAGTTACTATACTTGTGTCCATTTTTCTTAAGATTTTGCTAACAACAATATAAGTTTTTATTTTTAAACACTACGCAAAGCGATGATTTATAGTAAATTACGAACTTGTGATTTTGATATAACCCTTGTAGTGGCTCCAAAGTTTAAACCTTGTAGTGGCTTCAAAGTTTTAATAAGTTAATTATTTTAAGTAAAGGGTATTTTAGGGAATCCACATTACTTATTATTATTATTATTATTATTATTATTATTATTATTATTATTATTATTATTATTATTATTATTATATATATTTTTTTATTATTATTATTTTTTTAAATTTAAGTTTTCAAGGTTAGTTAAATTTATTTTATAGGTAGTAGAAATATTATATAGAGTCGGCTTAAGCCCCGTAAAAGTCTAACACAAATTTTTGATAAGCTTTTCCTTTTGTGTAATTTAGCTTTTAGAATGATTGTATTTTTGAAACGTCTCAGTATAATCACTAAAAAACTTATGCGAAATCGATAATCAATTTTTCTTAATAGAGAGTGAGATGTAATTGCAGATTGAGAAAAAGAAAGAAACAAACCTTTAAGTACGTAAAGAACCGAATTAACAAATGTGTCTTGTTTGCTTTGTTTAGTGGTGTTTGTTTAGGCTCATTTTTTTTTCCTTACAAGCTTCTGTAATTTCGGTTGATGTTTATAAGCATATTTTTTGGTTTATTTAAAATTTATAAAGTTATCCAAACTTATTATGATATACGTAGTAATAAATTTATATAAGTTCATAAGTTTATTAATGAATCATCTCTGGCCCGATTTTATTTTTTATTATTATTATTATTTTTTATTTTTGAGATTTTAAACTATTTTTATTTTGTGAAATGAATGGTTCGCTTGAGCTTTTTTATTTTGAAGCATTCTTGACAAAATTGAAGTCTATACAAATCGCGAATCTTTTCTGTTTCCTGTAACTTTACTGCAACACCTTTGTTACATTTGTGCATTAAATTTTGGTGGGTACAAATTATTATACTTAAAAGTTCTTACGATATTTTCCTCGTTTGCCATTAATGTGGGAGTTATGTATGCTGTCCTACATAACAAACACACAAATGTGCTTAAAGTCATGTAATCTCTTTAAAGTATAACGAAAGTTCTTGACTGAGCCAACGTATGTGGTTGTACGTGATTCCCATTTGGGCCACGTATGCATCACATATTCACGTACCCTATCAAATTCCGCATAATCGTGAATAACGTGTGTCGAATGAACAAGATATTATAATTATAATATGAAAATCACATGTAATGAAAGAATCAAATGTTTTATATAACAAGAGATTTTGTTGGTCATTTTATTTCAAGATCTAAACGAGTTTCGAGAGATCTTGGAGATGCAAAATACACGAAATACTAATGTTTTGAAATCCGAATCGACCTGGCCGGGTTAACTAGTTGAACCGGTTCGGCCAAAAAAAGGTAAAAGAAAGCCCGGTTAGACCCACCGGGTTTTAAGTGACACGGGTCAACCTGATTCTCAAAACCCGGCCGTGTTTGGTTTTTTTCATTTTTAATAGAAAACCGGGTTGACTCGGTGGTTGAACCGGTGGTCGAACCGGTTAAAAAAACATAGTTTTTTTAATAGAAAACTGGGTTAACCCGGCGGACGAACCGCTTGAACCAATAACCCGGTGACTCGACCGGGTCGATTAAAAACCCGGTTTTCAAAACATTGCTAAATACATATTGTGTTTTAGTGAGAGAAAGTAGAGAGAATGTGAAAGTGAAAGATATTATTAGAAGAAAATTAAATAACATATAACTGACTCTTCAAGTGGAGTCTTGAGAGGTATATAGTGGCTCAATATATCACTACTTTGCCTCGTATAAAATATTAAGGAAGTGATTGACACACTTTAATTTTTTATTGAGGCACTCACGGTACAACCAGTTAAAGCAGAATGTATAAACTGTATAACTGTTTAATGCATATGTTGGAGTGTCCCAATCAAAAACTTAAGTGTGCAAATCATGTCCCAAAATACGTTTCTAGTCCTATCCCGTAATGTCATCACTTTTATGAACCTAACAATCTCTCTCAAAGTGGTGACATACGGGAATTGGTTACAATGATTCTTACAAGTAAAACAATAAAGTAAATAACAATGTTGTTGAAGCGCAACTTCCGGCGATCTCGGCTTTGATCCTTTTTTGCATTGAAGGCTTTGATCTCTGTATCTATGAACTTCTTGTACAATATCTAATTGGGTTATTACTCCCTCCCAATTAGTGAGCCTTCCTTTTTAGTCTATTCTGATTTCTAAAAGTTTTGTAAAATAACACAGAAGTAAAATAGATGGAATATACAGCTTCCTCTTAAACTGACAACCCTTCTATTATCAACAAATGTCTTTAGTCTTCTATCACGCAGCGGAGAAAGTAGAATCGACCGTAGACATAGCGTTGTTCGAGGAGCATACTATCAACATATTCAACTCACTTAGAATGCATCTCAGTTATCAAACATATGGAAGTCGAAACAATAACACCAAAATAACAAGTTGAAGCACGGATCATCTTTGCGGTTATGAGACACGTCTCTCTGGCATAAATCATTAAACTCGGTCACATGAACTTGTTGTACGTCTCTGATGTACACATTCTCCTTCCATGATGATTACGATAGTTCGGAATTATCATAAACAGTGTGCATCCCAAATTAGGATAAATTGGAAGCAACATAAAGCCCTTGTATACATAAGTAATACCCCGTGAGAAAATGTTGATAAATCCTCTCTATAGTATTCTCTTGAATCAATCTCGATTCAAAATCCCTCTAACAATCCATCGACTAAAAGTAATGACAACATAAGAAGAAAACCCAATATAGCTCACTTTGAGATATCGTACAAAAACCCTGTAGTCCCAAAAAAAAATACCAATTACAAAATGATCTAAGAATAGGTTAAATTTTTTAACCGAAAACTTCGCTATAATATTAGCAAGACTTTTATTAATGTTACATGCGCAAACAAAAATACTGTCATAACATGCAAAAACAAATTCTCAAGCAGCCATGCATAACTCATACAAAAATAAAATTTCGTCAAACAAAAAACACATATATCATGACTATAAATCATTGCCGCAACGCGCGGGGTGCTATTTTTTTCTCGTTATATTATGAAAAATACCAAAAGCAAGCGAAAATAATAACATGTATTTTTTTTCTGTAAGAGTTTACATTTTGCGATTGTGTTTTGCTATCATGTACCCACTAAATGATATACGGATAAATGAAAAGTTTAGCACCATCTCTCCATTTTAAACATGGTTTTTTTTGGCAAGTGAGAAAGTCGTAAACTAATAAACATAATTTTAATTGTACCTTCTGTAAAATGTTTCTTCTAGTTAAGTTGTGCATTGTTAGGTTTTTTCGACTTTTTGAATGATGTTAGCGGTCAAATTTTAACCGGAATGACTTTTAAATGCTCAATTTTAATGAGACATCACATTAATTAACCATTTTAGCTAAAACAATTACCGATAACATCATTTGAGAAGTCGAAAAAAACTCTACATTGCATAAAAATTATTTTCAGTACTGTACCTTATATCAAGAAAACTAAAATTGAACAACTAAAATTCAAATTGGACTAAAATAGAGTAATTTCCAGTGATATTTGCCCTTTCTTCTATTAGTCGACATAGGACCAGAATAACATGAATCAATTTGAAGTTAACAATTTAACAACACCTAGTTAATGCTTAGAAGTTATATATTGACCTTTCAAGTTCTAAGATAAGCGTCATTATTAATTCCTAGTTTGTGATCGATTTCTCAAATAAGTGCAGCCTTCTTTTGACAAACTTTTACAATTAAATTCACCTGTTTCTCAGTGAACAATACAAAAATAGGGACTACACAATAGTCATTCATAAAAGACTTTGTAACCATTTGAATCAACATCATTATCATATGATATTTATATCACGGACACAATCACAAAACAGGTGTTTTCCAATATAAGTTATTTCTTTGTCACAAAAAGAATCTAAGTGAAACGTCGATCACGTAGTTGTCAAGATCAGCAGTGACTATTACATCATACTATACTCAGAGACAAACCTAGAATTTTCGAGAGGATGTTGCACAATTGCCATTTGGGTTAACTAGAGTTCCAACATTGGAGCGAAAGTAGTAAAAACGATTTTAGTTTAAAAAAAATAAACTTCGTGACATAAAACTGGGTGCCCATGACACACTCGGCACCAATGTAGGTCCGTCCCTGACTATACTAATATGATCCACATATATGATATCTAATCAGGAAAATTCGAGCCAATATGCTTTCGACACCTAAAGTCGAACTGACAGTGTAATCACTAGCAGCAGGTACCAATCTTGGCTCGTGAATCACCGTGTCTTAATTTGTGAAAGCGAAGACTGTCCCTATTGCTGAATTTATATCGTGGTGCAAATAATCAAGACAACGAGGATCTCCTCAAAGGTCATCGCTAGAAGCTATATGATCCACATATGTTCCTTAACCAATAGAAAATAACTTACAATTTAAAGGTCATCACTTGGTAGCAAAATGATCCACAAATTTGTCGGTATCCTATGGTAAGGAACTTAGATTTCAATACACATTTAATCAATAGCTTTTGAGAACCAACTCGCTTAACTCACTTGATCACCTGAGCTTTTTCTGAAGCTTGGGAGAGAGTTTTACCTAGGGTTCAAGTCTCGCGACAAAATACAGGTTTTCTCCTAGTGCGAAGTCGTGAGTTCTAGGGGCTTCTCTTCGCGGGTCTCTGCTATTGGTTCGGGACCCGGGGCCTGCCCGTTTGGATTGTTTAACTCGGGGGTCGGATTTCAAGTGTGACGCCGTTCTAAAAAAATAAAAAATAAATTAATTAATAAAAAATCAATAGCTTTTGAGAAACAAGCTTACCATTTTTGTTGGTTTTGCTGGATACATTTCTTAAATTCTGTAACAATAACCAAAAAAGCATAGAAAACTTAATAGAGAAGAAGGAAGAACGACGAAATATAAAACACGCGAACTGTACTCTAGAATTAAGTGGACTTTCTTTGTGTTAGAATTAAAGAATCATGACAATTATATAAAAAGGTAAACACATATGCGGAAGTGTAGGAACATCTATAACATATTAAAGATTAACATAAATTAAATAAGAACGTACCGTGAGATTCTAGCTGAACAAGAATCAAACTTTAATAAGTTGAACAAGATGAACCCTAATGAGGATCAATAAATAACCCTTTACCGTTTTTGTTATTCGATCCAAAATATTAACGATAGTGAGTTAATACCACGTTCTTGTACACATAAATTATAACGAATTAATGTGATTGCAAGATCAAAACAAACACAATGATTTTTGTATGACAAAAATCGATCCAAGAACCTTTAAGGGTTGTTGGTCGATCGTTTAAGGTAAAAGAAGAGGAGAAGAAAAGCCAATTTAGGGTTATGTGTACAAAGAGTGAAAAACAATGACCCTTGGTTTTGTATATATACTAGTTGAGAATCTTGGATAACAAGTTGGAGTGGGATTGGGTCTCCCCTTGGTGTGTTCGACCGGCCACAAGCCCAAGGAGGCCAATCCAAAACCTTCTTGTTCACTAATTACAACCTAGTCCTTCTCATTTGTCCGTTAGTCAATTCTGTTAAGTACCAACGACCGTTAGTCACTTATTGTGTTTAAATAAATAATTATATATATCTAACATTTATATTTATATATATAATTATTATTATTCATTAATTCTTATTCATAACGTGTGCAATCTCGTGGTCTCGGGTTTGATTCTAGACATGCACGTATTAATATTTATCCACAAACCAACACTTTGCAGTTCAACAAGAGATAAAGTTTCGCATTTTCAGAAATAGGTTATGTATACTTAATGCTTCTATAATGAATTGGCTATTCGATAGGAAAAAAAATTTGAAACAAGACAATGAACTATTAGATGTTGAGATAGGACCAGGATCGTGCCATATTTGGCTAACTAGCTATAATACCCGCGCACGTGCGGGTTTTCTTAAATTAGTTTTTAATGATATATTTTTATTTCTTAAAAAATAAATAATTTAATTTTTTTTGTTTGATTTATGATCTTTAATTATATTTGTTTATTATTAAAGATAATTATATAAAAAATTTAATCATGTTGTTATTTGCATCTTGTTTATATATATTTTTTTTATATATCTTCTACTTGTGTAGTATTGCATCTTATCTATATTTTTTTGTATTTATATTCTATTTGTGTAACATATCAACAAAACAAATTTTTTAAATTTTAAATTAAAAAATAATAATTAAAATATGACTTAATAAGAAAATATTCTTTTTTTCGAAATACAAAAATACCCACTAGGGGTTTTGTTTTATTATATAAAAGATTGGTTGTGCCAAGGCCTAAGAATCTTTGTCCCAGAGGTATCAAAACAAGTAGGTGTATTCATCATCATGTAATAGAAGCATAGGCGTAGTTGCGATAATATAAAATAATATTACTGGTTGTAGGAGTAATGATACTCGTAGTAGGAGTAAGGTACTATACATAAGTAATCCTACTACATACCGAGGTTACAGGTTACTTAAAGCATAAGGTATGTTAACGTATGAGGTGAGTTAAAGTTTCACATTTTCGAGTTAAGCTCCCCCACCCACCCCCAAGTTAAAGTTGCGTTACTCCCTAACGCAGCATGGAGGGTGATGTTTTTGTTAGTTAAGCTTTACCTTCCAAAATGTTAACACACCGGCCAACATGAATGCAATGGGTATGTTAACTAAGTTTTTTTTTTGTTTTTTTTTGAAAATGTTAAAGCTGATGTGGCGCGCACGTAACAGTGAGTGAAACTTTAACTCAAGGTTAAGGTACCGAATGCTCTTAGCATAAGTAACCCAACCGGTGATTTGTTTGTTTTATGTTATCTTATTCTACAAGTTTTACTACCTATAAATAAAAGGCTTAGTTTCCTTATTTTTCTTTGCTCTATGTTATCTTATTCTACAAGTTTTACTACCTATAAATATAAGGCTTAGGTTTTATTGTAATTTGTCTTTTGATCATTTTTAGAGTCTTACTCTTGTTTGGGTTTATTCTCGCAAGGTGCTCCTTCATAATCACTCTTGAATTAGGGTTTACCTAAATATGCTTCCGCGCGTCCTGCGTTAGATTCATTATGAAACAGGACAAGTAAACTATCAGATGCTGAGATGTATATATGTAGTTGAATACACACTGGTTTGGTTAGCATGTGCAACTAGGGCTTCCTAGCACCTATTAGTCAAAATATAATCGAGTTATTCTTGCTCGCACTCGTTCGATTCAAGCTTAAAATTAGCATGTGCAACTAGGGCTTGCAGTTTTGTCGAGCTCTTTATACTCTGCTTGGGCTCGGAATTAAATTGCTTAATAAACTTGCTAAATCAAGTGTTTTCTTACTGATGTTTTAAAGGTATTTTGAGCTCCAACCAGGTCCAAGTAAAATACCTGTGCATCGAGTTGAAGTCTGATCACACCTGTCCAACTACTTGAACCTAGTTCAACTCACTCACAAGCGCAGACTCGATCCATTTTCACGGTTTCAATTTGATTCCTGTGTATCATGAATATTCAAGTTGTGTTACGATATAGGTTAAGACGTTAAGTATCTAACTTCAACTCGATGCGTTGTTGCTTTAGTTAACACACTCGAGGAGAGTTTAAAGAACCCTTCCACATGCTAAACAATGTTCGCTAATCAAACCATAACCTAATAAATCCATGACAATCTAGTTGTCATTTCGCCAAAAAAGATGTTATGCTATCCTGAGAGTAATACATAGCTGAATGGTAGGACCTTAAGCTGTCACTAAAGTCCATGTTTCAGGGAACACGACTACACGAGCACACGAGAACCATGTGCTTGCACTAAGCAGAGACCATGTCCAAAGAACAGCTAGCAGGACACTAAAGAGATATGTTGCACAGGGTAGAGTAGAACATCGCATATAGATGGCAGAAAACTTTGCCACAACTTAAAGTGAAAACATGATAAGCAACACTCCAACAATGTCATCAATCTTCATCTAACACCAACGAACTATGAACCAAGGGGGTGTTTGGACTGAGGTTTTGGTACGATGTAATGGGAACAGGCAATAGATGGATTTTGGTTTGAGGAGCTGCGTTTCAAAAGTCCAAACTCTAAAGTAGTTATTATATCCTCAAAATTGCACATAAGCATCCAAAGAGGGTGATTTTACAACTTATTCCCATTCCCACACAACCCTGTTCCATAACCAATATCATCCATACATGCCAAAGACAATGGGCTTAATAATTGATCACTCGATCTGAAATGGAACTCATTACTCAACCTGTAATGGAACTCGATAATGGTTGCTGACTGCAAATTGAATGTCAGTTATCACAAGTGAATTCTAGAATTAGAAGTCACTTCCTTACTGCTAATGCCAAATTCAGGAAGAGATGTTAGAAGGATAAAAACACTAAATTCCGCATCTAACCGTGTCATTACTCGGGGTTCCCCCTAGATGCTGCAAATAAATATCATGACTACAAGGACTTTGGGATTGCCTATTAAACTAAGCACATGATCAGGTCTCAGTGTTTGGATGAAACTACTTACTCTCAATTGTCTAAGCACATAAACAGTGTAAAATAAGCAGTCTCAAACATCTAATAATCTAACCTAAATCTGAAACATCAATACACTTGAAACCCTCCATTTAACATAAAAATTAAACACGTAAATATCGCAAAACAAGCTATTAAATACGTAAACATCACACGTCCGATCACAAGCAATGACATACCGAAATAAGTTAATCTTATTAACTAAATTTACTGATAAACATTGCATAAATCATAAAGAACTAGTACAAATTACTTATCAAATACATTAGTTTCGAGTTTAAAAAAAAGAAAGTAATTAATTAACCTAGACAGTAAAACCAACACTAAAAAAAAAAACAAACATAAACCTTAAAAGGGTGCCTGTTTAATGTTTAAGCTTATTTGTTTCCCGCTTATACTTATTAAGCTCAACGTACCCGGCTCATTTCATGACATAATAAACTAACATAAGCACGTAAGTCCGAAAATAAACATAAGCCGAACATCATCAGTCTTGGTTCTTGAGCTTCTCAACCCTAGCATTCAACGCATCAACCTTAACAACCAAACTAGTAACAGAATACAACAGCCAATAAAACACAAGCGCAGCCACAATCAACAACATATTCCTCTGGCTCTTCATGATCGACTTCTGATGTCTCAAATGCTCAGTCGGTGTGCACCCTTCCCTAGTCGCACAGCTTGGTCTCGTCTCGTACTTCCAGTAAATATCTAAAAACAGAAACATGCAAAACGGAACGATTGATAGAAATGGTTTTAAAAGGTTTTGAACGACGGATATGAGGCCTTTGCGAAGTGGGCCAAGGCCTGGCATGGTTAGAAGGAGGACCATTACTGCTTCTGCTGCTGCTGCGTAGCCTAGTACTACCCATTCTAGTGCCATTTTTTGTTCTTGTTTTGGGGTGTTTGGATTTGTGGGTTTTAGCTTCTAGCTTTTAAGTTGGAGAGGGTGGGAGTTGGGTCGGTGATCGGACGCGTGTGAACACGTGGTGACTTAATAGAGAAGTAAAGAAATATGGGTATCGACTTAATTATATAATCGTACGGGATAAGAATAATGAATAAATAAATTAGTTGGGCTTTTGTGTGTTCTTTGTGAACTTATTGTTTATGGCCCATATATTAGACCATCTTGACATCTTGTTGTGCTCTCAAATTAGTATTTTGGGTTTTCGTCAAGTCTAAGTTACATGCAAAACTTTTAAAAGTTGCGTCGTTTTAACAAGAACAATGTCAAATTTACCTCATTGTATTATGTTCTTCATAAAATTAGTGTTTTTTTTATTGCATCATAAGATTGCTAAACTTGGATTCACTTGATATATGTTTTTTCTACAATTTTTTTTTTTAATTTTATTTATTAGTATTATTATTATTATTATTATTTACGACTACCTTTTTTGATAGCCCGAAGTTGTCGCAAGTGAACCTCCATGGTAAATGGGTTGAGTGTTGGTACTATTAACTAACCAATTAGTTCTAGATTCACAAAAGTCAATTTTTAGGTGCTTGTAAGTAGTTACTGTGAGCTTGATTTGACCCAAGTACCGAGCTTTAATTTAGCAATAATATGACTTGCCTGCTGTCAGTCATCGATTATAGTAGTCATGTAAACTTGACTGCTGTTCGAAATTTTGAACCATGTTGTAGACTTGCAGTTATATGTTTCCTCGAGAGGGCTTAGCTGATCCATGATTTATGTTTCATCTTTCGTTTCCTTTTCGTTTGTTTCGAGAATTATATCGATCAATTCCGATTCTTTCTTTTTCTCTTGATTCTTTTCTGATCGAGATGTATAGATATAGATCCTGTTCATGGATTAACGAAAATGTGCAAAAGCACAGCCCGTTAGACTTTAAAGTGGATGTGATAAAATTTTAAAGAATTCTTTAAGTTCCAATATAACTTCAAAGTTGAACTTTAATAAGAAATATGCACATTGCATTGACCAAAAAGCCTATTTTGATTATTGTGATCATTACCATAAACTAAAGCTGTTATCCGAAACTATGTATATCCATCACACATCGATAAGGAAGAGGACATATGCAAAAATCATTTCATTATACATTCGAGGCTAGCTAGGGTTTTAAGGATGACACCAAACTTTTATCCTTGATCCAAGTCATGCTTGATTATTCAGGAAATTCCATGTCGAGTTCATCAAGACCACATCGGTGCTACTTACCCTTCGACCTTTAACTACAAAGTAGATGTGGCAATTTGTGCCCAAAATCAAAAAAATAGGCTAAATTGACACATTTTTAAAATATTTGGATACATTTGGACCCCCTTTTTTTTTAAATGGGCATATATTGCCCATTTAGAAGTTAAATGGGCATAATGGGCACACATGTTTTTCTCTCAATTGGAGAACATTTAATGAAAAACTTATGGATATATTACTTAAATATAAATGAGGTGTTTTTGTTGTCGTTTTAAGTCTTTTCTAAAGTGATTCGTATAACATGCGCCCATTTAGCCCGCGCCCGTTTAGCCCGTAGTCCGTTTAGCCCGTAGCCCGTGCCCGCCCGGCCCGCCCATTTTGCCACCTCTACTACAAAGACATAAAGAGAATAATACTTACGACGAAACTGAAAGAGAAAGATATGGTATTATATGTATACTTAGGAATTTTTTAGTGTAAAGTTCAAAACGGCGTTGTGTTGGATGTTTTTCTACTTAATGTACGTAAAGGTTCGGGCCATTTAAATCTAATCATCAAAGCACACCAAGAATAAGATATACACATATTCCATTTGTCTAAATGTGTCACCTTTTCTTAGATGTAATTTGGAAAATGTTTATCTTTTTGAGAACCATGGTGTAAGCTTTTAATGATTTGTGAATTAGTTTTTAGTAGGCCTGAGCATCGGGCCGGAACCGATCCCGTCCCGACCCGTCCCGACAAGCCCGATCCCGATTGTGGCCGGAATCTCAAACCGACTCCCGATCCCGATTGTGTTCGGTTAGTCGGTATCGGAATCGGTCGGTATCGGTTAGTCGGTATCGGGCCGGATTAGCTTGTTATTGATCGGAATCATCCCGTCCCGACCCGTCCCGTCCCGACCCGATTCCCGAGTTCGCCGGAATAGCAAACCGACTCCCGACCCGTTTGCTAGTCGGGATCGGAATCGGGCCGTCGGGTGGTCGGAATCGGGCCGGTAATCGGGGGTCGGTCGGTAATGCTCACCCTTAGTTTTTAGTACATACACGGATACACCATGCAACTTCCATTACTAATTGTCCCACACCCCACCTTCCACTTCATTACATGCATATCCATTACATATTCATATATTAAGAATTCAAAGGGATTGAGACATTTTAAATCATGCTTCCAATTATTGTACACCAAGCCTAACTAGTGATTATTTTAAAGCCCTTCTAGTAGATATATTTCTATAATCTATAGATAAGCTTTGTTCTTCAAGAAAAGCAAACCTTTGCAGGTTAACTATTAATCTATTATCAAAGATGATGAAAGTATAATTTCTTTAAACGATTGGTCAAGCAGTATATATTTCATATGCATGCACACATCGTCAAATATATATTACTTAGGCAGAAAGCTATACTATATAATCATGATTAAAATTCCTTAATTCTACCTTAAATGCATATATATTTTTATGCAAAAGGAAGCAAGAAGTAAAGTTGATTGAGACCATAGCATTGTTTATAGCAAAAGTGCGTATAATGGATGATGGTGAAGATTCCCCACCTTATTATAATATTGTTCTCTAACTTTAATTTATCTAGTAAATCATGTCTAATGGAGATTAAGATAGAATAAAACATTTGTTCTGTTAAGTTGATTATATGGTGTCATCCTAAGTAGCACCATCAATATGATCCATGGACAAAAATGATGATATCAATAAATCGTGGTTTACATACAATATCATCTCAGCCTATATTAGACACTTTATGTTTAAGTTGCGATTTTTTAAAACGAGTACAAAAAGCATCACCTTTCCAGTTCACCAAATTGAAGAAACACTAGACGATGAAAATATTCGTTTGTTGGAATAAAAGTGAGATCTCGGATGATGATAACGGGTTGATTCTACTCCATGCCCATCATGGGCTGAGTTCAGTGATAGACTACTTCACAATGCCTAGTATCTTCAAAAGAACCATAAGTACATTTATAATTGTAGAAATAATACATAACCATAATTTTATAAGCCAAGACCGATCATGTATGTCGTCAATGCGTTGAATATATACATATTTTTTTTAAAGAAACCAAAAGAACGATGATGATAATAATAATGGGCCTAAAAAGATTCAGTTGGAATGTGAAAAAGCATAAGAATCATTTTAAAGTAATCCTTTGAACACTTTAAGTCGAACAAGAAAACCAAATTATTCATGTGAAGCACCACAATTCTATGACCTACCTAATTTTCTGATTTCTCTTTTATACATAACCATATTTGAATAATCTATAAGACTATAAAAGGCAAAGTAGGAATGAACGATTTAATTTGAGGTTACATCGACAATAAATTCAATTCGGAACAAATTGTTAGACAATAAATTAGTAGGCCAAAGTCTGGTTGTGGGCTTCGGTCAATTTTTGGGTATTAGGTTATCATGTATTTGAATTATAAATACTTTATTAATAAAATAGAACACTAACTGGGTTTCAATGTTTACAGAAAATAGAAAGAAAGACTGTCGGTTTTTGGTTTAGCTTTATATTGTTATCGAAAATTTCAATAGCTAATAAGCTAATTGTTAGAGAGGAAGGTGCGGTACTGCGGTTGGTGTTATAGGCCGGTTACCACCCATCGTCAAGTCAGTTTTTACCCTATAATATTCGTATAATACGAAACATGAAAACACCATCTCTAGTATAACCCAAGATATAGGTACACGGACCCATAATCTTTATTTAATTTACTTAAAAAATAATAATAAATAAAAGAAAACACAATGGCACTCGTTATAGTCTTGACGAAAACCATCATAGGACAAGCTATAGGTGCATTTTGCATGCAACATGGGTGTATCCCAATGCACCTATTGCTCTTAGTAACTTATGGATTTATTAACGTGAGCTTATGACTTATTCTAAGTTATAAACTCCTAAATTAAGCCATATGCTCAAACTATTATAAGGTTAATTATTGGAAGACGTCCAGTTTTGAATATTAATGTTTTCCTAACGCATAATACAATGTTGTTAAGAAAATGGTGCTACTATGAATACCTCACCTTCTATATTCTCCAAACCCCCCCCCCCCCCCCCCCCAACTCTATTTTACAGTACAACACAGTTTTCTATCAATTTCTGTTTCATTTTCTGTCAGTTTAATACTTTTGACTTAGTAAACTTTATATTTATGTTATATGCTTTTAGTTTTATAATTTTTTAATATAAATAAAATGATTAAAAAACAAAATAAATAAATAAAAAATGTTCTGTGCAACACAGTTTTCTATCAATTTCTGTTTCATTTTCTGTCAGTTTAATATTTTTGACTTAGTAAACTTTATATTTATGTTCTGTGCTTTAAATTTTATAGTTTTTTTAATATAAATAAAATAATTAAAAAGCAAAATAAATAAATAAAAAATGAGGAGGGTATTACGGTGTTTTAGAGGGTACAAATAACCCGTCCTTAAGACAATGGTCACCCGTGATGTTTGTTCGTTTACCCCAATGACTCGGCCGTTAAAGAAGTTGATTGATATGTAATGTCTATAAGAATTGTCTTATCCGTTGTCAAGTACTAGCAAATGTTGGCAGAATAATTAGCAAAAAGTAATGAGTCAGAAAATCAAATAATAAAAAAAGTACTAAGACATGTTACGATGTAGATATATGACACACTCAATCACATCTTCATGCATCATGTCGTTTCATGTAAAGTGCATGATCGAACTCATAACATGTAAACTGTCCTAAACTCTCTTAACCATCTTACAAATAATAGAAGACTCGTAAATACTTACAAAAAGTAATTGTTTTTGGTATTAGAAAATGACGGGGAATGAAAGCAAAACAATTAGGCATCTTTCTACATAAGGGTCTTTTTCACTTTGTAATTTCAACTCTCCTTTCACTTACTTCAATGTGTATCTTTATATCACATGTATAGTCCACCATGATAGAACCTCATAAAAGAAAGTTGTAAAAAGCAAAGCAACTTGATCTTTGATGATACCATAGCCTTCAAAACCTTTCAATAATGTTCTTGATAAAGGGCATATGTTCATTGATGTAGCCTTTTACTTGCCACCTACATACATAGAAAAGAAGGTATATATATTTATCAAAAGGGAGATGATTTGCACACATTACATTTTGATTGGCACACTCCAATGTACAAATAGTTAAAGCAGGATGTATACACAGTACAACATGTTAATGCATAAGTTGGAGTGTGCCAATCAAAATGTTGAGTGTGCAAATCATTTCCCTTATCAAAAACCCGGCAAACATACACCTTTCATAGTAGAAAAGAAACTTCGGTAAGTATTTTAACATGGCTTTGCTTTAAACAATGTAATTATGATCAAGAAAGACTATAGTGAAAGTTTCGATCGAGTTAGTTAAGTATACCTTTTCGATCACAAAGTCTGCTTAACATAGATAGAAAGACAATGAGCACCGCGACACCGGCTATAATTCCAATTATAATTGCTAATGTTTTGTCCACATCGCCATCGTCATTATCTACACAATATAACTTAAATCACTATATAAAATCTTAACTGATACAGTTAATCAAAATAACTTCGCTTTATAATCGTGTTTTTCTTACGAGGAAACTCCACCTGGGTCACCTTTGGTGAGCCGACAGGTAAACTTCGGACTTCACAGTAGAAATTTAACCATCCCGCAATACCGACATAGTCTATATATTCATGTTTACTACCTTTAAAAAAATAAATCCCATGCATGCACACAAGAATGGATGGTGTTTTTAAAGTATACTATACACATTTTGAACTTTGTCTTGTTGTATCTTGGATTCACTAAAGGAAAGAAAAGTGGTTCCAATACTGTTTGCTTTAAGAAAAAGGCTTTCTTGGCATAATAGATAGAACTAGAAGTTGATGAAATAAATAAGTCACGAAACTCATGCTTTCTTCCAGAAATACAGAAAACGATAAGCAAATTTGAATATTTAATTACTCCGTGCATATGCTCCAGTCTTTTCTACAAGCAAACGTATACTCCATATTAAAATTTTAGAGATACCCACGTTTAAACAGATGTTAGAATGGTCTAAGGATACTTTTCCAATTTAAAAATCACAAAATTCAGTAAAGATGAGAATATTATTAGAGGGATGATTTAATTAATATCAGTACATTAGCAGCAACGACAGAAAGAAATAATTTTACCATGCATAGACACAAGAAAATATTTCAAATAGGTTATGTTGGGAGCAAAAACAATACAACCACCACAAACCACCAGCTAAGGCAGTGGAAGTGGTGGAGCAACCGCTTACCGCTTCTCGAGTGGAACCCATGTTCAGAATATCGCACGTAGCACTTCCCTAAGAACATATCCCCCCAAGCGGTTGCTCCACAATCTGATTTTAGACGTCCACTTGCCTCAGTAAGACAATCTTGACACTCACTCAAACTCAAGTCTTGTACGCACTGAGCCACACCTTGCACACTCCCAGAGCCACCCACACGAAAATATTGCCCATTCCCCGACGTCATATATGCTAACACAGCATCTCGACGAGTTAAAATATCTGAGTTATAAGGAATAGATGATCCGCACTTTTTGAACACTTCAGTTTTGTCCTCAACTCCCAAGAAAGATGCACTATCATATTTTATAAAACAACCATCTAACTGTATGGCCCCACCAGTCGACTCGGGACAAATAATCCCAAGCCGACTGACAGCATGGGCCACACAGTCTCTGCAGTTAGAGGTGCTCAGGTCACCTCGACATTGAAATAAGCCATAGACAATGTCAGATTGGGCCGACCCCGGTACTGAGATCTTAAAGTTGTTAAAACTAGCAAAAGAAGCTGAGTTGACTAAGGAAGTGAGTAAAGAGTTGACATTCGACTCGTAGGGTGAGCCAAGTGTATACCTTGGCTGTGAGCATCCGCCATAGATGAAGTCATCCGTGGCGGATGATGATAGGTGAAAGAAGAGAGGAAAAATGAAAGATGAAAGCAGGATGGATTTTGGAAGCATTTTAAGAAACTTTTGTTAGTGTGTGTGAGAAAGAATCATAACATATATTTGTTGTGGAATTTTGTAGGTGATGGGCAATAATTGGATGAATGTGGAATGTGGTGATTTTTCATAAAGTATAGTGTTTCTCTAGATGAAATGTTTATAATATTTTTTTTCAAAAAGCTATTGACTGTTTGACCATACTTCAGATTATTACAGGTAAGTGAAGACTGTGTAGGGGTTGTATGACATTGCATTGCATACACACACAAAAATAGTGTATAGATAGAATGCACCCTTAGATTTGTAAATTGTGTAACATAATTAAATATAATTTAAAAGTATGACAAGAAGTGAGCACTAGGAGATTTCAGTGATTACTTTGTTTACTATAACTTGTTTGAAACGAACTTGGATACTCCTAAATCCATATATTGTACTAATAATGTTAAACCAAGTATCACTTGGTTATGACAAGGTTAATTGACTGCTTACCAAGTGTTCTATAATCAGTCGAGTTTCAATCTGATTTCTAACTTATGTGTCTACTTTTTCACACTTTTGGTATTGCTATTGCGTTGGTAAACAATGACTAACCAACCACCTATGATACGTTTCATTGATGTCGATCAATTTTAAGACTATTGAAATGACTAAATAAACGTCATATTGGCGACTATTGGTCTATTGTTAATACATATTACTGGTCCATTTTGACACAAAATACTAGCTAGTTAAATAACAAAAAAAAAAAAAAAAAAAAAAAAAATACTTTGGTTTAATGTTCAATACGAATCGAAACTGACTATTTTCTCGATTAAGTTCTTAATACTTCTTTAGTGTGGCAATTTAGTCTAACATTTCTTATCTTATTCAAACAAATAATAATATGAATGTATTATTTAGTTTGATCTATGTAACACCCCAACCCGATAAGGGTAGAAGTATTACATTACAGTGACATATCAGAACAAACACAAGCATATGATTCATACATACAACGAAAATCAGGGTTACAAATGAATATCTGAAACTACAAGGTTACAAAACAATAAATACTATGTCTAATAAAGTGAAACTTCATCTAATCGTCTCTAGTCCAAAGCATAGTCTTCTAAGTCCAGTCACACTCTCTTCCCATAACCCAGCTTCCTACTAAAACCTGCCGCAGGAAAAGGAAATGCGGCTGAGCTTAAAAAGCCCAGTGAACAGATACATATACAAAGCAATGATAATGAAACAGAACTGAAATATAGTGCATTGGGGAAATAGAATAAGGAATAGATAAAAGAGTAATAGAATAGAAAGAAGAAAGGATAGTCATCTACCACGAGCCCAAAACATATCATATCATATAAGCCGTCAATACCATAATTCTTCATAATCATATAGAGGGGAGTCCTCTCAGATAATCAGATAATATGAGGGGTGTCCTCATTCTTCAAATGGGTGGAGTAGCGAACTCCCAGAAATTGTGAAAGGCATGTATAGCACACAGTACCAGTCACCTCAAAGTCAACTCAAAGTCATAGTTAAATCCACTAAACAGAACAGATCTAGGATTGCAACCCATACGCCCCTTACTCAAAGTCAATCTCAAAGTCATATACTCAAAGTCATAATGGCCATAATAGTAATCATAAAAAGGGACGGCGTGAGAAATCACTCACCCACACATGAGTCATGCCAGTGGTGCATCACAGACATGCCTATGGTACCTCCATAGGTAGGGAAACAGACATGGCTCGGGTATCAAACTAAGAGTCAGGTCTCAAAGTCATGCAAAAGGTCATATAGCAAAGGTGTATCTCAGAATCATATCAAAGGTTCATAATAGCAGTTCATAACAAAGGGTTCATATCAGAAATAGTATTCAAGGTCCAATCAGAGTTTATCAGGTCAAGGTTCATATTCAAAAATCAATTCATGGTTCAGTTCAAAAGTCCGTTTCAAAAGTTTCTATTAAAAGTCCAATTTAAATAATCTTTTAAAACAGTTTTCATAAAAATGGTCTTTCAAAATATAGTGTTCATGAAAGTTAAATAACCTTTCTTTTAAAAAGAAATTTAGCATCATTTATAAACATCTTTTCAAATCGGTTCTTCTCAAAACATTTCCATGGTATCATTAAGAATGTTTTCATGGCATAGGTTCATAACGGAGGTCATATCAAGTGGGATCAACAGAGAAAGTTCAAGTAAAGGGGATCATAGCAATGGCATCAATTCAGGAACTAACGGATCAGAATATGAAAGAGATCATGAGAAACCTTTTGAGAAAGGTCAGAATATCTGTACCTTAAATCGCAAGTGCAAACATGACAGAAAACATAAAGGTCGGAAGCAAAACTCCTTCTTCAGCGAATCTACACGAATTAATGATCGGCTTATTATTAATAACTTATTCAATTCAGATTTCTCATTTTAGTCGGCTTTCCAGTTTTAGTAACTTTCCATTTAAAGTGACTTTCCACTTTTAGCAGGTTTCCATAAATAGTAAGTTTCCATTTTTAGAAAGTTGAATCATTATTAATGGAAATAAGTATCTTTTAACATATTTACGCATTTGGTCCTTAGGGTTTCATAACTTTACCTTTTACACCCTTATATTTCCAAAATTACACTTTAAACCTTTTAGTATTCAAAGTCACACTTTAAACCCTTAACTTATCAATTTTTCATAATGAGCACTTATTTTATCATGTTATACGAATATACCTTCAAGTATTCACAATTTACACTTTAAGTCCTTCAAGTTATCAAAGTTACATATTTAACCCTTTAATTTATAATTTCAACTTTTAATTATTACTAATTACATATTATGCCTTTAAATTATCAAAACGACACATAACTCCCTGAATATATTAAATTACTCAAAACAGCTCCAAGTTTCTGAAAATTACATGTTTAGTCCCTCTCTTTTAATTATTTTCAAAACAAACCCTAATTAGGTTTAAAATACATTTTAATCCATTCAAATGCAAAACTTACACATAGCACCCTCATCTTATATTTTTGTCGAATAGTATACAGCCCAAATAAAGTTCCAAAATTAACCTTTAAGTTTTAAAGTTTACAAAACTCACCCAAAACCTTTTAACACAAATCGCATGACATAAAATCATGGAATTAAAAACCCTAATCAAACCTAATCCATTTTTAATCATTTCCAGCACATTAAAGATCATTAATCATTACAAAAACAAGCCCTAATTCATAAAATCAAATCGTATGGATTTTTCCCTTTTATTTATACACGTTTTATTTAAAAATCGATAAACCAAAATAATTCGAAAACACATGATTCAAGCCATGATAATTCTTCCAATAATTTTCCAGATCATATTACATTATAACAAGTGTAAATAAATTTTATTAGGAATTGTTATGGATCGGAAGGTATATTACACAATTACACTCGTTTTTAGGGTTTTAAATCACGAAAGGGATGTTGAGCATGCATGGGTCGAATCCAACAATTTATTTGATGTTTATAAGGTATAAAGGGTCTGAGAAAAATACCAAATCAATTTTGGAACGTGTGGAAACAGCAGTTCGATCAGATGTATACCCGATTGGCCAAAACACTCCAAAAATCTTTACGACTTCACCAAAGGCCTAGCAACCTTGAACCCAATTTTCGTGGGTCTTATTACATGTAAGGAACATCAGAAAAATGATAGATGAATTATATAGTGGTCGATTGAAGCAGAAACATTTTACCTCTTTTCTAGGGCTCGACAAAGGAAAACAAATGCTACGATCGTGTAAGGCTTCAACAATTCGAATGGGATTTTTCTTGGCTTCTTAGGATGTTGATGAATCACAGAATGCTTGAGAGTGATGGTAGAGTCGAATGGGGGCTGTGAGAATTGTTTGTGTGTGTATTAAATCGGTTTTAGGGTTTTTGGGTGGAAAAATGATATGGATATCTTTTTAAAAAGGAAATACCGTGTGAGGGGAGGGCTTGGTCCAGAATTTTCGAAATTTTGGTTAATGAAATAATTGTGATGATTATCTTCCATATTTATCAATATTTAAACCATTTAAAACCTCTTTAAAATTCATTTTATTTCATTCGGCCCTTGTAGGGGTATTTTGGTAATTTTACCACTTGTATAAATGTGTAATGAAGTTGTTAAAAATATTTGGTATCATAACTTATGCATTGTTAGTAGTTTGGGATTTATTTGGTTACTTAATAAGCTTTTAATTAATTTCAAATTTGTAAGGGCAATTTGGTCTTTTCACATGTTCTCGGATTTTAGGTGTTAAAACTTCTTCCCCTCTAAAAAGAAAAATTTCGTCCTCAAAATTTGAAGTCGCAAAGTTAGACGAAGTCGTAGCAAACCGCAAAAGTCGTTACAAACATTTTCACGCCCGGGGAGGTTCTTCCAAAAGATATTCAGACCAACTGGTTTCTCATGACTCGTAATTATTGTCAAAACAGTTTCAGATTTCTCAGAAGGGCATATCATATTGAATTTGAATCAAAAGGATAATGTACCAAACATAACGGATGATAAACGAATTCTCCAGGAAGAGGTATAAAAATACATAGGATTTTCATCGAATTGATTAGGCGAATCAGATGAGAATACATTGAATTGTAGCAAACATGGGGTGATTTAAGGTTTAACTCTTCAGCTTCTCAGATAGTCTCGGCTTTTAGATAACCTTCCAAATGTATTCTCATAAACAAACAGGTCTCATTTCCTCAAAGTCCACAATCAGATATTTTACTCATAGCAGATCATAATGAACAACTTCGCGAATGCGAATCGTATACGGACAGAAAGCATATCGTTAGATATCGTCAACGGCAGAAATTTCATAATGGAACCTAAGATTCTTATCAGAAGTTGCAAAGATCAGCAAAACACGTGTCGAGAGTCCAAACGTATCGAATCGTATAACAAGGACAGCATATCAAACGTATAGGTAGAATGAACCTAAAGTCTCACTAAACTCAGATGATCTTGACCAGATGCCAGAATTCTAAAGCTTCTAAGGCACTTCTTAAAATATCATATGCCCACCATAAGTGCACATTATATGATGTAAGTATTATCACGTTGGCCAGGCGTCATAATACTGGCATCATATACATATGCCCTCATGATGATCATACTTTATCTCAAGTCGTGAACACCCAACTTATTTAAATCCACCTAGTCCACCTACAGTCTCAGAGGTCACCAAAATCAAACAACATAACTAAGAGAACGAAATTACTCGAAGAGTAACGGAGATCCGAGAATGTCATTCAAAATTAAGGTACGTCATCAGTAACGTCAATTCTTTACAGCATCATCTCGTCTAAACACAATGTCCGCTTTCAAATCCGTCCACTCATTTACAAATTTCAAAATTTCTTCCAAGTTGGAGTAGTCTGTTTATTCTTGTCCGTCTTACCTCATGATTAAGAGAATATAAAATTCGAGTCTGGTTCCTCAAGCCTTCAGCAACTCTTCTTGGTACTGTGGCGTCGTAGCGGCAGTCTCTGACACGATCACTGTGCATCCCTCCATCCGCAGGTCTGCTTCTGCTCTCAATTCATCTTAGTACAAATAAAATGAATAGAGAAACAAGACTGCGTTTCTTCGACAGGTCTTCTGTCATGGCTCCAGGTTTTAAGGTATATGATGTTGTTGTCGACTCCAGGTTGTGTGTTGAATGGTTCGTCTTCTTTGGTCTGGTTGTCTTGGTGCCCAAACTGAAATCTTCACGTGTTGCGTGATGCATGATTTAGCACTATCCTAGTTCCTCACTTCTTCTTGTATGCTTCTTCCATGGTAATGCTTGTCGCAACCATCTTCTACGACTCTTCCACCAAGTTTCTAACTCCGATAACGATCTTCGATCTTGGTCCTTCTTGTGAAAGCTCTGTCTTTACATTATACAGGGTAGTGTTGTCTATTATGCTTTCTGAACATCAATCAAATTTCTCTTCCAGAAACAAGGGTCGTCTCACCAATAATCCCTATGTTCTTCTTTCGTTTTAGAACACAACACAATGTCATACTATGACAATTTGTCCAAAACACGCGAAAAACATGATTATTCTAGCCAACACCACTGGCATCATTCAAGTTCATAAATGTTATAACGAGTGCAAAGGCAACTTCAGAAATCATCTCAGGGAATTTTCACATCGCCTTCTTTCTTCTTCAGGAACTGAAATACTTCCCAAAGGTTACTCTCAGTTAGTTAACCCCCTTCTTAGAAGTTTTTGTGGTTTCTTCTTCAGTCCTTCAAATCTAAAATGATGCAATCAGACGCGGAGTTTCAAAGGAAGACCAAATTAATTATTGATACGCGGAAACAGATAATGATTAGTGATAGTGGTACGTTTAAGTTCACGATAGTCGATACGTCATCGCATACTTCTCTCGTTCTTCTTCATAAACAAACAAGAGCATCTAAAGAGAATTACCAAGGTTAAAAATCATATTCCATCAGCTCCTTCAATCTCTCAACTTCTATGGCACCATGGTTTCTTTACTGATATCAGTTCAATGTCCACTCTACTTCTTAAGCAGGAAGGAGTACCAAAAGGTTCATCAGAGAATACCGGAAAATCTTCGTATGACAAAATATTTCCCAATAGTAGAACTTTCCAAGGGTTGATAATAATGGTTTTCAGGAAAACTTGGTAATCACATGAGTTTGGGGTTTGGGGTTTTCCATAGTGGTAGAAATTTTAGCAGATGTAGAGAGTCATCATAATGGAATAGGGTGAAGCAGATTTTTAAGGTCACATTTCAGATATGGTAGTCTATGGTATCTTCACGAATAGCCATTCAGTCCAAAAGACCGTACAATCAAACATATCAAAGTCAAAGGATTTCATAGAGTGAATACAGTCGTCAAATCATACAGATAGTTCATATATCAGAGTCAAGTACATGGTTCAACAAAAATGTTGGGATGGATAAACGAACAGTTCAATGTGTGGGAATTTCGTTTAGCTTCTTAGCATAAGTAGCAGGTAGGATGTGTATCATTGGTAATACGAATATCGTATAATCGTCAATTGTGAGAGGTACAGAATCTCAGTTATCAGCATCATCATGCTTAGTTAACAAATCCATATAGAGATAGTATTTACATCATACCCTTCCAAAGGAAACGGTTGGCAGAACAAGGTTCATCATTCAAAGAGAGGAAACAAAACTTCTCATATTCGTGGTTCATAATTACCAAAATTCTCATAGGAGTAATAATGGATCATACAGAGTTAAGTAGTATCGGATGATACATTCATACCCAGCATAAGTAATGAATTTACAGAATGTGTCGAACACATTGTGGTTGAATGACCTACGATGTGGTCGCAAAGGTGTCAAACAGCTTATCAAACAAATCGGAGGCGGAGATCAAAATCTGAAGGTGAAACTTAAATGTGTAAGGTATCCAGGTAGCCTTCCGAGGTATTCTAAACTTACTTGGTTACTAAGCTTAAGTTGCAAAACTTCTAACTTCTGAAACAAGGGTCCTTATAAGGCTTATCCAAGAGCAAAGGCACGATCAGAGTGATGCGGAAGCAAATGATACTTACATAAACGTCTTAGTCTACCCATTCCTCACTGGTAATAACTTGGGTTCCTATGGGGAATCCTAAGGTAAAGTTCCAAAGGTTGTCTTATGAGCGCCTACAGTGGAAACTTAGGGGTCCAAACTTCACAGGTCAAGGGTAAATGTATTACGAATCGCAGCCTGGTCTCTGATACCATAATTGTAACACCCCAACCCGATAAGGGTAGAAGTATTACATTACAGTGACATATCAGAACAAACACAAGCATATGATTCATACATACAACGAAAATCAGGGTTACAAATGAATATCTGAAACTACAAGGTTACAAAACAATAAATACTATGTCTAATAAAGTGAAACTTCATCTAATCGTCTCTAGTCCAAAGCATAGTCTTCTAAGTCCAGTCACACTCTCTTCCCATAACCCAGCTTCCTACTAAAACCTGCCGCAGGAAAAGGAAATGCGGCTGAGCTTAAAAAGCCCAGTGAACAGATACATATACAAAGCAATGATAATGAAACAGAACTGAAATATAGTGCATTGGGGAAATAGAATAAGGAATAGATAAAAGAGTAATAGAATAGAAAGAAGAAAGGATAGTCATCTACCACGAGCCCAAAACATATCATATCATATAAGCCGTCAATACCATAATTCTTCATAATCATATAGAGGGGAGTCCTCTCAGATAATCAGATAATATGAGGGGTGTCCTCATTCTTCAAATGGGTGGAGTAGCGAACTCCCAGAAATTGTGAAAGGCATGTATAGCACACAGTACCAGTCACCTCAAAGTCAACTCAAAGTCATAGTTAAATCCACTAAACAGAACAGATCTAGGATTGCAACCCATACGCCCCTTACTCAAAGTCAATCTCAAAGTCATATACTCAAAGTCATAATGGCCATAATAGTAATCATAAAAAGGGACGGCGTGAGAAATCACTCACCCACACATGAGTCATGCCAGTGGTGCATCACAGACATGCCTATGGTACCTCCATAGGTAGGGAAACAGACATGGCTCGGGTATCAAACTAAGAGTCAGGTCTCAAAGTCATGCAAAAGGTCATATAGCAAAGGTGTATCTCAGAATCATATCAAAGGTTCATAATAGCAGTTCATAACAAAGGGTTCATATCAGAAATAGTATTCAAGGTCCAATCAGAGTTTATCAGGTCAAGGTTCATATTCAAAAATCAATTCATGGTTCAGTTCAAAAGTCCGTTTCAAAAGTTTCTATTAAAAGTCCAATTTAAATAATCTTTTAAAACAGTTTTCATAAAAATGGTCTTTCAAAATATAGTGTTCATGAAAGTTAAATAACCTTTCTTTTAAAAAGAAATTTAGCATCATTTATAAACATCTTTTCAAATCGGTTCTTCTCAAAACATTTCCATGGTATCATTAAGAATGTTTTCATGGCATAGGTTCATAACGGAGGTCATATCAAGTGGGATCAACAGAGAAAGTTCAAGTAAAGGGGATCATAGCAATGGCATCAATTCAGGAACTAACGGATCAGAATATGAAAGAGATCATGAGAAACCTTTTGAGAAAGGTCAGAATATCTGTACCTTAAATCGCAAGTGCAAACATGACAGAAAACATAAAGGTCGGAAGCAAAACTCCTTCTTCAGCGAATCTACACGAATTAATGATCGGCTTATTATTAATAACTTATTCAATTCAGATTTCTCATTTTAGTCGGCTTTCCAGTTTTAGTAACTTTCCATTTAAAGTGACTTTCCACTTTTAGCAGGTTTCCATAAATAGTAAGTTTCCATTTTTAGAAAGTTGAATCATTATTAATGGAAATAAGTATCTTTTAACATATTTACGCATTTGGTCCTTAGGGTTTCATAACTTTACCTTTTACACCCTTATATTTCCAAAATTACACTTTAAACCTTTTAGTATTCAAAGTCACACTTTAAACCCTTAACTTATCAATTTTTCATAATGAGCACTTATTTTATCATGTTATACGAATATACCTTCAAGTATTCACAATTTACACTTTAAGTCCTTCAAGTTATCAAAGTTACATATTTAACCCTTTAATTTATAATTTCAACTTTTAATTATTACTAATTACATATTATGCCTTTAAATTATCAAAACGACACATAACTCCCTGAATATATTAAATTACTCAAAACAGCTCCAAGTTTCTGAAAATTACATGTTTAGTCCCTCTCTTTTAATTATTTTCAAAACAAACCCTAATTAGGTTTAAAATACATTTTAATCCATTCAAATGCAAAACTTACACATAGCACCCTCATCTTATATTTTTGTCGAATAGTATACAGCCCAAATAAAGTTCCAAAATTAACCTTTAAGTTTTAAATTTTACAAAACTCACCCAAAACCTTTTAACACAAATCGCATGACATAAAATCATGGAATTAAAAACCCTAATCAAACCTAATCCATTTTTAATCATTTCCAGCACATTAAAGATCATTAATCATTACAAAAACAAGCCCTAATTCATAAAATCAAATCGTATGGATTTTTCCCTTTTATTTATACACGTTTTATTTAAAAATCGATAAACCAAAATAATTCGAAAACACATGATTCAAGCCATGATAATTCTTCCAATAATTTTCCAGATCATATTACATTATAACAAGTGTAAATAAATTTTATTAGGAATTGTTATGGATCGGAAGGTATATTACACAATTACACTCGTTTTTAGGGTTTTAAATCACGAAAGGGATGTTGAGCATGCATGGGTCGAATCCAACAATTTATTTGATGTTTATAAGGTATAAAGGGTCTGAGAAAAATACCAAATCAATTTTGGAACGTGTGGAAACAGCAGTTCGATCAGATGTATACCCGATTGGCCAAAACACTCCAAAAATCTTTACGACTTCACCAAAGGCCTAGCAACCTTGAACCCAATTTTCGTGGGTCTTATTACATGTAAGGAACATCAGAAAAATGATAGATGAATTATATAGTGGTCGATTGAAGCAGAAACATTTTACCTCTTTTCTAGGGCTCGACAAAGGAAAACAAATGCTACGATCGTGTAAGGCTTCAACAATTCGAATGGGATTTTTCTTGGCTTCTTAGGATGTTGATGAATCACAGAATGCTTGAGAGTGATGGGAGAGTCGAATGGGGGCTGTGAGAATTGTTTGTGTGTGTATTAAATCGGTTTTAGGGTTTTTGGGTGGAAAAATGATATGGATATCTTTTTAAAAAGGAAATACCGTGTGAGGGGAGGGCTTGGTCCAGAATTTTCGAAATTTTGGTTAATGAAATAATTGTGATGATTATCTTCCATATTTATCAATATTTAAACCATTTAAAACCTCTTTAAAATTCATTTTATTTCATTCGGCCCTTGTAGGGGTATTTTGGTAATTTTACCACTTGTATAAATGTGTAATGAAGTTGTTAAAAATATTTGGTATCATAACTTATGCATTGTTAGTAGTTTGGGATTTATTTGGTTACTTAATAAGCTTTTAATTAATTTCAAATTTGTAAGGGCAATTTGGTCTTTTCACATGTTCTCGGATTTTAGGTGTTAAAACTTCTTCCCCTCTAAAAAGAAAAATTTCGTCCTCAAAATTTGAAGTCGCAAAGTTAGACGAAGTCGTAGCAAACCGCAAAAGTCGTTACAAACATTTTCACGCCCGGGGAGGTTCTTCCAAAAGATATTCAGACCAACTGGTTTCTCATGACTCGTAATTATTGTCAAAACAGTTTCAGATTTCTCAGAAGGGCATATCATATTGAATTTGAATCAAAAGGATAATGTACCAAACATAACGGATGATAAACGAATTCTCCAGGAAGAGGTATAAAAATACATAGGATTTTCATCGAATTGATTAGGCGAATCAGATGAGAATACATTGAATTGTAGCAAACATGGGGTGATTTAAGGTTTAACTCTTCAGCTTCTCAGATAGTCTCGGCTTTTAGATAACCTTCCAAATGTATTCTCATAAACAAACAGGTCTCATTTCCTCAAAGTCCACAATCAGATATTTTACTCATAGCAGATCATAATGAACAACTTCGCGAATGCGAATCGTATACGGACAGAAAGCATATCGTTAGATATCGTCAACGGCAGAAATTTCATAATGGAACCTAAGATTCTTATCAGAAGTTGCAAAGATCAGCAAAACACGTGTCGAGAGTCCAAACGTATCGAATCGTATAACAAGGACAGCATATCAAACGTATAGGTAGAATGAACCTAAAGTCTCACTAAACTCAGATGATCTTGACCAGATGCCAGAATTCTAAAGCTTCTAAGGCACTTCTTAAAATATCATATGCCCACCATAAGTGCACATTATATGATGTAAGTATTATCACGTTGGCCAGGCGTCATAATACTGGCATCATATACATATGCCCTCATGATGATCATACTTTATCTCAAGTCGTGAACACCCAACTTATTTAAATCCACCTAGTCCACCTACAGTCTCAGAGGTCACCAAAATCAAACAACATAACTAAGAGAACGAAATTACTCGAAGAGTAACGGAGATCCGAGAATGTCATTCAAAATTAAGGTACGTCATCAGTAACGTCAATTCTTTACAGCATCATCTCGTCTAAACACAATGTCCGCTTTCAAATCCGTCCACTCATTTACAAATTTCAAAATTTCTTCCAAGTTGGAGTAGTCTGTTTATTCTTGTCCGTCTTACCTCATGATTAAGAGAATATAAAATTCGAGTCTGGTTCCTCAAGCCTTCAGCAACTCTTCTTGGTACTGTGGCGTCGTAGCGGCAGTCTCTGACACGATCACTGTGCATCCCTCCATCCGCAGGTCTGCTTCTGCTCTCAATTCATCTTAGTACAAATAAAATGAATAGAGAAACAAGACTGCGTTTCTTCGACAGGTCTTCTGTCATGGCTCCAGGTTTTAAGGTATATGATGTTGTTGTCGACTCCAGGTTGTGTGTTGAATGGTTCGTCTTCTTTGGTCTGGTTGTCTTGGTGCCCAAACTGAAATCTTCACGTGTTGCGTGATGCATGATTTAGCACTATCCTAGTTCCTCACTTCTTCTTGTATGCTTCTTCCATGGTAATGCTTGTCGCAACCATCTTCTACGACTCTTCCACCAAGTTTCTAACTCCGATAACGATCTTCGATCTTGGTCCTTCTTGTGAAAGCTCTGTCTTTACATTATACAGGGTAGTGTTGTCTATTATGCTTTCTGAACATCAATCAAATTTCTCTTCCAGAAACAAGGGTCGTCTCACCAATAATCCCTATGTTCTTCTTTCGTTTTAGAACACAACACAATGTCATACTATGACAATTTGTCCAAAACACGCGAAAAACATGATTATTCTAGCCAACACCACTGGCATCATTCAAGTTCATAAATGTTATAACGAGTGCAAAGGCAACTTCAGAAATCATCTCAGGGAATTTTCACATCGCCTTCTTTCTTCTTCAGGAACTGAAATACTTCCCAAAGGTTACTCTCAGTTAGTTAACCCCCTTCTTAGAAGTTTTTGTGGTTTCTTCTTCAGTCCTTCAAATCTAAAATGATGCAATCAGACGCGGAGTTTCAAAGGAAGACCAAATTAATTATTGATACGCGGAAACAGATAATGATTAGTGATAGTGGTACGTTTAAGTTCACGATAGTCGATACGTCATCGCATACTTCTCTCGTTCTTCTTCATAAACAAACAAGAGCATCTAAAGAGAATTACCAAGGTTAAAAATCATATTCCATCAGCTCCTTCAATCTCTCAACTTCTATGGCACCATGGTTTCTTTACTGATATCAGTTCAATGTCCACTCTACTTCTTAAGCAGGAAGGAGTACCAAAAGGTTCATCAGAGAATACCGGAAAATCTTCGTATGACAAAATATTTCCCAATAGTAGAACTTTCCAAGGGTTGATAATAATGGTTTTCAGGAAAACTTGGTAATCACATGAGTTTGGGGTTTGGGGTTTTCCATAGTGGTAGAAATTTTAGCAGATGTAGAGAGTCATCATAATGGAATAGGGTGAAGCAGATTTTTAAGGTCACATTTCAGATATGGTAGTCTATGGTATCTTCACGAATAGCCATTCAGTCCAAAAGACCGTACAATCAAACATATCAAAGTCAAAGGATTTCATAGAGTGAATACAGTCGTCAAATCATACAGATAGTTCATATATCAGAGTCAAGTACATGGTTCAACAAAAATGTTGGGATGGATAAACGAACAGTTCAATGTGTGGGAATTTCGTTTAGCTTCTTAGCATAAGTAGCAGGTAGGATGTGTATCATTGGTAATACGAATATCGTATAATCGTCAATTGTGAGAGGTACAGAATCTCAGTTATCAGCATCATCATGCTTAGTTAACAAATCCATATAGAGATAGTATTTACATCATACCCTTCCAAAGGAAACGGTTGGCAGAACAAGGTTCATCATTCAAAGAGAGGAAACAAAACTTCTCATATTCGTGGTTCATAATTACCAAAATTCTCATAGGAGTAATAATGGATCATACAGAGTTAAGTAGTATCGGATGATACATTCATACCCAGCATAAGTAATGAATTTACAGAATGTGTCGAACACATTGTGGTTGAATGACCTACGATGTGGTCGCAAAGGTGTCAAACAGCTTATCAAACAAATCGGAGGCGGAGATCAAAATCTGAAGGTGAAACTTAAATGTGTAAGGTATCCAGGTAGCCTTCCGAGGTATTCTAAACTTACTTGGTTACTAAGCTTAAGTTGCAAAACTTCTAACTTCTGAAACAAGGGTCCTTATAAGGCTTATCCAAGAGCAAAGGCACGATCAGAGTGATGCGGAAGCAAATGATACTTACATAAACGTCTTAGTCTACCCATTCCTCACTGGTAATAACTTGGGTTCCTATGGGGAATCCTAAGGTAAAGTTCCAAAGGTTGTCTTATGAGCGCCTACAGTGGAAACTTAGGGGTCCAAACTTCACAGGTCAAGGGTAAATGTATTACGAATCGCAGCCTGGTCTCTGATACCATAATTGTAACACCCCAACCCGATAAGGGTAGAAGTATTACATTACAGTGACATATCAGAACAAACACAAGCATATGATTCATACATACAACGAAAATCAGGGTTACAAATGAATATCTGAAACTACAAGGTTACAAAACAATAAATACTATGTCTAATAAAGTGAAACTTCATCTAATCGTCTCTAGTCCAAAGCATAGTCTTCTAAGTCCAGTCACACTCTCTTCCCATAACCCAGCTTCCTACTAAAACCTGCCGCAGGAAAAGGAAATGCGGCTGAGCTTAAAAAGCCCAGTGAACAGATACATATACAAAGCAATGATAATGAAACAGAACTGAAATATAGTGCATTGGGGAAATAGAATAAGGAATAGATAAAAGAGTAATAGAATAGAAAGAAGAAAGGATAGTCATCTACCACGAGCCCAAAACATATCATATCATATAAGCCGTCAATACCATAATTCTTCATAATCATATAGAGGGGAGTCCTCTCAGATAATCAGATAATATGAGGGGTGTCCTCATTCTTCAAATGGGTGGAGTAGCGAACTCCCAGAAATTGTGAAAGGCATGTATAGCACACAGTACCAGTCACCTCAAAGTCAACTCAAAGTCATAGTTAAATCCACTAAACAGAACAGATCTAGGATTGCAACCCATACGCCCCTTACTCAAAGTCAATCTCAAAGTCATATACTCAAAGTCATAATGGCCATAATAGTAATCATAAAAAGGGACGGCGTGAGAAATCACTCACCCACACATGAGTCATGCCAGTGGTGCATCACAGACATGCCTATGGTACCTCCATAGGTAGGGAAACAGACATGGCTCGGGTATCAAACTAAGAGTCAGGTCTCAAAGTCATGCAAAAGGTCATATAGCAAAGGTGTATCTCAGAATCATATCAAAGGTTCATAATAGCAGTTCATAACAAAGGGTTCATATCAGAAATAGTATTCAAGGTCCAATCAGAGTTTATCAGGTCAAGGTTCATATTCAAAAATCAATTCATGGTTCAGTTCAAAAGTCCGTTTCAAAAGTTTCTATTAAAAGTCCAATTTAAATAATCTTTTAAAACAGTTTTCATAAAAATGGTCTTTCAAAATATAGTGTTCATGAAAGTTAAATAACCTTTCTTTTAAAAAGAAATTTAGCATCATTTATAAACATCTTTTCAAATCGGTTCTTCTCAAAACATTTCCATGGTATCATTAAGAATGTTTTCATAGCATAGGTTCATAACGGAGGTCATATCAAGTGGGATCAACAGAGAAAGTTCAAGTAAAGGGGATCATAGCAATGGCATCAATTCAGGAACTAACGGATCAGAATATGAAAGAGATCATGAGAAACCTTTTGAGAAAGGTCAGAATATCTGTACCTTAAATCGCAAGTGCAAACATGACAGAAAACATAAAGGTCGGAAGCAAAACTCCTTCTTCAGCGAATCTACACGAATTAATGATCGGCTTATTATTAATAACTTATTCAATTCAGATTTCTCATTTTAGTCGGCTTTCCAGTTTTAGTAACTTTCCATTTAAAGTGACTTTCCACTTTTAGCAGGTTTCCATAAATAGTAAGTTTCCATTTTTAGAAAGTTGAATCATTATTAATGGAAATAAGTATCTTTTAACATATTTACGCATTTGGTCCTTAGGGTTTCATAACTTTACCTTTTACACCCTTATATTTCCAAAATTACACTTTAAACCTTTTAGTATTCAAAGTCACACTTTAAACCCTTAACTTATCAATTTTTCATAATGAGCACTTATTTTATCATGTTATACGAATATACCTTCAAGTATTCACAATTTACACTTTAAGTCCTTCAAGTTATCAAAGTTACATATTTAACCCTTTAATTTATAATTTCAACTTTTAATTATTACTAATTACATATTATGCCTTTAAATTATCAAAACGACACATAACTCCCTGAATATATTAAATTACTCAAAACAGCTCCAAGTTTCTGAAAATTACATGTTTAGTCCCTCTCTTTTAATTATTTTCAAAACAAACCCTAATTAGGTTTAAAATACATTTTAATCCATTCAAATGCAAAACTTACACATAGCACCCTCATCTTATATTTTTGTCGAATAGTATACAGCCCAAATAAAGTTCCAAAATTAACCTTTAAGTTTTAAAGTTTACAAAACTCACCCAAAACCTTTTAACACAAATCGCATGACATAAAATCATGGAATTAAAAACCCTAATCAAACCTAATCCATTTTTAATCATTTCCAGCACATTAAAGATCATTAATCATTACAAAAACAAGCCCTAATTCATAAAATCAAATCGTATGGATTTTTCCCTTTTATTTATACACGTTTTATTTAAAAATCGATAAACCAAAATAATTCGAAAACACATGATTCAAGCCATGATAATTCTTCCAATAATTTTCCAGATCATATTACATTATAACAAGTGTAAATAAATTTTATTAGGAATTGTTATGGATCGGAAGGTATATTACACAATTACATTCGTTTTTAGGGTTTTAAATCACGAAAGGGATGTCGAGCATGCATGGGTCGAATCCAACAATTTATTTGATGTTTATAAGGTATAAAGGGTCTGAGAAAAATACCAAATCAATTTTGGAACGTGTGGAAACAGCAGTTCGATCAGATGTATACCCGATTGGCCAAAACACTCCAAAAATCTTTACGACTTCACCAAAGGCCTAGCAACCTTGAACCCAATTTTCGTGGGTCTTATTACATGTAAGGAACATCAGAAAAATGATAGATGAATTATATAGTGGTCGATTGAAGCAGAAACATTTTACCTCTTTTCTAGGGCTCGACAAAGGAAAACAAATGCTACGATCGTGTAAGGCTTCAACAATTCGAATGGGATTTTTCTTGGCTTATTAGGATGTTGATGAATCACAGAATGCTTGAGAGTGATGGGAGAGTCGAATGGGGGCTGTGAGAATTGTTTGTGTGTGTATTAAATCGGTTTTAGGGTTTTTGGGTGGAAAAATGATATGGATATCTTTTTAAAAAGGAAATACCGTGTGAGGGGAGGGCTTGGTCCAGAATTTTCGAAATTTTGGTTAATGAAATAATTGTGATGATTATCTTCCATATTTATCAATATTTAAACCATTTAAAACCTCTTTAAAATTCATTTTATTTCATTCGGCCCTTGTAGGGGTATTTTGGTAATTTTACCACTTGTATAAATGTGTAATGAAGTTGTTAAAAATATTTGGTATCATAACTTATGCATTGTTAGTAGTTTGGGATTTATTTGGTTACTTAATAAGCTTTTAATTAATTTCAAATTTGTAAGGGCAATTTGGTCTTTTCACATGTTCTCGGATTTTAGGTGTTACAATCTATCCATACATACAGATCGAAAATCTGCTCGTGTTCATTTCCAGTATCGTTTTAAAAAAGACTACCTACCTATATATTGTGAATCACAATATATGGATAATGAATGGAAGTTAAATAAAAAGAAGTCTTGGATTTTTGTCTGTCTTGATGGTCACGGACACAGTTAGGGGTTAATCGCGTCGGGTTGGTCGGGGGCCGGGTCAATTCGTATCGGGTCAAAGTCGGGTCAAGGGTAAAAATAACATACTTGAACTCGATCCTACTTGAACTCGGTTTAGTCAGGTTTGGGTCAACCCATATATAAGTAAAATGAAATTGCCTATTTGTTCTAGTTTAGATAGATAAGTTATAAAAAATATATTAAAGAAAACTAAAAAAAAAAAAAAACTCTTATTCAGGTTAAATGGTCGACCCAAACCCGATTTAGCCAAACATTTTCAACCCGGACCCGACCCTATTTAGTACTCGGGTTGACCCGAATAACTCGAATAAATTTTTGACCAGAGTAACCCCACCCGAATAGGCTTAATCGGGGTCGGGTCCGGTTCAAGTCGGGTTGGGTTATTTTACGCCCTAGTCACAGTGGGGTTGATATCGAAAATGGTAAGAATTTTGTGTGAATGAGTGGGGCATTGATGCTATAATGGCTATTTTGTTGAAGTGCAAATGATAATGCAATTGATTTCTTGAGAAAAACATTTGCAAAGAAAGACAATTGTTTATTGAACGGGAAATGGATTCACATCACATGTGCAGCTCACATTTTGAATCTTGTAGTGCAAGATGGTGTTAAATCAGTTGATATGTCGATTGAGAATATTAGATATGCTCTAAAATGGATAAAAAATCGGGTAGTAGAGTTGAGAAATTTAAAAGATGTGCCGAAAATGCTAAATGTGATATCACAAAAAATTTGATACTTGATGTTGTAACGAGGTGGAACTCCACCTACAATATGTTGTAAGTGGCTCAAGCATATGAAGATGGTTTTGATAGATATGAATAGTATTCACAAAAAGGGTTTTTTAGTGCCGACATTTGAAGATTGGGATAAAGCTAGAAAGTTGTGTGATTTTTTAAAATATTTTACGATGTTACTTTGAGGATTTCGAGGACAAAATATGTTATGTCACATACACTCATTGTTGAATTATCTACTATTCGTGAACTTTTGAGGGTTGAGGAAACAAATTATATGTGATGAGAATGAAATTCTTATAAGATAGCTAATGTGATGAAAAAGAGTTTGACAAGTGTTATGAGGAGGTAGAAAATATGAATGCATTATTATAGTTTGCTTTTCTACTTAATCCAAGAAACAAAGATAAATTTTTGCACATTGTAGTGAATGACCATTATGGGATAGAAGGACTAGCAATGGTGGAATTGAAGAAAAAATATATACATGCTCAATTTAGCACTAGTGGAAGGGCGTTGTATACATTTAGGAGTTCTTTAAGTGACAAGAGTATTGAAAGCCTTATTTGTACCCAAGATTGGCTACGTAAGGATATGGATAAATTTCCAAAAAAAAAAAAAAAAAAAAAAAAAAAAAAAAAAAAAAAAAAAAAAAAGATTGTGAGCTTTTCTATTTTTCATTTTTAGTATTTGTTAATTTAGATGTATCGTGCCTTGCTAATTATATCTCTTTCATGTAAATTTGAGTGAAGATGTAAGCTTTTATTATTGAAGATCAAAGAATTTTAGAAGGTTATTATGCATAGAGAATGGAAGCTTATTTTGTGGATTGAAAGCTTATTTTGTGTAAGTTTGTAATATGGATGCTAAACAAATGTAAATTTCTTTTTTTAGAATGGCAAATTTCTAATATGAAGCTTCTGATAAATGGTAGTATTTGCCTATTGTCTTTTGCTTAATACCTGGTGTCTTTGCCTACATAATGATGTTTCACTTGTTCTATTTTTGCCTAATGTAACTGTAAAATTGAGCATTTTAGTAATATACTTTGATGGGATAAATGAGTGGTTAGTTTGAAGATTTAGAGTAATACGATCACTTTATACTTCTATCTTTGCCTAGTACCTACTGTAAATAAATATATGTACTACACGTCTACATGAATGTGTTGTCATTTTAACACAACTATTTCACTAATATGTTGCTGGCTTGCTGCTGTCTATATCTATGGGACATGTTATACAAACCCACCCTATATTGTCACATCAGGGGTTGGTCAAACCGTATAATGCGCAATGCAGACCGTACAAGCCGACGATGCATTCAATCATTGGATACCCTCATAGGGTGTGGATAACTCACCCCTATATAGCTATATGTAAATATATGTACTACATGATGTCTATATGTAATATTGTCTTTTGCTCTATATATATATGTACTACACTACATGTCTACCACACAACAAATGACCCGAACCCGAGTAATCCGAATTCCAAATAGGGTCGGGCTCGGGTATGTTTTTTTAACCCTTGACCCGACCCGGATTCACCTGAACCCAAGTGACCCAATCCAATTAACACCCCTAATTGTGATCATATTTAGACTATCAAATATTTATTGGTTTTACAGTTCACTTTTACTAGTAACATTACAAATTTTATACCATATTTTCACACTTTTTTATACTAGTAACATTCCCGTGGGTCCCTCTTTTTTCTACTACAAAACTTAAATATCTTCACACTTTTTTATACCATATTTTCTCATCCAAACATAAACAATCATAATCATACACTTTTTCATATCTATTGTCATTTTACCCCATACTAAATCCGATACCCATTGTCATTCCTAGCAATAAACCAAACGGGCCCTTAGTCAGATGCAACTATGAATGATCTCTGATCAAGCATATGATTTTTCTTTAACAGAACCAAGCTCAAGCATGAAAACTTAGTCCATTTCCTAACTCAAGTCAGATCCAAGAAAGGTTCGTAACATGTTAAACTCAAATTACTCATCACTACTCAGTTCAGTTGCAGTCGTTTACATCACATGAATAAGGGAAAGAACACCAACGGAAGGTAAAGGAAAGGTAACATAACAAGCCCTTCAGAAGGCATTAGACATCATAACTAACCAGTCAAAACACAAACTAATTAGCAGCCAATGCATGCTTGTGACATTGGAATATTTAGCATGTTAATGATTACATTTAACCAACATTCACGTCTGTTTGACAGGCAGAATTCGGTTAATTTAGGTAACTATATACGTAATGGCATCTAAGATGCTTCACTTACATGATACAACACCGCAACACTAGTCCCTTTGGGTCTGGCCTCCCCTCATCGTTTCCTGAAACAGCACAAAATATGGAAATACAGAGTTTAATAAATATTCTGTATAAAAAATAGACGTTTCATTGCTAGTGATATAGCAGAAATTATATTCGGTCATGAAGGCATAATTTCAAGAGAAAATTGTTTGGACCTTTCACAGATGCATGTAGAGGAAGTATGAGTTGGACTGTAACTAAATTATTACTGTACTATACAAGAGCTATAACTAGAAGAAAACAGTGACGAGAGTCACTCATAAGGACAACGGTTTCCCATCCTATCTTATGGTCCTTTTTCATAGATGAACTGCCTTACTTTTGATGCAAGTGAACTACATAAATTGGTATCATAAGGACTCTTAACAATGGATGCAAGCGTAGTGCTGAAACATGTATGGTTAATACTTGAAAATAAATATAACAAACTATGGTTAATACTCGAGAATAAACATACAATGTTGGAAGTACGAACCTTTTAATTTAGCGGATTAGAAAGTTACCAAACACTTTGTCGATATCACCTGAGTGACTCTGATGGACCACAAAATTCCCCGTATCGATAACGACAACCATATGAATGTTTATTTTCTAATTGACAAACCCATGTGCACGTTACATGCTCAAGGTGAATATATTTCACTGGACTGTTGTTGTGCTTAAATGTGCATATCCATGCTTATTGTCAAGTGTGAAGTGACGGTTCTTGACTCTTATATCTGAACTAACCAATATCAAGTGTGCCATTTCTCATCTGTCTTCCCACCCCCCCCCCCCCCCCCCCCCCCCCTCCCCCCGCTTTGCAGACACTTTAAAATTTAGCCTTAATGGCTTTATATAGTTTTATTAAGATCAATGAAACCACATCATTGCCCATTGAGTTTGTGAACTTTGGAGTGAGCATCGTCAAGAATCCAAGGTTTTGCCAGAAAAGATTTGACTCTTGCTAATCCCAGTGGTCAAAAGTCAAAACTATGTAAATAGACCACAGACAAGACAAGACAAGACAAGACGGTGTATGTTGTAAAGTCATTAATAATGCATATGAGAAAGCATAGGGCTAAGTAAATTAAACCTTGAATGATTGAAATGTTGGGGTGAGTTCTGTCTTGTCTGGTTCTTACCTAATGCCTCAAGCATGAGGATTCTAGAACCCAAGAAACTCGTTGGGTTGAAGGATTATTAGCGATGATTTTCTATTATCTTTTTCAAAATGACGGTAAAGCAGAACCAAAAAACAGCACATAATGCCACTCATGCGGCACATAGTTTGCTTTTGCCTGTATATATATAACACGGAAAATGATTGTCATGCCTAAATGGCATGACTAATTTTATGCCTAATCCACTCAATATATGACAAGTGGAGTATGAGGTTTCTCTCTCCTCATGATAGCTTTTGATTATTCCAAGTGTTGTGATCTAATTGTTAGGCATGCCAATCACTTTTCTATATAACACACTATACATATGATCCGAATAAAATAAAATTTGTGTCCCCTTAATCTCTTTCTTGTGTATCAATCTGTTGGAACTTAGAATCTAAAAGGTAATGCTATCCGTTGACCACATTAGCTCTACGAGCAAATTTTACAAAACCTAACATGTGACATGATAGCACAAGTAAAGATTATCCCAAGTATGCTCTGAAGTTCATTAGATGAGGATATAAAGCGAAAACAGGGATGTAAAATAGTTTAGATAAAAAATTCGACGCACCTTCAGGAGGCTGAGTGAGTTTTCTGTTTTGGGGAGAGGTCATTTCTTTCTTGATCTGAGTCAATATGTCTTCCATTGTGTACTCTCGATGCCAGTCAGCGAGCATAGGAAAAAGAGATGGTTCAACCTGGCAAATTCACACCACAATGAAATTATTTACAAGCAGATTATCAGAGTTATCATATAGTAAGTTCATCTGGAACACGATACCCACCACGCCCGTCTCTTGATCCACACAACTCATGTTTATTCGTGATTGAAATTTCACACTTGGTGGCTTTTCCGGATATTCATCACCACAAAATAGTTTCAGCTGATAGATACGCCCTTCATGAACAGTCTGACAGGTAAACATCAATGACATTAAATAAAAAATAAAAGAGAATATGCTTAACGTGCATTTATAAGCATCAGCATCCAATATTCCTATCTCAAAGTAATATAAAAATGTGTATAATAAACCAAAACTAAAAATAAACCGACACTAAGCTTGACGGAGGCAACAATAAGCAATAGCCAATAGGAAATCAACTGTTGCTGATATGCGACATTTGATGCGCGATAATATCAATTAAGATGACAGAGAAAAAAAAAAGGTTAAGAGAACTAACATTAGAAGGGCCGATGATAGTCCCGGTCCATGATTGCATGTATACATCATCGGCATCATCCATCCCATAGCTGACAGTTCCATCACCAATTCCCTTTTCTCCTCGCTCGAGCTCTTCTAGTAATCTGAAGCTCCTGGGAACTAAATTGAATATAAACTTAAGTTAAACATCATGACCAGCTGAATTAACAATTCATATAGCAATAACTGCACAATTAGCATATCAAGCATTAACTAATGAACTAATGTTGATGCTACTGATATGCTGATCTGCAAGTATGCACGATCATGCGAACTTTAGCTTAGCATCCATGCACATGGAATTGAAAATGCAATAGCAAATACGAAATGTTTGGTTATATATGAAGAGATGGTAACAATTGAGGGGATAAAGATAAAGTATGGCATGCGTGTCTGAAATAGGAGTGTCATCAGCAGAGGAAGCCAAGATTAATACATCTGAAACTGTATCAAGCTTATGCTAAGAGGTATGTTTACTATATGTCAAACTACATATATCAGATGATTCTAAGGCTGTTGAAAGCGGGATGTTACAAAATGGCCACTTTTTAAACCCAGGTGAAACATTATACTAGTAACTACTCTAACCTTTTGGTCCTGCATTTTTATGTGTTCTGGTTGCTTTTGACCACTTGGTTCCTGCATATGTTAAAGTGCTCCAGTTGTTCATTACCATTTTTGGTTATAATCTTTTGCATTAAACCTTGTGACTCTAAACTCATACTTCTACTTTTAAGACGTAAAGTCAATGAAATACCTTCTCTGTTTGATTACAAAAGCTAATTTGTTGACTTGCCTCTTCAAGATGCTAATCGAAGTTGCATACTTTACTACTCCACAAACATCCAAATTACATTTTGTATAAAACCCACCCCGTGAGGCCGTGACTATTTCATTGTTTCATTACAAACACAGTCAGTACTAGACCAAGAACACACACCTTTAACAAAAGAAATCACTACCGCAAAATCTTCCATTCAAAAAAAGAAACATTAAGTTACATCCTAACTTTATGGATATAATAAGCTGCAAGTCTCTTAACAGTTCTGAGGTAAAATACGGTAACTATTTTAACCTTAAAAGTACAATATTTATCATTTAAAATCAACGAGTTGCCATTTTCCTAGAATTGCTTCTTTAATATTCATTCTATCAACTTACTAAAAGTAGAAATATTTGCAGACTATATACACGCATTCAAAAACTTGCCTACACATATATCCATTTCAAAAATAAAATTCATTCTGCAAAAAGAAAAGAATTCTAACTTTAGACAAAAACTATCAAGTAAGATAGTTTTTGTGTGCAATTACCATTACACAGTTCATCCATAGTTTCTCATATTGGTATCCTATAGCATTTTTTGCAAATTTTCACAGCATTCAAATATACTTAATATGCAACAGCAAAAAAAACCGTATACCATAGTCTAAAACTACAACCACTATCTAGCTACAACATTAGCACACAAGAACACTAATACATATTCCCTTCATACCAAAATTATTGTGTACCTTAATCTCTACGACTTATAAAGAGTGCATGTGCATTCTTGAAATCTTGAAACTTAAATTAATGTAGTTTGCCTAAATTACCCCTAACCTTTAATACACCTTAAACTTGATCGATTCTAAACTTGGCAACTTTTTAAAAACACAGAATATATTAATTTTAAAAAAACACACGTTTTGTATTTCAAAAAGCACACGCTTTGCATCAAGGGTCTAACCAGAATCACGATTTTGCAAGTATAATTATTTGCCGCTATACACCGTCGCTTTGAGCGGGTATTCGTCTAATATCTTATAAAATACCAAAATAATGGTCTACTTACAAAAAAAAGTATGAACAATAGAACACTTCACCATATTACGGTATTACCATTTCCCCGAATTAAGATATTACAAAACTAATATAAAGTATTTAGTAATTGGTCAAAAGGTAAAACTGTCAAAGTAACCATATTTTTCTCCGTTGTCTTGTTTCTTGGTAGTTAACAATTATTTTAGGACATAAAGAGTGAGTATCATTTTACAAAAGTTAAATTTTACTTGACAAATATTTCCTATTATCTTATAAATCTATAACTAGATACTTCAATACTAGTCCTACCATTTACTAAATATATGAGGTTTTTCCTTCTTGAGGATACTCGGGAAGGGCGAGTCTTTAACTCAGATGTATGTAGCCTAAAACCCTTTCTTTGGCTACTCCAAGATATGTACCTACTACCAGTAAGGTTTGAACATGAGACCTCTTGCAAGAACATCAACCACTACACCACTAGTCCACTATCAATTACTAAGTGACCATTCTTAGATAAATTAAACCCATGTATGTATGAAAGCTTTAAAAGCAAATTAATCCAGATAATATCAAGTAAACAACATAATAATACAACAAGATATATTACCAATAACAGTTGATCCATCAGACGCCATTATTTCTTCTTGTTGCTGCATTCGGTTCGCACGTGCTTAGGTTTTGGTCCAAAGCTAGTACTAGTACTTTATTAAAAAAGAACAGTATCTGTGACTGGTCGGCCTATCTGACAAATGTCTTCTCACAACCGGTTTTCAGTTCGAGAGTAAAGTGATCTTTTCAAATCTACAAGTGTTTATGCGTGTTGTACTTTCATGTAAAGTGAGTTTGGTTTGTAAGAAGTTGAAAGTGGTTTGGTTGTAGTGATTCTTGATGTTTAGTCCCTACACTTGGTGTGGTTTTCAAGTTGGTTGCTAAAGAGTTTGGTATTGACGGTTTTAGTTCTTCAACTTTGTTTTGACTTTTGGTTAAAATGTAGAGTAAATTTCTTATATGGACCATTTACATACTAGATTATCAAAAATGAACCACGGCACATAAATTTTACGAAAATGGACTTTCAGTTGAGCATCCGTTAGATGGCTCATTAACAAATCACTAACCGTCCATTTGTTTATAACGCACAAGCGCACATTAACAAATCATTTACCAAATTTCAAGCGCACAAGCGCACATTAATATTTTGTTTAATTTGTGCGCATGAACCATGAAAAACCACAAAAATCCAAATCTAAAGCGCACATCCCATTTTGTGCGCATGAACCTAAAAAATTACAAAACCACAATTGTCCAAACTTCAAGCGCACAAGCGCACATTTCTTTTTCATTCATTTGTGCGCATGAACCATAAAAATTACAAAACTCCAAATCAATCACGCACAAGCGCGCAATTTTATTTATTTATGTGCAGAAGCTAAACACTTAAAAAAAATAGAGATATAATGTGAAAGTTAATGTTATTACATTTATATAATACTAAGGCACAAACCAATGGTGCGTCCCTATTGGTCCGTATATTAAATATTGCTCGATTATTTAAAAACAAAAAGGTCAAAAGCAAGTGACATTATTTTAATATGTATTCAGAAAAAGCAAGTGATCAGAAAAAGCAAATGATGTTATTTTAATATGTACTCAAGCGCACAAGCGCACAGGAGGGTGCGCCATGGTCTTGTTTCGTAAATTGCTAGAATTTGGTTCATTCTTGTAAAATGGGTTAGGAATTAGTCCATTTTAGTAATTTGATTTAAAATGTAACTCATGACAGGGACGGATAGAGTGAGGAGGGCCATCGAGAAAGCTAAGCCCTACTATATTCATCGAACGATGGAAAATTTGCAAAAGCTATTTCAAGAAGAGATAGAGAAGCTTAGAAAAAGTGGGGAATTGGTGATGTTAGAATTATTTGGATCACAGTAATCTGAGAGTCGTGTAAATACTTTCAGATCAAAGTATTTCGATGGTTCTATCGAAATCTTTAATCGGATAAAACTCAGATTTTTGAACCGAGAATGTGTTTTTGATGTAGGTCCAAATAACGGGAAATTTTATTTTTAAGTGCGTTTTTAATATAGCACTTTATACCAAATTTTATTTTTAAGCTCGACCCCAGCCAGGGGCGCTGCCCCTTGGACCCTACTACCAGGGGCTGCCGCCCCTGGAACCCCGCTACCGGGGGCGCTACCCCTGGACCCCCGTGATTCGGGGCAATAATCATAATAACGTCATACAAGTGTGCACTCCGCACAACCCCGACTTGTTGAACATGTATCATGATAATACATTGGTCAACTAAGTCAATCCATTACACTTAAATCATATTGGTGATGTAAAATCACCAACATTCCTCCCCCATTTAAGTGTAATCTTGATTAACTTAAAACAAACTCATAACAAACAACAAACTGATGCATAAATGAAATATCGCGACGATTGAATTTCACATTAGTACATTAGCATTTCAAATATTCGAATATCAAAGTGTCACTAAAGGATTGAACTCTTTCTATTCATAGTGAATACATGAAGATAATATACACAACAGTTTACACATTCACATGTTCTACTTGACACTATTTTTTACTAGCTTGTGTCCTATCCTTCAATAAGCATATCAAAGCCAAGTCCCAAGCTTCTTGAAGCAGCTAAACTTCATGCTTATATAGGTGGTTTTTTACTCTTGCACCTCCACATGCAATTTGTCAAAAAGCCATTAAGAAATATAATTTCAGCCTCCTCTATCTTACAGTACTGAACACATACCGTGGGATGATGTAATTATGTGTTCCTATCCAAAGATATCAAGCTTTCCTCATTGAATTCAACATTTAACATTACGTTAGATGGGAATTGGGTATCTTGATACAAGGATTTAATTAGTTGGACTTTAAACCCATCCCAATAGCCGCCTTGTGTACGAGATCTCTTGCTAACCCTTTGGTTAAATTGTCGGCTAAATTCAGTTGAGTTTTTACAAACTCCACAGATATCACACCATTCATGATAAGCTCACGAATCATACTATGTCTAACACCTAAGTGTCTAGACTTGCCATTGTACACTTGACTATAAGCCTTAGCCAAGGTAGCAGCACTATCACATCTGATAGAAATGGTAGATATCGGTTTAGGCTACAAAGGAATTTCATAAACCAAATTCCTCAGCCACTCAGCTTCATTACCAGCTGCAGCTAAAGCAACAAATTCAGACTCCATGGTTGAGCTTGTAATAAAACTCTGTTTCTTTGAAGCCCAACAAATAGCACCTCCCCCAAGAAGGAATACCCAACCACTCGTAGACGAGTGATCCTCCGTATTATTAATCCAACTGGCATTACAATAACCTTCTATAACGGAAGGATAACCACTATATGTCAAACCATAATTCATGGTTCCTTTCAAATACTGAAATACTCGACCCAGAGCTTGCCAATGTAGAGCACTAGGATTTCTAGTGTACCTACTAAGCTTTCCTACAGCAAGAGCTATATCTGGTCTAGTGCTAATCATGGCATACATAAGACATCCAATAGCTCTAGATTATTCTAGTTGTTTCACTGGAGTTCCTGTATTAGGTCGAAACTTCATAGTAGGATCTACAGGAGTATAAAAAGGAGAACAATTAGCAAAGTTAAACTTTGTCAGTATCTTCTCAATATAATGAGATTGAAAAATAGAGATACCATTGTTTCCTCGTTTGATTCTAATACCAAGAATCACCTCTGCCTCCCCCAGATCTTTCATATCAAAATTAGATGACAAAAATTCCTTTGTCTTATCAACTTGATCTTGGTCGGTACCAAAGATCAACATGTCATCCACATATAAGCAAATTATTACTCCTTTACCAGAAGCATCAAATTTGCTATATACACACTTGTCAGCTTGGTTTAAAGAAAAACCATTAGAAAAGACCACATCATCAAACTTTTGATGCCATTATTTTGGTGCTTGTTTCAGACCATACAATGATTTCTTCAATTTACATACCTTGCTTTCATGTCCAGGCATCACAAACCCTTCAGGTTGTTTCATGTAAATTTCCTCATCCAAATCACCATTTAAGAATGCAGTTTTCACATCCATTTGGTGAATAACTAGATCATGTATAGCCGCAAGAGCTAACAACAATCTAATAGTGGAAATCCTAGCAACAGGAGCATAAGTATCAAAGAAGTCAATTCCCTCCTTTTGTCTAAAGCCTTGGATAACCAATCTGGCTTTATATTTATCTATGCTTCCATACACTTTCATTTTCCTTTTAAGGATCCATTTACATCCTAATGCTTTGCATCCAGGAGGTAAATCAGTTAATTCCCAAGTATCATTATGCATGATGGAATCAATCTCACTTTGAATTGCTTCTTTCCAAAAGGCAACATCCCTAGAAGCCATTGCTTCGTTCAAGGTCTTTGGAACCTCCTCAACAATGAAACAATATTCATGTTTAGATAAAGTCTTATCTCTTGTTCCTTCAACTAAATAAAGTTGAAAATCAAAACCAAAAGACTTAGCTTTTCTTGTTCTAGTGCTTTTTCTAGGAACAAATGGACCAGGTACATCATCAGTACTTGAAGATGACTGAACCATACCTCTTGGTCTAGGTATAGACGTGAACCACTCTTCATCAAATATAGCGTCTCTTGACTCTATTATAGAGTTCACCGACACATAATCATTAGGTTCTATAACATAAAACTTATAACACTTGGAATGCTCAGCATACCCAATGAAGATGCAATCTATACCTTTTTCACCAAGATTTTTCATTTTAGGCTCAGTTAACCTTACCACCGCTCTACAGCCCCAAACTCTCAAATAAGTCAAATTTGGTACCTTCTTGGTCCAAATTTCATAAGGCGTTTCTTTACTGTTTTTATTTGGAGTTCGATTCAAAATATAACATGCTATCAACATAGCCTCACCCCAAAATCCTTCACTGAGTCCAGAATAGGATAACATGGAATTCACCATTTCCTTTAAAGTCTTATTCTTCCTTTCAGCCACCCCATTTTGTTGTGGTGTGTAAGGAACCGTGGTTTGATGTATTATTCCGGTTGATTGGAAATAAACTGGATTATAATACTCACCACCTCTATCAGTACGCAATACTTTTATCAAATCTTGTTTTTGAAGTTCTACTTCTTGTTTATAAATTTTAAATTTATCAAGAGCTTCATGCTTAGCATGCAATAGATACACATAACAATATCTAGAAGCATCATCAATAAAAGTAATTACGTATTTATTATGTCCTAGTGAAGGATTGGCATGAAAATCACACTGATGCGTGGGAATTGCACCAGGCTTTACCTCTCGAGGGATCTCGAGAAGCTTACAACCCCCACCAGGCAGTGTACCTGATCGTTGTAGTATAGTATAGTGACAAGTACCGGGGGATTGATCGTTCAACTCAGGAATAGTGTCGCTAGGATTAGAAAGCCTAAAAACTAGGTCTAGAGGTGAGGGATGATTCTTTTTGTATTTTTATATTTTATGAAAAGCAAGTAAAAATCTCGGGTATTGGAAGAGTGGGCGGAATTAGTTGCTAATCAACTAACCCAATAACTAAGATGCAATCAAAACAAAACAAAAAAAAAAATGTAAATAAAACTAATTAAACTTGTGGTGTGAACAATAATGGGGAAAATTGTGTTTACTTAGATTTCATTACTCCCTAGATATCTTTTACAAGTTGATAGTTTGTTACAGTTGCGTGGATGACGGGTTATATTCCTTAATACCATTCGTGGGGTGGCGTACGTACTTCCCCAACTCTATAAGCTCCTACTTCACTCCTATGTCGAGCCTGCAAGAAGCTCCTAACATGGGATCATTAGAATTCGCTCATGCATTAAATACAACCATAAAAACCTAGTACGCATTGGTTCATGTTTCTTAAGACGTTCAAGCATGTTACCCTATGGAAGTCTGCCAGTTTTCTTAAGCCTAACATCGAAATCATTCACCCGTAACAACTATAAACAAGCAACCAACCCATAATCAACATCTAGGTTTCACTACATCTAAGCAAACACACAAGAGATCTAGCCTAGCATGTTAAATTCAAGACAAACGTAAGATATATTCAAACAACACATAGACATATTGAATGAATTGAAAGGATACTTATCTTAATTGAACATGAAAGGTTTCAAAGGGTAAAAACCCTTGAAAGAACAGTAAAAATCATGCTAGGGGTTCTCCAAGTTATCCCTCTAATTATCCTCTTTTCATGAATGAAAATTGCAAAACTATATATAGATTTTCCATTGTGACGGCGTCAAGAAGAAATGTCTGACGCCGTCAACTCGCCGCCCATAGTAATATCGGATTGCCTAGATCCAGATCTGACGCCGTCAAGTGCAAAATTACTCTGGGCCGTCACATGCAATGGGACCATGACGGCCAATGGTGACGCCGTCATGCCCTTAGTGTAAAACTCTCTGGACCGTCACGGACTTTATCCACTTCACCTTTTGTTTTACTCTTGACGCCGTCATGTAGAACCTTGTGACGCCGTCAGGTACTGTTCCTAGCAAGGAAAATTAAGACTTTTCCGTTTTCTTCACTTTTATGCTCCAAAAACGTCCAAAATGCTTCCTTTTCCAGAATTCACTCCAAAAGTATCTAAAATCACAAAAGGAACGATTTAGGGCAATATTTGATCAAATAAATTCAATTCCGGGCTTAAATGACCCTCTAAAAACGGATCATTTTTCGCCTCATCACACACAAATCACTATGTATGAGATCTAATACTTTGCTTTCCCGATTCACACCCTTAAAAGGTTGTCTAGTGATCTTTGTTAATATACAAGTCTTACAACTTTCACGTGTCATGTCAAAAGCAGGTATTAAACTCATTTTAGACGTATCTTCCATTCTCTTGTAATGAACATGTCCTAGTCTAGCATGCCATAGTTCAGATTTACTTAAAGTATTGCTATTATTATAAGTAATCATACAAGTAGAAGCATTAAACAAAGGATAATTCAAATTTAATCTAATCATTCCATTACATACATAACCAAACCCAACAAATGAACCATGTCTTGACAAGATATACTTGTCACTTTCTGATGATGTACCCTCCGATTAGCTCGAAGGATCTCCCTTCGAGTCTGATCGCAACCTACATAATCGAAGGCTCTGGCTAGCCTTCTTAAACTTTCTTTGGCGTAAAACTAATCATCAATGATCTAGTTACCAAGTGGGAATTCGCCAATCGAAGGATTAAGCCCTTCGGAGTATCTCTCGATAAGTTTTAAGGACGGAACGATGCCAAGTCCAAATATTGGTGAGACCAAGTCTTACCCACGTCTCCTTTTTCTCTTTAGCTCCCCCGCTAAACCAGGAGGAGTGGGACACTAAACCCTAGCGGTTACCACAAATCATGGGACGCCCCCATGATCTCTCTCAAACGTGTAACCACTCTCCAGGACCATTTTCTTCACCTATAAATAGTCCTGGACGATGACAAATCTGGTATGCAATCTCTCTCACCTTACTTTACTACATTTACACTTAAACTCTCATACCGATCACTTATTCACACGCCGGAGGTGGTTCGCAGGGTCCAACCCCTGCGCAATCACTTAACGTAGTGTCTTAGTAATTCTTATTTCAGGTTATATCCAAGCTTGGCGTAATCACAACACCCCTCATTTCCTTTGATCACCATCGAAGGCCTGGTAGTGCGAATTATTGTACAATCAGTGGTGCCATCCGTGGGACCCGCTTCAATTAGTCCCGTTATTTCCAAGTAGAATAACCAAGTCAAATATACTCGCTATTATTCCGGCATGGATCCAGAAAGAGAAGTTACACCCCCACCGGGTTTCTCGTCTTTAACCCCTTTACCCGTAACTGACACCAATAACCTTCCGCCAATCACGGCCTCCACCTTTACCACACGATCTCACCCTGAAATAACGCCCAACCACCATGCATCCACATCAGCTAATCCAGAGCTCATCATTAGCCCCGCCTTTGTTGATGCTAATTACGAAGAACTAGAGTCCTTACTAAGGGCTCGAAGGAGGCAAGTCAAAAACATGGAGATGCGAAGGGAGTTAGAATATTCCAGCGATGAGTATGATGAGGAGATCGATATGGAGCCGAGGCCTTCCGTCCCTAGGGCTTATCACCCCATCCTGTGTATTGGGTCTCCTACGGGTAGAAGGGTTGGAGAAAGGAATGTAGGCTTTGAGGGAGTTCCTGAAAGAACTCCCATGAGGAGAGAAAGAACTGTTGTTGAAGGCTCTAATGGGAGGAGCCAACAAAGGGAAAGCACGGAGGTAAACCTACCTCCATTACTAGCGGCACCTTTGGGGAGGACCGAAGGAGGAGTTCCACTGCAACCCTCCCACACATCTGGTGTGGGAGGTAACCTAGGTTCACTCAACACGGGAGGAAGTCTCCCTTCCGTTGGCCTGTATTCCCAGTTTCCGGTTCAGAGTTATCCTCCAAACCCTTATCCCCCCATGAATGGGCCACATGGCAATCAATATCCCTCACAAACTGCTATACCCTATAACCATCCCATGATATACCCTCCGTATACGATGTACAATGGTTACCCTCCAAACGCAGGTACACCTCATCCTTTCTACACTAATCAACCCTCTTCAGGGGTACCCCCTCCTTATAATCCATACCATAGTGTTCCCATGAACATACCACCTTACACCCATTCATACACAGAGCCCGCATGTCCTACGACACCCTTTGTAAGATTGATCGAAGACTATCCCCTGCCGGATGGTCTAAAGATGCCTTCACATATAGGCACCTACGATGGGAAGGGGGATCCAGACAATTTCTTGCATTTGTTCGAAGGAGCCATAAGAATACAGAAATGGGTTATGCCCGTAGCCTGTCACATGTTCACGTATACCCTCCGGGATTTCGCACGTATTTGGTGGCATGGGCAGAAGCCATAAAACATCATCAACCTTGATGATTTGAAGGCTAAGTTTCGATCTCACTTTAGCCAACAAAAGAAGTTCACAAGGACACACCTCACAGTGCACAACATTAAGCAGAAGGAGAACAAAAGCACAAGAAATTTCGTTACTAAGTACACTGACGAAACTCTGCAGATTCTAGGCTTACACGAAGAGCAACGCATTTCTGGCTTCGTCCATGGCTTACGCAACCGGACTCTTGTGGAATTCTTATCCACAGATCTTCCGGCAACATACAAAGGCTTAGTGGAAAAAACATACGCGTGGATAGAAGCCAAAGAAGTATCCACCAATGGGGCTCCGATGGAGAACAATAAAGGAGCAAAGCCGTCTTCGTGGGAAGGATCGAAGAACAAACACAAAAGTCATAATAGGTTTACTCCTTACAACAAGGGTCCGAACCATTGTTTATTGGGAAATCTCACGAAGTCTCCAAGAGAGATTTTTAGCGACAGAGAAAGCTGCCAAAGCCTTCGAACCACCCCCTCGCATGGTGGGAAAAAGCAAGAACAGAGACACTACTAAATATTGCCACTTCCATGAAGACTTTGGTCATGAAACAAACAGCTGTCGAGAGCTGAAAAAGCAGATAGAAGAGGCAGTAAAATCCAGACAATTAACACATCTCGTAAAAGGGATAAGAAAGGGAAAAGAGAAAGCCACTGATACGCAACTGGGAAATGATAATACCCCTCAGGAAGCTCCTATCCTAATGGTTCGATGGGACTCCTCCCGATTGAAAAGAAAGGCCTCCAAAAAGGAAACTTACGATGCAGGGGAAATAACGTTCCCATCCGAAACAGGAGGATTCCCTTCAAAGGATCCAGTGATCATTAAGGTCGTAGTCTCGAATATGGAGGTTCACAAAGTTTATATGGACTGCGGGAGTTCTTGCGAGGTAATCTACAAACATTGCTTTAGGAAACTCAGCCCTACAATCAAATCCAAACGAGTAGAGTCAAGAATGCCCCTTGTAGGTTTCTCGGGGGAACGATCATGGCCCTTGGGAGAAATACCTCTGGAGGTAACACTCGGAAGTGGAAAGCTTGCGAGAACGGAAATCCTCAAATTTGTCATCGTAAAATCGAAGTCACCCTACAACATGTTAATCGGACGAACTGCCTTGCAAAAGATGGGCATTGTGGTCTCTACGGTGCATGCAACAGTGAAATTCCAAAACAGCGAATGGTGTCGGAACCATATTCTCTAGCTACTACGAAGGGAAGCACCAGGAAGCTCAAAAGAATAAGGACGAAGGTAATCGACAGCGTACGATGGACATCAGATGAGGCTCCGGTCCCAAGGGGCATGTGGCACTAGACGAATCTCACCCAGTACGAAAGGTGGAAATGGGGAAACGACTCCCCACCACTTTCAGAGAAAGATTGGAAAAATTGATCGAAGCCTATGAAGATGTGTTTGTAGGAAAATATTCAGATATAACAGGAGTTCCAAGGTTGCTCACAATCGACGGCAGGTCTTTTAGCACGGAACACAAGCTAAATGAATCCAAATACATCAAACCGGTCAAGCAGAAGCCTCATCAGGTGATGCCTGAACAAAGTGCAACAATTAAAGAAGAAGTGGACAAACTCACAGCGGCAGGGATTCTCCGAAGGGTAGAAAACCCACGATGGGTTACTAATCCAATTGCAGCCTAATGGAGAAATGGAGAATGGATAATAAAGGTTAAGTTCAAAGACATCAACAAAGCTATCTTTTTGACCCGGTAAAGAGTACTAGGTGGGTTACCGATATTGAAGGAGCCATTCGCACTAGTCGTTGTGCGGAGGATGACAAGGTGAACTTTGCCACCAACTACTTCCGTGAACGGGCAAATGTATGGTGGGAATGTAAGGTGAGAGAGAATGGCAATGTTTGGAGGGAAACTTGCTCTTGGGAGCAATTTAAACAAGTTTTTGAAAAGGAGTATGCACCTATGGAACAAGTTGACAAGATAAAGGAAGCATTCAATAATCTTGTACAAACAAGTGAATCGGTGAACGAGTTGTGGGAGAAAATTTGTGATATGGTGCAATATTGTCCGGAATACCTCATCAACGAGAAGCTTAGAGTTGATAAATTTCAAAGGATGCTCATGGATGAGATCTATACGATTGTATCGCCTTTCAAATGCACTACCATGGAAGATCATTTAGGTAGGGCACGTATCCAAGAGGCGGATTTGGATAGGATTAGGGGTAAAGAAAAGAAAGAAATGAAGAGGAAGCAAGAACAAGCAACAACACAGTAAAAGAAGAAGATTTTATTTCGCAAAGAAGGAAAATGTGGGGAAAGTGCACCTCGGTGTAATAGGTGGGGTAAAAATCATATGGGAGAATGTAAATCAGTAAAAAGCATATAGGCCTCTCATTTGTTTTGGTTCAACCCAATTATTAAGTTCATTACTTGATAACTAGTAGCCCGTTAATTAATTAATTCTAACAAATAAATTAAACGCCAGTTAGTTAATCTCAAGATGCGCAATCAGTATAAATAACGTAACTACTATAATTACATTAATTATATCATAAATAAGATACCTCTTTGTATACGCTTGTGACCCATGGGCACACGTATCTTTAGCCGTATAATTATTTATTATGAAATAAGCATTTCCCAACAATATGTGACACATTTGTTTCTCTTACTTTTAGTTCTACTATTTCGCTAATGTGACTAATATAAACCCACTACCTTCACTTTACTTTAGATATGCCAACATATACAATACTAATTGGCATAACTGTTAAGATCTCGATCTAGCTCTTAAGATCTTCCGATCTTACGATCCCGTTAAAAAAAAACGAGTCGATCCTTCGTAGGATCTTAAAAAGCATAGGATCTTAAATATGATCTCGTTCTTACCATAGGATCGTAAGATCTAGATTCGATTCGATCTTACTTCCCTTAATTTAACTAACTAATAAACTATAAATGAATTAATTTTGTTAAATTAAAACAATATAGCAAGCGTTGATTATTGTAAATGTTTTATAAGAGTAAGACATATCGATTTTTTGATTCAAAGATTCAGCGTCATTAATTACCGATTAGATATTTTGTATTAGAGAGGATTAGGCGTCGCATTCTCATATTACTATATATAACTTTCATAACTTTTTTTCTTCTCTAATTTGTTATACAATCATCTTTGAATACTTGTTACGATAAAAATAAGATTTTTAGACATTTAAGTATGATATTCCGATCTCGATCCGATCTTACGATTCCGATCTTGCTAAGAAAAAAACGATCTATAGTAAGATCTCGATGTTAACAGTAGCCTTGCTAATTGGTATTTATGGGTCTTTAGTTGAAAAAAAAAAAAAAAAAAAAAAAAAAAAAAAAAAAGGTCGCTCATATCGTTTCTTTTAGGTTCACGCTAAAAAGACAAACATTTACTTTCTCTTTGGTTTAGATTAGACATGCCAACATTCATTCAATTAAATAAAAGCAGCAACAAATCACCTTCTTTCATTGACCCCAAATGCATCTCTTTGTTTTCATCAACAATTTCTTAAAATTTTTGTTCATGTTCCACATTTGAACTAATTCTTTTAGCATCTTTGATGCCATCGATGATATTTGAAACAACACAAAACATAATTATATGTATCGTGCACGTATTGGGTTTTAACATGAATCAAGTTTAGCTTAGATATCACATACGAAATTTTGATTTGTTGAGTATTTTTAATAAAAATAAGTATAAATAATAATCTTTTTTTCGACTTGGTTGTATTTTTTTATCAAAAAAAAAAAAAAAAAAAAAAAAAAAAAAAAAAAAAAAAAGATTATTTACATTTAGCCTATTTTATAAATTACTCTCTTATTTCTCAAAGTTTTTTACTTGCAATTTATACATATGTTTTTACGACTTCTTTTAGAAAAATGAATGTAAGCCAATTTTAAGCAATTGAGTATTTAATTACAACTCTTTTGCCTTAACTCTTGTCTAGACCTTTTGCGGCTTGAAAACTTATATCATCATTTTGAAAAGAACTTCTAAAATAGGAATACTTGTGGTTCCTCACTTTCTATTAATAATTCATAATAACTCATAGGCTCTTAATGAATCAAGTTTAGCGGTTTCGCCTCCCTCCAAGTCCCTCTACCATCATAAACTACAAAACAAAATTTAAAACTCCAATTTCCAAATGGGTTACTTAGGCTACCCGCAGTAACCCAACTCGATCGATTCACCATTGATCGGCTTATTGTGGCAACTCGATCGCATGGTGATTTTTTTGGAACTTGGTTGTGATGCCGATCGATACTATTTCTTTGTATCATTTAACTTTTAACTTTCAACTCTTACTGGGGCACCCAATTGCTTGAAAGTCGTTGGAAAGAGAAAGCTGACGTGAAAATTAGGAGAGATTATCTCTCCTTACTGCATCCATGCTTAAGAAAACAATGATAGTATACGCTATAAAAGGTACCCTGTTACCATTTTAGGAACTATAAAGAAAGTGGGCCAAAGCCAAACGATTTGTGTGATCGAACTTGGCTAAACTTCTATGCTATCTAAATATTCTCGTTATGAATGTCACCCTCGTGTACAATTACTATATTTTAACACATTTGTTGTCATAAACCTATTAAACAAAAGAAAATATGTTTCTAATGGTTGAAATTGGTTATTGTAAACACACAATCCTGCACAAATAATTTCCCAGTATCATTCCTTATAACATCATTTTTGACCCAAATACTCTTCAAAGAGTCATCAACCAACTAAATCCCCAAGCACTGAATTTGACCTTCCAAACATAAATACCAACCAGCTAAGTGCCAAGACCCAAAACCACACCAAGACAGTAACCAACAAATTCCAAAATTACTAGTACCCAAGACCACCAGCAGATTTCTATCCCACAAAGAACAGATAGTAGAACATATCCAATTCGATATAACCTTATTCATTTGACATGATTAAGCTAAAGTATTGTTCATATATTCTGGCGAACACGGTTGTGCCGTCGTCATCACACCATAAGTATTTTTCTTTAAATAATTTTTCTCCTTAACCTTTTAAAATAGATATAATAAACTTAAGCACACTAAGCAAAGTATATATACCGTCGTTTATTCTTTCTTACAACATATGAAACTTTCCATATTCTTCTTTCAAAATTTATTACTTCTTCTTCATAAAATGTTTAGAGTTTTCAATGTTATTTGATGATGTTGTACGATCTATTTCACTTACAATTACATAAACGAACATTAGAAGTACGCAATGAAGTGCGGCTACAAACGACACTCGTTAGTCTTCCATATCCTAAGTCTTCTTAAAATTTGTCATGGCCATGTACAGGTGATGCTAGTTGTGCACTTGTGCTACTTGGGTTCCATAATTAATGTTAACAGACCATGTACAGCCGTATAGGTGAGCTAGTTGTGCTACTTGGGCTCCATAATTAATGTTAATAGACCATGTACAGGAATTTGTGGAAGTCATTCATTCACCAGCTGTTTCTCATGAATGTTAACATCCAAAACTAAGGATAAAAAGCCAATACTTCTCATAATTTTAAGTAAATTTTCAAAAATGAAGTCACCACAAGCATTAAGTTACGTATCATCTTCCTCTCATATTTCAATTCTCTTTTATGGTCTCGCTATTATATGTCTTATTTCAGCCACTGTCTCTGCTTCCTATGGCGGCAATGAGACTGATTATCACACGTTGTTGTCATTCAAATCAAAGATCACCCAAGATCCATACAAAGTTTTTACCTCGTGGAATCATTCCTTTCATTTCTGTGACTGGAGTGGTATTTCATGTGGAAAAAGGCACAAACGAGTGACCGTTTTACGATTAGTTTCGAAAGGCTTAGAAGGCTCATTGTCTCCTCATGTAGGAAACCTCAGCTTCCTCGGTAAGCTTTCTCTCGTGAACAACAGCTTTCAAGGAACCATTCCTCATGAACTTGGTCGTCTATCTAGGCTACGTATTCTTTATCTTAGTATAAACAAATTCAGTGGAGTCATTCCAACAAACTTGTTTGGTTGTTCTAACCTTGAAGACCTTTGGCTCAATCAAAATAAGCTAGTTGGAAGCATACCCAAGGAGATGAGTTTACTCTCAAAACTTACTCATCTTGTAATTCACGACAATAAGTTAACAGGTGGAATCCCACCTTTCTTGGGGAATATTTCATCAATGGAAGTGTTCTCTTCAGGCGGGAACCTGTTTGTTGGGAGAATTCCAGATACATTGGGTCTTTGGAAAAGCTTGACATTCTTTGGGTCTGGTGACTGCAACTTATATGGAAGCATCCCTCATTCCATTTTCAACCTCTCACTCCTAGTGAATTTTTCCTTACCAGGTAATCACCTCACTGGTAGTCTTCCTTCAGAAATTGGTAATCAGCTCCCAAATCTTGAACTTCTTCAGTTAAGGAATAACGAACTGACCGGAGTACTTCCACCTTCTATTTCTAATTGTTCTAAATTAGGATATCTTGAAATGAGTCACAACAATTTTAGTGGGAAATTGACAATCGATTTTTCAAAACTAAGAGATATATATGTAATTAGATTACATCATAACAACTTCCATGGACGTGGAGAACCTGATGACATGAAGTTTATTGATTCCTTAAAAAACTGCACCAGATTAGTAGAATTGGAACTTATGAATTGCAACCTTATAGGAGTGCTTCTGATATCAATAGGTAATCTTTCTGATCAACTTAGCTATCTAAGTTTAGGAGAAAATCAATTATTTGGAAGCCTCCCTTCAAGTATAGGTAGTCTAGTTGGCTTGAACACTTTAAAGTTAGATACTAATCGATTCAAAGGAAACATCCCCACCACCATTGGTAAGCTTCAAAAGCTTCAATATCTTGCTCTAAGTAGCAATCAATTTTCAGGGCCTATCCCTGATGCCATCGGGAACTTATCATTGTTGACTGAACTTTCACTACAAGAAAATAGTCTTTTAGCGACATAATTAGCGACCTACCATGTTAAGTCACAAAGTTGCGACACAGATAGCGATTGCTTTAGCGTCTCTATGCCAATGATGTCACAAACTATGTCGCCAATGATGTCGCGATGTGTTTCAAGATGACATTATCGCAATTAGTGTCGCAACAAGCGTCGCTATATTTGCGTCATTCTGCACCACGTCGCTAGCAAAGTTGCTAATTTACGACTTCCCAAAAAGATGTCGCCAAGGGCGTAGCTATATTGGCGACTTTCTTTAATATGTCGTTACTCGCGTCGCTAAATTACAAACTGTGTTTCTAATATTCTTTGTCTAACTATTCTTATAAAGGTGTTAAATGCATCTTTTAATTTAAGAAGTTTTGACTTTTGAGTTCTTTTCTTTTTTTTTTTTTCTTCTTTTTTTTAGTCTGAACATCAAAATATTTGAGTTTACCTAATAAATAATACCAGTAATATATTTAACAAGTATCTTTTCCAATTAATTACTACACCATTTTTTTTAACAGAACCACCACCATCTCTCTCCCTCAATCACGATTCCCGATTACTCTAAACCCTTCGTCGACACCACCATCTCTCCGCTACCACCATCGTTCTGCCACCACAACATCATCGCACTACCATCGTATCGCCACCACAACCTCACGGCCTTTTCGATTGTACTCAACTGTACCTTCTAAAGATCGATTTAAGGTTCAATTTCAGGTTTTTCCGGTGGTTTATCAACTTTTGACGGTAATAATCGATCGGATTCCATCTCTCTCATCTTCTAGTTGGTATAATTGCTTACATTGCTTTAATGTGTTGGCTATTGAGAGTTTTATGTAAGTATTTATCGATTTTAGTTGTTGATATGTTATAGTTTAGAAACTTACTATTGATGATCATACATGTGAAAATTTGATGCAAAATGTAGAATACTTGCAGGTCATTTTACATGCACACTACCTGTTCGATATAATGCCTGACCTAAACAGATAACTTTTATTCATCTTAATTATTGATATAATGTCAATAAGACTGTTTAGATATTGAGCGTTTGGTTGTACATGACGTCTTGCATAAAAATAAAGTTTCTGATGTATAAGTTAGGGCAATTGGTGTCGAGAACATTCCAGTTAAGTACTGTGGAAAGGATGGGGGAAGGGGATTGATTAAATATTGGTCGTGTGAGCGATTCAGTTGCGATGTGGTTCCGTATCATGATTTTGACATTGTTTCATTTACTTTTAATTGTGACGTAGGTAGAAAAGGTGCACTTGATGACTTATAGGACTTTCTTACGTCAACTTCTAAACTGGCTATCTAGGGTACTGCTTGTTATGGTATGAGTGCATACTTGGTCATCTATAGCTCATAAATGCACAACCTGATTTGTTATAGGAACCTTGTGGATTTCAGCCTTTCTAAAGGAAGGGGCAAACATGAGTATAATGGTACGTGATCATATACAAACGTAATGTAATGGTATTAGTATATACTCTATTCAAGTATAGTTTTAGCATTCCGCTCACTTTTCTTTAGAAGTTCTCATTAATACTTAATGAATTGTACAAACACGCAACTTTATTGATAAATGAATATTAATTTATTTGATGCAGGAAGTAAATAGGTATATTGAGCTGTTTGAAAGCAAACAAGAAAAGAGTTTTAGTTGAATGCGATTTAAATGATTGCAAGGTTAGTGAAAGCAATGGTCAGTGAAGTGAACTTATGGATATAAATTTTAGAATAATGTGTAGTAACTTGCATTAGAAGACGTGACTTAAATGTGTAGCTGAATTAAGTTGTTTTAACTAATAGCATGAAGCTAATGTGCTTTAGGATTTTTATTTCTTTGTTATCGGGTACCCTAAGAGATGTCGAAGACATTATGTGCTAGTGTTATCAGTTGTCACAAATAGAGTGGTAATCTGTTCGTATCTTTGTTATCAATGTCTAAACTTGTATGAAAAGTGAAACTTCATGATCTATGTGTATCATTGTAAACAACTCTTTATGATCTGCTTGCATATTGAAAGAACAGGGGAAGTTCGCGACTCTAAAAGTGCCAAACGATGCACATTCAAATAACATAAGTTGTCGTTACACTCCTCTTGATGAACAGTCAAACCTATTCACCGGTAACATTTGATATCAGTTACTATTACATTTACTAACTGATGATGTGTGGGGCGAGAGATACAGGACCACGGAAAACATAGGTCAATTAACTATTGCTGAAGTGTATTTCATTGGACATATTATTGTTTTCGTAGTATATTTATTTCTTGGCACTATCTAAAGACGTTATTGGTTCAATAACTGTAGATTCATTTAGCTCGTGGAAGTAAAATTAACTTCCAAATGTATATTAAGAGATGGTTTAAGGGATTAGGGGCTGAGAAATTCTTTGAAGCTTAAGGTATGCAAATCTTTGTTGGCTTATGAGTGTCAAATTAACGATATCTGAAATAGTATGATGAATGTGTTTCTCCCTTGTATGCAGATAATGGGTGCGTCTCAGTTGTCCAAATCTCCATGATGAGAAGCTTGAAATTCAGGTTTTTTTATCTCGGATATGCACATTCAACGTAGAGGGCGACCATATTGAGCACCTACTTAAAGTTTTTGTAGTCAAAATTAATAATGCAGGGTCATGGCTCCTCGTTTCATGCTTACACTTGTTTGTGTACTTTTATACTAGTAGTTGTTTAGATTGTTAAAAAATAAAGATAATATAAATTGACCCATTTACACCAAAGTGGGTAAAATCTCCACTTTATTCACATTTCACAATATTTATATATGCGGGCTTATTTGTTTTGTTTTATTGTTTAGTTACAATCCCAAAAAAGCCTATGGACAGTTGAATGCCAACGAGTTATTCAAGGTCTGTTCTTAATATACTGTACTTTATAACAGTAAATACTAAGTATTTAGTTATGTTTTCATTTATTGCTATTTTGTGTATGTTACTTATGATCTCAGAATCTATATTGCAGATTTGAGGCTTAAAAGGTTATAGGGAAGCTTCAGTAGCTATGAACATTTCATTACAAATATTGGTCTCAAGTTTTGCGCTTTCTTGTAGGTTGAGTTCAAAGCTTCCGGAGAACTCTGGTTTGTATTCATTTGCAGAAAAATTCTTGATGATATAGATATTTGATTGGTGTATGGTTGTCCTTTTTTTGTGGTGTCGGTTTGCAGGCTAAACACAATACAGATCAGGTGTTTGCTTAAATAACTATGATGTCGGAACTTATGTGAGTTTATCTTCAATTATGAAACCAATTGATATCATTTTACAATTGAATTTGTGTATACTTTTATTCAGGTTGTTGTTTGTAATATAACAATGCACAGGTGTCGTGGCTCCACCTTTCATGCTTAACTTTTTTGTTGCAGAAGTTTGGGAATTGGCACAAAGTGTGAAAAGGGCCAAAAATTGGAATTTTATGCCAGGCATGGTGGCTAACTCAAGCTTTAGAGGCGATGTTCGTCTTTTTTTTTTTTTTTTTTTTTTTTTTTTTTTAATTAATTAATTAATTTATTTATTTATTTATTTTCCTTGGACGGAAAAGGAATTGAAACTTTCATGTATTGAATTTAGTGGTTATATTCTAAAATCTTGCGATTCTTATTGCATCATGTATGTTTGTAACGCTATCTACAGTTGTGTATGTGTAACTTTTATTGCATTAAATTTTACCCACAAATGAGCAATGTAGGTGGCAACTAAGCAAACGAACAACGACCAGAATAGCGACACTAATATCGACTTAAGTTGCGACATTTTTAAAAGTAGCGACGTCTATAGCGTCTTGGTTAGCGTCGTGTCCTACAACTTGCGATGCAAATTGCGACATAAACCAGTCATGTCGCTATTTTATTAGCGACGCATATTATGATGTCGTTATACGGGTCGCTGTCATTAGCAACTTCATTCTAGAGTCGCAAAAATCAGCGACTCGTTTACAGCGACTTAGCCTCTCATGTCGCTAAACATGACGCTAAAAGGCAATTTTCTTGTAGTGTTTATTTATATTCCAACAAATTAGAAGGCCATATTCCATCAACCCTTGGGAAGTGTAAAGAACTTAATAGTTTAAGCATTGCAAACAATAGACTTAGTGGCAAAATACCCAGGCAACTTCTTCAACTTTCATCACTAACTGTTGGTTTAGATCTTTCAAACAACAGCCTGTCTGGTTCCATTCCATCAGAGATTAAAGACCTTAAGATGTTGAGCGGTCTCGATTTATCTTACAACAATTTGTCAGGCACCATTACTAGTAGCCTTGGTGATTGCATTAGCCTTACAAAGTTAATCCTAGGAGGCAACCAATTTCAAGGCATAATACCATATTCATTAAATTTGTTGGGAGGATTGGAGTTACTCGACATTTCTCAAAATAATTTATCAGGCAAAATTCCTCAATTCTTAGAGAAATGGAAGTCCTTAGAATTTTTGAACCTATCCTTTAATGATTTTGAGGGTGAAGTACCCATTGTAGGAGTGTTTGCCAATTCAAGGGCATTTTCGGTTTTGGGGAACAATAGGCTTTGTGGTGGTTTGGTTACACTTGAGTTACCCAAATGCAAGGAGACGGGTAGTAAGAAAAAAAGGTTTCCTTTCTTCATATTAGTCATTGTGAGTGCACCGACGTTGCTCATCGTATTATGTTTTATGTATCTTTTATGTAAGAAGAAACACAATAGTCAACCATCTCAGTTGTCATCAGGGAGTGAACGGTTCATGAAAGTTTCATACAATCAACTTCTCATGGCTACTGATGGCTTCTCTGTAGCAAATTTGATCGGAGAAGGCGGGTTTAGCTCTGTTTATAAAGGGATCCTCGATTCTGATGTTGACAAATATGTTGCAATCAAAGTTCTACATCTTCAAACTCGAGGAGCTCACAAAAGTTTTCTAGCAGAATGTGAAGCTTGGCGGAATATTCGACACCGTAATATATTGAAGATTATAACTCCATGTTCAAGCGTTGATTTTCAAGGCAATGATTTCAAAGCTTTGGTTTACGAGTTTATGCCCAATGGAAGTGTACATGATTGGCTTCATTCAAGTGCAAATACATCGAAACTCAACATTCTTCAAAGAATAAATATTCTTAGAGATGTTTCAACCGCACTTGATTATCTTCACAATCACTGCCAAACAACGATTGTTCATGGTGATTTGAAGCCTAGCAACATTCTACTTGACGATGATATGGTGGCTCATGTTGGAGACTTTGGTTTAGCTCGACTACTTGGTACAGACTTAAACCAAAATAGCTCAACCGGGGTTAAAGGAACAATTGGTTATGCACCTCCAGGTGGTATTCCATGATGCTTCTATTAACTTGAAAATTACAGTTTGGAAGTTATTTTTTTTTTTTTATTAATTCGTAGAGTATGGTCTCGGGAGTGAGATGACAAGTATTGGGGATGTCTACAGTTTTGGAATAGTATTACTAGAGGTGATGATCGGGAAAAAGCCGACAGACGACATGTTTAACCATGGTCTTAGCCTTCATAAATTTGCTCACATTGCGTTACCAGATCATGTAATCGATGTTATTGATGATGATGCAATTTTATTGCAAAGTATGGAAGTGAATGCGAAGAAAGTGGAAGAATGTTTGGTTGCAACTATCAAGATTGGAGTATCGTGCTCTATGGATTCCCCACTACAGCGGATGAAAATAGAAATTGTTGCTACTGAGTTGCAGCGTATTCTCGATGTGCTTCAAAATATATTAGGTACTCTGTTCTCCCTTTTTGTAAAATCTGATTTTACACGAGTTTTTTAATAAATCATCACTAACTTGGTTTTATTTTTAAACTCTTTCAGGTCTATCATCAAGCTTCTATGGTGAAGTTGAGAGTAATTGCAACAAGGAGTGCATGTTGTAGTTAAGTAAATGAAGTTGTTAAAGATGTTTATGAGTGTGGTTTAATTCTCTTGTTACTTAAGTGTAAGAGATATATGAGTACGTTTACTTTCCTATTGACGTATCAATGTATCATATGTGTCAAACATGTTTTTGGTGTTGAATTTTACTTAAGTTTTGAAGCAAAAAACGAACTGATAATAATAGATTTACATGTGAGTTGATATTAATAGTGTCTTAAATTTGTGAAGTTTACCAAATTTACTATTCTTTTTGGTCAAAAGGTAAAGTATATTAATATCCAAAACTTTGAACAAGTTACCTTATGTTTTACTAATAGCATGGACATACCCAAGCTAAGTAGAAAAATCAATACTTCAGCTTATTATACTACTACTCCATACAGCAAGACTTCTATGATGAGATAATTCCATCTTTATTCATCACTAGTTCACTACATCAACTCAGCATCATTTTTCCTCAAGTTCGAACCTTGAGAATACTAAAAAGCCTTCAGTACCATAAGATTTTACCAGCACACGAAACTATCCTTATGACACTTAGGTGGGCTTTGTTTTTTAAAAAGTGCCTCTTAATGGCCTCTTAATCTGACTCGTTCAGACGCGGTTAGACATATAGGTCATTAAGTGCGTTTATTTTTTTCTTCTCGTTCAGAGCCAATTAGAGGCTCAAACCTCTTAACCAACAAGATGTGTAGGGGATGTCTTGTTGCCTCTTAATGTCTTTTAATGTTTGTGTCGTAAGAATAAAATTGCATCATACTCATATTATTCTGATGTTTTTTTTACAAAAAAAAACAACCGATGTTATTTCATTCAGATTCAGACATTTACGCCTCAGATTCAGATGTGCGAATCCGATTCAGAGCATCTTAATAAACAAACAGCACCTTACTAATTACTAACGAGCAATGTTATAAATAGCGTGAAGCGTGGCGTAGTGGCATAGCCAAGCCTCAAGCTTTAGCGTGAGGCGTTGCGTTATAACGTTTTTAAGGCGTGATTCAAAGCGGCAAAAAATATTTATAGAGTTGTCAATATTAGTTACCTAACAAGCTTAAAACTCAGTCATGGATTTACTAAAACCGAATAAATACTTGTAAATAAGCTCAAGTCCAATAAATCTCTTTAATTTTTTTTTTAAATCTTAAAAGCTTAAAAAAAGGTGTCACGCCTTGCGCTATAGCGTGCTTTATCACGCCTTATTGCACGCTACGTCTAGAGATGACGCCTTAGCCTATTTCATAACGTGGAGGCCACGTTTCGCACTATGGCATCGCTATAGTGCCGCTATAGCACGCTATTTAGAACCCTGCTAACGAGTGTCATCATTAAACATCCCAAACACAATATATACGTCAGCTTCACAATATATATACAATGAAGACAAAGGAGCTTCACTATCAAAATACATAGCCATCTGAACAATCTTCAAACCAACAGATTTTCCTCATGAAAATTTGCAATCTGTCATCTTTCCATTATTTTTATCCTATCATAGCAGCAGAGAAGCATTCTATGTCAGGAAACTATATATTAGCCATATGATTAATCGATAGAAACAACAAGTAAATGTTATACCTTTGTAGTGTGATTGGTAGATCGAATGAAGACTATCACAAAACCTAATTCACCACTAGAAACCCAAGTAACCAAATAGTAGGACACCTCTATTTATATCCACACTACATGTCCTTGATTACCACCGGATGCTAGTCCCTTGTAACACACGAATTAACCCTAGTCTACACTTAGTGTAGATTAATTGATCATGACTAAAACCTTAGTAAATACCTTAGGGTTGGCCGAATAGGATAGGGGAGGGGGAGGGAGGATAGAATTGTGTGTGATATTGTTATTGGATAAATGATATGACTAATCAATTCCCTAATAAGCTCATGCAAGTTACACTTAGGCTATGTTTGGCGCAAAACTTTTTGGAGCGATGAGCTGTGAACAATGAGCTTTTTGACTTTTAGTGTTCGTTTGCCAAAAGAGCGGTGAACTTTGCTATTTTTTAAGAAATCTCATTTTTTCAATGCTTCTTTAAGAAGCTGCGAGCGGTGATCAGTGAGTTGTGGCTATCGCTCATAGCTACTGCTTACAGCTCACTGCTACTGCTCACAGCTACTTTTGTCAAACATAGCCTCCATGTCACTGTGTAAGTTCTTAGTAATTTATAACCTTTTTAAAAAATCTATTTCTTATTAAGTAGATGACAATACAAGAAAAAGAACAAATCATAAGAGAATTTATTTATTTGCATGAGTAATGAGCATAAGTGGTTATAATTTAATGGTAATTATCTTTTACTTTTTTGTCACTTCAAATTATATTAAGTACCAATGCTTTATAGTTTATACAATAAAGGAATCATGTTATTTTGATTTAATTTTGCAAAAAGTATCTTTGAGAGAATCGTATTGAACAAATAGGGGAGCATTATTTTTTGACATGTGAAAATTTGATCCTTATAATTGGCCAAGAAAAATCAAAATTAAAATCGATTTTGATTAAAACTAAAACTAATTTTGGTCAAAAATTGAATCATATTTTTTTATGTTAAAAAAATACGCATTACCATAAAAACTCCTATATTTTACATTTACACTTAAGTGTGAAATAGCATTAAATTTTGGTTGGTTAATAGAATTTACACAAACTTATTAAAATGGCTAATCTTAAATTCAATTTTCACTTAAGTTTAAAATTTTCAATTACCACAAGTTTTAGTAAATTTGTAAATTTAACAAATAGACATGTACTCTAAAATTAAACAAAAAAGTTTTGTTACTATTATAATAATAATAATAATAATAATAATAATAATAATAATAATAATAATAATAATAATAATAATACAATTATTATTATTATATTATTTATTTATTTATTATTATTATTATTTATCTTTTTTTATAAAATTCTTATATATTTGAAACATAATAACTTTACATAAAGCTAGATGGGAGTCTAGACACAATATGTGCTCTCACTTCTTTCTAAATACAAAAGCTTACTCTATGAAAGATAAAATCATTACTTTTTGCATTATTTGAGTGGCTAATGACAATAGACTTATTATTATTATCATCACCATCATCATCATCATCATCATCATTTATTATTATTATTACTAGTTATAATACCTGTGCACGCACAGGGTTTTTAAAATTTCATTTTAATTATGTATTATTATCGATTAAGAAATGAACCACTTAACATGTTTCAAATGGTTTTAGTTGGTGGACTAAAAATAAAAAATCATATCTATATGTTATAACCTACCTATTATTTTAGGAAAATGCTTTTGGATTAAAAATTATATTTTATTATTAAAAAAATCACATGATGATACTTAACTTGCATGAGATATTAGTGATATATGCTTTTAGTTTTGCAAACTCGTGCTATCAATTTACGATGTGTTTTATAATTGTGGTATTTCTTTTACTTATATTTTCGTTAAAATATGTAGCATGTTTAGATAGCTTTGAAGATTGATTCATTTTCTTGATAATTAAAAACCATCATATCATTTTTACTAATGTACTTTTTTGTTTGGAAAGTTGTATTTTCATAAGTTTGTGTTATTTACTTCTCATGTTTGATCATAAAATTACCAAATTAATATAGATATTTACACTAAAGCTTCTTTATTACATAAAGAGAAACAAAAAAAGATGTAATGGGTAGAACTCAAATTTAATCTTACGCTTATGTATAATGTATAAGAGTAATTTTGCTCTAAGCCCGAACTATATAAGGAAATTATTATTACTTGTATAAGTAAATTATAAATGCATAAAAAAATAACAAAGAGTACATTCGCAAGTCTTTTAGGATTGTTTGAATTTTTACTGACCTTTCACTTTAATGCAACTTTCTTCACAATTGGCCTAAATCATCAAGGTAAAAGACACCCATATTTTAGACCGTTGGTTGACACCCATAATGTTATCAATGACATCAAACACCTGTTAAGTTTCATTAACTCATTCAAAGACAAATTACACTCCGAAAAGAATTCCTACCAGAAAATCCCCATATAGGTACTAAAACACATCTTTGGTACATTAAAATACATTCATGTATTATCTAAATCAGCCACTCAACTATACATTCATATCTTGAGCAGGCGTAGAAAATCCTTTCACGAAAATTATGTGTTGATACTTAATCATCATCTAAAAAACGCACACAACAAATTGCATTACACTTTAGTATGTGCGATAAGACGATAAAACTGCAAAAACAACTAACATGTTGCATTATAGTGAGGATAACAACAAAGTTAGTCATAACATCAAATAAGAAAACTTCATATTAGAACTAAAGGGGTGTTTGATTATGCTTATTAAAGGTGCTTATTGGTTTATTCAATTACCATAACACATTAAGTGTATGATAAAGCTATAAGCTTTTTTAAGAAGCTTAGTGAAAAACCTCTGAACTCACAACTAATTCTATTATAGCTTAGTGTGTTTATAGTAAAAACACAAATATTAAGTGTAGAAGTTTTCAATAAAACATAAAAAGAGTTACTAAAAGTTGGTGTGTGTAACAAAAAAGTTAAACCATAAAAAAGGTTACTAAATACTATCAGCTAGATAAGGCATAAGCCAAAGTTCTGTTGAGGCCTCTTTCGGATTCTATTTAGAAGCGAAAAGAGGTTTACACATGAATCATAAGTATAGAATAATGGTTGTATCTCATATCCGTGCTTACCAACTCAATAACATTATCGCAGTATAGTAACGTAATAACATAATTAAAACTATATATTCTTGCTGAATAATTCTCATATACATACTTTTAATTCATTTACAACGGCCAACTATTACAGTTTTTTTTATTTTTTTTTTATTTTATTTTAGGAGGTGATTCTTATCAAATAAGGATTGTGATGCGTGCATTTTTTTAATATATAATTTAAGGAAAACACATTCTATATTAAACAATGACTATCTAACCCAATTTTTTTTTTTTTTTTTTTTTTTTTTTTTTTTTTTTTTTAATAATTAGCTTTGTATAACGTTTCTAACTGACAGACATGTTGAGGTTGAGGTTGATTTTGTTGTTTAACTTTAACTATTGATATCATGTTGAACAAAATGTGTGAATTTAGTAGCACATAATAAGCGTTGATGAAGTTAAAATATGCTTCGTAAAGTTTTTAAAATATTTTTATGGATATCCATATACAAATTTTAAATAACAATTTCATGAGTCGTTGTTATAAGTAGAATCACATATATTTATTTTCATATCACAGTATCGTGCTTACCATTTGATATTTATATTCCCTTTACTACTAATTTAGCCGTATTTCAAACCCGTGTACGCATAAATTAAACTTTTAAATAGTAACGTGAGTCCTTATTTAAAAAAATATTCTAATGGATAAAAGTTTGAAACTAACATTAGTTTTAAAAAAAATATTTAACGTATATTAAAATTAATTCACATTTTGTAATTTTAATGGATGAAAGTTTAAAAATTAATACTAATACTCATGTAATTTTAAACAAAGTTAATATTATAAAGTATAGGGGGTATAAAGTGTAAGGGGTTATTTGTGTTTTTTATAAAGTTATTAAAAAACATGGAAACTTGTAATTTTACACTTTACTCTATGTAAATTATTTAAAATTCAATCACTAAAGTTTTATTAATTACTTCCTCTATTTTTAAGTTTTTGTTTTTATAAATTTGACACTTATATTTTTATGAATTTTTTTTCTTAACCAAATTTCTCCACCAAATTTATTAAGTTTAACCAAAATCAATTTAATTTTGACTTTTTATTGACCAATCACATTGCTCGATTTCGCCTACATGGCAAAATCGAGCTCTGCTATTGGTCCAATTTTTTTTTTTCAATGGGAAGAGATTTGCAAAAACACTCCGAAATGATGTAATTCTTTTATTATATAAAAGATTATTATTATTATTATTATTATTATTATTATTATTATTATTATATTAAAAACTTTATATACTTAAGGAGTACAAATATAAAGATGAAACACAAGTTATTGAGATATGCAAATAAATACATGAGACATGAACGTTAAATTTTTAAATAAAATAGTATAAGCATAATATATTATGATAAGAAAATTAAATAATGTATGTAGTAGTAAAGATAGTGGTAAGTTTAAATTTATTATAATATAGTATACTAGGTAATATTTATTCATTTAGAGCATTGGGTGTGGTCGACGAAAAGGTCATCGCCGTCCGAGCTGGAGGTTGCAACGGCGAGCCGTTGCTCGCCGCCACACCGAGGCACGCTCGCCGTTGGTCGCCGTTGAAGAATTCGTCGTGGGCACGGCGAAGGAGTTTGCTGACAATTTGGCAGGTTAGTGTGTGTTTGTGTGTGTTTTGGTTGGAAAGAAAGAAGAAAGAAAGAAAAAGAAATATGTTAGTGTGTGTTTGTGTGTGTTTTGGTTGGAAAGAAGACACAGCCAAAGGTTTTTTTTTTTTTTTTTTTTTTTTTTTTTACAAAAGGAATGGTTTGTTTTTTTTTTTTTTTTTGTTTTTTTTTGTTTTTTTTTTGTTACACAGTTGAGTAGTTTTTTTTTTTTTTTTTTTTTTTTTTTTTTTTTTAAATTTTGATGAAATAAAATTAATGTGTTGTGTTATTTTTAAGTATTTGTGAAAAGAATTTAATTTTTTTAATAAAATGAATAAAAAATAAATGTGTAAGAGGTGGGGCCCGAATGGGGAAGTGAAGGTTTGTTGTTTGGTGAGGGGGGGTTTGTTGTGGTTTGTTGAAGTTGGGGTGTTTTGGTGATGTGGCATGGTGGGGCCCGAATGAAGAGGTTGTGGCTTGTTGCCACACCCAATGCTCTTATGACATTTAGTATAATATATTTATTATAATATAGTATAATTATATTAGGTAATATTTACTCATTTATGACATTTATATATAATATAGTTATACTAGATAATATAATATAATTATATTAGATAACTTTTATGACATTTAATATAATATAAAATAATGTAATGTAATGATAGTCAATAACAGTGTAATGACAAGATTTAGTGATATTTACAATATGATATATAATATGATATAATTTAACATTATATAATAAAATACAACATTACATACAGGTAAACCAAAATTAAGTTGTACCTCCTAGAAAGAATAAGTATGATGTTGACATAGACCAAAGTTAGTGACAAATACGCCAAAATGATAGTTTAATGCTTTAGTAAAAACGTAAAATGATTAATAGATTTCCTATAACTAAGGTTCATTGTATATATACAATCGCCATCTTCGGTAAAACCAAAATTAATCTTCACTAATATATAGGAAAAACTGAATGTATAAATAAAAATTATCAATAAAGTCAACTTCAACTTTTATTTAGGGTAAAATAGGGTACACCCTTAATTCATTAAGATTAAAGGTTTTAAGGATAAGTTAAGTTAAAATTGTGTCGTTTTGGAGTATTTTTGAGTTAAATTTAGACGTGGGCAAATACCAAATTCAAGAAACCTTATATAGCATATCGTTAGTACATTTTTATCTATTTTTTTCAAGGTTTTGAAACCCGGGTCGACCCGGCCGGGTTAACCAGTTCGACCGGTCCCGGCCGAAAAAATGAGTCAAAACAACCCGGGTTTCTAAAACCGGGTTAACCGGTTTGACCCGCCGGGTTTTGAGTGACCCGGGTCAACCCGGTTCTCAAAACCCGGCCGGGTTTCATTTTTTCAAAATATTTTATTAAAAACCCGGGTTGACCCGGTGGTCGACCCGGTTGACCCGGCGGTCAAACCGGTTGACCCGGTCAAAAAAACAAAAAAATAATAAATTGAAAACCGGGTTGACCCGGCGGTCCAACCGGTTGACCCGATGCCTGGTAACTCGACCGGGTCGATTTCGAACCCGGTTTTCAAAACATTGATTTTTTTTTATAAATAGGTTTTGATAATCAGAATTATAAAGCATATGAATATGTAGTACATGATAATCTTTCAAGATAAATTATGAAGCGAATAGATATAATGACACACAAACTTATATGTAGAGCGATTCAATGTATAAAGATGATCTGATGTCTGACATTCTAAATCAAAACCGAATCACATTAAAAGTATATATATATATATATATATATATATATATATATATATATATATATATATATATATATATATTTTGAAAGGTGAATTTTAACTTAGAAACGACCACCTTCGCGGACAGCGAAGGCCCCATCGCCACCACGCCAGACTATGTTGTCTTAACCGGGTCCACGCTGATCTCAGGTGGTAACGGGTTTCCCCCGGAAACCATACTGCCTCCACACAAGTTACCTTGCTGGAGAAACAGCCGGATGAAAACCGGGCCATGCTCAGGATTCTAACCCCAGCGGCTTGGTCTAAGGGCTTCGAATCCATCATTGCAATATATCTCCGGAACAAATGGTCTGGCAAGTGGACCACAAGTGAGGACTTCCCGGGTGGTCACCCACCCGGTACTACTCCCATTTATGGGTGCTTAACCAAATAAGCCCCACCCACTTAACCAAATGTATATTTTCTTAGTGCAAATAATTGATTTTCCTAATATTTCTATATTTATACACAACAAGTAATTATCGCATAATTTGAAACTTAGGTTTTCCTATTCTTCGGTTAACCAAATGTCACATATACATAAACCTTAGTTATCTAAAAACAAGGTTTTATCACTAAGTTCGCAAGATAACCAGTAATCTTTCAAGATAAATTCTAGTGACAATACATCTAAAATATTGACATTGACATATCAACCTATTTCAGTAAGATAAAATGATGAATTTAGTACCTCCAAAATGGTAGGAATGACACATAACTTGAGAAATATATTACATTTAGTTCATGTCATATTAAATATCAAAATTTTATTTTAGTTTGTTCAAAACTAGATGCAGAATTCAAAATTTCAACCAATTAATTTATTTTTTATAAATTCAATATGACATTTCATGTATCCTTAATGTAATGTTTGTGCTTTAGTAGAAGTGTATACATTTTGAAAGTTGACATTTATCTAAAATATATGAAGTATCGAGTAACTAATATTATCTCCGTTCAAATACTATTGTTCATTTTTCTTTTTTAATATGTCTCAAATTGCTTGTCTAATATTGAAAATAATAAGTAAAATGGTTTATGTTTATCATGCTACACAAAATTAAATAAAAACATTAAATAATTGTCAAATAGTAAAAAACCTTTTTTTATAACTTCTACAAATCCAAAGTTATAACAAATGCATTATGTTTAAATAATACATTTATGTCCTGGTAAGCAACAACTTTTTTGTGTGAATCTAACATCAACTCACAAGAAACATATGTAAACATCAACAGAAACAAGTCAACAACCGTATGATGTCTAGACTTTAATGGAAATGTATTTTTACTTGTTACTATTAAAAGAATGAAAGCCATTTTTGGAAAGAAATGTTGTTGGGTGAAGAAATATTTGTTGTGTACTTGTGTATGGGGTGTTGGAAATATGTTTTTAGGTGAGCCTATTGAATGTTTGTTAATGGTAATTTGGTGCAGGCATAGACGGAGCTTTAATAATATTTTTTAAGGGGCCGAAATACAATAATTTAATTTTGATGGTGTTAAACATTTACTTGTCTTTTATTTACATTAATTTTCGCATGTAAAATATGCACAATTATACATAGTGGTCCTAAATTTGGGAGAGGGGGGAGGGGGTGGAGGGTGGAGGGGGCACAACCCCTCTTGCCTTTTAAAAGATCCACCAGTGGGTGTAGGTCATTCAAAATGTGACGGTACCCGGTGCTTTTAGTTGTGAACATGAGATAGTTGTGGATCCAAAAAGGCTATACATTTCGGGCATACTACGTTACTATCAAATCACCAAATGCTATTTGTATACTACAAAAAACCAATCAAATATGACAAATGGTTTCAGAATTTTCTGTTTTAACATGCATTTTTCACATCTGAGTTGCTTTATATGTTTAAGTTTGATATTACTTATAATTAATGGCTTAGCTTTTGCGATGGCTCAAACTCGGGTGTTTTAACACATGTAGACATATTTCTATCCATTGTGACTTTTAGTTTATATCTGCTTTGACTGTACTGATATTGGGTTCCCGAACATTCATGTATAGTGCTGATATGTTATGATTATTACCTTTTTTAGGTGCCCAGCTTGCAGAAATTATAAGGTATCTCAATATTTTATGCAGAGTACTTCATACTTGAATTATTCACTTATTATTGCCTACTCCATTATTTATTTATTTATTTATTTATTATTATTATTATTATTATTATTATTATTATTATTATTATTATTATTATTATTTTGCATCAATCAATGTTTTTACATTAATTTTGTAGCCCCAATCTGAAAAGGTTGCTAGAACATTTTGTAGCCCCACTCATCTTTCTGAATGTGATATTCTCATATGGCTCCCTAAGTTAATGTGATATTTCTGCATACTTTTAATATTGTTTTCTGTTTTGTCTTTGCACACTCCGATTTATGATGTGCATTTATATCTTTACAAGGGTAAAAATGAATAAAAGTGATGTAAAGCTATAAATGTTAAAACACCATAATTTTTTTTTATTTTTTTTGAACGGCGGGTTAGTTGTTAGATGTTAGTTGTTAGTTGTTGGTTCGAGTTAGTGTCGCATCATCGGACAGAGATACCAACCGCGAGCCTCTCCTTAAAGGATAACCCCACTCCTATTCCTGATTCGCCTGATATCATTAGAGCTTGTGGTTCCCAAGTGAGGACTTCCCGGTCGGTCACCCAAACCGGTACTACTCTCACTTGGGCTCGCTTAACTACTTAAGCCTTTACCACTAAAACACCATAAATTAGTGTATGAAAATAAATTTGTGGAGTGTGCAAATCATCTCATCATAAGAAGAGTATGAACAAACTTTGCAATGTTGCTCATCTAGGAAATCAAATCAAGATGACATTTCATGTATCTATAATGTAGGGTGAGGAACTGAGGATCCTCTCCCATTATTTGACTCAAGTTGAGCATTTGTGAGCCATTGAATCAAATTCAATAGCTCACACTTTCGCAACTTGAGTCAATTTAATTTTTCAACCTGAGACAATCCAATCCGATAATGTAATGGTTGAAAATAAACTTTGCAATGATTTTTTATCCATTGAAAAGAAACATACTAATAAGTAATAACCATAACTAGAAACACACTCATGGAATCATCATGATTCTTTTCATGAATATTAAACATAACCATGAGAATAATAAACAAACACATCTCCAAATCCAAAAAAGGTAAACTACCTCTCTCTTTCCTTTTCTCAAATTTAACCATAAACATCATAAACTTTTCAATATTTCCAAAACACTAAAACTTTTATCATAAACTAATTAAAACCATTAAAATTCCCCTAACCATAACACCATTACATAACAAGAAAAAACATTAAAAATAAAAACTAAAAAACTTATTCTTCCTTATTCCTCTTAGACACAAACCCATTGCCACTCATCATCATAACCTTAAATTCATCAAAACTAATCATGCCATCACCATCAACATCAACACCATTAATCATTTTCCTGCACTCTTCAAGGGTGCAACTTTCTTCCAACCTGCCCAAAACCTTTTGCAACTCTTCAGCACTAATAGAACCATTCTTGTCAATATCGAACACACCAAACGCTTCTTTCAGATTCTCCAAAAGCTCATTTGAATCGACATCTTTAGTATTAAGAGCAATGAATTCATGCAAATCTATGAAGCCATCCCCATCAGCATCAACTTCCTTGATCATGTTTTGGAGCTCGGTTTCTGTGGGTTTTTGGCCCAGGGAGCCCATTATTGATCCCAGTTCGGAGGCGGAGATCTTTCCGTCTCCGTTTACGTCGAATTTTTTGAAAACTTGTGTTAGTTCTTCCTCGATCCGTGCACGTGAGTTGGACGAGCTTGATCGTGAAAGAACAACAGGCGATGTATTGTTAGCAACACCCGCGTTGTTGTTGTTGTTGTTCTGGGTTGATTTTTTTTTACCCTTGAACAAATTTTTTAAACCCATATTGGTTGGTTTTTGATTGAATGGATAAAAAAAAACAGATCGGATTTTAGGATTTGACAGAAATTTGGGGAATGAATGAATGAACCCTAATTTAAAGAAGGCCTCTTTTTAAGGTTTTGGAGTCAGGAGGTGTGCGTGAATGCACGATGAAAGACCCCCGCCCAACTCATGTAAAAAAACAAGATTTTATAAGTATGGTACTTGTCATATGAGGCCTAACAAAGATGTACATTATTTATATGAAAATAATGTGTGTGTAATTAATGCTATGTTTTCTTTATTTAATGAAAAAGTTGGAATGATTTTAAGTCCATTTAAAATAGGTTTGTTAAAGGTGTAACATGTATCCTGCATTCGAGGAAGGTTCAAAGATTACAAGTTGACCAAGTGTCAAGTGTGAGCTATCTTATATGGGGTGAGTTAACCGCACCCTCTCATAGGGAGGGTGTGTGGAAGGTTTGTGCTGCCGTCGCCTGTACTGTCTGCTTTAAATACTTGTACATTTGACTAAAAATAGGTGGGACCCATCCCATAGGGGGGCTTGGTTAACACATCCCATCTTATATATGTGTGATTAGGAATGTGAAGTTAATGCGTGATTAGTTGGGGGTAATTGTAGGGGTGACAATTCTTGACACGATACAAATCCGACATGAAATTACATAGATTTGGGTTGAGAATAAACATGTTTGTGTCAAAAATAGGTCAACCCGTCCAATCCGTTTAATAAACGGGTCGTGTTTGGGTTGAATAAGTATTAAACAGGTTAACCCGTGAACCCGTTTAAGTATATAAGACTCTAAAAATAAAATATATAACCTTGTTTTTATGTTAGATGTGGATTAAATGTATTTTGTTATGTACTTAATATGAGTGAATTACGATTATACCTCAAATATCATTGAAATGGACGTTAGAAAATAGTCCTATAGTTATTTGTATGTTATTTTTATCTTATTTTAGATCTTTATATCATTTTTGCATTTAAACTAGTTAAATCAACAATTAATAAATGGGTCGTGTTTGGGTAGATGTTATACAAACCCACCAATAAACGAACTCAAATAGGTTAACACGAATACGACTCAATTGCCACCCTTAGGTATTTTTAACATTAGCGTTACGCAGATAATTACGCAAAAAATGAATTGAATACTCGTTATATCACGGACGTGCATGTTGTCTTTCGTCTTTTCATTTATCATTTTAAGGTAGACAAATCTTAGTGATAATGAATTCTATAAAGCATCATTAAATAAGAAGCGCTGTTAAAGACCTGGCGGACGTTAAGAAGAAAACTTGTTTCTCCTAAATAAAGAAGTTTTACGGGGTAAAACGAATAAAATCATGTGTAGTCAAGTATAAACACTCAAATTGCTTTCCTTATGAACAAGGAAAACAATTAACAACCTAATTTTGTTCCTGCCGCAAACAAGTTTGTTTACTGACAATTACAAGTCAAAAGTAGTGTGTACATGTCAAAACTAAAGGTGGTGCGGAAAATATTTTCCTCTTTTCACTAAGAGCAGCTACTCAACAAAGCAACACCAATTATTAGATCCTTATATCATTTTTGCATTTAAACTAGTTAAATCAACAATTAATAAATGGGTCGTGTTTGGGTAGAGGTTATACAAATCCGCCAACACGCGAACTCGAATAGGTTAACACGAATACGATTCAATTGCCACCCTTAGGTAATTGGTTAGGTATAGGGTGGGAGCTGTTTTTTATTTTTAACATTAGCGTTACGCAAATAATTACGCAAAAAATGAATTGAATACTCGTTATATCACGGACGTGCACGTTGTCTTTCGTCTTTTCATTTATCATTTTAAGGTAGACGAATCTTAGTGATAATGAATTCTATAAAGCATCATTAAATAAAAAGCGTTGTTAAAGACCTGTCGGACGTTAGTAAGAAAACTTGTTTCTCCTAAATAAAGAAGTTTTGCGGGGTAAAACGAATAAAATCACGTAAAGTCAAGTATAAACACTCAAATTGCTTTTCTTATGAACAAGGAAAACAATTAACAACCTAATTTTGTCCCTACCGCAAACAAGTTTGTTTACTGACAATTACAAGTCAAAATTTCATAGTAGTGTTTACATGTCAAAACTAAATGTGGTGTGGAAAATATTTTCCTCTTTTCACTAAGAGCAGGCTGAGCAGCTACTCATCCAAGCAACACCAATTAAGTATCCTATAACATAACTGATGAAAAGTTCTAGCCCATTCTTCTCTTCGCGCCAGCTTTCTTGGGTGTGGTAACACCGACCACAAAGACATCAATGTGAGCCCACGCTAGCCAACCACATACTTCCATACGACATGTTCTCAACCTCTCTCTTTCAGTCACGTTCATCTTTAAACGATATACTAAATGTAGAAATATTGATTTGACAAAAACACAAAATATTGTTATTTTGTCTCTATTAAAAAAATAAAAAAATAATAAAAATAAAAAATAAAAAAATCCGTGACTATTATCGTAAAATGTGAAATCTCAAGTTCAATTTCTGCTAAGTGTAAAAAAACCTTGAAAGCCAAGCCAATATCTTAAAAGAGAGCTTTTGTTCGGTTTGAGTTGCGTGACATGACGGTGTGTATATTTGGACAAAATTTGGAAGTTTGTACGAGTAACAAATATGAAACATTTTTTAGTTCATATATTAAAACGGACTCATTACGGCAAGTACGTGGCTACAGTTTTAAGAATGCTAGATTTCCTTATTCAAACTAAGGTATCGTTCCTTATTCAAACTACGGTATCGTTTAGTTGTAGAAAATTTTTCTTGATTTTTCATTTCTATATACCTCGAGAAAGGATTTTTTTATTTTTTTATTTTTATTTTTATTTTATTTTTTTTCCTTCAAAGAATAGCTAAGAATTTTGAAAACCCCTTTAGATAGCGTTATATTGTTCCTTTTTAAAAAGATTACATCGGATTGTGATAGTGGGCGGTGACAGCAAGGATGGTAGGTGGAAATGTTACCAATAGCGATTATGGTTAAAATGAGATACTGGAATCCCGTCTTAATTTTGTTAGAGAGAAAAAAAAAAATAAATATAAAGAAGATAGATTGAGGTTTTCATTTTTCTAGTTAGAATTTGGAAAATTAGGATTTTTTTTTAATTGTTGAAAAAAAGTGTGGCTAAACGGCTTTTTAGTTTTTTTCAATTTTCTATTAAGAATTTTCTTAGAAAAATGAGATATTTTTCACCGACTAAACACATCATAACGTATTTTGCGCTATCAATATTTAGAATGAGAAATGATACGTGGACCTAATTGTGGACCTAATCACGGACCTAAAAATATATGGCATGATCCTGATGGGTTGTAAAATAAACGGGTCAATGTCTATAGCCATCAGGATGATGCCAAGTGTTTATTTATTTCTATTTAGAAGTTTAAGGTGGGGTTTTATTGATCAATGATTTCAATTTTTTCGTGAGTGTTTCTATTTTGGCAACTGCAAGTACAAACTAAGTGCCAAATAATAAGAAGTAAGGAAATCGACCTGGATTAGTTTAAAAGACAAGTGACGAAAAGTTGATAACGATCTAGCGATTTGCTAAATGAATACATATTGACTAGAAAAGTGTTTCGACACTTTAATCATTTTATTACAAAGTGCATTGTGCAAGTCTTTGGTCTTCAACACCATACATTGTTTAAAACTTTAAATGAGTCTGATGTTTGTTACTTTGTTTGGTGTGTGCATTTAAATTTTCACATTAAACTTTTTTGTTGTTTGTTAGCAAATTTTCTAATAAAATGGTTGTTCCATTATTTATGTTAGTATTATTTTGTAAACTATTGATTACTTACATGAGTCATCAGCCCAACACTAACTATAATTGAACCGGTAATTCAAGTGTGGTAGCAAGTAACATTTTCATGTCAACAAGCTTTATATCTAAGTTATTAAACGTTGTCGTTGAATCAAATCGGTCTATTTTTAACTCAGATTATTCTTTGGCCTTTTCATTTGACAGTTCCTTTCGATGATGAAAAACTATTAGTTGGTCATAAATTATGATCGAATTGACGACAAGTTGGCATACTATAATAAAATTAACAACATTCCGCGTGCATATTTACATTAATATAGGACAAGAAGGCAGGTAAAATATGCGACAATGATATCTAAAAGCCGAAAATGATGTTCATAGACTGATATAACGATACACTGCAAAATAGCTGATGTTAAAATGGCGTTATTAAATCCGCAATAACTTTTTACTATAATTATTTTGCAGTACGTGACAAGTATAATTTCTCTGCTACAAATCTACAATAGTAGTATCGAAATGCCGTTCCAAAGAAACAGTGGTATAAAAAATATATTGACAGTTAAAGACACTTTTCAATTCAAATAAATAAACAAATATGCAACTCTAACGTGAGGGATATGATGATATAGGAGTTACATAACAAATCTGCTTTCCCAAAACGTGACAAGCACCCACATTACACTTGGTGTGTTTGGCGCAAAACATTTCGGAGTATTTAAGAGCAGTGAGCGTTGCAATCTTTAATGCCCGTTTGACATGCAACAGTTTTATATATTTTTTCAGAATGCTCATTTTTCAACATTTCATAAAGTATTGAGCATTTATTAGTTGTTTTACACATTATGATTACACTTACAGCTACGTTATCAAACATTTTTAGAAAAAGACTGTTACTGCTCACAGCTATTGTTTGCTGCTACTGCTCATTTTTCAACGCTTCATAAAGTAGTAACTAGAAGCGATGAGTATTTATGAGTTGTTTTACACATTATGATTACACCTACAATTACGTTATCAAACGTTTTTTAAAAAAAAACCATTACATTATTTGCTGCTACTGCTCATTAATACTACTTCTTTTGATAAACACACCCATGCCACTCAGTTTTTGTTAACATAGTCTCTCTAGCGGGTCCGGGAAATTTATACAATATCCCTCTCATCTCTTCCCTGTATGTAATAACCCCACCATCTTTGTATTTTTCGCCAAGTAGGCAAGTAGTATGAGGCTTTTGTCCCTTTATGTTGACTCTGGGACTTTTCCCATCCTTTTAGTCACAGTATAACCCTTTTTATCATGTTTATATAGTACTCCACTATTCAACAAGTAAGCCCTTTATGTTTTAATTTCATACGAATCCCTTTAAATTGCTTACTAACCAAAATAAAATAGAACCAGACTAGATGCATGAGCTTGAATAAAACCAATCTGCATTTCAATCAAACCGCTTATCGTTTGTCGCTCCCAAACGCTTGTTGCCAAACATAGCGTGAAGTGGTTTGCTTTATGATACCCTTCACTTTTTTGCACGTTGTATGCTACGTACCATGCTGTCAGTCATGTAAAATCTTTGCTGATTTGATTAATTAAACTAGACGTGGTAATTTGTGCTAAAAAATAATAAAATAAAATAAAAATAAAAAGGCTACTTTGTAAAAGATTTGAGCACATTTAGCCTCATTTTTTTTTTTTTTTTTTTTTTTTTTGATATGAGTATAGCACTAATGGACACATATTTTCTTTCAATCGAAAAACATTGCAATTGTTTTAAAAAAATATTATAAATATAATTAATTTTTAAACATAAATGAGTTGTTACATTTGAGGAATTTATTTTGTCGTCTTTGGTTAAAAAAAATTCGTATAACATATACCCATTTAGCCCGTGCCCGGGCCCACCCGTTTTGCTACCTCTAAATTAAACCTATACCATGCAAGACAATCATCTTATTATTATTAGAACAAAATCACATTGCAATCACTATAGAAACATCAACATATTAAATTTGGGAAATTTATCTCTCTTGCCTTTAGCTTTTGTGGTTTTCAATAAAATAACACAACCACAAGAGCAAACGTCTGGAGTAACAAATAGCTCCAACATCCCAGCATCGTTCTGGAAAAGGGGGAAAGATGAAGAAGAAAAAGACCCGATACCTACCACCCATTCATAAGTTCAAGAGAAGAAGAGACTAAGATATACAATTTACACTTTATACCAGACTATGTCAAGAGCAAGAAATATAGGAAGCAGGTTGAGCTTGATGTTCATAGATGAAGTTGTCCTGGACCTTTTCTGGACGATCTTGAAGGCGGTCTGCTAATCTCTGGCCCAGGTGAGGGCCCCCTCGCTTCTTCGGGTTTTTGGATCTCCTTCGCCTCCTGCAGAGATGCAACTAATCATTTATCCTTACAGAGGTTCTGTAATCAAACACCATAAATAATGAAAAGGGTAACTGGAGCTTCAGAATGAAATGACCTTTGCAAAACAACATTTTTTATATAATTATTATTCCAGAACCAAACTCACTATATTTTGTTTCAGCTCTTGACAAGAAGACTAACGCTGCGTTCTCGAGTTTGTTTTTAGAAAGAAAAGAAAAAAAATGATAGAAAATAGAAAAATTATTGTGTTCTCGAGTTTTTATCAAATAGAAAAGGAAATAGAAAGGATTTGATAGGAAAATTAAGAGGTTTTTTCCTCCAAAATTTTCCTCCCAAATATGGGCGGATTTGGGAGCAAATAAATTTACACCTAAACTATTTGTTATAAAATAAGTTATATAACCTTCATTGGTTTTATATATCTTTTATTATAGATGTATTTCTATGTTTAAAAAAACATAACTATATTTTTTTTTTTTCTTTTTTTTTTTTCTTTGCCTCCCAACTTGAGAACACGAATTTGTTTATTTTCCTTTCATTTTCCATTCATTTTCTTTAACTCGAGAACATGACATATAAATACAACTTTCTTTTCTTTCCACTTTTTTTCTTTACCTATCATTTCTATTCCCATAAGGAAAAACTCGAGAACAGAGCGTAAAAGATATCAAGTTTTGTTTGGTCCAGAACCAGGTAAAATGTAATAAACCTAGAACCACACACAGGGGCAGAACTACATATTGTTTAGGGGGTGGCGGTGCCCTCCATGCTTCGCCAAAAAATATCAATTTTTAGTGTAAAAATTTTTCTTTTAGGACCATTTTATTAAAGTGCACCCCACGACAAAATCAAATTGCCCCCCACCTTAAAGTCAAACAATGTAAAAACCTTAGATCTCTATCTTAATCTTAAAAATATCAGTTTTTATGACCTTTTTATTAAAGTGCATCACGAATTTTATCAAAAAAAAAAAAAAAAAAAAAATTTGCCTCCCGTCCTCTAAGATCCTGGGTCCGCCACTGACCACACAGATTCCTATATTCGTAATTATTTACAGCCCAAAGAACGCAAAAGCACACGCTTCAGAGGCCAACTAGGGTAAGATTGAAAGAACTAAACAAAAAGGCGTGGGAATGCTGCTAACTTATAAATTCTAAGGAAAAAGAAAAAGAATAAGAAGAAAGAAAACCTTTGAGGATATGGAAATGTTACGTGCCAGTGCTTGTGACTTTGAATGCAGCCGATGCTGCAGTTGCATCTGTTCAAACCGTTGCAGCCAAGATTCAAAATTTATTCCATTATGCACATTATGAGAATCCCCATCCATGATGCCATCTTCTGAGAAATGTAACCCCGTTGACATGTAATCATTTTGTGTGGAAGGGGAACCTGATGATGTACGTTGGATTTGCTCTTTGTTAAAGGAATAAGAAGGCACCGTCTTCAAACGAGTCCTTAAAATCTTAAATGCAGTACTTTGCTGCATAGTAAATAAACACATCAAAGAGCCGCATTAATTCTTCACCTTTTTAAATTCATCTTAGCTTTTCAAGGAAAGAAAGGCAAACAGCATTAACAAGACATACTAACCTGAGGAAGTAACATAATAAGACCATACAGAGCTTTTAACAGCCATGTATATCTTCCAGGTTCAAGAAGCTGCAGGCAAAATACAAAAGCCAAATTATTACGAGAGAGGGAAAAAAATAATAATAATAATAAAATAAAATCGAATAGCTTTTCTTAAACAGAATAATATAAATAGCTTTTAGAGTACCTGTAGCCTAAGATAAGCAAAAATGGGAGTCTCTAATAGGTGTATGAATTTGTCCAGTTGAACCAAGAATATGACATTAATGTCCTCCTCAGTTAGAGACTGAATAACCGAACTTGCATGTTGATAAGCCTGTAACACACAAACAGAAAGCAAGAAGATGATTAGATATTTATATTATACACATGAATTACGAGAGAGATTACAACAATAATAGGGCTTGCCTGTGCTAATAAGCAAAGACTTATTATGGCCATCGATGAATGACTCCATGAGGAATACAGTGAAAGAAAGAAGTCTTTCCCAGCAGCATTAACAAGCGATAGCTTTAAAAGATTTCGTATGTCGGACAATTCAGAAGAAGTAAGCAGAATCAAATTTAAAGCCTGAAATACAATGAAAAACAAGAATATCTTAGAAAATCATTACAAGCTCCAGATGTATAGTTGTTCTTGATTCAAGTTAGGATTTGTAAAGACCACTATAAGGCAGTTTAAAGTTCAACTTTTTATGTTTAATACTAGTAAGATATATGAATTTCCATATACATATATAAAAATATAGCAGATATGAACCTGAACCATAGTAGATGCAAAATCCAAGTCTGCTTCCTCCTCAAGAATCTTTGAGAGCTCCCGGTAAACTCTTTCAGCATCTAAAAGCACACAAAGTCGTCGAATAATCAAAGCACCACGCCTGAAAGGGCAAACAAAAAAGTTCAAAACAGAAACCCATCAAGAAATGAAAGACGCAAATAAAATAAAATAATAATATATAACTTTTAAAAACATAAGGATATAATCACCTTTCTAAGAGAGCATTATCCATACGAAACTTATGAACTAAGAAAACAACGAGCTGGCGAAAGTTATATTCGTCTTTCGCTATGGCTGCATGCACCTCCAGTACCAGGAGCACTACCTAAAAGTTTACCATAGAACAGTTTGAATTGGTGCATATTTAAGCAAAACACTATATGAAAACGATCTAAAACACCCTTCAATAAAGACATAAAGATATCCCGTGGATCCAAATGAATACCATCAATTTAGCAATAACAGGGAAAAAGTAATATTAACTTGAAATCATATGAAAAAAAAAAAAAAAAAAAAAAAAAAAAAAAAAAAAAGCAATACTGCAATTATCATGGAGCATCCAGCGGATGTTTTAATTTAAATCGTTTAGTTGATCATGGAAGCCCCTATATCTAGATTATTTCTTCCAATGAAATTTAAACCCCAAAAGTTAGTTTTAAGAAGGCAATAATCATCTTAAGTAAAAATATAAGACCTTTAGAAAAATCATTTAACTGCCCATATCCAAGAGATAATACATAATTAGAGCAGTTCACAAAAAATAGATATGAGGCAGTGAGATGAGACATTAAACTGAAAATCAAAGAATTGATTACCTGGTCAGAGGGATCGGACAGAGCCTTTAGAAGTGTGTCAAGAATATCATTCAGAAAAGATAGGACCTGTTAAGCACATGAGATCACATATGAACCCGTTTTCCAAATTATATAAGATTCAATACTCGATGTATGTTAAGACCAGAAAGCATACATCAATGTAATGCATAACGATTCATCTATAAGCATCACAAACACGTGTAGAACCAGCAAGTCCATGACACTAATAGGTCAATATAGATGTAGAACAGGATACATGATTTCCTTTACTTAGTTGTGATGAATACTACAACATCAACATACCCAATCCTGCTGAAGCGGGGTATTGTGGTGAATACTAAGAGAGCTATTTCAACTTGCAGGGATTATTAATTCTAACCAAAGGATAAGGAATCTGAAAATGCTAAATCTGTTACTGCAAAGATATACAAAATATTGCCATGTTATATCTAAGCATATTTAAGTTGGAATATAGATTCTCCAGCAAAGATGATGAACCTTTTTACAGCGAGCTCTGGAAGAAGCATAGCCTAAATAAATAAATAAAAATGAGGCTACCTATCCATTAAACATCTCAATATATCCAAATTGTCTTATATGGAGGGAAGATAATGAAGTATGTAATTGTGTGTGGTAAAATTGAGATGGATCTCAGATAATCGAAAATCAGGGTAAATGGTGCAAAGGATAGCATCTATTGTCAGCACATCCTACATTGAGAATGACTGTATGTATGCATACAAGATTTGTCACCTAGCGAAATACCAGCACTGAACTGACAAGCTCTTGTTTCAAAAAAAAACTGACAAGCTCTTCATAATTCCAGAATCCATCTAATTAGAGGATAATTAAGATATTTCTAATATACAGAAAATAATGAACGGATTATGAACTCTTGTGCTGAACAAAAAAAACGTATCAACAAAAGGGCGAATGATGTCATAAATTGAAGGGACTCATATAATGATAATCCAATGTTACCTCTGAACGATGTCTACTCAAGAGGGTTGAAATCCAGTGCAGAGACTCAATTCGAGTAGCCTCGTGCTCATTAGATAACTGCCTGATAGATTGAGAGGATAAAACAATATTCAAGAACATATATCCAGCACAGACATAGTATATAACTTCTACATACAAAAACACCAATTGTCATACTGCAAGCCAACAACGACACTCCTTAAGGTGACTTTACACTGATACTTGTTTTCAATATAAAAGGAACAAAGCTTATGTACCGAATATGCGGATTACTGTAAGTTACTGCTAATGCATACCTCTTTGCAATGGAGAGGATTGCTCCAACATCAAAACCTTCAGCAGGATCGGCCTTGATTGCACGCAGCTCTTCGTTTGTTTCACGGGCTACCTAATAGTCATAACTCAGTATATCAGAAGAAATATACAAACTTATTACTGTTAAAAAATAAATAAATAAAATAAATCAAAAATAAAAAATGATATATACAAACGGGTTAACGGGAGGGTGTCTTTGACTCAGATGTACGCGGCCTAAGCGGGATAATCCCGTGACCATTTCCGACCCTTTCCCTGGCCACCTCCAAGATGTTTACCTAGTGAGGTTTGAACCTGAGGACATCGGGACACCTAACACTAGGCCAACTTGGTGGTGGTTATCAAATAAACATACAGAGTTAGCTTATTGAATGCAGGGAGGGTGGTGAACTAAATAAAACAATCCATCTTCTTGCCAAGGTGTCATTTTTGGCATCTTGTAAGTTCAGGCCTACTTCTTATAGTCTTAAAAACTACTATGGTTGTTCAGTGTTGCAAGTGCACAGACAAAAGAAACATAGGACAAACTTACAACTCGTATTTTCTCTTCTTTGTCAGCTATGCATGGCAATATAGCTCCCAATATATCGGCATAATAAGGCACAAGCTGGTCTCCACCAAGTTTTACGAACTCGTTTATCTGCACAACAAGTCCAAACAGTGCTTAAACAAACATATCACACAGGTAACCACATTATCTCACAGAAAACTTCAACAAATGATTAAAATGGATAGTATCCTTACCCAAGTTATTGCAGTCCAACGAGTAAACTCATCAGGGGAAGCCGCTCTCTGTACAAGTATTTCAGCCATGCGACCATAGTCTACAGACTTCAAAAGTAAGACTGCTAGAGTCAGAAATATACAAATAAAGAAAGAAAACTACAAGTGTAAATACATGAGAGATTTATTGATAATATGTTTTCTTAGATTGGAAAAATCAGAAATTTCAACGAGGCACACAGCACCATCACCAACCAGTCAACACTTCCTTAAGAGCATGAGGATAGGAAATCAGATAAAAGATGGCAGATTTCCTACAAAAGAAGTCTTACCGGGGAGTTCTTAATCTCTTGAAGGAACTCTGAAAGCGCTGAATCAGCCTGCTGCCGGATTTCATGGCTGGAGTCACTTAACATATTGAATAGACCTGATATATCATCATGTCAGTGAAGTTCATAGAGGTCTGTGACAAAGAATTTGAAAACTGAGAGATATCAGCCTATTGACTTAAAGTATAGTTTTTTACCATCAAGAAAATCAGGAAGAAAGCCCAGCATATCTATGTCTGGTACACTGTCCAACACTGTGATCCATCCCACCAAAAACTGGCGGACATAAGGATTCAAGACATTCATTCGCTCTCTCAACAATGGTATAAATTCCTCAATGCTGAAATAAAATATATAGAATAATAAATAAATTTTATATAAAAACTTTTAAGTAGATCGATCAAATCTGGACCACAAAGACAACCAAAGATAGTCACCTGAATTGATCACTCTCTGTCACAATGTCCTGTTTCCAAAGAAGAAAAACAAATAATTCGATAATTAGCAGCACATACAAATTTGCCAACAGCTACAAACATATGATGAGAACACTTGCCTTCACGAGTCTATCTAAAAGATGGGCAGCACTTTGTACATTGGGATCTGAATCTGCTGAAAGCTTACACAAGGCATCAAATATCTTGTTAAAGTGAAAAATGAACTCTCCTCTCACAACCTGCAAAAGGCATAAGATAAGTTAAAACAGTCTGGCATCAAAGAAAGCTTGATTGACGAAGTGTAAACCCATCCTCACCTTCGCAATGTTGTATAAAGCTTCACAAGCATAGTAGCGAACTCTGCTATCTTGATCAGAAAAAGAGTTTATCACTGGTGGTAGAATTTGCTGGCAGGTGGTATGAGAAAGAGAGATGAGAACAAATTCTATCAAATTAAGCACTGAAATTATGTAAAATTCACATCAAAGTTCTTGCTTTTGTTGGATTTCATTAGATAATAATTAAGAGTTTTTTTAGTTATCATGTTTTCTAGATAACCATCAGTATTAGCTTTATGTACTTATATTCTAAGATAAACTCAGATTAAGATAAACTAGGAATTAATATTAATTAGGGTATGTTTTCTATCTCTATATATTTACGCCTATTGATCATCAATAAGCATACCATAATATTTCAGTGCACTTTCTAAATGGACTTATCATAGAAAAAGTATGAATCTAGCGTCAAGTTACATGAAACATTCTAATAAGCAGCTCTGCGTTTTTTCCATAAAGAATACTGAAATGTACTGATATACAAACAGATCCAAAAAGCGATTATAATACATTGGGAATCTTGAGAAGATAACCAACCTTACCCGATTGAACTACACTAATATGGAATGACAATCAAAAACAAGTGATGACTGACTCAACTAAATGAACATACAAACTATGAAAGACCATAAGCATTTGAAAAGAGCCTTAGCAGAACCAATGGCATTTGGATTAGCAATATGGTGTTGTAGTTTACTATAAGCCGAAGCCAATTAATGTGTGACCTCCAGGCTGGAGACCAGCGCTGTAAACTGCATTCTGAAGCCCTCGGACTCGAAGAGCGTCAGCTTGAAGCAGCACAACCCTTTCATGCACACAAAATCCCCCAAATTTGAAAGATCCGTTGTTCCGTGAAATAGTAGTTTAAGCACAACCACTAGTACACTACCCAAAACAGGTGTCCTAAATGAGCCAATGAAAGTGCAAAACACAAGGAAATGAAGGCCCCAATTATAAATATAGATTTCTCCGACAATAAACAAATTAAAGGAAAAACAAATACAAAATAAGTCATGGGCTACTCATCGAATGCAGAACAGCAGACTTAAATACACCACAAATCAAATAATGAGACAAGCCAAAGCATCCTCTCGAGTAATATCATTAACTAAAACATTACTAGCTGTAAGTCCTCCCGTTATGAGTTCCATCAAATCATAATGACTTTTTGGTTGATACACACACAAATATTTGCATGTGCATACATATGCGACATGCCCGCCCAGTTTTTACTACGACATTAAAGACATTAGGCCTCAGCTAAAAAAAATGACAGCTTATTGATTCAAAATACTCGTTCAAAAAAGAACATCAGCAAATACAACCTTTTTCTGGTAACCATGGTATCCAACCTTTTGGCCGACCGGGTTTGAGCCACCACCACATACTCAAACCGGGTAAAGACCACCACACAGACTTAAACAGGCCACTTCAGGGTTGTTTGCACTAGGCAGGATTCGTACTTGAGACCTCTCACATTTTAGTGATGATAATCACAAGTTTTATATCACTTGGCCAACCCTGAGAGGTTACAACTCGTAGAAAGCTTGCATAGCATGTCCTGGAGAGACATCAGCTGATGATTATCAAAAAGGCATAGTTGACATAGGTGTGGCAGGTCGTAGGTGCAAAAACATGCAGCTGCAAAGATCTTCTGAAGGAAGGCTCACATTTTAGTTTCTTTGTGTTACTTACGGAAAAGGAACAGTGCCTCCTTTCAGCAGCAGCAGACAAGAGGTTAAACCATAGCAGCATAGCATACAAATATTCATGCTAAAATTGTATGAGCTTACAGTTGCGATTTCTAAAAGGGTCAAATGTGTTGTAATATCTAAAACGGTCAAATTTGTTTTGATATCTAAAAGGATCAAATGAACAACTTAAGCCAAAGAATAAACTTCATGTAAGGGAGGACGTGTGCTTGACAGTACGACTTAGGCACTTATACACCTCTGGATAGGTTATACCCCATGCATTAACAACCATAACCATAAAAATGGCAAGCCGAATCATGCCTTGTATAGTTACCAACTAAGAGATCATGTACATCGGAGATGGTGGACAGACGTTTGAGAGGTTCAAAGCATGAATATGTCTGTTATAGATATAATTATACAAGCGCATCGGAGAGGGTGTGAGGTCAACAGTAATAATTACTAAGATAGACAACGTATATGGTTAATGACAACTAATACTTAATAAATGATAAAATACATTATAGAAAGCCATCCTTTTTGTCATGTCAAGTAAAGCACCTTTTTTGGCCAAAAATGTGTCCTATGACGCATTATGATTTATTTAAGTTCCCTGACCTTTTGATCAATTTTTTAAAATCACGTGATCTGACACAGCAAGATCTCTTGAGATAATGGAATACGCAAAGTAAGGCAATAACACATGAAAAACCATGAAAACAAAACTAAAGTGCAAAAGAAACCCGCTTGAATCTCTAGCAGATATATGACGGTTCAGCTCCAGATTGTCAAAATGTCAAACGAACATGGATCCTATATGACCTTTCAGTTAAATACGATACACTTCCAATTCATTTGGAGAATTCATGTAATGAATATGGTATTTAAGTTTGATCACAGCCAAATAAACTTTACACGAATCTATAATCACACACAAGTGGTCTTCGACGTGAACTTTAAAATGCAACCGTTAGTGAATCAGTGGATGTTACATGTCCTAGAAGCATAAGGGGTTCGTTTCTATATCTTAAACTGGGCATACCTAGCTAAGTTTATATAGGAAACTTCTTGTTGCATAGAATTATCGTTTTACATTGTAAAATAACTTAGCGAATACAGACGGAGATACAACCGTTAACTTAGCGAATACAGACGGAGATACAAACAAGGAAATAAAAAGTCGAATGATCACCGCTATAAGTTATCTTGATAAATACTGTACCAATTGATAGACCTATTATACGTAGAGTAAATTTATGGATACCACCTTTGGTACCACAAAGGTCACAAAATTTGGTATTTGAAGGAATAACCTAGGTCACATACATTTTCTTAATACTATATACTCTTGTAATAATCCAACCATTCCTTTAATCAATAGATAGATCTTAAGATCTTATTAATTAAGTGTACAAGATACTAAATTCAAGATTTCTAGTTTAAAAACTTTTACTTATCACCACCTCAATGTGTCATTGCTATTTCGCAGAAAACACGTCACAACGTAAACATTCCACTAAAGGATGTTCAGAAGAAATATAACAACCAAATAAAATCCCATTAATCGCGAAAATAACCATCACAAAAACCATCCATCAGTTTCAAGTATGATATCTACCATCGCTATGAACATATCAACGATTTTTAGGCAATCTAATTAATAGTGCGAAATCTAACTAGCATATCAATAAACTCCAAACCCTAAACTAAGTAACTAACATTCACGTGATATACCAAAAATAGTCAACGAAATGATGAAATCCAAACCTCGAGATGCTGCGCCGCTTCGGCACTCAAACCAACCGTAGCCGCAGCCAAACCAATCAACCCTCCCTACACACAAAAATATCAACAATTCAACTTAATCAAACTAATCAAAACTATTCACACTCGCCGTACCTTCCTATGATTCGTTTGCGGCGAATACGTGTACTCATGAGTCAACAAATTAATAACCGCAGTTATCTTATCATGATCACCAGCAGCTGTCAACTGCCTCACAATCCCTTCAACCTAAATCAAAACAATCAAATCATCATCATAATCACAAAACCCTAACCCTAACCCTAACACATTAATTATCTCATCAAATTGAATCCGAACCTCATACGCCGCAAGCTTACGCTTCTCGTAAAGCTTATCGGATAAGTTCCGAAGCACGGCGGCTGGAATGACAGATAACGCATCCGCCATACCACACACAAAACAACAACACTACTTATCACAACAACAACAACAACAAAAAATATCTATCTATCTATATAAATATATCTATAAATATAAAAATAATGATGATTAATTGATTGATTGATTAATTAATAAAATTGTTGATGATGATTTTGAAGGAAGAAGATGTAGGGAGCATTTGAGTTAGGTATGGGAAGTGACGGTTATATATAACGGAGATCTGAGTGACCGGAGATCTGCCGGTGGTGAGGAACGCGTGATAAGTTAGGAAGTGTGATCACAAGATTTTGCCAGCTTTTCAGCTCAACTTTGGGTTGGGGTAATTGTGTAATAAACAAGTTATCTTGATTTTATTACTACTAATGTTATTTGTGTATTTATTTATTTTATTTCTATATTTGTTATTGCTATATATCTTATCTATAAATTTATTTATAGAGTAAATTGCAAATATCGTCCTTGTGTGATGTTCATATTGCAAGTATAGTCTTTACTTTTTCGAAAATGTACGCATCATCTTTGTAGAAAACTATTGGTGTGTATATCGTTTCTGTCCCAAAATTAAAAGCCCACTGAAGTATAAGGGATTTTAGTCATTTCACTTTTAGTCAGTGACGAAATCCCCACCAAAGGTTTCTCACAGGAACAACGTTTGCACTTTCGAAAAGGTAAAGACTGCATATGCAATTTAAACATACTAGGTTTTTCAATTTATTCTTTATTTATAGTATGTTTAATAAAGTGAAAATTTCTAGTATCGACGGTTTGAAAACTGTTTCACCAATTTCGACCCTAGAATATTGTGTTACGAAGACTTGGCGAGTAAAACAAGTGTGCTCACCTTTTATTTGCGCGTGTTCAATACGATTTTTACGTGTATCCATTTCTTTCAGATTAAATATGATTGTGACACATGTAAGTGCAATCAAAACATGTTTGCTCGCCATGCCAATTTGCTCGCTAAGATTATTGTATGGATTTCACCGGGTGCTAACACGTGTATGTGCAAGCAAAATACTTTGTTGACTATCCCAATTTGCTCGTTTTGATTATTTTGTGGAAGGTACCGGGTATTGACACGTGGAAGTGTAAGCAAACCAATTTGCTCCGCATGTCCCCTATATTTCTTTTTTATTAAATAAACGTTCGATCCTTATTGTGACACGTATGAAGTAGCGAACAAATGAGTTTGACGGGTAAATGTTTTTGCTCGCCATGTAGAGAGAACCGTAATGTGAAAAAATAGTATTGATTTTGGTTATTCGATTTGGTAGGAGTAGATAATGGTAATTTAATTGTTAATAAAACTAGTTTAAGTTGAAACAATGATATTATAAAGATTATATTTCAAAAAGTTTCATAATATATATCTAAATAAATAAAATTTATTTTTGAAGTAGCTTATTTATTCGGAAGATAAGCTTAAGCTTGTGCGTCAAACACTAGGGCATTAAAGTATTGTTTATGAAATAATACTATTGAAATATCTTTGTGAATTTAGTGACATTAATGAAATTATTTACTACCAATTTGAAGTTGTCTTTTATTCAGTTTTGTATTTATGTTGACGTTATTGGAAGGATCACGCAGATTATAACGTAAAGTTCGGAAATATAAGTTGCATGTAATAAAAGAAGTTGTGTGGATTCATGAATGCATAGGAGGATTCAAATAAAGTAGTCATTATGGTGCATTGAAACATTTCTTCGACGACTCCTTTTGTCAATAGCTAGGTGCATGTAGCTTTCCTTAAAGTGTTTCTTAAATGATAATCGTGGTTATTATCAAATGTTTGACCTTTCATGATTTTGGTCAAATGAATGCTGGTGTGGGGGTATTGGCACTTTTTATTCATATGATAGGCTTGTTGTTTTGAATTAATAAGAAATATTAATTATAGCTATCAGGTTCTACAACATTTTTATTGAGTTTTAGTAAAATAATAAAAATAAATAAATAAACTTAGATCGGACGTAATAAGGGAAACCATGCTCCCCCTTTTTTAATGACACATTGAGGTTATTACTCCACTACCACCATGAAGCATGGTAGTGGGTTTTAGAGCAGATGTTGTTGGTGGTGTTATTTGTGTGTTATGTTTGTGTGTATTTGGTTGTAGGGTTGATTGTCTTATTACACTTGTTTGGTGGTTAAATTGATAATGAAGTGAAAAGACGATGTACTGCTTAGTTGGTGGGGGTAATGTTCATCATTGTTACACTTAATCCTAGATATAAACTCAACCAAAGTATACGGTGTTTTTTGGCATTTGTGTTTGAAAACTTTGTATATCAACTATCATCAAATGGCCTAGTGGTAAGGTCATTGGTTTCCTCACAAGAGGTTAAGAGTCCAAACCTCGTTGGGTGTGTACATTTGGGGGTGTCCAGAGAATGGTCGGAAACGGTCCTTTGATTAACCCGGTGAGGTCGCGTACATCTAAGTCAAAAGGCTCTCCCTCTCCGGGTAATCTGAATTGCTCTTCCGTTTAGATTTTTTGTATATTGCAATTTCAATCTCTAATAAAGTCTTGGGCATTCAATAATATTGTTTTTATTTATTTTGTAATAGTACTTTTATTGTAAAGCTCGATTTACTATTAATGATAAGTTCGAGAAATATAAGACACAATCCTTTGATTTTAATCTAAATTGAATAGATGCATTAACCGATAATTTTTATCTCTTTAGTGTTAGCCTTAACTATATTTTAAGTTAAAATATATAATATATATAACAATTCACAATTTCAGGTTAATTACCATTCCCGGAAAAATTTCACTATTCACTTTTTGATTGAGCCTGAACCACCTAATTATTATTGACCAAGGTCAATAAGTCAAAGATAGCCTAGAATCAATACTCCGGTGATAGTGTAGTGTTTCCCCGGGTCGTAAAAGTCCCAGCGAGATTGAAATGGTGCTTTTGGAATCGTTTATGAGTGAGTGGGACTGAGGACAGTAGCCCAGATGATATGGAATTGATTTTGCTACTGTTATTTTGGTATTGACAAACAGATATAATATTCACAATAATCAGATACCATATATATGTACAAATTCACAATTAAGATCACGTATCGGACTGGAAAAGTGGGTTTTTGGTAATTATCAAACTACAGGGGGTGCTTTTGACACTTTTCAAAACTTAAAATTGAAAATGAAAATGAAAATATAAAAGTGATTAAAATACTATTAAACTATTATTTAATTAATTAAACTATTTAAAATCTAATTTAAATAAACTAAAAATGTCAAATGATTTAAATTATACTAAAAATTAACAAAAATATTTTCTAAACCTAAATTAGAACTTGAAGAAAGTATAAAAAATTAAAAATAATATTTTTGTCTTTTTGTGGTTTTGTAATTAATTAAAAACTATTTAACTTAATTAAACTAATTAAACTACTTTTAATTTATATTAATACTAAATTAACTTGGAAAATTAAGATAAAATTTATAAAATTACTTAACCATCACTGGAATCCTACAAAATTATAAAAACTCTAAAAATTATATTTTAAGATTAAACAACTAATTATTTACCTTTTAATTAACTTAAGTCTATTTTAAATAAATAAAATAAGAGAAATAGAAAATGAACAGTAGAATCTCAAAATTTATTTTCTAAAAACTTATTATACTATATTAGAACTAGGAAAATTATAAAAACTAGATTTAACCTTATAAAAACTAATTAAGCTATTTAATATTTGATATTAATTAATAATCAAGAAAATTAAAATTAAATCTAATTAACACTAAATTACAAAATAAAAATCTGGAAAAATTATCAAAATTACTTTACTATATAAGGTATTTAATAAAAATATAAAAACACTAGTGACTTAATTAAAATATAAAAATGAAAATTAAAATTGACTTGAATTAAATAGAAACTATCACTTACTTTAAACTTGATTTTTTTTTGGAATTTTCTTTTTCAGAACTACTTTACACCTTAAAATAGCAAACTTTTGTAAAGACACTTTCCAAGATAGCTTATAAATAAGCTATAAGCACCCCCCTTGGCTACACAGTTGACTTATGTTGACTGTGTGGTCAATTTGGGTCAAATGCCCTTGGGTGGGGTCCACAATGGTTAAAAAGGGTTCAAACAAGATTAACAAACATAAATAAGCCAGAAACAACTAGTAAGCAACACAAATAAGCTGAATAAACTGAAATAAGCACTTTGCACTTTGAAAATTTACACAGACTGGGGACAAACTTGGTGAGCAAATGCAGGTGGGGTCCACTAGGCTAAGGGTCAAACAAATGGTCAAAGGTGAGACTCTGGTGGGAGGGGGTTGTAAAAACCTAACTATGGGGTCTGGGGTCCACTGAGGTGGTCACAAAACACCACCAAAGTGGTGGTGGTGACTGGATATCTGGGTGAGCAGGGCACACTTCTTGCCCTGCAACTCACTTTGAGGGTCTGTGGGACCCACTTAAACTTCCTCAAAAATTAAGCAAAAATTAGGGGTGAAAGATCAGCTGATAAACTCTTTCCACAACAAATTTCAACCCTTAACTCAAATTACACAACTCACAATTACTCTTGGAAATTTAGCAAAAATCTGAGAATGGAACTTTTTGACTTTTGTATGAAACTTAAATTTTGACTTTTATGAATTTCTATTAGCTTTTACTGATTAGAGACTAAGTAATAAGCTATATTAAATCTAGTTTATACTAAGTTAACCTCTAATGTACCTACTGAGGTGGATTTAGAAACTAAAAACCTTCACAGTTAACTGTGAAGGGAAAAATTATGAAGATTTGACTTTCTTCCTTAAAACTGACCAAACCAATGGTCAAACTGATTCTATTTGGACCCAAATGAGATTTTGGAACTAAGTAATTCCACAGTTAGAACCAGATGCACACCAAATCAGCTTGAACCAAACACCCTCTAATGCAAACTGTTTTGAGTTTTTCAAAGCCACTAGGTGTTAAACTGTATACTCTTGATTTCAGATTGCTAATTATGACTAGTTGAGTTGGTTTTAGGACTAAAAAGCAGGTTACAACTTATAATTACACTAATTAGACAATGAAGGTAATAATGATAATTTAAGCTAATTTTAAGGTAACTAATTATTCTACAAGGTAAGTTATAACTAATAAGCTAAATTCTTCTTAACTACAAATCAAGAAACACAATTAAAACACAGAAACTCAGATTGCAATCAAGAACTCAGAAACTAAGCTTTTTAGTGGAAACTTTAAATGAGAACAAGCTTACAAACTTTTGCACATCTGCTGTGATCATGAACCAAGGACCCCAAACCATTACCTAACATCCCCCATGGGATTCTAAACCAAGGCCATCCAAGTTACACCCTGCTCCAGCCATGAACTTCAAGAACTTGTCGTGTTGACTTTTGTTGACCAGTTGGTGTTTTTGAGTTTTTAATTACTAGGTTGATTTTAATTGTTACTAATAGCTTAAATAAGCTATAAGGGAGCTTATGTGAGCCTAGGAATCCAGTACATTACACAATAACAATAATTAAGCTTAATGATGATATAAAATTTGAAATTAAATTGCATAAGCTGGAAAAGCTATAGAAACTTGAAATTACTTGATTGAAAAGAGTTACAATACAATAAAAAGAAGGTTACCACTGCTTAAGAGCTTGGGTGTACCCTAGAATTGAAAATTGCAATTAAACGACATGACTAAAATTAAAATTAACTACTCTCTCTTCTTCTTGCATCTTCTCTTATTTATAGCCTCCAATTAGGGTTCCCATATGCATTGCCATCATTTCCCACCTCCTCTGATAACTTTTGGTCCACTCATGAGGCTCCACGTATTTTTGGCGGGAAAAGCATCTTTTGCAATTATCTCTGATACATGCAATGGGGGGGGGGGCAGCATTAATTGTGGTGTGAAAGGGTAGGTATAGGGAGGTGGTGGCATTAATTGTGGGGGGTCATGGTTTGTGATTGGTGGAAAATGGAGGTTGAGCAAGTGTGGGGGAAGCTGAGAGGGAAAACGGGGGAGAAAGGGTGTGTTGGTGTTATTTTGACCGAAGTCAAAGTTGGACCCGGGTCAAAGTGGGGTTGGACTGGGCTTAGGGTGGATTAGTTTTGTATTTGGGCCCAAAGGATTGGATAGGCTTAGTTTGTTTGGTTTTGGATTTATTAGTTTGGATCCGGATTTAGTTTATTTTCACAAGGACCTATTTTGTAATTTTGGGAAAGTTGGGGGTTGGTTTTTGGCATGTTTTCAATTTGTTTACAAGGGTGTAATATGCCAATGATGAATAGTGTGAGGTTTTTATTTTAAATTTTTCACTTTTTAAAACCCCAGGGACTAAATCTGCCAATTCCCCAAACTTCAGGGACCTGCCTTGAAATTTCACCAAACTTTCTACCAAGGGACCAAACCTGCCATAAGAGATTAGTGCAAGGACAAAATTTGTTTTTCTCAAAGTTTTTCATATCCCAGGGACCATTTTTGACAATTTTCAAAGTTCAGGGACTAAACTTGACATTTTGTGAAACTTTTCACCAAAGGACTGATTATGTAACTTTTTGATTTATAAGGGCCTTTGGTGACTTTTTCAAGTTTTTAGAATGACCAGGGACTAGATTTGACAACTTTTGAAAGTTGGGGGACTGAAACTGCCAATTATGCAAACTTTGTGCGTTTTTCATCTGTTTTTGGTAATTTTGCATTTAAAACATGTAAAACACTTTCCTGGGATATTTTCACTATTTTGATTCATTATTGAGTGTTTTTGGATGTTTTGGCAGTTCAGAATTGGTAAAAATGATGAGTATTTACACACTTATCACTTTTACTATTCATTTTTCCCGAAATTTTCCCGAAACTTGATTTTTGTTTCTTGGCCTCGAGTGATAAATCATTTCCATAGCAAATTAAAAGTTTAACTTTCATAAGCTCATTTTCGTGAAAGTTAATAAGGAATTACACGTTTTAGGGTAAAACGACATTCAAAAATTCTACACACAACGAAACTCGACCGCGTTAAGTGACCCCGCATCAGAAAAATGTTTGACACACTCATGATTTATTTGAGAATTAATCATGACTGTGAAAAACATGACCAAAATAAGCCTCGGCCGTGAAAAACTAGAATTTTCAGTTTTTAAGCGTTTTTACTCAGCCGTAACCTTAGCCTATACCTGCACCGCGTTTCTAATACGATTTGAGTTTTCAACTTATTAGAAAAAGTCAACATATTTTTCCCTCCTCCTTTGACCAAAAATCATTCCTTGATTTTATAAGTCATTCCTTGATTTTTAGGCTTACGGTTTGATGTCCAAAAGACATTTAATACCAACCGACACTAGACTGAGCCCAGTCTAGACATTATAAGTAATTTTAAATCATTTTTATCCTATTAGAAAAGTAACATTTTACTTTTCTCAATTTTACGCAATATTCGTACGTTTTACGTATTACGCATTTTAGACCCGTGTTTCCAGTTTTAGCAGGGTTTTAGCACCCCAATGGAACCTACCACTCATTTTATATTTTATTATGAAGTATATTGATATGTTTAACCATACTTTCAAGTTCCACATTTTTACGATACCCGGTTTTACGTTTTGAGGCTTAATCATTTACGGTTAGCATTTCCCGGAGTAAAAACTAGCTACATAAGTTAGATAATATCATCCAAAGACCAAGTCACCCTCCTTATCTCATTCAAACAGCCTCTAGGGGGGGATTCACACCCTTGTGTGTCTTGATCTCATGCAAAGTGCCCTAGGATTCAACCAAGTGTTCAAGCTTCCTTTGTAAGCTTTGACAAGTCTTGTTAAGTAACCTCCTCACCTTGCTATAAGACCAAACTTATCTCTTTGTTCTCTCATCATAAGCAACGACCAAACACACCTTTTCTTTACCATTTTGATCATTGATCTTGCTCATTCAATCCATCACAAGTTCAAGTCATAGTTCCTAGTTGATCCTTAACACTTTTCAGCCATAAAACTCTATAAAATCACCACAAAAACTCATCCAATTTCCATGAGTTCTTCTTCAAGATTTTTTTTACTAAGGCTTGTTTATGTGATAGATTAGTGTTTATCAAGGGATTATAAGATAGGGTTTTTGATATGGAAGCATGGCTACGGTTGGTAAATTTTTGGAAGATTAAGTAGTGATTCTTGGTTTTGATCTTGGTTCTAGTTAGTTTCTTCACAAAAGTTGTAAGCAAACTCTAATACACTTCCTTGTTAAATATCATGTTCATGTTATTTACATATTATTCATGCTATATTATGTCTTGTATGCATGTCCATGATGTATAAAAATGAGTAAAACAAGTTATTGTAAAGAATTGTTAACTTATGTATTTAAACAAGTAAACTAGTGACTTTCTTGGTGAAATCTGATCAAAATGGTATAATTATGATATTGAATCATTACATATTGTAGTAGAGGACCTAACAAGGAAACCATAGCAATTTGAACCACCTAAAACGAGTACACGAGTCAAAAGTTATGACCATTTGAAGTTACCAAAACTTTGCGGCAAAGCTGCCTAAAATGTTTCTGTTACAGAAACTTTAAACACGCAAAAAGAGGCATTTCTGCTCCGATTCATCAAAAAGTTAAAACACGAATGTTGTCCGGAACGACGTTTTCGTTCAGGAGTAAAGAAGCTCGAGACCTGAAAACGCTTTTTGAGTGATAATTTCTTCAAATTCTTAACAGCCATTTTTAGACCAAAGTAACTATATAATGGTTATAATTAGATGAGACCAAGAGGTCTTATGACCAATAATCAAGACCACCACCATGGCTAGAGCCAAGGTTGAGTCTCATGACCATGGAACAAGGACCAAAGGTCATGGCTAGGCCATGACGAAATGACCCTACCAACTTACTTAGGCGAAAACATGAAACAAGGAATTGGCGATAATTTGAACAAGCAATTTGGATCTACTTCACTTAAAAAGGAACCATGAGATATTACAAGGAAAAATGGTCATACAAGGCTTATGAAACTTCCCCTAATAACAATCTTCATGTACTAATAAACTTTCCTAAGTTTATTCAAATATTGGACATGTAATTTTCGGATCAAAACTTATATATATATATATATATATATATATATATATATATATATATATATATATATATATATACTTTATCAACTACTACAATAGTAGAGAGCCTCATGTGAGGAGTTCATTATGTAAGCCGTCGAGATGAGTTGTGGATTTACGAATTAAAGTGTCCTGGCTCCTCGAACGTTTACTAACATAACTTCTGAATTATGTCGGCCCGAACGGTAGTAAACGATATATAAACTATACATGTTTCATGAATCATTTCTTTTCTAAGACTTACACTATACATCATACCACATCATGGACTAAATGCAAGATATATATATATATATAGGCACTTATTCATATTCTTTACTTCGATCCTAAGTCGCAACATTCTATTATAGGTTGCTCATAGAAACCTTCACGATTCAACCGTTACATTCATTACTTGCTATCTTACTTAAGGTGAGTTCATAGCCCCACTTTCCATTACTTAATTGTTTTACAAACCCTTGGGGGGAATACATGCTATTTTTAACCGAGCACAATGTTTTTAAATTGTATGCTTGCCTGATTGTTTTATTATCACTAAGTACCAGCCTTGCTAAACCGAGATCCTTTATTATGAACCATTTAATCACTAGCAATAGTGAGCGCGAATATTGTGAATAGGCCTATTGGGATTGACAAATCCCATTTGTATTGACTAAGTTCAAACAAATGCACTAATATTTGAGATTTAGGTATGTTAGCAAAGTATCTACCGGGATAAATCTGCCGATCGATATTGGTACACGTTAACGTTTTGGTGTCATAAGCTTAGTGTATAATACATTTTATGGGCGTATAATGACGTAGCCTACCTGTTTTGTTTTCCAAACATTGGTGTGAGTCTACAGCTCACACTACCAACATATTGTGTTCAAACATTAAACAAACTCTATGAATATCACTCAACCTTTGTGTTGACCTCTCAAGCATGTATTTCAGGTTCATGACGATCAAGGATGGCACGGAAGGGCACGGATACTCAAGAGGGCTATAAATTTTATTATCATTCAAAAACTCACTTAATGTGATTTGTAAACATGGAACCATTTGGGACCTCATTTTGTAATCTCTGATATTTATATAATTTGAATGATATACCTTTTAAAACGACTCAATTGGAGTTCGTTTTCTATTATTGTGACTATTGTGCCGTCGAGTAACACCTAGTTCGAATTCCGCTGCAACCATGAATTGGGGGTGCTACAGATTGGTACCAGAGCCATGGTTATAGATAAACGGGTCTAATTGAGACCTAAACTATAACCGCACATACAAGCAAAAACATTTTTATAGCCTTCCGCTCTCTGTGTCTTCCATCCTCCAGACGATTATGGACTTAGTAAGCATGTTATGATACACAAACATATTAGTATATTCATATATACCCATTTTGAGCATTTCCCCGTAGACATTTTTGTGCTACACAAACATAATTGCATATTAATATATGTACCCTAAACATAATTGAGCATTTCCCCGTAAGCATTAGTATATTGATATATAAACTCGGTTTATTTTCAATCATTTATCTAAACAATGGACTAAACATATCTGCGTATGCCTATTCTAGGGCATTTCGACACAATCACATTCTCCCAATCATGTTCCTACTCTAACATTTTATGTCCAAGACATTGTAACTGATTGCAATGGTCTTTCCTATTTTCCAAGACATTGTATTATACAATGGCTTAACCATTTCTCAAATGTTTTGAGTCACACAATGGTCTAACCTACTTCCTAGACATTGTGAATTGCACAATGGTCTAACCTACTTCTGAGACATTGTGTTTTGTGCAATGGTCTCTAGAATCATTTCATCACATCATCAATATCATTTCATATGACATCAAAAACCCATCATAATCTATCGATTTCAAAATAGAAATATGAGATTTATAAAGGACAAACAAATCCATCACCTACAAAAGCTGAAGTTCAGCTCTACATTCATCAAAGTTTTCTTATGAAACCTTCATTATTAAAAGTTCGTGATCCTGGCCAAGTATGTTCTATTTTAGAACTACTTAAAACTTCCTTTCCATACGTACCTACCCTTACTATCTTCTATGCAATGGAATATGAAAACATACGTTACAAGTCTTGTATGGACGGGACTTGCAACTTAAGGGTTTGACATCGCCTTTGTTTAGTGGACAGTTTCCCGAAAGCAACGGACATATCACAAGTATACCTAATTTAGGTATTTGAAAATTTTATCGAACCTTGGCTAAATATAGACTAGTCACCTATATTTAACCTAGGGACAGTGGAATATAGTCTGACTAACTATATTCGACTTAAAATTTTCAAATACTGAGAATAGTTGTACTAGGGTTATGTTTAGATTGATTTCCTACATGAACACGATAAACCACCAGAATACATTAAAACAATCTAGAGACACGATAGTGCCTTACCACTCAGTAAAATCTTAACACCTTATTTGTATTATCTAATTTCATTCTTGAAAGGTTTCATTTATGAGATAATCCGAACTACTATCTTGGGATAGTTATCAATTATTCTCTTCATCCTGTAGAAGTACTATCCTGTTTAGGTCCTAAGGATACCATTCCATCATAAACCTTTAAAATCTCTTAAGATTTTCAAAACAAACTCAACATCCATGCCTAAGAATATTAATGTTAAGCATACACTACACACTTTTGTTCATCAACATATCACATCATTATCTTCACAACTGTTACAAACACAAGCTCATTAACAGATCTTGATGCACTTTTAAAGCTCAAATCATCCTTAGTTACACCACAAGCACCCTTACCAGCTTTACAAGATTGAATATTCATCTTGTACTTTTGGAACACCAGTATCATCTCATAATACACTACCTTGTAACTCACCGGCTAATTGTGAATGTTGTGTTGGGAATTCTTAAGTAGGATGATTTGTAATTATTTGAATGGATTGGGATGCCTTTTCATTTAAATAGAGAAATTGTAAATCAACGAACCATAAGTTTATATTCCCCTATTTACATTGTTTGGGATGCCTCTCTATGTAAATAAAGAATTATAAACAAGTGGGCTTATTTGTATCCGAAATAACATAAGTACGAAGTCAAAAAACACTAGGTACAACAACAGATTACCTACTAGGCTATGATTGCAACTACTATATCAATTCCTATTAATATTCGACTGCTATATCAATTTCCTTTGATATTCGACTATTACCATACCTTTCCTACATAAAAGTAAGCCTCATCCTACGCCATACACTGAAATGACAAATCAAATTACATCACCGGTAATCTCAGACTTTAGTCCTCATAAGTAACCACACCTGTTCATCGACACCACTCCAACATATAACACACATAGAACTTCGGGACGAAGTTCCCCGTAAGGGGTAGAGACTATAACAATTCACAATTTCAGGTTAATTACCATTCCCGGAAAAATTTCACTATTCACTTTTACTATTCATTTTTCCCGAAATTTTCCCGAAACTTGATTTTTGTTTCTTGGCCTCGAGTGATAAATCATTTCCATGGCAAATTAAAAGTTTAACTTTCATAAGCTCATTTTCGTGAAAGTTAATAAGGAATTACACGTTTTAGGGTAAAACGACATTCAAAAATTCTACACACAACGAAACTCGACCGCGTTAAGTGACCCCGCATCAGAAAAATGTTTGACACACTCATGATTTATTTGAGAATTAATCATGACTGTGAAAAACATGACCAAAATAAGCCTCGGCCGTGAAAAACTAGAATTTTCAGTTTTTAAGCGTTTTTACTCAGCCGTAACCTTAGCCTATACCTGCACCGCGTTTCTAATACGATTTGAGTTTTCAACTTATTAGAAAAAGTCAACATATTTTTCCCTCCTCCTTTGACCAAAAATCATTCCTTGATTTTATAAGTCATTCATTGATTTTTAGGCTTACGGTTTGATGTCCAAAAGACATTTAATACCAACCGACACTAGACTGAGCCCAGTCTAGACATTATAAGTTATTTTAAATCATTTTTATCCTATTAGAAAAGTAACATTTTACTTTTCTCAATTTTACGCAATATTCGTACGTTTTACGTATTACGCATTTTAGACATGTGTTTCCAGTTTTAGCAGGGTTTTAGCACCCCAATGGAACCTACCACTCATTTTATATTTTATTATGAAGTATATTGACATGTTTAACCATACTTTCAAGTTCCACATTTTTACGATACCCAGTTTTACGTTTTGAGGCTTAATCATTTACGGTTAGCATTTCCCGGAGTAAAAACTAGCTACATAAGTTAGATAATATCATCCAAAGACCAAGTCACCCTCCTTATCTCATTCAAACAGCCTCTAGGGGGGGGGAGTCACACCCTTGTGTGTCTTGATCTCATGCAAAGTGCCCTAGGATTCAACCAAGTGTTCAAGCTTCCTTTGTAAGCTTTGACAAGTCTTGTTAAGTAACCTCCTCACCTTGCTATAAGACCAAACTTATCTCTTTGTTCTCTCATCATAAGCAACGACCAAACACACCTTTTCTTTACCATTTTGATCATTGATCTTGCTCATTCAATCCATCACAAGTTCAAGTCATAGTTCCTAGTTGATCCTTAACACTTTTCAGCCATAAAACTCTATAAAATCACCACAAAAACTCATCCAATTTCCATGAGTTCTTCTTCAAGATTTTTTTTACTAAGGCTTGTTTATGTGATAGATTAGTGTTTATCAAGGGATTATAAGATAGGGTTTTTGATATGGAAGCATGGCTACGGTTGGTAAATTTTTGGAAGATTAAGTAGTGATTCTTGGTTTTGATCTTGGTTCTAGTTAGTTTCTTCACAAAAGTTGTAAGCAAACTCTAATACACTTCCTTGTTAAATATCATGTTCATGTTATTTACATATTATTCATGCTATATTATGTCTTGTATGCATGTCCATGATGTATAAAAATGAGTAAAACAAGTTATTGTAAAGAATTGTTAACTTATGTATTTAAACAAGTAAACTAGTGACTTTCTTGGTGAAATCTGATCAAAATGGTATAATTATGATATTGAATCATTACATATTGTAGTAGAGGACCTAACAAGGAAACCATAGCAATTTGAACCACCTAAAACGAGTACACGAGTCAAAAGTTATGACCATTTGAAGTTACCAAAACTTTGCGGCAAAGCTGCCTAAAATGTTTCTGTTACAGAAACTTTAAACACGCAAAAAGAGGCATTTCTGCTCCGATTCATCAAAAAGTTAAAACACGAATGTTGTCCGGAACGACGTTTTCGTTCAGGAGTAAAGAAGCTCGAGACCTGAAAACGCTTTTTGAGTGATAATTTCTTCAAATTCTTAACAGCCATTTTTAGACCAAAGTAACTATATAATGGTTATAATTAGATGAGACCAAGAGGTCTTATGACCAATAATCAAGACCACCACCATGGCTAGAGCCAAGGTTGAGTCTCATGACCATGGAACAAGGACCAAAGGTCATGGCTAGGCCATGACGAAATGACCCTACCAACTTACTTAGGCGAAAACATGAAACAAGGAATTGGCGATAATTTGAACAAGCAATTTGGATCTACTTCACTTAAAAAGGAACCATGAGATATTACAAGGAAAAATGGTCATACAAGGCTTATGAAACTTCCCCTAATAACAATCTTCATGTACTAATAAACTTTCCTAAGTTTATTCAAATATTGGACATGTAATTTTCGGATCAAAACTTATATATATATATATATATATATATATATATATATATATATATATATATATATATATATATATATATATATATATATATATATATATACTTTATCAACTACTACAATAGTAGAGAGCCTCATGTGAGGAGTTCATTATGTAAGCCGTCGAGATGAGTTGTGGATTTACGAATTAAAGTGTCCTGGCTCCTCGAACGTTTACTAACATAACTTCTGAATTATGTCGGCCCGAACGGTAGTAAACGATATATAAACTATACATGTTTCATGAATCATTTCTTTTCTAAGACTTACACTATACATCATACCACATCATGGACTAAATGCAAGATATATATATATAGGCACTTATTCATATTCTTTACTTCGATCCTAAGTCGCAACATTCTATTATAGGTTGCTCATAGAAACCTTCACGATTCAACCGTTACATTCATTACTTGCTATCTTACTTAAGGTGAGTTCATAGCCCCACTTTCCATTACTTAATTGTTTTACAAACCCTTGGGGGGAATACATGCTATTTTTAACCGAGCACAATGTTTTTAAATTGTATGCTTGCCTGATTGTTTTATTATCACTAAGTACCAGCCTTGCTAAACCGAGATCCTTTATTATGAACCATTTAATCACTAGCAATAGTGAGCGCGAATATTGTGAATAGGCCTATTGGGATTGACAAATCCCATTTGTATTGACTAAGTTCAAACAAATGCACTAATATTTGAGATTTAGGTATGTTAGCAAAGTATCTACCGGGATAAATCTGCCGATCGATATTGGTACACGTTAACGTTTTGGTGTCATAAGCTTAGTGTATAATACATTTTATGGGCGTATAATGACGTAGCCTACCTGTTTTGTTTTCCAAACATTGGTGTGAGTCTACAGCTCACACTACCAACATATTGTGTTCAAACATTAAACAAACTCTATGAATATCACTCAACCTTTGTGTTGACCTCTCAAGCATGTATTTCAGGTTCATGACGATCAAGGATGGCACGGAAGGGCACGGATACTCAAGAGGGCTATAAATTTTATTATCATTCAAAAACTCACTTAATGTGATTTGTAAACATGGAACCATTTGGGACCTCATTTTGTAATCTCTGATATTTATATAATTTGAATGATATACCTTTTAAAACGACTCAATTGGAGTTCGTTTTCTATTATTGTGACTATTGTGCCGTCGAGTAACACCTAGTTCGAATTCCGCTGCAACCATGAATTGGGGGTGCTACAGATTGGTACCAGAGCCATGGTTATAGATAAACGGGTCTAATTGAGACCTAAACTATAACCGCACATACAAGTAAAAACATTTTTATAGCCTTCCGCTCTCTGTGTCTTCCATCCTCCAGACGATTATGGACTTAGTAAGCATGTTATGATACACAAACATATTAGTATATTCATATATACCCATTTTGAGCATTTCCCCGTAGACATTTTTGTGCTACACAAACATAATTGCATATTAATATATGTACCCTAAACATAATTGAGCATTTCCCCGTAAGCATTAGTATATTGATATATAAACTCGGTTTATTTTCAATCATTTATCTAAACAATGGACTAAACATATCTGCGTATGCCTATTCTAGGGCATTTCGACACAATCACATTCTCTCAATCATGTTCCTACTCTAACATTTTATGTCCAAGACATTGTAACTGATTGCAATGGTCTTTCCTATTTTCCAAGACATTGTATTATACAATGGCTTAACCATTTCTCAAATGTTTTGAGTCACACAATGGTCTAACCTACTTCCTAGACATTGTGAATTGCACAATGGTCTAACCTACTTCTGAGACATTGTGTTTTGTGCAATGGTCTCTAGAATCATTTCATCACATCATCAATATCATTTCATATGACATCAAAAACCCATCATAATCTATCGATTTCGAAATAGAAATATGAGATTTATAAAGGACAAACAAATCCATCACCTACAAAAGCTGAAGTTCAGCTCTACATTCATCAAAGTTTTCTTATGAAACCTTCATTATTAAAAGTTCGTGATCCTGGCTAAGTATGTTCTATTTTAGAACTACTTAAAACTTCATTTCCATACGTACCTACCCTTACTATCTTCTATGCAATGGAATATGAAAACATACGTTACAAGTCTTGTATGGACGGGACTTGCAACTTAAGGGTTTGACATCGCCTTTGTTTAGTGGACAGTTTCCCGAAAGCAATTAATAGTAATTCTCAAAACGCACTAAATATAAAGCAATAATATTCATTGTATTAAAACTAGATATATTACACTTTTAACCTTAGAGTTTATTTATACTTTTAGTTTTTGTCCTTGAGTGCCTTATAAAAATTGTATAACTATTGCATTTTTAGTGTTTAAAACAAAATTACTTTTTTAAAATATCTTATCATATAGTTTTTTGTGATATGTTCAAAACAACGAATATTAACATATTATTTTATTTATTTATCAATTCAGCATATGTTTATTATTTGTTACTAATAGTCTAATACTCTCATAGTTTTTTATTAGAAGTGATGCATACACAAATTTGACAAATATCAATAATTGACCTGATGGACAAGTCGTCATTGAGCGTCTTCTACTTTTTTTGTTTAACCCAAAATACTTAATCATTTCTTATTTATTGAAAATTATAGATACAGTTGTATTTTTATACATAAACAAGTGTTGATAAAAACTTATAAAAGGATTTAGTGCAATACATTGGAGTGACTTTTTTAGTGCAAGCATATTCTTTAAGCCTAGGTTTTAAAAAGCGCGATGCGCATCGTTGCAATAAGGGTCAAAAAGTAGAGGCGAAAGCGCTTGCATCACGTACCCGAGGTGACAATTTTATCAAAAAACTTGTAAATTATATATAATGCACAAAACACATTAATACCACATTCAATATCAAAAGATACCATGCATTTTCATTGTTGACGGTTTCATATCGCTAAAATACATAAATCAAAACGTAAGATCATAAGTCTTATCGCTTTTGAATAATTAAAAACAAATCAACAGCATCCATGGAAAGGTTTGTGTCTCTACCAGTCTAACTCCTCCAAGACTAAACTAGAAGTCATATCCATCATCCTCGTCATCATTAACATCAATCTCGAGCTCCTCGTTGACCCCGTCATCTTTGGAAAGTCCAATATTCTCTTCATAATCTTCATCTATCAGCCCTGGATATACTTTAGAACTACAGGTGGAGGTATGAGCAACACCTTTCCCCTTTGGAGCGCTTGATGAACCATGTACGCTACGTTTAAACATCTAAGCTCTAGTAGGATAAGTCGGCTCAGATGCCCTAGAAGCTATATAAACAACTGCCCAAGTTAAATCATCATCAGCATACACAAAGTTAGTAGCAGGTTCTTCTTCACCATCCATATGCCCCATTAGCCATTCATTACTTTCATCAATATCTTAACAAAAGAATAAGATCAGTCGTGTCAATTCTTTTGTAACGATGATCCAACGCACGATTATATTTGACATACACCATGTCATTTAATCGATCTTATGCCAATCTGTTTCTTTCCTTGGTGTGAATGTATTGAAAAACACTCCAATTTCTCTCAGAGCTAGTAGCACTACACGTGAGGCTCAAAACACGAATAGTAAACTGTTAATACAAATATCGTCTAAAAACGTTATTTATATTTTACGATATTTGCTAAGTTTTGTTAATGACAAAGTATGAACTTTAGCTAAGAGTAAATCATCACTTTAAGTGTTTAAGTCTTATTTAAACTAAGGATTACATTTCGTTTTAAACAAAACATTGTTTTTATTTCTTAAATTAGAAAAAGTCTTGTCACATCACATTAATTTCTTTAAATAGAAATATCACATCACATTTATGGTAAGTTTGTCATTATACATTTATGGAAAGAAAGTGTGTTTGAATAACCATAAGTTTTCTTGTGCAAGTTTATGTTTGACTAGTATTTATGTGATGTGACCTTGTTTGGTTTGGAAGATTTATTGCAAAACCAACTGCAGCCCTGACGGAACCCTGGGGGTACACGGGTGGAACCCATCTGATGTGTGGGAATCGCAATAGGCTTTACCTCTCGAGGGATCTCGAAAAGCTTACAACCCCCACCAGGCAGTGTACCTGATCGTTGTAGTATAGTATAGTGACAAGTACCGGGGGATTGATAGTTCAGCTTAGGAATAGTGTCGCTAGGATTAGAAAGCCTAATTACTAGTTCTAAAGGTGAGGGAAGATTATTTTTTGTGTTTTTATATTTTTATGAAAGCAATTAAAATCTCGGGTTTTGGAAGAGTGGGCGGAATTAGTTGCTATTCAACTAACCCAAAACTAATATATAATCAAAATAAAATACTGAAAATGAAATTAAACTAATTTATACTAATGTTGTGAGCAGTAATTGGAGAAATTGTGTTTACTTAGACTTCATTACTCCCTAGATATCTTTTACACGTTAATTACTTGTTATAATTGCATGGATGACGGATCGTATTCCTTAATACCATTCATGGGGTGGCATACATAACTCCCCAATTCTATGAGCTCTTATCTCCTCCTACACCATGACCCAGCACAACTATAGGGATTGTAAACAGTGGCTCATGCATTAAATACAACCAATAAAGACCTAGTACGCCTCGGTTCATGTTTCTTAAGACGTTCAAGCATGTTACCATTTGGAGATCTGCCAGTTTTCTTAAGCCTAACATATAAATCATTCATCCAAGAACAAGAATAAACAAGTAATCAACACATAATCAATATCCAGGTTTCATTAGATCTAAGCAAACACAAGAGAGATCTAGCCTAGCATAATTGAATTGAGACAAGAACAAGATATAGACAACCAACACATAGACATATTGATTGAATTAGAAGAATACTTATCTCAATTACAATGCAAGGTATCAAGGGTTTGGAACCCTTGAAAAACCTGTAAAAGATGCACCAAATTCGTCTTTAGGGTTTCACAAAAACTTCTCTCCTTTAATATAAAAACTAGAAAACTATATATAGGAAAACTGGGCTGACGGCGTCAAGACAACATTGTGACGCCGTCACCTCGCCGCCAAATACTTCCTCGGACGGCCTTGATCTACTTATGATGGCCTGTGTGACGCCGTCACCACCTACGGTATTTTATTCTTGGTACTTTGACGCCGTCAGGATGACTTTTGACGCCGTCATCAACTACGGTATTTTATTCTTGATGTCTGACGCCGTCAGGGTGTAACTCTTGATGCCGTCACCTAGTGTTTCCAGCATGGAAAATTGATACTTTGTCGTTTTCTTCACTTTTATACTCCAAAAACGTCCAAAATGGCTTCTTTTCCAGAATTCACTCTCCAAGTACCTAAAATCACAAAAGGAACGATTTAGGGCAATATTTGATCAAATAAAGTCGGATTCGGGCTTAAATGACCCCCTAAAAACAGATCATTTTTCGCCTCATCATATACCCTTACACTTGAGATTTGCTTGTCCTCAAGCAAATGCGCTTTTATTCTACTCAAAAGACAAGTTAGGGGTCATTTAACACTAATATAAAAGTAATTACAACAAATAATCGTTCCACTAAAGAACAATAGACAAGCACGGAGATCATACACAAGCACCTCACAAATAGTGTTTAGATACTCACATCTCTCGGGTGTAATAAAGTAATATAACATTATGGAAATGGAAGATATCTCTCACTACCTGTCATAGCAAAATAGATTACCATAGGCTTGGGAAAGGATCAAACCTCCACCACATGGCGTAAGCACCTAGGATAAACTATCAAAGAGGTCTTTTAAAGGGTTGTAACGTTAGGTATAGGGATATGAATTACACGGTTCTGTTGGATAAAGGAAGTTTTACTGGTGGCGAGTTAACAATCTTGGTTAATTACATGTACAATATGGCGTTGCTAAGCCAAGACTAGACTCGACTTAAGCTAATAAATGAAAAAATAACTAAAATATAAAATAAACATAGAATGAAACGGGATGGTAGTCCGTATGTTTTTTCTCTTTTTTTTTTTTTTTTTTCTATTTTTTTTCTTTTTCTTGTTTTTTCGATTTTTTTTCTTTTTTTTTTTTTTTTTTTTTTTTTTTTTTTTTTTTTTTTTTTGCATACACTCTTACCCTACCATCCGAAATAATACATCATAGGGGATGAGAATTCCCCTTACACTTGAATCTTTACATACTTTACATTAAACTAATCTAATGACTCGAATTAAGAAAATCAAAACACTTGGAGCACTTTTAAGATTAACGTACATATGGGGGTAATAAGTGATGTTCTTCCCCATTACTCCATAAAATAAGTACTTACCCATGAGTCCCAAAACAATATGTACAACGATATGACTCGACTTAGCAACCATGTAATCAATTAGAAAGTTAACTTAGGGTTTAACAAATAACAATAATGCACTAAAAATGAGCGCATACACGGAAGGCTAAGACGATTTGGTTGTACATTTAAGTGGGGTGTAACAAATTCTTCCTTTAAGTAAAATGCTTAAAGTTAGAAACGAAAAGATAGGCTCGGAGGGGTGTACTAGGGGTTTCGTGTACTAAAAATGAGTACAACGCTAAGGGTGTGGGAAAAATTAGTTGACTTAACTAGCCAAGTAATATGACTTAAATGGTCAAGTAATTATAATACGGGTTTAACACAAGGGTGATCCTAATGCCTCTTATCATGTAGTAAATCCTACCACACGAATGTAGTCTCACTAGCGGTCTCGGGATGCATCACTAACGCAAGTTCTAGAATCTAAATGCTACCGGTACACTCATAAGAACTAATAATGAATGCTTTTCCTATCAAATCTAAAGGCGAACCTCACATTTTTGGGTGGAAAATTTTTTCTGAATATACGGTTATGTGCTAGTCATATAATCTCCTATCCATGAGACGCTTGCTATGGCTAAAGTTTCACTCCTAAATGTTGTAAAAAAATTTAAATTTGGCGCTAAAATTGCACTAACAAGTATTTCTCGTAGTTTTATTACACATCTACCATCAAACAAAACAAACTCAAGCGAAAGTGCATATGTAAGGTATCATCTTTTTACCCTCCCCTTACACTTAAGATGAACATTGTCCCCAATGTTCAAGTAAAGAATGTAAAAGTGAAAAAGTAAAAAGAATGAAATCAAATACTCCCCTGATTCGCTCGGTATGGATTTTTTGTTGGCTAGGTTAAATCTTCTTCCAAGAAAATGAACAATCAAAGCTTCCCTTCCAGAATATAAATCATCTCCTTGTCAAACATAACCTGTAAATCCTGAGAAAATAGACAAGACAACCTCGCGTAAAATCGGCGGCATCCTATATAAGTTCCTAAATCCTAGAAAACAAAGTAAGATATAATGCTTGTGGAATGAAGTTTGCAGATTTCCTGGAGATTATAAAACTTAATAATTCACAAAAACCATAAGACTCCGTTAGAAAAACAAAACCGGTAAAATTTCCAGATTTTTAACTCCTGACGCCGTCAAGCGTAATACTCTGACGCCGTCAGAATGGACCTGCAGAAATTCTTATGTTAAGTTTCCGGAAAATTTCTGGAAAAACTTCGTCCTACTTCTTGGAAAATCCTGCAAAACTTCATTATGACTCAATACAAGCATTTGACTCTAACAAATACGAATATACATGTTCATTGAATATTGTGGAGAATCATGATCGGTTTGTTTCTTGAAAACATATTTGGGGTTTCCCCTTACACTTATCTTTTGCAAAAATACTTTTAGGTTGGAGTTAAGACTAGGCCAAACAACATAGTAAAGTATTTCCACATTTTAATTGAGAAACATGATCAACCAACAATAAAAATAAAACATGCATACGGAAGCAAATAACAATCAAACAAATAAAATCACACAAAACATGGGTTGCCTCCCAAGAAGCGCTTTTCTTTATTTACGAGTCTTGTAGCTAGACTTAAAGTCATGGGCTATCACGTGATCTCATCATTGGTTCCACTCTCTAGGTCGTCTTCTAAACCAGCATCGCTGTCATAGTGCAAGTACTTCGGATCTTCGAATTCGAGAACATCTTGTCGATACTTAGAACCAAGCTTACTAACATTCTTAAAGAATCCACATGATAAATCAGAAATATTCCTACACCCTCTCCTAACATCTTCATCATACAAGATAAGTTGGGAGCTCATCATATCAAGCCCGTCACAATCTATTCCTTAAGGTCTTTTCTCTTGTATGGCGTTTGGTATGAAATCCTCCTAATCCCATCAGTGAAGGTCATGATTCCGTTCAAGTCATCCACTATCAAATTAGTGATTTCACAAAAGGGTGCTCCAAAGACGACTTGTGATAATCTAGGGTCGACATAGTCCTCTATGTTATCCACAATCGTGAATTCCATAGGGAATGCCATATTTCCTACGAACACCTGGATTTCATGATCCTTACCAACCACTTTCTCTCCCTTGTAAATCATCCCCCATCTGCAGATATTGTTGTAATGGAATAGGGACATAACATTCTTAGGCATGAATACATTTATGTAAATGTTATCGAAATACTTATGACCGATCATACAGGGGATTTTGAGATTACTTGGATCACGCCGTCTTATCTTCCTCAACTCTCCATCCTTTAACCCATATAGATTCCCCTCAAGAGAGGGACGATATTCGTATACCTCCTCACTATCCTTACGAAAAATTACCTTCCTAACACCATCGGTGAGTAATACACTACCATCTTTCTCATCAAGGATTGCTCTCGATTCATTGATAAATGGCATCCCAAGGACAGGGTTGGTTAACGTTTGATTGGTGAAAAGGTCCACGTCATCAACCACGGTGAGGTCAGTATTGTAAACAAGCTCCCCAATCCTAATTGATAAATTTTCTATTACTCTCTTGCACGCAACGTGCTCTGGGAAGGTTTTGTGGTATAGGGAGAGGGGGATTATGTTGACTGGGAAGCTAGGATCTATATGACTATCGGTTAAGAGCTTTTCCTTAATGGTACAGGGGATCTTGAAAACTTTAGGGTTACTTTCCTTAGTATGATTGTTACCCACACTAATAACATCCTCCATTTTTCCCTCGGGTTCTTCTATAATAGATTTACCCAAAATGGTTGGATTTTTCTCGTGCTCTTCCGATTTCTCTTTCCTTTCATCCGGTTTGTCTGATTCTTGCGCGGTGTATTGCTCGGGTGAGTCGGTAGGTTTTCTTGCCAAATCATGGTCAACCCTTGAGGTCTCCTCTTTCGCTGTCTGACTGAATTTGTTAGGTTGTTGTTGGGTTGGGTTGGGTGTTGAAGCAGATATCGTGGTGATGGTGTTTACGAAGTGGATTGGTCCAGAGGGGTTGACAGGTTCTTTTCCGTTAGGATACAGATGTTTGAATAGCTTGCAAGGACTTTTTATTTTTACAGGGGAGGCTGGTGGACTCATGATGGTAGCAGATTTAACCTCATTAACGGGAATGGGCCTATTATCAATATGCTCTTTGATAGCAGTCAACAGATTACAAATCTTGTTGTTTACATCATCCTGCTGTTGTTTAAATTTGGCCTCGAGCGTAGCGAGCTATAGTTCTTGAGAGAGAATGAATTTCTTTAAAGTATTTTCACAGCTTTGCCTAGGAATGCCTTGTGATGGAAAATGCTCGGACCAAGTGAGTGGTGAGGAGTCATTGAAGGATACGCTTCGCGTTTGGTACCCTCTAAAATCAGGTTTATCCTTCCATGCCTCATAGGCTTCGGCAGAAGTTCGAGGACCCTGACCTATGTGCGATGATGTGAATTCGTTATAAGCACGTTTTGGAAGTTCCATGCAGTTATGGGTCTCATGAGGGCCATTGCATAGTTTGCATGTAGAAGCAATTCTGCTTACTTGGCTTGAAGGTTTATGAGCTTCGTAGGATTTCATGAGAGACTTGACTCGACCTTCAAGTTCCATGATCCTACGGTCGGGAGTGCTAGAATTGTTCGAAGGCAAAGATATTGCCTTGACCGTTTTGTTCAAGTCACGGGGATCATTCCAACTTTCGTTGTCATAGAGAGCAAGATCTTCTATGAGTTCCCATGATTGTTCCGCACTAAGATCACGTAGCTTACCACCGGCCGATTGGTCAATGGTTCGCCTCGTGGAGATGTCGATATGGTCATAGAAGATTTGGACTTTGAGCCAAAGATCTATGCCATGATGAGGGACTTTTTGGAGTAAGTCCTTGAAACGAGTCCATGCTTCATAAAGAGATTCATTTTGACGTTGTTGAAACATCAAGATGTCATTCCTAAGCTTAGTAGTTCTCCCCGGTGGGAAAAATTGAGCAAGGAAACGAGTGGTGAGATCATCCCATGTGGTGATGGATCCCGCGGGTAAACGCTCAAGCCATTGACTAGCTTGATCCCGTAGAGAGAATTGGAATAGGCGTAAATGGGTAGTCTCTCTAGTTTCAACACCTAGGTCTATGGAATCTACGATTTTGAGGAAGTCCTTAAGGTGTTGGTTTGGATCTTCGGAACGAAGTCCATGGAATGCACATCCGCTTTGCACCAACCGGATGGTCTCGGATCGCAAGGGGGTCACATTGGCTCCGGTGAGCTCAATGGTGTTTCGGTAGCCTTGATGGCTAGGTCGGGAGTACTCTCCTAAGGTTCGGGGCCTAAGAGGTTCTAGTGGTGGGTTTTGTTGTGGTGGGATGACGGGTTCAAAGATGTTACCACCTTCCATGATGTCGGATGGTAAAGAGTTACGAACAAAGGCACGAAGAAATAAGATAGACTAAAGAAGACCTAAAAAATAAAAATAAAATCTTACTAGAAAGGAATCTAGCAAGTAGACCTAATAAAAAGAAATCCTAACCTAGACAATAACTATTCCCCGGCAGCGGCGCCAAAAACTTGATGCGTGGGAATCGCAACAGGCTTTACCTCTCGAGGGATCTCGAGAAGCTTACAACCCCCACCAGGCAGTGTACCTGATCGTTGTAGTATAGTATAGTGACAAGTACCGGGGGATTGATAGTTCAGCTTAGGAATAGTGTCGCTAGGATTAGAAAGCCTAATTACTAGTTCTAAAGGTGAGGGAAGATTATTTTTTGTGTTTTTATATTTTTATGAAAGCAATTAAAATCTCGGGTTTTGGAAGAGTGGGCGGAATTAGTTGCTATTCAACTAACCCAAAACTAATATATAATCAAAATAAAATACTGAAAATGAAATTAAACTAATTTATACTAATGTTGTGAGCAGTAATTGGAGAAATTGTGTTTACTTAGACTTCATTACTCCCTAGATATCTTTTACACGTTAATTACTTGTTATAATTGCATGGATGACGGATCGTATTCCTTAATACCATTCATGGGGTGGCATACATAACTCCCCAATTCTATGAGCTCTTATCTCCTCCTACACCATGACCCAGCACAACTATAGGGATTGTAAACAGTGGCTCATGCATTAAATACAACCAATAAAGACCTAGTACGCCTCGGTTCATGTTTCTTAAGACGTTCAAGCATGTTACCATTTGGAGATCTGCCAGTTTTCTTAAGCCTAACATATAAATCATTCATCCAAGAACAAGAATAAACAAGTAATCAACACATAATCAATATCCAGGTTTCATTAGATCTAAGCAAACACAAGAGAGATCTAGCCTAGCATAATTGAATTGAGACAAGAACAAGATAGAGACAACCAACACATAGACATATTGATTGAATTAGAAGAATACTTATCTCAATTACAATGCAAGGTATCAAGGGTTTGGAACCCTTGAAAAACCTGTAAAAGATGCACCAAATTCGTCTTTAGGGTTTCACAAAAACTTCTCTCCTTTAATGTAAAAACTAGAAAACTATATATAGGAAAACTGGGCTGACGGCGTCAAGACAACATTGTGACGCCGTCACCTCGCCGCCAAATACTTCCTCGGACGGCCTTGATCTACTTATGATGGCCTGTGTGACGCCGTCACCACCTACGGTATTTTATTCTTGGTACTTTGACGCCGTCAGGATGACTTTTGACGCCGTCATCAACTACGGTATTTTATTCTTGATGTCTGACGCCGTCACCTAGTATTTCCAGCATGGAAAATTGATACTTTGTCGTTTTCTTCACTTTTATGCTCCAAAAACGTCCAAAATGGCTTCTTTTCCAGAATTCACTCTCCAAGTACCTAAAATCACAAAAGGAACGATTTAGGGCAATATTTGATCAAATAAAGTCGGATTCGGGCTTAAATGACCCCCTAAAAACGGATCATTTTTCGCCTCATCACCATCTGAGGGTTCCGCCGTATCCGCCAGACCTGCAGAATGTTTTGCTATAAATACCAAACCACTTGTTAGTTTTGAGTCATCACTTAGAGTCATATTTTACACATATTCTCTCATTATACTCAGTAGCTACTAACTTGTCTGATTCTCTTATGTAGCAAAGGAGCTCACATATTCATCTAAGATGTCACAAGTTTCAACTCTAAGTTGCAAGACTTGTTAGCTTTGTTATGTATAGACTTTGGTAGTTTATACTTCATGTGTATCTTGTATAGAAGTGATCGGTTAGTATTTTAGGCCTCAAAATACATAGTGTGTCGGGAGTTGTTGTACCCTTGTAAAAGAACTAACGGGAGTGGTTGTACCCTTGGTAAAGAACTCGACATCTAGCTTAGTGTCGGTAAAAGTGTAAGCGACGATGGGAGTGGTTGTACACGTGTAAAAGAACTCGACATCTAGCTTAGTGTCGGTAAAAGTGTAAGCGACGTTGTAAAGGTTTATCCACCGGGAAAGGAGCTTGTTGATTAGTGCTTATAACTCTCGAGTTGGAAACTCGGGGCGTGGATGTAGGGCAAGGAAAAAGAGTTCTTATAGCCGAACCACGATAAACAATCGTGTTGTGGTTTGATCGTTTCTTTCTTTATCTTTGCTCATTACATATTTTATTTAGTTAGAATTGCTAATCACACGTAAAGCTTTTCAAATATTAAACAAGTAAAGTTGTGTTTATATCTTTATACAAATGTAAAGCTTTTCAAAGAACTAAACAAGCAAAGTTAGGATTGTTAATCACAAGTAAAGCTTTTCAAAGAATGAAACAAGTAAAGTTAGAATTGTTATTCACATGTAAAGCTTTTCAAAGAATTAAACATGCAAAGGTGTATTTGTATCTTTGAACAAACGTAAAAGTTTTAAAAAGGTAATCAAGTTAAAAAGCGGTAAACTATTCAACCCCCCCTTCTAGTTTTTCACAATTGGCATTAGGAGCTATGTTACTCAAGATCTTTAAAATAGAATGTATTTTAAAACTTGGATCGATCCATGGATTTTGAAAATCTCAAAGAAGGGCAACCTATTCAAAACCCACCGCTATTTGAAAAAGAAAACTTACTTGAATGGAAAAGTAATTTTGAAAACTATGTGAAATCAATTGATCAAGATCTTTGACATATTATTTCTATTGGTGATTTCAAACCAAAGAAAACAAGTTTTGAAAACCAAGATAACCATCCTAAACTTGATAAAAATACTAAAGATAAGACAATGATTTATAAAGCTTTATCAAGTACCAAATATGAAAGAATGTATTTTTGTCAAAACGGCTAATGATATTTGGAAAAATATAATCAACTTTCATCAAGGAATATGTCAAGTCAAAGATGATCAATTTGATCTTACATATGAATTAGAAGTTTTAGAAAAACTAATTGATAGATACTTAGTAGAAGTTAATACATGTGCTACTAGTTTAAATGTTTTAAATGAAGGTACAAGTGAAGATGAGTACGTGTATCTTGATGAACTTGCTTGCGAATCATGGAATGAAACGGATGTTGACGAAGACAGTGATCCGGTGGTTAATTGTCAATTTATTGAAACAACAAGAAAGGTACATGTTGAAACCAAACATTTTTACTTTGACACATTCATCTTAGAATTTTCTAAATTAGAAAATGAGTCTAAACTTTTAGGTAACATGAACCTAAAAACTATCTTTAACAATGAGTCTTCAAAATCTTTTGTGAATAACTTTGAAAAGAAAATCTTGTTAGAAGATAAAATGTCTAGACTTGAGAGTAATGTTGAAATTGATCTAGAATGTAAATTATGTCTAGAGTACAAACATGAGATTAAAAAGTAAAATGAGAAAGGAAAAATGCTAGCTAAATTTGATGAAAGCTCAAAAATCTCTTGAAAGATTGTTGAGGAGTCAAAGGTTGTTTGAAGATAAAACCGGATTAGGATTTAACTCTAAAGCACCATCAACTAGTAAAACAAAGCAAGTAAAATTTGTTAAACCTAGAAGAGAGATTTAGAGATAATTCAATCTCAAATAGAAACTCATGATAAAAGGATTAAGATTATCATGCTCTATGCTTTTATATGATTATCTAACCTTCTTGGATACATGAGTAATTGAGTTTCCAAGCGTGTCGTCAAACTAAGATTTTACGCTTTGTGATAGCATCTCTATGCAATTTAAAAGGTACGCATTACTTCAAATTGACTTTGATTGTCTCTTGTTTCTAGCATTATGTGTTGTAGTATGTATTATTAGTAGTATTCTAAAGTGTTTACCTGCTATTAGTAATAACAATGATTAGATTCTCTAAGATAAGGAAGTTCGTCATTAGTACTAGTAGGAGATATAAGGTGTTTCGGTTCTTTAACCGTCAAGAGATAAACACGAGAAAACTCTTAAGTCTCACTCAACTCTTGCTTACAAGTGAGCTGACTAAGAATTTCCTAAGTGTTAAAATGTCTAACACTTTTGTGATGCTTGCTGATGAGTGTGTAAATACTCATCATATTTACCTTTTCTGAGCTGCCAAAACATCTAAAAACACTCAATATTGTATCAAAATAGTGAAAATATCCCAGGAAAGTGTTTTACATGTTTCAAATGCAAAATAATCAAAAACAGATGAAAAACGCACAAAGTTTGCAAAATTGACAGTTTCAGTCCCTCAAGTTTCAAAATTTGACAAAACTAGTCCCTGAAAGTTTAAAACGAAAGAAAAGTCAACCCAAGGCATAGAAAAGTAAAAAATTATAAAAAACGATCCTTGGGTGAAAACTTTGAGAAAATTACATGTTTGGTCCCTAAAGTTTCATAAATAGTAAAACTAGTCCTCGGGTTTTAAAAATTGGAAAATATCAAATATTACCCTTGTACTATTCACATGTGACAATTTAGACCTTTTTTGATAACTTTGGCAAAATTTCACTTTTAACCCCTCAACTTTGAATTTTGGCAAGTTTAGTCCCCGGGATTTTCAAAAGTGGAAATTTGCAATTATGGTTCTTTGTTTATTCAACATGGCAAGAATGTTCCTTGTAAACCACTTTGGAAAAGTTTCACTTCAGACCCTCATGTTTGGAATAATTACAAAATGGTCCTTGTGAATTTCATACTAATTACCAAACGGATCCTTTAATACTTATACCCCTTAAATCCAAAACATAAACAAACCATCACCCCAGCCCACTTTTTTAATCCTTGGCCCATACCAAACAGCCTACCACTAAAAATAAACAAACACCCCGTTTTTATTACCTCTCAGTCAACCCCCATCTTTGACCATTCCACCTCACCTTCACCTCCCTCCAAAAACCCTGCAAATCCATCATCACCCTACACTGCATTCCCCTCCTACACACTCACCCCCCCCCCAGGTACTCCAAACCAAACACAAAACTCCAAGACTGCCCCACTGGCATCAATAATATCAAGAAACAGATAAAAGGTTTGGGCGCCAAAATATTTGAACGATCAAGATTGGTTCTAGTGATCCTGTGGTTGAGAATAATGATGGGAAAAGTCCAAGGAGTCTCTGAAAACCCTAATTGGCAGCCTATACAGAAAAAGAGAAGCAGTGGTGAAGAGGTGTGAGGTTTTTAGTGTAGATCTTTTAGCTTATTTTCTTAATTATGTATATTTAAATTGTAATATGTATTTTCCAGTGTAACTTTCATCTTAAGTTGAATTCTCAGGTGTATTGTTAAAAATTACTCAGTATCAATTTCAAGTCTCTTAGTTTAAAATTGAAGTTTTCAATTTCTGATTTTCTTTAAGTAAATCTCTCATGTTGATTCAAAATATGTTACAATGTTATTTCAAGTTTATTTAAGTTTACTTAGGTAAGTTACAAGCTTTTCTAAGCTCAAAAATTACTTAAGCAGAGTTTAGTCAGAAATCCAAATAAATATTTAGAAAATAAAAAAATCAAAAAATCAAAAAAGAAGGAGAAGAAGATGGTGCAGAGCTGATTCATATATTGGACTGGGTATATTAGAGCTCTGTGGAGAGCTTAGGTTGGTCCTTTGGTTCTGGTTCATCTTTGATTCTGGCTTGGGACCTTTTGTAAGACATTTTCCAACTTTATTTTAGCATATCACTGTTCTTGTGTTTATGTAGGAATCATATATATTTTTATATTCATTAAGGGTATTGGTAATGAATTGACCCCATTGAGTTGCTTGTTGCTGTTTAGAATCATGGTTGGTACCTAAAGTAGTTAACTGTCACACAACTTATTTTCCTAACCATAAGTATAAATCTGTGCATTGTCTGTGTTTCTAGTCTCAGTTATGTCTCACAGCTAGTAAGAAATTTGGTTTAAAGATTGCTTCATAAATCTGAGTTGGTTTCTATTTAAAAGGTTCATGACAGACAATGCAAAGGGGTGTTTGGTTCAGGGGAACACAATGTGTTCCAGTGTGTTTTTGGTGTTACCTATGGTTCAATCATGAGTCTTTAAGTCATAATAGCTCAGTTCAAGTTTAATAATGGTAGGTTTTAGTGCAAAAGTCAAATATGGCTTGCAATTCATAAACTGCTTGTGCCTGTGGAATCTGAGAATGCTTAGCTTGTTGATTTGATGCATATTGTGATTAAGAGTGTGATTTTAAAGCTTAAACATGTTTACTAAACCTCTAGGGTAAGCTTTGATCAGCAAAAATTCAATTTAGTCAACATAGTTAATAATCCACAAAAGTCAAAGTTGCATGGTATTCAGTTTTTACAAAAGTTCAAGGATTTTTATAGATTTTTGTAGGGTGATTCAGACCTTGAGCTTTTGATATTTTGTACTCCCCTAGCTCATGTTTGTGTTCCCATCTTGCTTGCATTTTTAAGAATTTTCTAGTGGGCCCCACCATTGCCCAAAGTAGGCTGCAGGGCTGGGGTTGTCCCCTGCACCAGCAGGTTACCACCCAAACACCACCCTTTGGTGGTGGTTTCCAGCCACCTCAGTGGGTCCCACTTGCCTCTCCTTGGCTTTTTGAACTCCCCTCCTACCAGGGTACAAGGTTTGACCAATTGTTTGACCCTTAGACCTGTGGACCCCACCTGAATCTAGTCTTCAAGTTTGTCCCATTTTCAGCTTTGAAACAAATAAGCCAAGTGCTTATTTGAGCTTAATTGCTTATTTTGTGTTTCCCTTTGGCTTTTTCTGGCTTATACATGTCCACTAACATTGTTTGAACTAGAATTAATCATTGTGGGTCCCACACAAGCTGGTTTGAGCTTATTTTCCACTTTGGTCAACAATAGTCAACTGTGTGGCTTATTGCTTCACACAATGCTTATTTTTAAGTTCCTAAAAAGTTGTTTTCACAAAAAGTGTTTGTTTTTAGGTATAAAATAAGTTTGTAAAAGAAAAACCAAGAAAAACCAATTTATTTTTAAGTGATAGTTTCTATTTAATGTAATTTAAATTTTATTTTTCATTTTTAGATTTTTATTAAGTATTTAGCATTTTTATATTTTTATTAAATTCTTCTTATATTAAAGTATTTTAAGTAATTTTCTCAGATTTTTATTTTGTCATTTAGTATTTATTAGATTTAGTCTTAGTTTTATTAGTAATTAATTAATAATTAAATTTTAAATAGTATAATTAATTTTTATTAAGTAAGACCTAGTTTTTATATTTTTCCTAGCTTTTATATAATATAATATATTTTTAGGAATTTTTCTAGAATTTTTACTGTTCATTTTCTATTTTTCTTAATTTAAAATAGTTTAATTAGGTAATTAGTATTTAATTAGTAATTAATTAATATAAAATTCACAAAAAGACAAAAATACTTATTTTTAATTTTAAAACTTATTTCAGTTATTTTATAATTTTAGAAATTTTATTCTCACCTTTCTAGTATTTAAATAATATTATATTGTATTTAAGTATTTTAAATATTAATAATTAGTAATAAATAGTATTTAATTAATATTAAATAATTAATTAGTGTAAAAATTTATTTTAATTTTCTTTTACCTTTAAGTTTGTAAAAAAGTCATTTTCACCTCCTTGGGGTTTTCAGATTTCAGTTTTCACTTTTAATTTTGTACGTTTACGTTTTATTTAAACGTGAACGTACGCGTTTTTAGTTTTAAATGTTTCTGGTTTTTCCTAGCTTCCAGTCTTATTCATATAGCTTGTTTAAGCTATTTCCTTGTAGATTCCTTAGCTTAATTACTCACAAACCTTTTTCTGTCCAAATTCACCCGATCACGAAACCGTTTTATAACCATCACACCTCGTCGGGACATAACGACCCGGGGAAACACTATACTTCCGCGGAGAATTGGTTTTAAACGTTTGACTTGGTTGACCATCACCTGGTCAATTTAGGTTGGCCGTTTGGGACCAATCAAATTTTGGCGCCGCTGCCGGGGAGGTTGTGCGCGTATTCTAAACGATTTTTCTGATTAGTGAATCGGGATATACATCCATTGTATATTTACCACCCTTGTTCATATTATATTCTTATTATCATATAAAAACAAAACCGTTCCCGAAAACATTTTAAACTCAGTTTTCAACGAACACAAAAACACAAAAATATTTTCTTTCTTATAAAATGTTTATCAAAAATCCCAAAAATATCCATCTTTACCCTCCTACCTTTTTGATTCTCCATTTCTTACCCTCCAAAACCCTTTGATTCTTTCTATGTCTCATCCTCACCTTCTTTGTCGATGGTGTGGTGGTCCTTATAATGGTGGTAATTGCCCTAGTTGTGGCATGGTAGAGCCAGGAAACGGGTCTGTCTATAACCAGAATCCCTATTCCTACCATGACACGACTAATTCATTCCATCAGCTTCCACACCATGAGACCCAACAGTTTTACTGTTGTGAGTATTGTGGAGGCCCTCACTACAGCTCTGATTGTCAAATTAGGAATCAGTTTGTCTATGAACAGGTTCCTTGTAACAATCATGAATTTGGTTTAACCAGCCCTCACAATACACAAACCCTCAACCACCACCTCAGGACGAGTTAGCTAGAGCTGAATTGATTACTAAAATGATTATGAATCAAAATCAAGTCAACAAGACCATTCAAGATAGTATAAACTGTCTTAAAGATCTGATTCATAGGAAACAAAACCCTCCTGTTAACTCATTTTATCTTGAGGATGAAAGTGATGAGAATGAACCATTTGAAGAGGAAAACCCTAAGGAAACTTCAGATATTTTGCCAATGGGGGACAAGGAAGTCAAAATCAATCCTCTTGAGGATTTAGATGACCTTGTCCCAATCCCAAAGGTATCTGAGAAACCTTTTGATTCAACTTCAGTTGAAACTGCTTCAGTAGAAAAACAGGGAGAAAAGAATATGACTGAATCACTAGCAGTAGAAATCATAGAACTTGTAGAAACCATGACTGCTAGTCCTTCTCAACTCCCTCAGTCTACTGTTATCACACCCGAGGTTTCCACTCACTCTTTGAGCATGGGGGACGAGCATCTTGACACTGTTCCTGAAAGGGAATCGGACGAATTCATAAAGTCTAGTGTTGAGAACCTTGTTCCAATCCCAAGAGAGTCACTAGGATTAGTGTTAAACCTTGTTGCTTCAACAAAACCATCAAGTCAAGCTCATCATCTTCAAGTGATGCCTCGCTTAACATTTCTTCACCTATCCAAGATTTCCTTAACCACACTACCTCAACACCATCCTCAACACATTGCAATACCAATGTAATCACCATTCAATATTTCCTTAATCATGCTACACCAACACCCTCTCCAACACATTGCAACACAAACATAGCCACCATTCCTCCACCAACTAGACCTTCAAGTGATTCAACATCATCTTCTCAACAAGCTCAACCATCAAAAACTCCATCACCTCCATTACCAACACTTACACCAATGGAACTTTTCCATACACCACCAACATCACCACTACCCTATTTGGAAACATTGGAAGACCTATCACCCAAATCATCAAGTCCACCATCTTTATCACTCTTTGACACCATTGCTCAGATGGAAACCCAACAAAAACCTAGTGAGCAACTAGATGATGAACCCCATCAACCATCATTGGTAGAACGGTTGGCTTACCGTTATGCTAGACCATCAATTTTTCCAAATGATCAAGGTCATACACACTCACAATCATTTGTGTTTCACCCAATTTACAAAGACCTTCATGGTAATCCTTCCGGCGAACCAAGCTTCCGCCATTTTGTTCAAAACCAACAACCACAACAACAACAACCATCACCACAAGAACATTCCCAAAAATTTGAATCTCTACTTTCTACTTATAAGAAAATAGAAGCATCCATATGGGAAAAACCTCCAAACCTTAATGATGAGATTGACACTCATTTAAACCACCTTAATGCCTTCAAACGTATGGTTGACTCTCAAATCAACCATATTATGGTTTTACAAACAACACTACACTCAACTAATGAAGGAAGCAAAAACACCTCTCAACCATCCACCTTTGCTCCTTCAAGTTCAAACCATCCACCACCAATAAATCAAACCACTCTTCCACCAAACTTTCCCCGCCATGATTGTAATCATTGCGAAAGAACCGCTCACATTAGTGAAGGGTGTCGAAGGGAAATTCGCGAGCTATCCGAAGAAATGAGGTTTATACTAAACCACATTTTGGATCGTCTACAATCCTTGTCTCACACACCTCAACCTTAGAGTCTCCAAAATGAAACAAAACCGTTTCTTTTGGAAAATGAAACAAACCAAAACCGTGTCATCCTTTCAACCTTCAAAATAAAGGCCGCTACAACCTCCAACACACATTTTCATCCTTAAACAACCTTAGCCTTGTTTTTGGAAAATGTTTCTCATTAAGGAAAATGATGATTTCCTTGTATCTTTTTATGTTCTTAGTTTATTTTTAGTTTTTCTTTATTTTTAAGAAGTAGGATGATGTCATCCTAATTTCTTGTATTTGATTTTCTAAGAGTCAAAATTTTACATAAAATGAATTTCATTCTACTACAAGGTTTGCATTGTTTGTTTACCATTTAGGTATGATGAGTGAACTATACCTTGATATGGTAGCATACATATATCTTGTGTTTTACAAACTAACATTTCTTTTTATAGGATCATTATCCATGTTTTCCTTCCTTGATACTCCATTTAGAGGAGTAATATTCAAGGGGGAGCATGAGTGTTGCATTATTCCACTTCACAACTCTTAGTTGTGTTCTAGACATGAAATGCTTTCATGACTTGTCTTGTGTGGTAACTAACATTTTGTTTTGTAGGGTCAAAATCCATGTCTCCTCTCTTAGCACTCCATTTAGGGGGAGTATCGTCCAAGGGGGAGCAAGTGCATACTTCCGCTTCGCTACTATTCTTTTTGTTTCGAAAAAAAATGGGAGAATTTATATATAAACTTGTTTCGTTTCAAACTTGTTTCAATTTTTTTTTATCACATCATCTTAGCAAAAACAAGTTTTTATACTAACTTTATAAGACTTAACACTAAAACTAGTGACTCACTTATAAATAAAGTTTATGTTTTGTCATCAACAAAAAGGGGGAGATTGTTAATACAAATATCGCCTAAAAACGTTATTTATATTTTACGATCTTTGCTAAGTTTTGTTAATGACAAAGTATGAACTTTAGCTAAGAGTAAGTCATCACTTTAAGTGTTTAACTCTTATTTAAACTAAGGATTACATTTCCTTTTAAACAAAACATTGTTTTTATTTCTTAAATTAGAAAGAGTCTTGTCACATTACATTTATTTCTTTAAATAGAAATATCACATCACATTTATGGTAAGTTTGCCATTATACATTTATGAAAAGAAAGTGTGTTTGACTAACCATAAGTTTTCTTGTGCAAGTTTGTGTTTGACTAGTATTTATGTGATATGACCTTGTTTGGTTTGGAAGATTTATTGCAAAACCAACTGCAGCCCTGACGGAACCCTGGGGTACACGGGCGGAACCCATCTGAGGGTTCCGCCGTATCCGCCAGACATGCATAATGTTTTGCTATAAATACCAAACCACTTGTTAGTTTTGAGTCATCACTTAGAGTCATATTTTACACATATTCTCTCATTATACTCAGTAGCTACTAACTTGTGTGATTCTCTTATGTAGCAAAGGAGCTCACATATTCATCTAAGAAGTTACAAGTTTCAACTCTAAGTTGCAAGACTTGTTAGCTTTGTTATGTATAGACTTTGGTAGTTTATTCATGTGTATCTTGTATAGAAGTGATCGGTTAGTATTTTAGGCCTCAAAATACATAGTGTGTCGGTAGTTGTTGTACCCTTGTAAAAGAACTAACGGGAGTGGTTGTACGTGTAAAACCTCGCGAAAATTCACATAATTAACTTCGGTTAATTTAATAAATAATCTTTGTCATTATTGTAATTACCATTTTTACGGGGAAATTTAAAATTTTCTTTGTATATTAAAGTGGTCACGATTACGATATTGTCAAATTCGTCAAACGACAAAACAAGTTATCGACAAAATTAACAAAACATTAATTACACTAAACCTAATTAATAAAAACCTAATTACTAAAAATTAACTAAAAACCAAATCGGGCCCTTAATCCTCTAAGTCCAACCGGCCCATTCCTTAACCCATTTTATTTTTAAAAATTTCGTATTAGATCGATTAAGGCTACTCCAAATCGTCTCGTTCGTTCCAAATTTTTACACACGACCTTAGTATATTTTTGGTCATCCCCGTTAAGCTCCTAACCAACTATTAGTGTATCGAATCTCAAGTTCACACGTTGAGTTTTGATACGTTTTTACGAGGCAAAGTGTTTGGCTATTAATCGACCCAAACGAATTGTGATTTATTTCATTTCTTATCCGTTTTAATCCCCGTTTGATTCTAAATGACCCTAATAATGTTTCTAAGATGATTATATGCTCAAATGTTCAATATGATCAAGTATGTACGAGTGATGAAAGGTTTTGTAAATCGTTCATACCTATATGGTTATGTCGACATGCATATATGATTCACCACAAACATTTTCCTTCTTTTGTGCTCTCACAAATAATATAAAATGCATATAGAAGCTAGTTTACTGACATGCCATCGTACTTGTGTTTCTTGAGTGAGTTTACAAACCACACGATTCGTTTCAAGATAATACATATATACGACATGCATGCACTAGATTCATATCATTTCCATACTCTTTCACTAAGTGTTTCTTCCTAAAAACTACTCCTACAAACTCATAAGTCGATTGTATATAAGCTTGGAAGCAAGGAAAGGAAATCGGGTTTAATATTTATAGTATAACGTTTGGGTTATATTGTGAAACGTGATTTTCTTGTGTTCCATTCAATCACTCTCGACTCTTGATCACCTCTAGGGTGTTTGTAAGTCTCCACAACTCGCTTCTATTCGAATTCCTACGTTAAATATTATTCATGCATAATATCCACACTTGTTTCATCGTATATCGTTTTGATATATTTATACGCATACATATTTATTATTAGAACACGAAACGTGACTAGCCTCTATCTTGGTAGGCCTAGGAGTCACGCAGCACACTTGTTTCACTTTTATTCTAACGTTACATGCATCAAATAAATCAATTTCGAATCATAATCCATCGTATAAAAATTTATTACAACACTTAGTAATATTTCATGTTTTCCAAATTATATAAACAATTCAAACACCCTACAAAAGCATCGTATAACTTTTAAATTCATGTAACAAGCACTCAATATTCTTGTTCGACCTAATAGACCACCTAGAAAACTATTAGTTTCGTTTATATAACTTATAAAAATAATCACGTTTAGACACTTTAAACGAGCCAAAGCAAATCGACTTAAACCAGTTTTTCAAACAAAAACTTTATATAAAAATCCTTAAGTTGTCGAGTGGGCTCAATCTGAGGCCCAATAAGACATCACGTTTTAACAGCCCACTGGGCCTATAAAATATATTTTTAGAATCATAATGGAAGCCCAAGTTCAAGCCCAAAAGAATTTCTATGCCCTCGCCTCTAAATTTTAAATGGGCCTTAGTTTGGTTCGAATCAAGGCCCATAAGCTAAATAAATAAGCTTTTTATGAAATAAGCAGTTGAAATAAGCTAGGAATTAATAAAAGAAGCCACGGAAATTTTTATAAAATTTTTATAATCACTTTTGCAAAATAGGACTAAAAATGTAACGCGACGACACGTATAGGGACTAAATGTGAAAACTGTGAAAACTAAGGACTAGAAATGTAGAAACAGAAAGAAAGGATAAAAATTGATAATATAATATTTTTACAAGTTTAGATTGTAATATTGGACATGTAATGGACTATAATTGTAAATATATATAAAAAGGACTAACGGTGTGACGCTAACTTCGTTAGTATAAAAAGTGTAAAATTGGAAAAAGGACAAGGACTACACATTATTTATTTGACATTCTTATTTTATTTTCTATTTTTCGGCAACCCTCACGTCATATGCATTTTGTTACGTTTGATATATATATTATTTATTTTTACGTTAACTATATATATAACGATACTTAAAAGGTTAATATTTTTACTTACGATTTAAAAAGGTAAAACTACGATGGATATTTTATATAAAGTATTTTCATATCATGCATGACATAATAATAATTTCACTTCATATCATCTATTTGTCATAACGAATAATGTTTATTCGTTATTCGTTCGTAGTTACCAAATAGTATTTGGTTATATTCTCTGATAAATATATTTATCAGGTTCTGTGTCAAAGACGTTCTCATAAATCTCATCCTATCTTACTTTTCATCATTTCCAAATCAATCCAGGTGAGTCATAGCCCCATTTCAAATAATTGTTTTTAACTCATTTGGGGAGATACATGCTTACATATACTTTGATAACTTGATAAGTATATGAAATAAAATAAAATACATAATTCAAATCAATTTCCTAATTGATATTAAAAATAATATAATTTGTGATTTATAATATATTGATATTCCCAATGTGATTATTGTGGTATGTGAAAAATCTATATTGATGAATTATTTGACTGAAATATTGATATTCATGTGAAAGTTGTTCCCAATTCGATTATTGTGATATGTGATATAAATGTGTTACTGGCGATATATATTCAAATTGAATTTCTGATACTCAAGCGATACTATTTTCAAACTGAATTTCTGATACTCAAGCGATACTATTTTCAAACTGGATTTCTGATACTCAAGCGATACTATTTTCAAATTGAATTTTTGATACTCAAATGATGATATTTTCAAACTGAATTTCTGATACTCAAGCGATACTATTTTCAAACTGAATTTCTGATACTCAAATAATATTGTTTTCAAATTGATCTCTGTGATACGATTCTTGATTTCATGATGTTATGCTAAATGAGCCCATAGGTCCTTGATATTGCCTAAGTTAGCTATCGCCATGAAGCCCCTCAATCATGAGCCGTTAGTCACTTTCGACAGTGAGCGCGAATATAGTGAACAGCTTCGAAACCTGTTAAGGATTGACCCCCTGTCCCACTAATGCTTGACGGAATGCCAATTGCAATTGGTTAGCCGCATTAGTCGTGATACACTATATTCGTAGACATGTAGGAATTGGCACATCACCTACGAATAGAGGGCAAAATCTGTCATTGATTTGATAGAACGCCCTCTTTTGGTTAAGCTTGTGGTGTCATGAGGCTTGGTGCAATATCTATAAAGGAATAATATATATATGTTTTCAACATATATTTAGATACAGCTGTATAGGTTCGCCCATATGTGAATTGTTTATCTGATCAATTTAGTATCATGAGTTTCCAGCTCATGTTAAGATTGTTGATTCTTTATTGAATGTGATTGGATACTTATATGATTTATTTGTGAATATATTCGATAATTGTTTCATTTCTGTTTGTATTTTATTAATACCAAATATTCCTGAAATCAAATCAAATAAAGGGTTTTTCCTAAAACTCTATGAACTCACCAACCTTTGTGTTGACACTTTTAAGCATGTGTATCTCAGGTAACTAAACGGAGCAGGACAAGACACGGAGTGGGCATTTATTACTCTGATAAATTAAAATGGTGTAAAAATCAAATTTGTCATTTTTACAAGCCTTTATATCTTTTTAAAAGATTTTAAATCAAATTGTTCATCTTTTATCGAAAATATTATTTAAATGACAAATGACTTTCAAAGTGTTTCTTTTAAACCGTTTTATTGGTTAAAACTTCGATCCTCACCGTAACACCTAAATTAATTTTCCGCTGCGACAAACTTTAAAAATGGAGGTGTTACAGATTGGTACCAGAGCTACAGTTATAGAGAATTAAATGTTTTCAAACATTAAAACTATAACTTCATTTTCAAAATAATGATTTTACACCATAATATTTTATGCCCTCCGTGTCTGCAGACTGTCGTGCTCCATACTTTATTTGTTGAGATAATCTTACATGCTTAATAGTTACTCATATACAATTGTTATTTCATCTGTACTGTTATATTTTTAACAATACAAAATACTTATAAAATATTATTCTTGGGTTACTACTGTAGCATGTCTTCAGGAACGCCCGTGAATATCAATTCTACTCTCCATAATACTAATACCTCGTCAATCAATAAGAATTCTCCAAATAATGAAGATCCTTACGTACAAATAATAAAATCCCAACCTAATATAGAACTAAATCCGAGATCACCTCCGACGTCACCTATTCATTCACCTTTACGTCAAAGAATCCGGAGAGCTACCGAATCACATGAAAATTTGATTGGTGGCTAGGCAACATTCGAAGTTGGACAAGGTTCGAGCCAAGAGGTATCATGGACGAATGTTGAACCAATTTCTCCGTTACCTTATACTTCAGATTCTACAATACCAAATTCTCCAAATAATTTATCTTCACCTAACTCTCCCGGCTACGATATAAGCACTCCTGAATCCATGTGGAATCTTATTTATCGACATGCCGGCATATTGGATGCCCACACTGAACAGCTAAAAGGGTTACGACCAACTCAATTTGAATGGTACGACCGTAACCTTGACGCATTGTTCAAGAGGGCTGATGCTGAAAGGCAAACAATATGTGAGATAGGGATAAAAATTAATGAAATAAAGGACAACACCAACCATGAACTTGGAAGTTTGGACTCCAGGGTTCGTTGTGCAAGAAGAGAACACGGTCAAACACATGTAAGAATTGAGGATATTGAGAGAACCCTATGGATGGCTAGAGATGCAGCCAGAAACCAGGGTCAAAAGATTGCCGCATTAGAGAGTATGTTGGCAAACCAAATGAACATGTGTCAAGAACGTTTCTCAAACATGGAAGCTGCACAACTCGAACTTGAGAAAGAAATTAGATATTTACGTCACACGCGTAACTAATCTCAAATTTTACAAGTTTCCTTGTTGTTCCTAATAAACCAAATAGACTTGGTTAATATTTCTTGTAATGTTCAATAAATCTGAAACTTCAGAACGTGTAATCGAAACATATTGTATAATAACATCCTTTCTGTTATATCTTTATGTTTTGATTCAATCTTTTCTTCCGTATAAATCATGCATGTAATGAATCCCCATATTTCATGCAAAAATCTCATCATTTGTTATTTCTATAATAACCAAATGATTATATTCAGATAAATGAAGTATTAATAAAAGATCTTGTATCGTTTATCTTGCAAAGACAATCGATCAAGTTATTAATATTCCATTTGCATATGTAATATTATTCAAATCTACCGTAAGATTTCTTACTAATTGTTAAGATTTCTTAAAAATTTCCATAAATAATCTAAAACTTTAAGAATCGTCTAAATACCAAATTTTGAAAGTGGATTTAAAGAATGAAGAAAAGATAATTAAGATTCATTTGAAATAGACAAGTCGGTTTGTTCCTTAGTAATCCCATATCAAGAGTTGATCATTAATAAAATGATACAACAAAGACATCTTGAAATTAGATTACAGTAGGGAGTCAATTCAGTCTATTATAAATGAAATAATTAACTTCATTATTTAAAATTTTCTGATATTATATGGATTCTAATGTTGAGTTTCATTTATGTTTATAGAAAATGGACAACATTAACAATGCATATCAATCATCATCAGAAATTTCCATGACTCCTGGAGCTATCCAGAAATTGGTAAATGACATAGTGTCGGTGGTACTAGAAGGGACTACCTTAGTTTATCCGAGAAGAGAGACGGGTATACTTGGTAATCAAAACCCTATAAGTTTCATGAAGTATAGGCCACCTCACTTAAAGATTCAAGAAGGAATAATCAACCCTACCGTCAACCATCATCAAGGAATTAGGCATGGAATGTTACCAAATGGAAATAATCAAAAGAGGAAGCTACCCGACACAGGAACCGTCAATCCCGTCTACTGCAACATCTTCAATGCTCAAGATCGATATCGCAAACATCTAGAAAACCGTATGAAGTATCAACATCAGCTGGGAATCAATCAGATAGCTAATAGAAATTGTTTTGTTGCACCTGTTTCTGGAAGTGGTTATCTTGGAACTCTACCCTGGTGTAAGAAATGCAACCTGCATCACATCGGGAAATGTAGGGTTAGATGCATGAAATGTCAGAAATTAGGTCATCAAACAATTAGATGCAGGACTAAGGAAGTGAAAGTACAACCAACAACTATTGTACGTCACGGATGTGGTGGACATGGTCATCATGTGAAACGATGTCCAAACTACAATGTTAATTGGAAAGCCAAAACCTTTACAAGAAAATGAAGAATCTTTAAGGACCTTGATAGTATCAAGGAAAATGGCAACTAGATTGGAACAGATGAGTAAATTCCTGTTGAAGATAAATAAAATCTAGTTTAAAATTTCCTAAGTTGTATTTCTTTCCTATATTTCACTTCAAGTTACTATGGATGTAACTTAGACAATAACCTTTCTACTGTATCGAGAAATCTCCCTTGTAATATTTCCATAATAATAATAATCCAAGTTAATTTCAATTTCTATCTCATCTATCAAATAACAATATACAATAATTACTCCATAAATCTTTTAATTAAAATATGAATCCTAAAATTTTCCACTTTATTTCAAAAAGAAATTACGTGTTATATCATAAAAATAGCACGTTGAACACCATCTAAAACAATTTATATAAAAATACTATTGAACCAAACATCACATCATTTGGTCCTCAATTATACATAACCTGATCAACTATGTATAATTTAGGAAGAATTATGTTATGAAAGGAACAATGATATTATCAAATAATTTAATAACAATCTTCATTCAAAAGCAAGATAAAAAGCTAAAATAAATTGTTCATAATACATTGAACAACCCATAATAAATACCTATCATATGTCATCACCATTATGATAGGAATCAACAAAAGTATAATTAAGAAAAACACCAATAATTCACCATAACTAACAAACGACATCAATAGTGAAATTTTTATTTAAAATCCATAAAAGTTAATACATAAACAAATAATTAGCATTGGAAGTGCTATCGTTACAATTATTACAATACAAACAAAAGAATCTTCAATAGGTTGATCCGCGATGATAAATAAGACTACCACCAACAAAACTATAGCAAGAGCCACCACAGGATGAATCACTTTAATTATACTGAAAAATAAATATAAACCAAATATTAAAAACAATAATGAGACAAATTCTTAAAAATAAAACGAGTTTATTCCTTATTCGTTACAAGAAAATACATAAAAACATAACAAGAACTGAATCTAAAACAACCCTAGCTTAAGATTTTACCCCCAGATCTTGTCGACGGTAATAGCAAGGATGGTCAGGGGTACGACAAACATCAAGATCGCAACCAAGAATCCGAAGTCTTCATCCGGAACGTACGCCAAGTAGATAGCAGCAAGGACGACGTACACAATCGCTAAGATGGTTATGATATGCGGCATTTTGATGGAAAATGAGAGGAAAATGGGTGATGGAAGGAGTGGAAAATTGAAGTGGTATATACAGGCTAGAATTGTAACCGTTGGGCACTATTCCCGACCGTTGGGTCACTATTACTAGCCGTTATTTTACTATTCATGACCACTAATTTCAAATATTCACAACCCTTAAATACTTCAGTTACCTTATCTTGTTGGGTACAAGTAAATCTAACTGAATCCCGTTTCCGTAGTTTTAGGAATAAAAATCTCCCGACAACCTTTGTTCAAAAATTCTTTACTCAAGTAATCACATTAAATTTGAATTTCGGGACGAAATTCAGAATGACATGTGGGTACTGTAAAACCTCACGAAAATTCACATAATTAACTTCGGTTAATTTAATAAATAATCTTTGTCATTATTGTAATTACCATTTTTACGGGGAAATTTAAAATTTTCTTTGTATATTAAAGTGGTCACGATTACGATATTGTCAAATTCGTCAAACGACAAAACAAGTTATCGACAAAATTAACAAAACATTAATTACACTAAACCTAATTAATAAAAACCTAATTACTAAAAATTAACTAAAAACCAAATCGGGCCCTTAATCCTCTAAGCCCAACCGGCCCATTCCTTAACCCATTTTATTTTTAAAAATTTCGTATTAGATCGATTAAGGCTACTCCAAATCGTCTCGTTCGTTCCAAATTTTTACACACGACCTTAGTATATTTTTGGTCATCCCCGTTAAGCTCCTAGCCAACTATTAGTGTATCGAATCTCAAGTTCACACATTGAGTTTTGATACGTTTTTACGAGGCAAAGTGTTTGGCTATTAATCGACCCAAACGAATTGTGATTTATTTCATTTCTTATCCGTTTTAATCCCCATTTGATTCTAAATGACCCTAATAATGTTTCTAAGATGATTATATGCTCAAATGTTCAATATGATCAAGTATGTACGAGTGATGAAAGGTTTTGTATATCGTTCATACATATATGGTTATGTCGACATGCATATATGATTCACCACAAACATTTTCCTTCTTTTGTGCTCTCACAAATAATATAAAATGCATATAGAAGCTAGTTTACTGACATGTCATCGTCCTTGTGTTTCTTGAGTGAGTTTACAAACCACACGATTCGTTTCAAGATAATACATATATACGACATGCATGCACTAGATTCATATCATTTCCATACTCTTTCACTAAGTGTTTCTTCCTAAAAACTACTCCTACAAACTCATAAGTCGATTGTATATAAGCTTGGAAGCAAGGAAAGGAAATCGGGTTTAATATTTATAGTATAACGTTTGGGTTATATTGTGAAACGTGATTTTCTTGTGTTCCATTCAATCACTCTCGACTCTTGATCACCTCTAGGGTGTTTGTAAGTCTCCACAACTCGCTTCTATTCGAATTCCTACGTTAAATATTATTCATGCATAATATCCACACTTGTTTCATCGTATATCGTTTTGATATATTTATACGCATACATATTTATTATTAGAACACGAAACGTGACTAGCCTCTATCTTGGTAGGCCTAGGAGTCACGTAGCACACTTGTTTCACTTTTATTCTAACGTTACATGCATCAAATAAATCAATTTCGAATCATAATCCATCGTATAAAAATTTATTACAACACTTAGTAATATTTCATGTTTTCCAAATTATATAAACAATTCAAACACCCTACAAAAGCATCGTATAACTTTTAAATTCATGTAACAAGCACTCAATATTCTTGTTCGACCTAATAGACCACCTAGAAAACTATTAGTTTCGTTTATATAACTTATAAAAATAATCACGTTTAGACACTTTAAACGAGCCAAAGCAAATCGACTTAAACCAGTTTTTCAAACAAAAACTTTATATAAAAATCCTTAAGTTGTCGAGTGGGCTCAATCTGAGGCCCAATAAGACATCACGTTTTAACAGCCCACTGGGCCTATAAAATATATTTTTAGAATCATAATGGAAGCCCAAGTTCAAGCCCAAAAGAATTTCTATGCCCTCGCCTCTAAATTTTAAATGGGCCTTAGTTTGGTTCGAATCAAGGCCCATAAGCTAAATAAATAAGCTTTTTATGAAATAAGCAGTTGAAATAAGCTAGGAATTAATAAAAGAAGCCACGGAAATTTTTATAAAATTTTTATAATCACTTTTGCAAAATAGGACTAAAAATGTAACGCGACGACACGTATAGGGACTAAATGTGAAAACTGTGAAAACTAAGGACTAAAAATGTAGAAACAGAAAGAAAGGATAAAAATTGATAATATAATATTTTTACAAGTTTAGATTGTAATATTGGACATGTAATGGACTATAATTGTAAATATATATAAAAAGGACTAACGGTGTGACGCTAACTTCGTTAGTATAAAAAGTGTAAAATTGGAAAAAGGACAAGGACTACACATTATTTATTTGACATTCTTATTTTATTTTCTATTTTTCGGGAACCCTCACGTCATATGCATTTTGTTACGTTTGATATATATATTATTTATTTTTACGTTAACTATATATATAACGATACTTAAAAGGTTAATATTTTTACTTACGATTTAAAAAGGTAAAACTACGATGGATATTTTATATAAAGTATTTTCATATCATGCATGACATAATAATAATTTCACTTCATATCATCTATTTGTCATAACGAATAATGTTTATTCGTTATTCGTTCGTAGTTACCAAATAGTATTTGGTTATATTCTCTGATAAATATATTTATCAGGTTCTGTGTCAAAGACGTTCTCATAAATCTCATCCTATCTTACTTTTCATCATTTCCAAATCAATCCAGGTGAGTCATAGCCCCATTTCAAATAATTGTTTTTAACTCATTTGGGGAGATACATGCTTACATATACTTTGATAACTTGATAAGTATATGAAATAAAATAAAATACATAATTCAAATCAATTTCCTAATTGATATTAAAAATAATATAATTTGTGATTTATAATATATTGATATTCCTAATGTGATTATTGTGGTATGTGAAAAATCTATATTGATGAATTATTTGACTGAAATATTGATATTCATGTGAAAGTTGTTCCCAATTCGATTATTGTGATATGTGATATAAATGTGTTACTGGCGATATATATTCAAATTGAATTTCTGATACTCAAGCGATACTATTTTCAAACTGAATTTCTGATACTCAAGCAATACTATTTTCAAACTGGATTTCTGATACTCAAGCGATACTATTTTCAAATTGAATTTTTGATACTCAAATGATGATATTTTCAAACTGAATTTCTGATACTCAAGCGATACTATTTTCAAACTGAATTTCTGATACTCAAATAATACTGTTTTCAAATTGATCTCTGTGATACGATACTTGATTTCATGATGTTATGCTAAATGAGCCCATAGGTCCTTGATATTGCCTAAGTTAGCTATCGCCATGAAGCCCCTCAATCATGAGCCGTTAGTCACTTTCGACAGTGAGCGCGAATATAGTGAACAGCTTCGAAACCTGTTAAGGATTGACCCCCTGTCCCACTAATGCTTGACGGAATGCCAATTGCAATTGGTTAGCCGCATTAGTCGTGATACACTATATTCGTAGACATGTAGGAATTGGCACATCACCTACGAATAGAGGGCAAAATCTGTCATTGATTTGATAGAACGCCCTCTTTTGGTTAAGCTTGTGGTGTCATGAGGCTTGGTGCAATATCTATAAAGGAATAATATATATATGTTTTCAACATATATTTAGATACAGCTGTATAGGTTCGCCCATATGTGAATTGTTTATCTGATCAATTTAGTATCATGAGTTTCCAGCTCATGTTAAGATTGTTGATTCTTTATTGAATGTGATTGGATACTTATATGATTTATTTGTGAATATATTCGATAATTGTTTCATTTCTGTTTGTATTTTATTAATACCAAATATTCCTGAAATCAAATCAAATAAAGGGTTTTTCCTAAAACTCTATGAACTCACCAACCTTTGTGTTGACACTTTTAAGCATGTGTATCTCAGGTAACTAAACGGAGCAGGACAAGACACAGAGTGGGCATTTATTACTCTGATAAATTAAAATGGTGTAAAAATCAAATTTGTCATTTTTACAAGCCTTTATATCTTTTTAAAAGATTTTAAATCAAATTGTTCATCTTTTATCGAAAATATTATTTAAATGACAAATGACTTTCAAAGTGTTTCTTTTAAACCGTTTTATTGGTTAAAACTTCGATCCTCACCGTAACACCTAAATTAATTTTCCGCTGCGACAAACTTTAAAAATGGGGGTGTTACAGTACGCTTGGTAAAGAACTCGACATCTAGCTTAGTGTCGGTAAAAGTGTAAGCGAGGATGGGAGTGGTTGTACCCGTGTAAAAGAACTCGACATCTAGCTTAGTGTCGATAAAAGTGTAAGCGACGTTGTAAAGGTTTCTCCACCGGGAAAGGAGCTTGTTGATTAGTGCTTATAACTCTCGAGTTGGAAACTCGGGGCGTGGATGTAGGGCAAGGAAAAAGAGTCCTTGTAGCCGAACCACGATAAACAATCGTGTTGTGGTTTGATCATTTCTTTCTTTATCTTTGCTCATTACATATTGTCTTTAGTTAGAATTGCTAATCACACGTAAAGCTTTTCAAAGAATTAAACAAGTAAAGTTGTGTTTATATCTTTATACAAATGTAAAGCTTTTCAAAGAACTGAACAAGCAAAGTTAGGATTGTTCATCACAAGTAAAGCTTTTCAAAGAATGAAGCAAGTAAAGTTAGAATTGTTATTCACATGTAAAGCTTTTCAAAGAATTAAACATGCAAAGGTGTACTTGTATCTTTGAACAAACGTAAAAGTTTTAAAAAGGTAATCAAGTTAAAAAGCGGTAAACTATTCAACCCCCCTTCTAGTTTTCCACACAAACTTTTGTAAATTTGGAGTTGATAATCCATATGCAACCCACCAGTCCGCTGGAGCTTTTTTACTCCTATGACGTATTGCCATGGGATCTCCAAACGTCCTCGCTTCTTTCTAGTATGAATCCAAGATAGAATCTTGAATTCTTAAATCCAGAACCAATCTACGGATACAAGCATTTAAACCGGGCCTTATCTCTTCACAATCTATTTTTTTTTACGCATCATAAAACCATTGAGGATTTAAGAAATTTCTAGCCACGTGCAAGGGCCTGTGGAGTTGGAAATCCCACCTACGGTCAATAATCTCAAACACTTTCTTATAATGCACTTCTTTATTTGCAAAAGAAGCACTAATGGTCTCTTTAAGCCTATCCATGGCCGCATAGATATATCCTATGGTAGGCTTTTTATGCCCATTAATGATTCTAAGAACCTTCACAAGAGGTCCTGTTAACTTAAGAGCATATGCAACATTTCTCCAAAACTTATCACTTAGAATAGTTATCACCATTTCTTTCCTTGCCGTGTCCTTTGACCATTTGCTATTAATCCAATCATCAGGTGTGATCATCCATTGCAAATTGTTTCTTTGCTTGTGTAGTTGTGCAAAAGTGATGAAAGATGTTACAAATCTAGTGATTGTAGGTCTATGCAAGTTTCTTTGATTTGTAAACAACTCCAGCATGGTTATATATATAACCATTCATGAACATCACCTTTTTCAAACAAGACTTAACCCTTTCAAGATTTCCTATATCCTCCAACATAAGATAACGTAGTGAGTTGCACATGGAGTCCAATATAAATGTAGTCTCGTAGCTTCCAACAACTTAGCAACCTTAACATATTTTGAAGCATTATCTGTTACAACTTGAATCACATTCTCCTCTCCTACTTCATCCACCATATCTTCAAGCATTTTAAATAATGTGTTAGCATCGTTTGTAACTTTTTGAGACATCCAAAGATCTTATAAACATGGAACCTTTTGGAGAGTTTATAAAGAAGTTTACAATATCTTTTTGAACAGTAGAGTCACACCATCCATCAAATAGTAATAGAACAACCTTTGATGGCCCATTCCTTCCTGTAATTCTTTATATTGTCTTTGGTTTCTTCCACTTTTTTCTTGAGTAAAGTGACTCTAAGTTCATACATGTTAGTTGGTTTAAATCCCGAACCTAATTGAGCATCCGCTTCCATTGCAATATGAAAGCTACCATAGCTAGATGCATTGAAAGGAAACCCTGCATCATAAAACCACCTAACTATCTCTTTACAAGCATTGTTCCTCAGATCCTTTTTACACACCTCATTTATTGTTTGTTGTCTTCCTCCTCCTTTTACGCCTTGTGGTTTACTAGCGAAGTACATATTCAATGGACCCTTATGTCTTGGATTTTTAGGAGCACATTTGCTACCTCCTTGTCCCGAGCCACTTCCCCTCTTCATAGATGTGACAATACAATCATCATCCTCCTATTCATCATATTCATCGACTTCATCCATCACAGGACGCATACAACTATTATCTTTCACAAATTGTTTATTTTTCATGTACAATTCAACTTGTACCTTGACATGATCATGAACTCTAGGGTAGTCACTAACACCACGCAAACCTCCCACTAAATGTTTCTTTAACCGAAATGTTCCTCTTTTAGTTACTTTACCACAAAAGTTACATGTAAAGTTGTTTCTATTTTTAGGATCTTGGACTGCAAATTGGTGAGCTATGTCCTTAGAATTAGAATCAATTGATGCATAAGAGGGGTTGGGGTTGGTTGAACCCATATTTCCAGCATCCATTTTAAATTTAAGGTTAGAATTTTAGAATTGTAATTTTGATGATATTAATCAGAAGTTACATGAAGATTATAGATAAAAGAAAGTTTAAAAATAAGAAATTAAAAGTTTAGAAAGTAGAAATTAATAGTGTAGAAAGAAGAATTTAGAAGAACTCACCAATTGATGAAGATTGAGATGAAGAAGGTAGAAGAGAGGTGCTCAATAATTGGAGGGAATGAGAGTTTAGGTTGTAGCTATTTCGTTAGTAAAATTGGTCAAATTGGATCCATATCTTAAAAGTAAAGCCCATTAAAAGTAGACCCAATACATCTTAATAAGTCCAATTGTATGTTATATGGTCAAAGTACATGATGTCCTAAAAAGCACCAATGCATGCATCAGCTGATGCGTGCCTCACCGCGCATTTCGTAATCACAATGCATCACGGTGTCTGATGCAATAGGGCCGCGCATCGCAACGCATTACGTATCAGGTGCGCCTAATGCGCGCATTTTTAAGCCCAACCTTTATTATTCCTTTTTAGCACTATAATATTGCAAATTGTTGACATAAATAATGTCTTAAAACATTGTTAGCATATTAACAATGTCTCTATGTTTTGATAATTACAAAGCATAAACTCATTAATCTAAAACTTATGACGTAAACAAGTTTTTAATGCTTAATATTTGTCTTTGCTTCCATATCATTTAAGGTATAAATAAACAAAGGGTTTATAACATTTCATGATCAAAGGAAATTTTTTTTAATCACTAGAATTTTTATAAAATGTATTAAACATCTTATATCTTTTACAAAATTACTTTTGGAATTAAAAGAATATGTTTAATTCATTATAAATATATGATTTCAAATTTTCAACCAAAAATGGCAAATTCTATCCAGAAAAATATTCCCCACTAAAAGACAAGAAAAAACAACGTTCTGAAGGGGCGGCCCCCTTAATTCCTTAGGCGGCCCCCTTAATCATTAAGGGGACCGGCCACTAATTAAGGGGACCGGCCACGCTCCAGAACAGTGTTTTTCTCCCCTATAAATACTGGATCAGTTCACACATTTTCCTCACCTTTTGCACTTCTAAACTTTCTGATCTAGATCCAAATCTCTATTCTCTTATCCTTTGATCATAAGTGTATAATTCTTTGTTTCAAAGTGATCCAACCTTCATCCTCTCAAGTGCAACTGTGCAAGAGAAGAATACTTCTATCCCTCAAGACAAGAATTATTACAACTTGTTGTGATCTCCACATACAAGTTGTTGGTGCATCATCAAAGATCATTTACATTATTCTTTGTGAAGATTGTTGTGAATATTTGATTGTAGATAGTTGTGTTAGATATAGATTGTGTGATTAGTTAGTAGCTTGGTGTGAAGAAGAAAATCTAGGAACTAGATTGGTGTGAAGAAGATAGGTATGAAGTAGTTACTTGTGAAGTAGATTGATTTGAAGAAGTTGTGTGGAAGTTGTGACTTAGGTGTGACGAAGTTGTGGTGTGTAAATTGGTGTGTACGGTTTTCTCCGCCATAAGGGAGCTTGTTGATATAGTGAAGAAAACTCTCGAGTTAGGTGCTCAGGGAGTGGAGTAGGGCAAGGAAGGTGTCCTTGTAGCCGAACCACTATAAATCTCTTGTCTCGCGGTTCGATCTTTCCATCTCTTACTTATTTCATTACTTATCATTGTAATATATTGTGTAGTGTTAATTGTTTATATTGTACAAGACCTGAGATCACATATTATCGAATCTAAGTTTTTAAAAGCTAAGTAAACACTAAAACTATTTTTATAACAAATTAAAAAGACGTAAAACTATTCAACCCCCCTTCTAGTTTTCCACAATTGGTATCAAGAGCCACGTCTAGCAAGATTTTTAAAATATATTGTATTTTAAAACTTGTAACGATCTATGGAATCTGAAAAATATTTAGAAGGGCAATCTATGCAAAGACCACCACTATTTGAAAGTGATGGATTTTTATATTGGAAAAATAGATTCGAAACGTATGTGAAATCAAAAGATCTTGATCTTTGGCATATTATTACCTTTGGTGATTTTCCTCCTATTCAATATAATGTTGAAACTAAAATGAATGAAATTGTATATTTTGAAGAACAAAATGATGATTTGAAAAAGAAATTAGCAAAAAATAATGAGGCTAAAATGGTCATTTATAATGCGTTACCACGCAAAGAATATGAAAGAATTTTTATGTGTAAAACCGCCAAAGAAATTTGGGATTCTTTACTAATTACTCACCAAGGTAATAGCCAAGTCAAAGATAATAAAATAGATCTTCTTGTACAACAATATGAACAATTTACGATTCCGGAAGAGGAAGCAATTGATAATGTTTTTGCTAAGTTTAACACTATCATCACAAGTTTAAAAGCACTTGATGAGACATTTTCTAGTAAAAATTGTGTTAGGAAATTTCTTAGGGCATTGCATCCAAAATGGCGAGCTAAGGTCACGGCAATCGAAGAATCAAAGAACTTGATGACGTTATCACTAGATGAACTAATTGGCAACTTGAAGGTTCATGAAGAAATCATAAGAAGAGATTCGGAAACGGTCAAAGTCAAGAAAGAACAAACCAAATCCATTGCTCTAAAAGCCAAAAAGGAACCTAGTGATGATGATGATTCAAGTGACGAAAGTGAAGACGAAGAATATGCAATGGCCGTAAGAGAATTCAAGAAGTTCTTCAAGAGACGAGGAAGATTCACTAGATCATCACGAGACGAAAGAAAAGCATTCCAAAGGAATAGAAGTGACAACTACGGGAAAAGAAAGTGCTTTAGATGTAAAAGTCCAAATCATCTCATTGGCGAATGTCTAAAGCCACCGGGTTATGAAAGTCAAGGTGCTTTTGTTAGTGGAACATGGAGTGATAGTGACAAAGAAGAAGTTGAAAAGCCAAGAGACGAAAAGTATTTTATGGCAAAAGAAACCGACGAAATATGTTTAGGAATTGACTTGGAACCTGACGAATGGATCAAAGATAGCGGATGTTCGAGGCACATGACGGGGAATCGCAATCTATTCTCTACATACAAGGCATACAATGGAGGTAACGTTATTTTCGGTAGTGACTTACGTGGAAAAATCATTGGCAAAGGTACGATCTCTCAAGACTCACTTACTATTGAAAATGTAGAGCATGTAGATAAATTAACATATAACTTGCTTAGTGTAGGACAAATATGTGATAATAAATGTAGAGTCACATTTACCGAAGATGATAGCAAAATAGTTAAAAATGAAAAAATTATAGGTAGAGGAATTAGAAAAGGTGGCATATATGTTATGAAACTAGGAAACAAACCTGAGGATAGGATATGCCTAACGACCCTAGATGAAAACTCTACACTATGGCATAGGAGATTAGAACATGCTAACATGCAACAAATACAAGCTTTGGCCTCTAAGGAATTTGTTAGAAATTTGCCTAATCTAAAATATGACAAGCATTTTTGTGATGCATGTAAAATTGGAAAACAAGCTCATGCTAGTCACAAAGCCAAGAATATAGTATCCACTACTAGATGCCTAGAATTATTACATATGGATCTTTTTGGTCCATCCGCTGTGCGGAGCTATGGAGGAAACAAATATACCTTAGTGATAGTAGATGACTACTCACGATACACGTGGACTAGGTTTTTAAGTGACAAAACCCAAGCCTTTGAAAAATTTGAAATATTTAGTAAAATGATTCAAAATAAATTAGGATGCTCAATAGTTGCCATTAGGACGGACCATGGTAGGGAATTTGATAACGAAGTACAATTCGAAAAATATTGCGAGTTAAATGGAATATCTCACAATTTCTCCGCTCCTCGTACTCCTCAATCAAATGGCGTAGTAGAAAGAAAAAATAGGTCACTACAAGAAATGAGTAGAACTATGTTAAATGAACAATCCATCCCACAAAAATTTTGGTGTCACGCCGTAGATACATCAACTTATATTTTAAATAGGGTATCAATTAGAAGAATTCTAGGAAAAACTCATTATGAGTTATTAAGAGGTAGAAAACCAAACTTAAGCTACTTTAAGGTATTTGGAAGTAAATGCTATATTTTAAACACTAAGGACTATCTCACTAAGTTTGATCCAAAATCATATGAAGGAATATTTTAAGCATATATAATACTTAACAAACACTCCATGAAAGTAGAGGAATTACTAAATGTAACATTTGATGAAACACCACCACCTCCTAAACATTACCTTTAGAAGATGATGATTTAGTCGAAGATGAAGCTATTAAGGTTAGTAAAACAAAACCCATAGGAAATGATAATGAAGACATTCACTTAGAAAATAACGAAACTATTAATATTAAAGAATCTAGATCACATCCATTAGATAATATAATAGGACATCTTAACCAAAGAACCCTTAGGTCACAAGCCCAAGATAAAAACAATTTCTTTTGTTTCCTCTCAGCAATAGAACCTAAGAATATTAGCGAGGCTTTAAAGGATGAAAGTTGGGTTATAGCTATGCAAGAAGAATTAAATCAATTTAAGGCGAATGATGTTTGGGAATTAGTCCCAAATCCAAAGGATATGACCATCATAGGAACCAAATGGGTATATAGGAATAAGTTAGACGAGAATGGAATAGTTACTAGGAATAAAGCTAGGTTAGTTGCCCAAGGTTATAATCAACAAGAAGGAATTGATTATGATGAAACTTATGCCCCCGTAGCTAGACTATAATCGATTAGGATATTACTTGCCTATGCTCGCGCCCTAGATTTTAAGTTATTCCAAATGGATGTGAAAAGTGCATTCCTTAACGGTTTTATCAATGAGGAGGTATATGTGGCACAACCTCCAGGATTCATTGACTTCGCAAAACCTGATTATGTTTATAAGTTAAAGAAAGCTTTGTATGGACTCAAACAAGCTCCCAAAGCTTGGTATGATCGATTAAAAGCTTTTCTTATTAAACATGATTATTCCATGGGAATGGTAGATAACACTCTTTTCACTAAAAGGAAAGACCCAAATCTCATCATTGTCCAAATATATGTTGACGACATTATATTTGGATCGACTTGTCAAGACATGTGTGATGAATTTGCCAAAATCATGCATGATGAGTTTGAGATGAGTATGATGGGTGAACTTAACTTCTTCCTAGGATTACAAATAAAACAATTAGAAGATGGAATATTCTTTAACCAATCTAAGTACATTAAGGAAATGCTTAAGAAATTTGACCTAGAAGACTCAAAACCCATGAAAACTCCCATGTCTACGGAGGTAAAGCTCACAAAGGACGATGAAGGTGAGTCCGTAGATAACACCAAGTATAGAGGAATGATAGGTAGCTTACTATACTTGACGACAAGTAGACCCGATATCATGTTTAGTGTCTGCCTTTGTGCCCGTTTTCAAGAGGATCCCAAAACCTCTCACCTAGAAGCGGTTAAGCGTATCTTCCGATACGTTAAAGGCACTATACACTTAGGATTATGGTATCCTAAGGAATCCGGCATAGAAACCATTGTCTATGCGGATTCGGATCATGCGGGAGACTACGTAGATAGAAAGAGTACTAGCGGTATTTGCACGTTTATGGGATGTTGTCTAACGTCTTGGTTTTCGAAGAAGCAAACCGCTCTTGCTATTTCTACCACCGAAGCCGAATATGTAAGCGCCAGAAAGGCATGTCAACAAGCACTATGGATGAAACAAGCTCTCGTAGACTATGACATTAGGTTAGAAAATGTCCCCATTATGTGCGATAACAAAGGTGCGATAGATTTAAGTAAAAATCCGGTGCAACACTCTAGGACTAAACACATAGAAATACGTCACCATTTTCTTAGGGATAATGTACAAAAAGGAAATGTATCTATGGAAAAGGTTGCATCGGAAGACAACATTGCGGATATATTCACAAAACCCCTTAAGCGTGAATTATTCAACCACTTGCATTTAGGATTAGGAATGATGGAACAAGTTGACTAAATTACATTGAATTAATTCAAATTTATACTTGCATGAAATTTATTTTTCTTCCATTCCACCTTTTCTGAGTCTAGGAATCTATTTCGCACAAAACTAAAGATTGAGAAGATTTATTTTCTTTGCATAAATTTTCTTTTTTTTTGTAAAACTCAATCAATTTTCTCTAAAAATTATTCTCACAATCTAGGAATCACATGAAGATCACTTTCCTTGCATTGTTGACTAATTCTAAAAACATTGTATTTCAAAATCATGCATAAACTCTCACATAAATTGTCAAGGTATATAATCTAATATATGTCTTTGACATTCATGATCGAGCAAAAAAATTGAATCAAGGAGATCATTTGGATTGTTTCTTAGGATCGTTTTTTCTTTTTGCTTCTAGGAGTAGAAACAATCACAACTCCACATTTGTTGCATATAGACACTCACTAGGACAAATTCACTAATAATGGTGTCATCTTGATCCATCACTAGTTTTTCACTCACTAATTGCCTTTGCCTTTAATCTAAGATAGGTGCCTTAGGAAGCTTAAGTGTGCTTGCCTTTACTTACCTCTTATTGCTTATTATGTGTTGATTATTTGCTCTTTTGCCTATGTGTTTTTGCATGCATGCTATATCTTGATTAGATTAGACTTTATATTGCCTAAGAGAATTGAACTTGCTTGAATTCTAATCCAAACACATAACCTTTCTGCAAATTTTCTGCCAAAAACTCTGGCAACCTGGAAATCACCAGATGGGCGGCCCCCTTAATTTTGTAAGGCGGCCCCCTTAATCATTAAGGGGACCGCCCCCTAATTAAGGGGACCGGCCATCTGATGGTCGGGTTTACAGAATATTTTCTGCTTTTTAGCCCATTTCAACCTACATTTCCCAATCTTCACCAACACAATTTGTCCTAATCTCCCAAACAAACTTTATCCATCCATAAACACACAAATCTTACACTATAAATAACCCCAATCCTCAAAACTCTTTACTCATCCCTTCATGGCTTCTCCAAACAAACCCAAACCAAGAGCCTCAAGGCTTGCAAGAATGACGGAAAAACCCGTTTGGCGAAGAAAAAGCCCTCGAAACAAATCCATCATAACAAGTGAAGTTGGAAGTCATTCAACACCACCAACCACTTACTTCCCAAACTTTCCACCACACTCACAAGGACATTCATTTGATCCTACTTACAAACCATACAACATTGGCCAAACATCTTCCTTCATGCCAAATCACTCACCTCATCCTCAAATCCCTTGTAATGATCCATACAAGGTTGATCAACCATCCCACTACAATTCCAACTACACAAACCCAATTCATCCATATAAACACAATGACTTTCTCCACATTACCACGGAAAAGCAAAAGTTCCGTGATGAAATATCACAAATCCATGATCTTAGTGATCTCAATGCCATGCATCTTGCACAACGCAACAAAGGGCAACCTCCATCATCACCCTATAATAATTTCCTTCCTCACTCTCTCAACTTGGATCAAGTTACAAACCACACTCACTATTGCCCTTGTTGCATCTTTCGCCAAAAACAAATCCTTTACTTGAGTGAAGATATTTCTTGGATTGAATATCTCCTCACTCGACCTCATCCCATTCCACCCCTAACACGATACAATATCGTAAGGGCCACCTCTTCCGCCCCATACCATACTCCATATCCCTCTCCATCTAACAACTAAGCTTTATGCTTATGCTATCCTTCAAGCAAATAAAACAATCAACCATGAGTTGCAAGCAAGTCCAAGTGCTCTTTCTAGGCAATATAGGACTATGTCTTTTCATTTGTTTTATTATGATTAATATGCCTTGAGCATATTAAATGTTGTAATGCTCTCTATAATGCTTGAATGAATCTATTTTTATAACTATTGCTTTGCATGTATATTTGCCTTGCTCTCTTCTAATATTTTGTGTAGCCAAGATTTCCATAGCTCATCTCCTTGGTGCTCTCAAATGAGGGGGAGTATACATCAAGGGGGAGCTTTAACCTTTTTGATTTTACAAAAAGGGGGAGAAAAGAATGTTAAACTCTAAATTCTTGTCTAAAAATTAATCTTTAGACCTAATGAGTTTAAGGTTTTGTAATCATCAAAAAGGGGGAGATTGTTGACATAAATAATGTCTTAAAACATTGTTAGCATATTAACAATGTCTCTATGTTTTGATAATTACAAAGCATAAACTCATTAATCTAAAACTTATGACGTAAACAAGTTTTTAATGCTTAATATTTGTCTTTGCTTCCATATCACTTAAGGTATGAATAAACAAAGGGTTTATAACATTTCATGATCAAAGGAAATTTTTTTTAATCACTAGAATTTTTATAAAATGTATTAAACATCTTATATCTTTTACAAAATTACTTTTGGAATTAAAAGAATATGTTTAATTCATTATAAATATATGATTTCAAATTTCCAACCAAAAATGGCAAATTCTATCCAGAAAAATATTCCCCACTAAAAGACAAGAAAAAACAACGTTCTGAAGGGGCGGCCCCCTTAATTCCTTAGGCGGCCCCCTTAATTATTAAGGGGACCGGCCACTAATTAAGGGGACCGGCCACGCTCCAGAACAATGTTTTTCTCCCCTATAAATACTGGATCAGTTCACACATTTTCCTCACCTTTTGCACTTCCAAACTTTCTGATCTAGATCCAAATCTCTATTCTCTTATCCTTTGATCATAAGTGTATAATTCTTTGTTTCAAAGTGATCCAACCTTCATCCTCTCAAGTGCAACTGTGCAAGAGAAGAATACTTCTATCCCTCAAGACAAGAAGTATTACAACTTGTTGTGATCTCCACATCCAAATTGTTAGTGCATCATCAAAGATCATTTACATTATTCTTTGTGAAGATTGTTGTGAATATTTGATTGTAGATAGTTGTGTTAGATATAGATTGTGTGATTAGTTAGTAGCTTGGTGTGAAGAAGAAAAGCTAGGAACTAGATTGGTGTGAAGAAGATAGGTGTGAAGTAGTTACTTGTGAAGTAGATTGATTTGAAGAAGTTGTGACTTAGGTGTGACGAAGTTGTGGTGTGAAAAGTGGTGTGTAAATTGGTGTGTAAATTGGTGTGTACGGTTTTCTCCGCCATAAGAGAGCTTGTTGATATAGTGAAGAAAACTCTCGAGTTAGGTGCTCGGGGAGTGGAGTAGGGCAAGGAAGGTGTCCTTGTAGCCGAACCACTATAAATATCTTGTCTCGCGGTTCGATCTTTCCATCTCTTACTTATTTCATTACTTATCATTGTAATATATTGTGTAGTGTTAATTGTTTATATTGTACAAGACTTGAGATCACATATTATCGAATCTAAGTTTTTAAAAGCTAAGTAAACACTAAAACTATTTTTATAACGAATTAAAAAGACGTAAAACTATTCAACCCCCCTTCTAGTTTTCCACACAAATGTTTAGTGCTAACATTGAGAATGCTCTTAGATGCATAAAAAAAATATTTTACAATTATCTTATAATTAAAACATGAATATAACTACTTAATTTTAGAAGATAAGTGTACTATTTTATCCACGTAAATGTCATTCTGGTAATTTAAACTAAATCCAAAGACTTTTACAATGATAAACCCTTCAAAAAAAAAAGGTGATGCATCATTTTGTTTATGCACACACCATCATTTAATTTATGCATTGTTGGGTTGTATAATCTGTTACATAACTTGTATACAACTTGTAAAAGATGGATGAAAAATGGTGTTTTTATCACCGAACTTTTCAAAAAATTTATAAGTATGTAATATTACATTACATCATTAATTTATAAAGGTTTTTTTTTTTTTTTTTTTTTTTTTTTTTTTTTTTTTTTTTTTTTTATAAACTTATCTTCATTATACATGAAATTCTTACAACTTTATAACCATATCGCATAACTCAAACGAGCAAAATAGCCCGCACGATGCTGCGGTGCGGCCGTTTTATTGGTATGTTTATGTTTAGTAAGATTACGTTGAAACTATTTTACTTATTGCGCTGCGGGCAACCGTCTTTATGTTTATGACAATATTGAGATTACTTTGTTGCGGCATTATAATTACAACAATAAAATGGTACAAAGATGCATCCAACGTTAGGGCACCTGACTCGTTATGGTAATATATTTGTAGAAAACGAATTCATTTACAAAATCAACTGATACAGTTATAGATTGGACATGATCCCAGCTGCAAAACACTTGTAGTTTACTTTGCAACAAACATCACCAGCTTGTAACCTAGCGGTCACTACGGAACTCAATTTTTCAAAATGTAGATTGTCATATTTTTTTAGCACTTCCTCAAACTGCCTCTTATATAAGATGTAGAGATCCTGACGTAATTGATACATATCATAATGTAGTGTTACTGAAGGGCTAAAATTCCATGTGCTCATACCGCTGCATGTTTTTGCTTTCCATCCTCCCTGGTCTCACAACGAAACCACCAGGCGCTAACCTAAAAGTGAGAAAAAAACGTGTGCTACAGTAAAAAAAATAGAGTAGTTTTTTAAAGTATCTTATGTTAGCTTAAACGTACCTTTCCATGTCCAAAGTAGGGTTTATCGAAGTGGGAACTACCTCTCCAGAACCTTTAATGCGCCAATCATGTTTGTTCAATGGCTCATTTGCCAATCTAACTATTTGCTTGTCTTTGTTGTTCTTCCCTTTACTCAGTTTTCTGATTGCAGAAGCGCACTGCATATACAAACATAAAACTAATATAGTTATATATCCCTTCTGTTAAGAAGCAAAAGAGGTGTTAATTTCTATACATTCACATGAAATGGGTGAATTTAGGTTTTACTTTCTTAAAAAAATGCAGAATGTCAAAAATAGGAAAAAAGAAGTAGGCGCAATGACACTTTTCATATCCTAGCAAACGAAAGTCTTACTTTTTTGGATTGGGAAAGATAGATTCGTATTGATTACTGTAGACCACAGTTGTTGTATAGTTGTCACAATAGCGATGAGTGAGTCAAGTCATTTAACCTGAAGACTCAGTAAAGTGTACAATCATTTGAAAAGGTGTTTATATAAATTAATTAGATTATTGAAACGCTTGTAGTAAGCTCAAACATTAATTCTTATCACTGATGTATTTTGCATTTCGTTTCTCGACTTTGGAAAATCAGATTGAAGATAGTATCATGATAATTACCATAGAATGTAAGAAATAATTTGAAAGATAAGCAAAAGAGAAACTCAACCATTTATTGACCGTTTAAACTCGCCCATTTCAGTCCGTAAACCCACCCATTTCAGCCCCTAAACCTCATGTTTCACATTCCTAATACTTTTAAGAGGTTGTTTGGGATTGCTTATAAAAGGGTCAATCTCTTTAATTTTAACAGATAAGCAATAGGTAAAATACTTTTATGTGTAGTTTATAATGGTAATACCTCTTTTGCTAAATACCTTAACAGTCGGGTGTAATGACAGAACGGTCGAGCAATGCCAATTGGGTGTTAACAATCTTGTAAACTCTGTTGACAATCTCAGATTTTGCCTACCAAAATTTGCAAAAAAATTCAAATTATATATAGAAGTCGATATTTACACAAAGTGTATAACCTGTAAATGAAATAGGAAAGAGTATTACGAACCTTGGGACTATTACCTAAAATAGTTTGTATATAGACGCACATCATAATATGATATGATATGCATGTACGTGTATAGAACTCTCACCTATAAGCAGATATCGGGGGATCCTGATTTGCATCCCTAGGCATTAACTCTGTTCCTCAATGTTCACTTATTAGCTTTGAAGCTAAATCAATCATCTCAGCAGTTTCAGTGAGAGTTGGTCTGACTTTCTCATCACTAACGGGAGCCTGAACATTCAACCATAAGTACGATCATATATTGAGTAAAAATTTGTTTAATAATTGTTCGAAGATTGGAAAAGTTACATAGGAACTCAATGGTTAATTTGTGTCATCATGTTGCAACATGATTAGACGATATAAACAGTTCATGTGGTTTAGCAATAATGCAAATCTCAAATAACTAATTAAACCATAGGAAAAAGAAAATGGACAGAAACACACCATGTGAATGGAGAAACCGCCAATCCAAATGGTCCATAAGCTCCTCTTCAGGAGGAATCGCCAGTTGTGGTGCAAATGTAACCCACATCTGCATCAAGTTCCGCCTCTGATGCTTGCTCATCGATGTCAAATGTTGCTACTATATCCAACTGCACCTATTAGTTTAATAAAGAGTTTAACAATCTAGTCAAATATAAATATATAGGTATCTGATCCCCGACTATTCATTCGAAGTTTAAACCATTTAAGGTGAGACACACACGCAAAGCACATAAAATTATTACCTCTTCGTGTTCTGGTTTTATCTCTGCAATTATATCCTTCACCAAGTCTTCTCGATTACCAATCATCCACCCACTGCAAATGAAGAAAACATTGAGTTTCGCTTTCGATGGACTAATGAAAAAGCAAAAACGCAGCGTAAATATACGAAAACAATACTTATTATAATCATATAAGCTCGATTATGAGTCATGATCTAACCCAGTAATTTGATGGAAATCATCTTCCATCATTCTTTGTTCCACGACCCCATCGATCATGATCTGAGAAGCATGCTTCAACACAAAGAGAGAAAAAAAAACTTAACAAACGCATAAAATTAATCCTATAACCCGATAGACACATACATCTCCTTTTTTTACAAAGTCTAGTATAATCATCAGTTCAGATATCCCATTATTATAGAAACTAAACGAACAGAGATATATGGTCTAGCACTACATGCCTTATTCATAGAGAAGCAAAAAAAAAAAAAAAAAAAAAAAAAAAAAAAAAAAAAAAAAAAAAAAAAACGGTCAAAGATGGAGAGAAATGGATGAAAGAAATAGCTAAACACCCCCAATAATTAAATTATCACATACGAAATCCCAATCCCAACCACCCCTAATTTCATAAGAACCCTAAAATTTAAACAAAACCCTAATTCTTATGAACAATTCAACCAAAATCCCTGAATTAACACGAAACCCTAATTCTTATGAATCACATATAACAAATATAACAAAAGCCCCCCCCCCCCCCCCCCCCCCCCCAAAAAAAAAAAAAAAAAAAACCCTAATTTTACCTTGTTTATGTTTAGGCGATTTGTTGATTAATGATGTAACCGTATCTGATTAATTTTGTTTGTGGACATGTGAATCTTGTATCGTTAACTATTTTTTGGCAATGAACCAATAAATTTTTTTGTGTGTCTTTGTGTTTTGTGATCTATTTTTGTGTAGCTGTGTTTTTTTGGTTGTGTTTGTGAGAGGAGAGTACTTTTGTTAGGTGTACTAGAACTGCTGCCTTTGAAATTCTTACCACGTTTGGTATATTGCAGGGTGTATAAAACCCTTAATGGGTGAACCGTTTAGCTTCCAATGTTTCTCAGCCAATGGGATTCTGCCAAGCCCACAGGCAATGACTCTTGTGTCAAAAATAATGCATAATGAACCTTTAATCAACAAATCCAACCAATACCAGCCTAGTTCAAAAGGTAAAAAAAAAAAAAAAAAATTTGCAACACAATTAGTGTCACATCATCTTTACCATTTATATTATAGTATAATGCACTTAAATATAAAGAGCTTCAAGATTTAAGACTTTTTTTTTATTCTATATAAAAGTGAAACAAAACTTCACTATGAATGAAATGAAAAACAAAGCTTTTCAAATCACTTGGGATAGCCTAATGGCAAAAAGACTTCTGACTATCACTTTAAAATGTGTGAGGTCTCAAGTTCAATTATTAATAGGTGCAAACAACCCTTAAGTGGTCACACCAACTTCATGAAAAAGATAGACTTTACCCTGTTTGAGTCTGTGTGGTAGTGAGTTCAAACCCTGTAAATTAGTCGGCAAAAAAATAAAAAATCATAATTAAAAAAAAAATAATAACAATAATAATAAATAAAAGGTTTTTCATGAGTTTTAAAGCTTCTTTTAATTTAAACTTCCCATTGCAAACGCTATAATTCTTTGTCTCCAAAATGGCTCCTAGTAATTATTTTGAAAGGTCACTAAACCTTTGTAAGCATCGATAGCTCCAAGTTAAAAGAATAACCGACACTAAAAACAAGAATGGAGCTTCGCCTAACTTTTAAATTTTCATAACAGTTGTAATACTAGTAATTTATAAGTCAAAGTTTATTGATTAAAAAAAATTATCATCCTTTTTGCGTCTTTTATTAAGTAAATTGTGTCGGGAGACTATTTTACTACAAAACTTGTTCTAATCTAATGGTACACATAAATACATAATCACGGCTAGAAAAAGTAGAAAACAAATAAAGAGCACATAAAGTATATGTGCAAATATCAAATTAAACAATAATTTGTCTTTCGTCAAAAGTTATTGTTCTACCTTTGTTTTAGAACATATTATGCATGCATATTCTTTGGAAATTGTTTCTCTGTTTTGGGTAAAAATATGATATCTATATCTTAACTCTCATTATCTTGCTCTGATGAGATTGAGTTATGTTATGCATATTCATTTTTGTTTATCTCCAAACTTAACATCTGATTATAATTTGATCATAGCTCGAGCACAACATTTTCATGATATGGTTAGGTACTGTTATTGTAGTCTAAACATCGACAGTAAATCGACAAATTTATGATATTAAAATGGTCATGTTATATCAACTTATCGTTACTATGAGTTGGGTAAGAATGGCTGGATCATATGATTTATGTATCTAACTTGTGCATACATGTCGAAAGAGTTCAACTTCAAAGTTCAAGATTCAATGACCCATTACGCTTGCGCTCTGATTTTAGTTATTTATTATTATTATTATTATTATTATTATTATTATTATTATTATTATTATTATTATTATTTTTTTTTTTTTTTTGTAAAGAGATTATACCCGGTGAATAAATCATTTGTCAACTTTCGATATTATCGTTGAATGGTTGTTTCTAGGTTCAAAGGTACGCTGAATGTGTAGGTCGAATTTTAGCTCTGTATGTACTCACAAAATGGTACTATATGTTTTGAGTTATAATTTTTTTATCTTAAAATTATAAATGATCATAATACTCTAAAGAAACAAAACCATACAAACCATACGATTAAATTGTTGGTAGCTCACTACAATGACTTCAAAGAACCAAGATGGATTATCATTAGTTGTTATAGTGTTCATGTGAGGATTGAAACTTATAACTTCATTGACGCATTTATTTGACAAGTCGAAAATAAACATTGTTCAACTCTTCCAGAAGCAATATATCATGAAAGATGTGGTAGTTCAACTCACATGGTTTGAGAGATTACGTTACTATTACCATTGGAGACCTTAATCGAAAAATAAAAAGTTGATGCAGTGAATTAAGTTTTAGTCATGTCAGTCGCTACTCAAACAAAACGATTAATCCATCATAACAACAAATTTAATTCTAAAAGACGAACATGTATCATGTATGGCATCAAAGCATTTGTGAGTGGTTTGGAGTGACTATTTGCTAGCGGTTTACATACAAAGTTTGTTTGACAACAAATGACTAGCGTTTGAATTTTGTGTAACAATATCTTGCCGCTAGCGTTTTGACTCCCAAATTACGTATATACCCTTATTATTTATTATCATTTATTCAAAAAATTTGTATGTTAATTAATGTGTATATATATATATCATTTTGTATCATTTTACACTTAATAATTACAATTAAAGCTATATTACTAAACATTTTTATTAACCAAATAGCTATTGCATGTTAGCTACGTTATTGCCACGCTTCGTCAAACATACCGTAATATTGCGCCTAACAAAGGCATACGACCAATTCACATGGGACAACCAACGACAATTCACCAACCAATTTATGAGTCAACATTGTTGTCTAAGTAGCTTTTCTTCTTTTTCCTTGTTTAACTGTGATCTCTTGGCTTTTTAATCACAACTTATAAAACGTTTCTTTATACAAATCAGGTAACGCTCACATGTTCAACCAACATACATAAATTGCGAAAAGTTGATATCATTTGCAAAAATGAGTATAATATCACTTTTTACAAATCTTAATTACCAGATTATCAGTGATTATGACAAGATGAAATGAATGGCTATTGCGCTAACGAAATGTCGTTACTGTCACACTAGCTTTTACGACATGCAAATTCAAATTAAAAAGTGAATATGAAAAGCTAATATCACCTACATCTATATGTTTGCTCAATTGTTCCATAAGTGCATAACTAAAAGTTTTGAACTTTCGGAGGATATATAAGTAATTATAAGTTTAAGTTGGATATATACGCAATTTTGAGCTTTTGGGTGGATATATATACAATTTATTTATTTATTTATTTATTTTTATTATTACTATTTTTTTTAATAACTCTAAATGAACTTGTGACTAAATGAATTTATGTCTAAATAGAAAACAATAGTATTTTATAGAAGGTTTTAAAATGAGAAGAGACCAATAGTATTTATGTCTAAATAGATAACATCCATTTTCCTTTAAAATCCACAAGTGTCACACCAATACTTGATAGCACGTTTTCTAATTCCCATTACAGTCATATCACTAGTAAAAGAACCGAATTGTAAACAGATTTAGAAGAAGAAAAGCAGCACAGGACCATTTCTAATATTTTACAGTTTGATACTTGTATGAATACTGTATTTTAAACTAAATCGATCTGTAAGAACGGTTTAAGGTTTTAAGAATTTGTCAACTCTGATATTAGTTGACCTCGAAAGAAACTTCATGCAAATGGGAGGATTAACACCTGCCAGAGCAAGTATCGAACTTGGTAGAGTCCAGATCCCATCACCACAAATCAAACCCGAAGCAACTGCAGGCCCAAATGCAGCCGCTTTCTCCTTGTTAATCTTTGTCCAAATGAATAATATCAAGCTTCCAACACACATGTCAATAGCAAAGTAGCCTCCAATATAGAAAGGAATCGCCATTGCCATTGGAATGGGAATAAACCTTGCCAGGTTTTTACCCATAGCGTCTCTCATCCCATTGACGAATATGGCAAAAGCAAAGAATATGTAACAAAGCGTGAGGCATTTATCGGGTAATGCTGAAACTCCTTCAACCCCCAATATTGCTATGTTTCGATAAATGAGAGCATAGGGTGCAGGATATTTGGAATCAGGAACTCCAAGATCGTCAAAAGCTTTGTAGAAGAGCCAGAATACACAGGGAGAGATAATACAACCCATTCCAGTCCCGATCACTTGGCTCACAAACATAGACCGAGGTGAAGCCAAGGTCAGGTAACCGGTTTTGAAATCCTGCATCAAGTCAGAAGCAGTTGAGACGATGTTCATCATGACCCCACATGCCGCTAATCCAGCTAGAACACCCCCATTTGGCCCACCAGCCCAAGCTCCTATTATGAAGATGGCTAGCTTTCCATAGGTTGATGCTAAGGACCAGTCAGTGAGTCCACATCCGTAAGCATTACAGAAGGCCAATGCAGGGGCAAAAACGTAAATAGCAGCAATGTAGTACCATTTGAGTTGATGGAAGATGTGTGGAAGAGTAGCAGTAGAGACTATAGCAATGGTTAGATAGCCAACAATTGAAATCCACATAGGAATCTGATCCTTGAGAAACAGACGGGCGCGTTTCTCATCATCATAAGATAGAGAAGGAAGATCAGGCGGTGAATTACCGCTTATGGAGACATCGCCTTCGATTTTTGATTCATTAAATTGACGATATAATCCAAACAAAGTGTAACCAAGTACTTTAATGAAGTTGTAGAGTCCATCACCTAGGATCATGGATATGCCGATGAATACCTGCAATCGGATAGTGTTAAAAGCAACTTCCTCAAAACTGTAATACACAATCAAGAGTTGAATACCAGAATTTTACCCTGTAACCTTGCAAGCCATGAAGACTATTTGGGCTGAGATCAGCAGAATACCAATCACCCTTCTTTTCACCGATGAGCGGCCACATTATACCCCATGAAAGGATTGCTCCGACTAACAATGATACATTAATCAAATAGGGGCATATCATGCCAACACCGACATAAGTTGCTGAGAAGTCGAAGAAAAACCTGTTTTGACAGAAAAATAAGCTTTTTGATGAGAAATGAATAACGAAATTGACCAATTCAAATAAAATACGGAACAAGGGATTGCAGAAACGCTTCAACTTCAAACCTATGTAACTTATGATCCAGGCCTCTAAGCAGCTCACAAAAGGTCCATTTTCGAATTTCCTCAGAAGTTAAGTGTGTTTTGGTCTTTTTGTTACTTTGTTAATCAAATGTACATTGCATGAAACTGGAGATTTCCATTACTCACGTACTATGTTCTGTGATATTCATCATTTTCTAAATAATTTAAATTCGATCTGAGCTTGTTAGAAATAGCAGCGACCTACGTAAACAACTGATTGTATCTATTGAAAGTTATCTTCAAAACATTCAAAAATCTTTTTGAAGCTACGTTTATCAGCATTTATTAAAAACACAAATACCATGCATCTATCCTGTGACACTTGTTTTATATGTTAAAGAATGAAGAAAAAATTCCAGGAACATGAAGCATACTTGTTCTCAAAGGCCTTAAGACCGAGTGTTGGGAAGCTTGCAAATCCACAATTATCTCCACCCGTGAAGAACCACTGAAAGAACCCCCATAGGAAACTGAAGGAGAAGAATTTCCCTAAAGTTTTCACTTGCTTCCTGCAGTTCAAGCATTAAGAATTATGCAAGGGAGTCCTGGGAGAAATATGTTACACATGCAAGCAGAAAATGGATCTTACTTGGCTAACTTGGCACCTTGGGGAGTGTGGAAACTGTTAATAAGGTGAGCAGTTGCAGTGCCGCTTGGATAGATCAGTTTGAAGTCAATAATCATTATCTGTAATAAGTATGTTGGTTACAAGTATGTTATCAATTCAATACAATCCTAGAGACTCTAGGTGGAAACAAAAAATTGATCATTTGAGGCTATGCATGTTTTATATCCAAACAGTCAAACAGGTAATATTTAGAAGACTTACCAAAATATATTCAAATCACATTCTTAATTAACATTTAAAAAAAGTAGACAAAAAACGTTGATTGGCAATTGCTACACAGCCAGTTCTCAGTTTTGACCAATTTAAGCAGGTTATGTGTTTGGAACCCTCAAATAGATGAAAATTTGGAATTGTACCTTGCGGAGAGGGGCAACAGAAAATAGCCCAAGGAAGCTAACAACAAAAAGAAATCCAATCATCCATCCAAGAGAAGGGTTCTTCGTGTTCTGTGCGGAGTTTGCTTCATGTGATTGTTTGGCAATATCTTCACTCATGCCGAACAGGTAACTACCGAACCCTCCTATTAAAGTTGAATAATTGTGATGCTTATTAAATGCACGTTCAGGTAAAACCATACAAGGATTCATTTCATAAAATAAGAACACAAGTGTTTTCAAAATAAGAACACAAATAACACTTATTAAAGTTATGTACACAAAATAAGAACACAAGTGTTTTCACAAGATGGATATAATTTTCATGTCATATGGCTAATGTCTCAACAAGCAACTTCTGCCATTTTATGTAAAAAAGAGTCAATTTGAGTTGCATTTTACATTTTTTATTAATGACCCAAACATGTAAATCTGAAAACGTAAACATAATAAATGGTCTACGGGTTATAAAGTACCCCAAGCATACTACCAAATTGCTTCATTCACAAGCAGCAGTTTTGATAATTACACTTGGGGGTGTTTGTTTTAGCTTTTATTTTGGGCTTATAAGCTTATTTGATTTGGTTTATTTTTCTTAAAACAACTAGATTGACAATTTAATGAATCTCACTTAACTCGTACAAACTGCGTTTGCAATCAAATACCAATATCCACAATAGAAACTTCAATAATGTCATTTTGTTCATTATCAGAATCGGTAAGGTAAGGATTAGTCTTTCTTGTATTAATCATAATGCAAAACTAAACATTTAAGTATAAATTCTTAATACAGACTGACATTATAAATTGGATGCAAGCTTCTTATTTGGTTTTATGGTTATATCTTTTTGTTTAACCATAATCATACCTAAAATCACACTATCAAAAACTAAAATCAAGCTAATTCTGTCACTTTCGAATTGATAAAAGTAGACATGTGTTACGTTTTTCGTATCCAGAAGTGCCAACAACTTATAATTGGTTAATAACGGAGTTGGCAACATGGAGTGGCCGAGTTGGTTAACGGGTTGAAACATACTCAGATCAAACGGGTCAACCAGGTGTGTAACATGCTTTGTTTTTTTTTGGTAACATACCAGTTACCATTTGAATAGAGTACACTTGACAAGAAAAAGGTGCTTAGCCTATAGTTATGTTCTCCAACAAAATATATACATATTTGGTAAGGAAACTAAATCCGTTGTTGTATTGATTTTGAGCATTCCATCCATTGACCGAACAACTTTTTTGTATGTCAAGTAAGTGGATTTGTGCATGTTCACAGATTCATATTGCCAACTCAAAGGATTCTGTTTATAAATCAATTGCATAGGGGCCAATATAAAATGACCTTCCACCATAATCCAACTATACATGACTCTTTAGTTAAAAAAAAATAAATAAATAATAATTTCTTTGATTAAGACCCCATAATTCAAGCATTAATTGATTCAAAAAATATCTAATTTTCTTTCTTTCTCTTTGACATGTACCATTTATTTATTCTCTTATTAAATAATACTACTGTAACAAAATAGAAAAATGGAGCCAGAAGACAAATATTATTGAAGTTTAAGAAAGAGACAAGTTGAAAGTTGAAATCCAAAGATCCCTTTGTAGAGTAGAAAATAATACACTATCATGTGGATTGTGGACTTTAATTAGATAATGGAATATGGACCACATGATCATCAATGTCCACCATTCAAGCCTATTTTGGTGCCACATCCTACATATGCTCATTATTTAAATGGTTTTATATATTTATGGCCTGTTTGGTTTACATGTTTATATGGATGCATACCTATTCAACAACAATAATCAATGTTACTTAGTTAAGGACACTGAATGAAAGATTCTCGACACCTTAGAGAAAAGGTTGGGCATTTAAATATCCATCTCTAACTTAACTAATATCTTTAAACTTGTATCAAGAACAGCTTGTTCAATTGAACAAAAGACCATTTTGTTTAAAAAGTGCCTATTGATAGCTATTTTCATCTCTAGTGTCAGTGAATCAATTGATTAGCATTCACGATATTTGAAGGCCATTCATGTGAACTGTACTTTAACAAACAAGTTGATGTCCGTTTACTTTACAACGACTTTTGATCCAAATCCATCACTTGCGCCAGATACGATAAGGTTTGAAAATGTCAATGCACGAGGTTTTCATTATTGAATATATTTATTGTAAATAGGAAAATCATGTTTCAACATTTATTGAGAAAGTGACGAAGTAGCTGGAAAGTGATCACTTCATTGTACTGTTTGTTGGAAGAAATAACCGTTTCAAGTGTGTATTGGCATAGGGGGATTCATGTGAAAATTTAAAGCAAACACAAATATGAAGTGACACATAGAAGAAAACATCTTGCTTAAATATAGCATAAGTTTATCATAAAAGTACTTGGCATGCAAGTTCCATAAATAATACAGTAACAGATAGTGAAATTACTGAAATCTTGGGTTGTTGGACTAATATGTATATGAAATCAGATTAGTTATACACTTATGCCAGTTATGATTTTGTTCCCTTATTTGTCAGTAGTTATGTACTTATGTTTGCTATCCTGTTAGGTTTGTTGGAGGTTTTTGTTGTAGTTTATTATCAGGCGCTTTCGTTTTGCTTCTTGTAGGAATATTAATAAGGATCTTTGTTACACGGAGTATTCTGAATTATTTGGCTGGTGTCACTGTGATATCTTTTACTGAAGTGTTTTGGCTAATGTTAGTTGCAACTTGCAAGACGCAAATCTGACCACAAAAAAATGATAATCCCGCTCCAAAGAATTGAAATAGGACTCTTGATAACTACAATATGATCTAAATTGGTCATCAGTTATTCAGCTACTAGTTTTAGTAGTCCACACAAACTAATATCAACCATATTATTTGAATGTCTAAAGTCTAAACAGCTTATATCCATCTATACTTCTATACTATAGGGTCCTCAAAAAATTAAGACAATGGGTGCAGTGTGTCACTTTTCAACTAAAAAATTATTTTTATTTTCAAATTGAAATATCTTTATTTTATGTTCTTTAATTCAATATCAATTTTGATATATTTTTATAAATTTTTAGTTTTTACATTTTTAGTGGGTTTATCTTATTTTAATTCAAATATTTTACAACTTTAACCTAAATTTGAATCAATACAAACTTGATTCGTCAAAATTATGTACTTTTTTTGACGGGTAAAAGAGTGCGAGAGTCTTTGTATATGCGAGAATAATGATATCAACATGATGTTGCGACAGGAATCCCAAACAAACAAATACAACCGACACATATACATTCAGAGTTTTGTGAGACAAATTCATTAATTCACTAAGTGGGCACGTTAGCAATTCATTTACTATATTTATAATATACTCCGTATAATTATATTTATCGCAGCCGAATATATAAAATATAAACAAGAATGGAAAAAGTAACGTACCAGAAAAGGCGATACCAGAAGTAGCAACAACACAGGTCTGAATAACAGTATTCTCCTGCCTGGTAAAAGGCTGCTTCAACAAACCCGACTTACCAAGAAACTTAGTCCATGTTTTCACAAAGAAAAACCCCAACAAACCCGCCGAAACATTTAAAGAGGGAATAATCCCAGTAGTAAGATTCAGTTTCATAACTATAAACGTAAACAAGATTCCCAATATAAAACTAACAACAAATGCACGAACTGTTAGTTGTTTCTCCCATGCTGGAACTTTCTTGCTCTCGAATATTCTCTCTATTGATGATTCTTCCATTCTGCTTTCTTTTTCTTGTGAAATGTTTGATGTTGTTCGTTCAGTCGCCATTAGTTGTTGTGTTTGTGATTCTGGGTATATGGGGTTATTTGCCTTGATATGATGAAATGTGTCAGTGTATATTAACAGCTAAGGATGTGATGTGGGTATGTGTGAAACGGTTGAATATTGGATGGAATTAATTGGACAACCAAGTTATGAGTCAACATTCATGTCTAAGTTGCTTTCTTTCTTTTTCATTTTTTTTATGGCTAGTTGTAACAAGGAGTTGAAAGTGATCTACATCCCCATCCAATAGAGTAATAGACTACCACTAATGTGTGGAATCATGTGTATTTTTGATTTGATATTGCGAGCCGACTAATCACATGTCAATTATCAAAAGACATACCTCATAAAATATATTTAAATACACACAGAGACAAGCCTCACACAAATTTGTTTTTGTGTGTGAAATGAAACAGTCGCTTGACCGACCCACTCCCCCATTTTCATCTTTGGCGATCGACTTCTCCCGACCGAGTGTAGCAAGGGGATGAGTGGTGACCGACCGACTGTTTTTCTCTTATTATAACTTGTCTAACCGTCATCTCTTGGCTTTTTTATCGCAACAATACACGAAATTAATATAAAATGCTTCTTTATATAGATGAGGTAACGTTCACATGTTCAACCAACGTACATTAAGAGTGCACGGTGTTTTTCGTCCGCCCTCTACCAAAAATGAACTAATGGCGCCGCAGTTCTGCACCGGCAGCGGCGCCATTCGTTCCCCAGCCAGCCCTCTAACGAGTCGTTGTTCGTATTTCTTTCCTTTCCTTTCCCCCTTTTTTTTTTCTATTTTTTTTCTCAAATTTTTAACGTTGGGCAACGGATATAAATGGCTAAACAACATACCCCCACTTGTCACTTATAAATACCCACTTTTAACTAAACATTTTTCATACATTCAACCCAAATCAAAAGTTAACTACACTTTCACATACACTTCTATTTTATCTTTCAAAAATGTCACAACAAAACAACAATAATTGGCTACTTAACAATATATTTCCTCTGTCTTCTTCGTCCGGTAATTCTAGTTCCTCGTCACCCGCTACATTATTATTGGGTATATAGCCTGTGCAATGGCACAGGGGCCCGCTTACATAGAGCCACAAATTTGTACATGCTCCGCTATATTATCTTACTATATTGTAAAGGAGGAATGCCTTCTAATTTTAGCATGCTTAATTTTAAGCCTTACAAATTAATAAGCTTAAAGTATAAGTGATGAAAATATAATTAGACATTTACAAGTTAATAAGCTTAAAGTACACACCAATTTTCCCCTCATTTAATTCTAACATACCATCAATACTAACATTAAATATAATAAATAAAACATTATGTACATTAAATACAATTAATTAACCGGTCAATAAATACAATTAATGCACTTATTAAAACACCCCTTACATAAGAAATACAAATTATCAAGCATATTGTACAACCAACTTAAACACAATTCCTGCATTAAATGTCACTAATACAAATAATAAAGCACATTATACAAATATTCAAGTCCGAACGGGCAACGGGTCAAATGGGCTCGAGCCCGAACGGGCATGGGCCAAACGGGCTCGAGCCTGAACGGACACGAGCCAGCGGGCTCGAGCCCGAACGGACACGAGCTAAACGAAATTTTGATATCCGTAAATTTATTGTCAAAAAGAACATAATAAACTAAAATTACACGATTCACCGGAAAATTTTAATTTAGGGTACCCGCCGCTGCAACGCGCGGGTACCCTATGTAAAATATTAAAGGCTCAAACTTTGTATTTGTATTTTACCATTTTTATGTGCGGGCAACCATGAAGACTATGGGAGTATGAGGGGGCTGTCTAAGTATAAATCATGTATAATGTTAATCAAATATCCGTAATTAATGATCATTGTGGTATGTCATTAAGAGAAGAATAAAAAACGGCATAAACATATTAAGTAACCTTTATTAATTAATTAATTTCATATATCACCTTATTTTTATAATTAATTTCATATATATCCAAAGTATAACTATTGAATGCATAATGTACAATATTTTTAATGCATGTTTGGTTATATATGAAATTTCCATCTAAAAGGAGGGGAGATATGAAATTGCCCCATTATTAATTATTTGGTTTTCAAGTTTTAAATTTTAAGCGAAAATCCAAGTTACATCTACATATGATATTTTAATCTAAAATAACAGTATCTAATAACCTATACAAACATACTCATGGGAATGACAATGAGTCAAAATATTAAAAACGCAAATATATTTTCCACTAGAGATATTGAACTTGTAGTTTGTCGCTAAAAATGCTCAAAATTTATATGTTTAATAGGGCCTACACGTAGTTATAGCACAGGCCACTGAAATTAACGAAACGACCTTGTCAACAATAAAAAATACTTCAACCAAATGAATCTCGGTAATTCTTCACAACCAACACAAATGATGCCACCATAAGCTTTACACAACTTATAGCACATGCCACTGAAATTAACGAGAGGGCCCTATCAACAACAAAAATACTTCAACCAAATGAATCTCGGTAATTCTTCACAACTAACACAAATGATGCCACCATAAGCTTTACACGACTCACCACCAAACTCACCATCACAAGCTTCACAAACCGAGTCTTCTCCGGTCGGAAAAGGAAAAGGAAAAAAAGCCGAGACCAAAGAAAACCGACATCGTACATACCCGTTGGACACAACCGGATGAAAAACTTTTGGCCGAAACTTACATACAAATATCTGAGGACCCAAGACTTGGCATTGACCGAAATTCAAAATTATTTTGGGCAAAAGTTACAAGTGAATACAACCGCAATATAACCCACGAACGTAACAAGGATATGATCACGGGAAAGTGGACAACGGTGACACAAGATTGCAACAAGTTCTTCGGGATTGTCGACGAACATAAGCGGATGAGTGGTGAAAACTATTCGACGTGGCTAGCTCGTTGTTGTTAAATATTTAGAGACATGTGGGGTTTGCGTTTGTCCACTTTGAAGCATGGGAGGTCTTGAAAGATCACCACAAATTGTGTTGTGCCAAAGTCGTTCAACCCTGAAAACGCGTTCGTATGGCCGATGACGTTGAAGAACAGAACGACCTATTTCGAGATGATACAATACCACGTCCTCCTGGCAAGCCAAGGCGTTCCAAGAGTCAAAAATCGGACTCTACGCGCTTGGCGAGATCTACTAGAAGCTTTCAAGGAAATGGTTGAAGAAGAGTTGCGACAAGAACGTGCTAAAAAACATGATTTTATCGACACTCAAAGAAATTTGAGGAATTGAAGTTTCTTAATTTTAGCACTGAGAGGATGAGGTCGCAAGATTTGGTGAGCATCGAAAAAATCAAATACGAGATCCGATCAAGACATTTTGGCTCAAATTAGTATTTTTCATATCGTAGTTTTTAATATTTGTCTTGTATCGTATTTTTAATATTTGTAGTATCGTATTTTTTTAGTTTTTATGTATTTGTATTTCGTATTGTTTTTTAATATTATGTATTTGAATTTTGTAGCTTAAAATGTGTTTGTATTAAAAAATGAAAAAAAAAATATCTTTGTACCAATAAGTGTTATTTATTTATTATTATTATTTTTTTGACGTTTTAGTTATTGGTGTGTCATTCGGGAAGTCATTAGCTGACGTTGAGTTGACACACCAATAAGAGGGTCGGGTATAATGGCAAAAATCATTGCCGAATCCTACGTGTCAACACAATTGGCGAAGCCGAATGCTCGCCACCACACCAATGAAGCTCGCTGCCACTTCCTTCCCCACAAAATCGACGAAGTAAAATAAATAAATAAAGAAATCTTAACTGTTGGAATGCAACGAGTATATTTGTTTAAAATTCATCACAAGATCTTGAAGCCAAGAATTGTAACAACCTTCGAAGCCTAACGGATTGTTTTGATTTAGGTTGTAAGGGTCACGAAAAGTGTATGGTTTATATGTGTGATTCGAGTTTTCTGTGAAACAAGAATCAAAAGGGTTCATGTTTTCTACGTGGTTTAGATTTGGTAACTAAATCTGGTAGATAAGAAAGAAAATGAGATAGATTTGTATGTATGTGGGGTTGGTGATAAGAGGTGAGTTAGCCCACTGTATATATATAAAAAAAAAATTGGTAAAATTTATGATTTTTTATTATTATTATTATTTTTTATTTATAATTTTATTTTATTTATTTATTATTTTTTTTTTTTGTGTTTTTTCCAGTTTGTTTGAAAAAATAGAAAAATAAAAATAAAACTGAGGTAGGTGGTGCTCAAATGGCTATGTTGTGTTTAGTTGTGAGTGAAAGGGTATTTTGAAGTGTGAGTATTGAAATGATGTGACATCCGATGAGACCCAAATGGCTAAAAAATGGATGTCATGACACCCGATGCTCTAAGTGTTATTTATCTCACACTGCACCTAGCTCTCTAATTGCGAAAGTTTGATATCATTTGCCAAAATAAGTATAATATCGCTTTTTACAAATCTTACTTACCAAGATCATTAGTGATTATGACCAGATAAAACGAATGGCTATCATGCTGACAAAATGCTGTTACTGTTACAGTAGCTTTTACAACATGCAAATTCAAATCAACATAAGTATACGTCCTTATTCTTTTACCGCTTCAATCAATATAGCACATTCAAAAACTTCAGACGGAAAAATCATTTCGTGAACCCTCAGCTAATGGTTCAATCTCTTTGCTTCAGCAGCTTTACCATAATGGCATAATGCTGACACATGTGTGCTAGTGAACACTAGAGCTGTGTATACACAAGCACAGATTTTGCATACTCGCTCAGAAACAAAGATGACGGCATTTTGAATTAAACCTTTCCTGATAGTCGGTATACAAATTCAGCATGGAGTGCATGTCCTCCCTGCATCATACAACGTTTAGGATCTGTCATATAATAGATATCTAGAACAGGGCCATGATTGTTCAACCGTGGGATTGTTTGTCAGATAGGTATTCACTAGAGGTTGCAGAATGGGCGGGTAGAGTAATGGGTCAAAAGTGGTCAGGTTGACCCACAAGCACTTTTCTCCACTTATATTTTCTAGAACTAGTTGGATGTGTTAAATATGAATATGGAAACGATGATATAATCTAAGCTTTTCAACAAAGGCAACATGAGATTGCATGCATAAAAAATACGACCACTTTCAACATACTTAACCAAAATAGATTCATTTATAAGTAAACGGGTCAAACTTTCGACCTCTAATCTGTTCACCTATAAATTTGTTTATCTAGGGTCCTGTTTTCCACCCACAATATCCTAAATGGTAGCATAACTTTCATGATGAGCAACTTTTCAAACTAAAGATGTTAAGAACCTCTCGGACCATCTAGTTTGAATAATGAGATGAATGTTGTAATTTTTCGAATGACTCACCTTATAAGCTATGATATTTGCAATTGGGAGCCCTTGACTACCATTTCGAGCAAAGAGAGAAACATCACCAATAAAATCCAGAATCTTGTGCCTGCATGGCTCCTCGGGTGCACGCAAAGGTGGATTCAGCAAACCTTTACTGGTACTAGAAATTAACATAAAGACCATTCAGCACAATGATCAGATGCAGAACACTTTTTAAAATTTTCAGATACCTTTCACAATTTATGGTTATGGCTATTCAGATAGATATATAAGAAAACTGAAACATCAAAAGCAACTATTCTGCAAAGCATCTCACCTGAAAACAACAGCATTCTCTGCAGAACCCCCTTTAATGAGCCCTGCACCACGCATTTTCTCCACCTGCAACATTCGTTCCAACATAGAAATACAAACATGAACCAATTAGCATGAATAATGAAGAAAAAAGAATTTGAATTAAACTGTTCTTTACCATACTGATTCAAGATGAAACACTTGCAAATTGTAAAACATTAATTAAGGAAAAGTGAACTTTATATAGTAATGTTACTTTGCACTAAAACTACAAAGAAATTCGTTTGCATATGACCACACTGAAAGATTCTTGCTGTTGTTGTAAGTTGCATCGATAGATTTTAAAGAACTATTTGGCTTAGCCAATAAGACAGATATCAGCATGACGTTATATTGGGATTACATAAACAAGTAACAGCATCTTAGCATGTTAAGTTGTAATATCCCAACATGTGATGAAGGAAAGAGGAGCAACGACAGACCTCTTCATAAACACAGAAGGTTCTTGAAGGAGCTATTTGCTTAGAATAGTAAGAGTCGGTGCCAAATACGGAAGAGAACCATTGGAGACCAATAGCTGGTACCTGAAATTGTACATATAGAAGTCAGTAACAAAAGATCCAGTCGACTATATGTCCAAATTTAAAAACCTTTTGGCAAATGAATGCCTTACTGGCCACTGATCACACTGCATATGTGATCAAAAGCATTACCCGAGGAAAATGAATTCCGTAACTGATATTAGTTTCCTTAGAAGGGCATGCAGCTATAAAAGAATCTCCTTTTGACACTTGAACAGGTTGAGTAAGATATGGTGCTAGTTTATCACAACTTCTGCCATTGGAATCCATAGCAACCGTCAGCCCAACTTGCTCGATAGCCTCCACCCATTCCCTAGCCGACCCATCAAAAATGGGAACCTGTACCAGTCATTGAATCAGTCAACCTTCTGAACCAATCAATTCAAATTTCCTAATAGGCCAAACCAGCTGTCAAGGAGTCACAAGTTAGTTTGGTAGTGTTTGGCATTGCATTTTGTAAGCGGTCATCTGATTGATATGTTTCAAGTCGTTGGGCGTAGAGAAACTGATCATATCAGGTGTATTATGGGGGGTGTTTGGGTCTTTGGGATGCTGATCTTAAAGTGGTTATTTGCTTAAATATAAGCAAAGTGCCAAGCTGATTATTTTTAAGTGCTTATTTCAATGGAAAATAACTCAATTAGTAATTATTACCAAACGTCTGAGACTTCTTATCTGCTTCAAATAAGCAGATAAGCAATTCCAAACACCCTCCTACTTATCTATACATGTGCTACTGCAAAAAACTACTAAGCCAGATTATCCAACTATTTAAACGCTTATCCAAACACTATCTAACCATGTTCCGTTATACAATTTTTCCTATCAAACACGTAATTACTTTTTGATCACAATGCCAAAATGATCATACCTCAGCTAGCGTGTCACTTTGATCAGAGCTAACAATCTCGATACGACAATTATCAACACCAGTCCCTTCCAAAGCCGAAAGCAAATGCTCAACAGTCCTCACACTCCATCCGTCTTTACAAACCGTAGTACATAAAGGCGACACCTCTTGCGTATACTCAATCGACGCAGGAATCAAACTCGCACCAAATTCAAAGTACCTTCCTTTTCCAGCAACCTCAGGCCATAACCTCACAGTCGTATTTTTGCCCGAATGAAGCGCTATTCCTGTTTTTTCGATACAGTTTCTGATCGTATGCTGCTGCTTACCTGTCTGCAATTATAAAGTAAAGGGTGTTTGTTAAACCATTTTTTTTTTTGGCTTATTTTGAGACTAATGGCCTTATATAAAGCTTATTATGATATAAGAAACTTTTATAAGTCTCAAGATAAGCCGAAATCAAATAAGCTGGTGAGCTCACAAATAAAGCTTAAACAAACACCTCCTAAATAAGCTTATTTGTGGGCTTATTTGATTTCTGCTTATATTTCATAAGCCCAGATACATATGAGCTTATATAAGGTTATAATGATTTGACTGGACAGATTAATTTGTGTGAAAGTTGTTTTTTGAATCTTTTGTGTAAAAAAAAAAAAAAAAAAAAAAAAAAAAAAAAAAAAAAAACTTGCGAAATGAATCATGTAAGTTTTATGAATAGAATGATGGGCGTACGGATATCCATGAGATTAAGGCGGTGGATTTGAGAGCGGCGTTACGGAGTGTCATTCTACACCATCAACTTCAAATTTGATAAGTATTTTGATTTTCAAAGAGATTTAAGTATTTTGATTAAGTATGAGTGTTTTTTTTTTTTTTTTTTTTTTTTTTTTTTTTTTTTTTTTTAAATTGCAAAAATGTACACTAAAGTATTACGTAGTATGAAATTGCAAAAATGAGACCGAGTCATAAAGGCGTGCAAAATTGCCATTAACGTTTCGTAAAAATGCAAAATAGCCACCGAGAGCGTTTTTCCGTTAGTTTCCTCGTTAAGTGCTACGTCATTGAGGGTAGTATTGTCATTTTATTGTTCATATTTAATCAGTTGCCGCCATAATAACCTCGGCGTTTGAGAATCAATGCGACATGACCTCAATGGCTAAATTTGCAAAGTAAATTATAACTTTTAACCCCATAAACCCCTACAACCCACGCTTGCAAAACACGACTCGATGTAACAGTTAAAAAAACACGGTTTGCAGAAAATGGAATCATCACCAAATACCGCAGTAATAACCACCACCATCACCAAAACCACCACCACCAACACACACGTTGAAACATCAACGTTGGTCACCACAACCACAAAACAAATCCTTGAAGGACGTCAATGTCCACGTTGTAGTTCATATGACACTAAATTTTGCTACTACAACAACTACACCGTATCACAGCCTCGTCACTTTTGATGTAGCTACCGTAGACACTGGACTCATGGTGGCGTTCTCCGGAACATCCCTGTTGGAGGTGGTAGTCAAAAAAACACAAAAAGGAAAAAACCCATGAACCCCACCACCACTTCGGCTTATGTTACCACTTTTGATCAGCCGGAGTACCAGGAGTTCCAGGAGTACCAGAGTCTGATGCCGCCTCCCTAGAGCCTGCTTTCGCTTCCCCAGAGACTCCTGCCGCCTACCCAGGGCCTGCCGCCGCCTCATTGTTCCGGATGAAGGCAATGGGTTTGTGTCGTCGTTGCTGGAGGATGTTTGTTTTGAGGATGGTGTTTGGCCATTTTGTGGCAGTTAAGCTAGTTTCTTTGTTTAATGTTTGTCTTTTGTTTGTAGTGGCTCATGTACCCCATCTTTTTGGTGAATGGTTAAGTGTTTGGTTGTAAATTTAACTGATCTTGATCTTTTGGCTACTCGATATCTTTTGGTAATAATTACCCAAAAGGACACAAATTGACTATCCTGTTTGACCTTTGCAAATGAATGTACATGCACAAAACTACCCAAAATTACCTAAATTGACAATCAAGTTTGACTTTTGCAAATGAATGTACATGCACAAAATTACCCATTTTGACAATCTTTGTTTGACTTTTAACAAAGCAACATAACATAATTAATACATCAGCATAACATAATTAATCAATAAAGAGCAACATAACATAATTTATAATTCAAAAGATAACTTGATTAACAAATAGCAACATAATATAATTTGTAATTCAAAAGGAACCAAATACATCATGGTTACCATATCCCAATGACCCAACCACATACTCCTAAAGTCCTTTAACAAATGTGTGCTTGTTAAAGACCTTCAGCTTCGCTTCGGTAATCTTCTTCTTCAATTCCAAAAGGTCGATAACGTCGGACTTTTGATGCTTCTTAAAATACTCTAAACACTTGAACATCTGCACCGAGGGACGCACAAGCTCCATTTCATGTATGTACAGATGTACTTGTTCCTTTGATTAACAATATCAAGCAACTCTTGATATGCCTTTGTCAGATCTTTCGCATACTTCATATCCCGCTGTGTCTCCCTATAAAAATAAACAGTCATTTGGTATGGTAACTTAGTTGAGTTAGCAGCCGCCTCTAGTTCCTGAAGAAGCACAAATCGAGACATTCTTACACCTTTTGCTACAACTTCTGTTTTAGTGTTTTTTGTTAATGGATGAATGAGGAAGTTACTTGGGTCATATCATATAAATAAGTGGGGTAATTACATATGGAAATGTGTTTTAGGCGTGTTTAGTTAATAAATGCTAAACGTTTGGGTTACCAACATACACATCCCAAAATTGCCTAGTTTTTTTGCTTCCATTAGATTAGATAAAAGGTTATGCAACCATTGACCCTAGTAAATTATTACATAACCGGTAGATAAACTTTAGAACAAGTACATACTGTTATAATCTTCCACTACAACACCATAGCAGAAGTATAACAGATTATTGACCTAAGCATAAAAGCATAACCATTATTTAGCATCATCCTTGGGTGTCTTGTCAACCATGAGTCTTCTCCGCTTGATTGACCTTCCTTGATCTTCAAACTTTTCCCCTGCAAGCACTCCATGTTGCCCAATTCCATTTTATTCAAGCATTCATCTGGTATCAGAGCCCCATCTGGCTCATCTCCTTGTTTAGCAACCACTTTAGCCTTAATCACATCTCTATCCACAACTGATATACATCCCTCATCTCCAACTGGTATAACAGCCCCATCACAAACTCTTTGTTCACCATCTCCAACAACTTCAACACACTGATCATCTGGAATGACAGCCCCATCACAAACTCTTTGTTCACCATCAACACCATCAGAAACTACTTGCTCACCATCATCACCATCAAACTCAGCAACTTCCAAAATTGCAAACGTTTCTTCACCAACTGCCACAAGTGGAAGCAAACTGAAACTAATTGGTTGAGCAAAAATAGCATACATTTGTGTTCCTTCTTCAGCTGCAACAACATCATCAAGTTCATCCAATGCATGATCAATTTCAGCAAACATGTCACTAATCTCTTGAGTTTCTTGAGGCTCTTGCGGCTCTTGAGGATCTTGAGGCTCTTGAGGCTGTTGAAGCTCTTCAGGTTCAGGAGGCTCTTGAGGCTCTTCAGGTTCAGGAATATCAACTAAATGGTATGGATCATCATGCCATTCAACATTAGTTCCTTGATCCACCTCTTCATCATGCCATTCAACATTAGTTCCTTGATCCACCTCTTCATCACTTGTGTCATCATAATACACATCATCAAAATTGAGGATCTTGAGGCTCTTGAGGCTGTTGAAGCTCTTCAGGTTCAGGAGGCTCTTGAGGCTCTTCAGGTTCAGGAATATCAACTAAATGGTATGGATCATCATGCCATTCAGCATTAGTTCCTTGATCCACCTCTTCATCATGTCATTCAACATTAGTTCCTTGATCCACCTCTTCATCACTTGTGTCATCATAATACGCATCATCAAAATCGAGCATATCTGTAGACTCCTCACTTAAATCCTCCACCATAAACTCTTAGTCAATCTCTTCCAATAACATTCTGAATTGAAACTCATCACTCATCCTTTTTGTATGATTTGCAATCATTTTTTCGGCACAAAATGTTGGTGGGAAGTCACTGTCAGAATCAGTATCAAAAACAGGTCCAGCCTTCTCAGGTTGGCTTGTCTTATGCCACTCAAACAACAGCAATTTCCCATTGTTTCCAGTCTCACCATCAACATCCTTTTCAGCAGGATCATTCACTATTTCTTCTATCACCACACCCTTGCCCTTAGTAATCATTCGCTCCATCATCTCACACTCAACAATTGAAACACCGATTTCAATATACAACTCCAATTGTGTAAATATAGGAACATACCCCACAAGTGTCTTCACATCTTCGTCAGACTTTAGTGGTAGCAAACCATCATCCAGTGACTCCCCAGGTATCCTAAAGTGAGTAAACATAAGGGTACTATCTGAGTAACCAAAATCCTCTAACATTTCGCCCAATGAGTCCATGGAGAAAACGTCAGAGTGAATTCCGTCAAACCAATCTTTATCTCCAAAGAGATACTTTCTTCATGGTTTTGAGGTAAATTCACCATTGTGATGGATTTGCAAAGAAAACACCTTTTCATTCAAATCTGTGCAACACATAAAACATCAATTACTTCCAACAACAATAACAAGTTTAAATGGAAAACATTAAAATGGAACAGAGTATTCTTACTATAAATGATTCCTAAATCAGGGATCGGGGTACTGCATGCGCGATTTTGCCAAAGCTTAACCATTCTCAAAATCTTTACTTGTGAATTTAATGTTCATGAAAGAAATTGGGACACATATTTAAACTATTGCTTTAAAGGACTAAATTTGAAAAACAAACACTGGCAATTGAGGTGAATGGCGGGAAATGAACTAAAATGACAATACTACTCTCAATGACGTAGCACTTAACGAGGAAACTAACGGAAAAACGCTCTCGATGGCTATTTTGCACTTTTACGAAACGTTAATGGCAATTTTGCACGCCTTTATGACTCGGTCCCATTTCTGCGATTTCTTAATACTTTAGTGACCATTTTTTCAATTTACCTAAAAAAATGTTATGAGCGCTCTTACTCTTATTAATAAGAGATGGGAAGACGTTTTTTTTCTTTTTTTTTTTTTTTTTTTTTTTTTTTTTTTTTTTTTTTGAGTCAGACCCAGTTAGACATATAACATATTACTTAGTAAGAGGTGGGGGGCTTGTCTTACTGCCTCTTACTCGATAAGAGATTGAAGACTCTTGTTAATATAATATATTTGATGGTTTATTAACTATGTTATATTTATAATAAAAAACTTATTCCATATTTACATAAGTTACTTAAATAAATTGCATAAACGAGCATTTAAAATCATTCGGACAATTATACAAAAACAAACAACATAATTTCGTTCAGATTTATACTTTCTAGCCACATCTTACTAGTAAAATGTGGTTGTTAGATTCAGACCTAAATTTTTTTAATGAAACAAACACACCCTTACTCATTTTTAAGACCTCAATTAAATTAGCCTGAGCGTGTAAAATCTTATAGCTTATAAACTATTGTATAAGCTTGCGGGACAAACAAAACTTATTTAAAAGTTCAAGCTCTTACAAGCTCCCATAAGCTTGTTGCCAAACACAAAAGCTCATACTCTACTTATTTTTACGAATCTAATTTTTCTAATGTATTTCCAGCTTCTTTTTCATCTTCAAGTTAAGTCAAAAGTAAGCCAAATAAATAGACTTGCAAAATATAAGTCTATGTCAAATAAGTTCATTTTCCAACAAAAAGATGAGCTTTAACAAGGATTGTCGTTGTTCACGCGTTGCGGCGTGATGATTCTCATTAATGTAAAATTGTGTACATGCAAATTTCTCTTTTGAAACGTTAGACATCGTAAATTAAACTCGCGACTATGTGTAAATTTCTTTTTTTAAACGTAAAGTACATCGTAAATTAAACTCGTGACGTTGGTTATCATGCTTTCAATTAACACACCAAGAATACAAAATAGAAAGTCGAAGAAATTATATTCACATAAGGTTCAATACAAAGTAGAAGATTAAAGAGAGTTAAAAGGGTTAAATTATAAATATATGAAATGAATAGTAAAATTTTTGATAATTATCTATACTACTTATAATACATTTTGCACATTCTCTCCTATTTGATTTTTAAGATTTTCATATTTAAATTTTTAAGTAAAATACAAGTTATCAAACACAAAGAACAAGTATTTAAAGCACAATATTTTAAGGACCACATAATCAGGGGGCTTGTGGTCTAGTGATAAAGGCTTAAGTAGTTAAGCGAGCCCAAGCTCTAATGATATCAGGCGAATCGGGAATAGGAGTGGGGTTATCCCCTAAGAAGAGGCTCGCGGTTGGTATCTCTGCCCGAGGATGCGACATTAACTCGATCCAACAACTAACATCTAACAACAAACCCGCCGTTAAAAAAAAAAAAAAAAAAAATAGACCACATATCTCTTACAATTAATACACCCCATCACATATTAATACAAGTTATAAAACACAATGCACAAGAATTTAAAGCACAAGTATTTGTACATGTACAACAATTCTGTCGACCTCCTTTAAGGACCACATATCTCTTAAAATTATTACATCCAATCACATATTAATACAAGTTATAAAACACAAAGCATAAGTATGTAAAGAAAAAAAATTTTATGACAGACACAAAAAATTCAAGACGGTGCATTGCTAGATTGCTATGTCTCGAACTTGTTTAAAGGTGTCCTCTTTCATAGTTTCAAACTAGTTTTGCAACCCGCGCGTTGCTGCGGAATTCTTTTGTTGCCGTTAAGTGTTATTTCCTTAACGAACCGGCACAACCTAGAACATTGTACCAAAGATTTGCCAAATATATTGATATTTATTGAAGTCTTGAAAGTTTTACAAATTAATACTTGTTTTCGTTGGAAAAATGATTTCGTGAACAATGGTGCAAGTTTCGTAATTTTTCGAGTACGTTTGCTATGTCAAATGAGCCCCGGAGTGATTTCGTGAAAAGTTTAACCCCATTTGGCAAGAATAGCCCCTCCTCCCGAAAGTTACAAAACCCACCCTCACTTTTCAATTTACATTTCACTTTCCTCCCCATTATATATAAAAACCCACATTTTTATATTTTATTACATTTTCACACAAAACACACACACACACACACACTATTTCTCTCTCTAAAAATCTTCTCCCACCTCTGTCTCTCTCTACCAATGCCGGCCACTACCATCTCCGGCCAACTTCCGGTCACCGGAAAATTTTCCGGCCACTTTTACTTTTTTACACCAAAAGATAGATCGGGACGTGCTCGTTCCGGAAGTACGTGTCAATCGTTTCAAAACCGCCCGGAGACCACCACCACGCCACCACCGCCGCTGCCACGCCATGCCGCCACCACCTCCCCTTCGTTTTCTTGGTAACCGAGCACACCACCACTATTTTTCTCATCTTTTCTTTAATAAAAATCTTTGTTAACAAAACCCTAATTATTATTTTTGTTAGATCCGAATATATAAATGTTTTGTTGATGAAAATGGTTTTAAAACTTGTGTTAAAATCTCGTGTGGGCCCCTTTTCCCCCTCTTCTCGTCACGGCAGCCGAGCCACCACCACCACGAAGTCGACTCGGTGTGGTGGGGAGGTTTATACTATTGTTGTGGTTGTGTTATTTGGTTGTTTGTTTATTTATTTAAAGTTATGTTTGGATTTGGTTGAGTTTGAGATGCCGCTTGGTTTGTTTGGTATTCGGCCAAGACCCACGATGTTGGCCCAAATTAAAATATCGAGCTCGAGAATATAGGCATATAAGCGGGAGCCCAATGGCATCGGAAAAAAAAATTAATGTAGCGTTTACTGTAGCAGGTACAACATGCCACAGCAACGGTTACTGTTAAGACAACTATTACGCACAACACTTTGAAGCATTTTTTTGGTGCTACAGTAAACCTCTTGGGGTTTAGTATATTATATAATTCTATCAAACAAACAAATTTTGGATCTCCTAAAAAAAATACAAGAAAGTCAATAAAAAAAATGAAAACGTCAAATCAAATTAATTGTCAACAACCAACAACAAGATCAAACCACATCATTCACTCCCCATTTTACAGTCATAAACGAGGGGTTGTGCCCGCGCGTTGCTGCAGGGTAGTGTGCGGCAAAAGATTGACAATAAAGAGCAGCTATGAAAGCAGAATAAGAGGTTTTTACATACATAGTTAAGTTGCGGTAGGCCGCTAGCAAGGTGTTACAAAAGAATGTTACATGTTTTGATACATATTTGCGCAGCTGCACAAATATTGCACAAAACACTATTTGCTAGCAAGTTGTACATACAAAATGACCTAGTGTGTTGATACATAGGCAGCACTGTTGCTTTCAAACGGCGTTAAACAGTTTCAATATATACATTGGATGCAGGCAGTAATAACAAAAGATAGTGAGCTGTTTTTGATGGTGAGTGTAGCATCACTGATTTTTTTTTCTTTACAACAGCTGCACTTTTGAGTTTTCCTGCTAATGAGCTTGAACCTGTTGCTGTATATATGAACAGAAAAAAGGAAAAGGTATTAGCAAGAATGTATAACTGTTCTGTATGATTGCATGATTTAAAGAATATAGTTAAACAGTGTAAGGATATGTGAGCATGGAAAGTTGTTTTAGTGGATGCAAGGATATTAGACTATTTATTTATTTATTTACTCAATTATTGTTGTGTCTTTTCTACGGGTATATAAATATGTGTGTGTGGTTTTATTTGTTTAGGATGAGTCATTATAATCATCTAGTCTGCGTGTAAGCAATATGGGTCAAACACCTAACATTGATCAACTTCAACGGGAATGTGGTTCTAATCAGCTGAAGCATTGTTTCAAGTATTTGTTTGTGCAAGAGTGGAATGAAAATGAGGCTCTTATTATGTATCTTGGTCAGAAATGTGCAGATCTAGAGACAAAGTTTGAAAGGAGAGATGAGCTTATTCAAGAGGCTCAATCATTTGGCCCTTTTCATGACGTAGCTACTGATGGAGCTGATTGCATGATTCAGACACAGCAGAGAGACCGAGACATTTTAGGTGCATTGCTTGGGGTTTTGGATTTGGCTCGTGATGGGAGGGCTGAGAAGGAGCAGCATGTTGGTTTGATGGATTTGAAGGATTAAGTTGTGCGTAGTTTTGTAACAGTGTCTGTAAGTGTTCTATGAAGAAGGTTGTCTGTATTTTAAGTTTGGTGTAATGTTCGTAAAAGAACGATTGTTATGAATAAATTTTGTTTTCCATGGTTATTGTTGGGTTTTATAATTGAGTTGATAAATACAAAACTACAAGTGAAGAATGAAGACAATGCAAAATACAAGGACTTGCTTTACAAAGAAGTTTTTATTTATTACTCCTTCGTAGTATTTTGTAAACCTTAATCCTCTAGTATATAAAGAGGACATGGGTCATTAGTTTTATGTGCACAAAGTAAAGATGTAGACGTCTAGTAAAGGTGTGTGTTTGTGTCTAGGCGTAGTCTTATTGTAGACGCCTAGATTAGTTGTAGTAAAGATGATGACGAGAAACTTTGTTCAATAATAATGATATTTGTTTATTCCGCTGCGTATCATGTTTATTGTCATTGTTATTGTTTAACCCTAGTGCTCAGAACGGTCCAAGGAGTCTAACAAACTCCACAATTGGTATCAGAGCCGGGTTAGCTTGTTACCTAGGGATTCTACAAGGTTTGTTGTCGAAGAGAGCAGATTTGAAGAAAAGGGTTTCGTTATTTTTCTGCTGCTGTGGTAATAAGAAATTTTCTTAGCGACAAAGGTACATCGTATAATTAATTTAATTAGATTTGTTGTATTGCACGTGATACTTACAAATTCTATGTCCGATTCATTCTACAACAACCTCAGTACTGATTTGTTGATAGATTAATTAAGGAGTCGGTGCAATTTGCTTTACATATATGTGTTCTCGTGTTCTGCTAAGATTCAATTTTTGGTTTGTACTGATTGGCTGATCCAAGAAGAATGCCTTGTACCTATTAATTATAAGTCAGAGCATTATGATCATGGTCAGTATAATTTTCAAGTCAACCTTATACTTAATGATTGTACAATATTGATTGGCTAATTAAGGTGCAATTAATGGGACGGTGCACAATATCACTTCAATTCATTAAACCTCGTACTGAACAAATTGGTTGATTAATTAATCAATTATTTATGAGGTTAGTGGGTAGGTGGTCATGGTAACAAAAAGGATTTTAATTCTCATTAGTGAATCGAAGGTCAGTTGTAAATAATAACGAAAGTCGGTAATAATTGTTTATTGTGGTAGTGGATATGAATAATTAACCTCGTACAAGTATTACATGAATTAATGAGTTCTCATCACGTGATGGCTGTTTGTTGTTCATAATTAATTGAAGATTTGAAAGTCGGTCAATGATAATTATGAATTTAATGGGATGGTGGAGAACATGGGTCGGTGTGTTTTATTTGGTGGACCTAATTCAAGATCGACGTTTGATGTTATATAATACAAGAATCGTGGGTCGATGGTTGAGGTTAATACATGGTGGCTACAAAAGATTTTATCCGATTGAATTGGTTGGTGTATTCATCATTCTCTCAAAATTCTATGATCGTGGTCAGTGAGGGTATGATTTTATATTACAAGGGAGTTGTCTGTCGTTTATGCAAATATAAGAATAACCTCGTACTGGCTCAACAATATGATTAAATTGAAGTTAATGATGTGTGGCACTGTTTTTGATATGTTATTCTTCTTAAATAAATGCGTGGATCAGTGGAATAAAGTTTATTATATGGGACAATTGAATATACTAATCATAGGTTGTCTACACATGGTTTTGATCTGTCGATAGTTTATCATTATAGTAGGGTCAGTAGCAGTGGGACGGTGCTTAGGATATTCTCGTATCATGCATTGGAATATATTATTGGTATATCTAATAGAGTTGTTGAAGTGTTGCTTGATGATTGGATTCTACTGCTGCTGCTTCGAGTTTCTACTACCATTGAAAAAGTTCTGCTGCTACGCAACTTGGATACTAATGCTCTAACATGATTCTGCTGCTGCGCTATTTGATACTACTGCTGCACATATCGAGTTGTTTCTACTGCCGCGTTTACGCTGAGTCTTATGAGCATGTGTTACAAGGAGTAAGGGGAAGTCGAGATGGGTTCGATATCAGATTATTTATACTTTGGTTCTTGACTTATATTGAGAGATGATTTTACACACACAAAAGGTTGTTGGTTAACACACACAAGAAGTTGGTTTATGTTCTTAAAAGTTTTAATGGCTCGTTATTATTGGATTAATTGATTACGAAGAAGATTGATTATCATTTATTTGATGTTGTAGTTGAGTTTCACAAGTTTGTGTTCTTATCATATCTCAAAGTGGGGGTGTTACACTTTGAAGATAACTTGTTTGTTTTATACGGTGGTGACGAAGACTTGTCAAATCTAGTTTTCATAGGTCAAGGGGAGGATGGATGAAGACCTAGTTAACTATCACTTGGAGTTACGTTATTGTGCTCGGTGTCTCATTGAAGATGGGGATTTTGTCAAGAGATTGCAGTCTACTTATATATTTGCTTTTAGATATAAGTTCAAAGTCACGTGGTTAGTACAAGACATAAGACACAAGTTTGGGATATTCTACTTCTTCATCAAGTTCGTTATATTTGGTTTTCTTCACATGTGATCATTACATAGAGCCTACAAAATTGAAGATTCAAGAGATGGTAAACATATTGGTTTCAGGGGAAGCTTATTGATTAAATGTTTAACCATCTACATGCACCATTCGAGGGGAAGGTTTTTGCTATTATGAGTTGATATTACTACTGCTGGTTTACGTTTCTATTGTCTTGAGTTCATTTTTAGTAAGAATTTTGGTGTACTTCATGGAGGGTAATTCGAGACTTTGGAAGGCTGGATTGGAAGTGTAATATTGGTTCGTGGTTGTGAAGATCAAAGTTGCTTCTACTTAGTTTCCCTTAGTGGCTTATGACAAAAAGGGGAAAAAGAGTTTACTTGAAGATTTGCAACTTGAAGATCCTTGGTGGTACATGTTATTTAAGTTCGCGTAGTTAGCTTAAGGGGAAGGTTGCTTCATTCATGAAGATCAAGATGAAGGTTTTGTAATTATCAACTAGGGGAAGATTGTTAGGTTTTATAATTGAGTTGATAAATACAAAACTACAAGTGAAGAATGAAGACAATGCAAAATACAAGGACTTGCTTTACAAAGAAGTTTTTATTTATTACTCCTTCGTAGTATTTTGTAAACCTTAATCCTCTAGTATATAAAGAGGACATGGGTCATTAGTTTTATGTGCACAAAGTAAAGATGTAGACGTCTAGTAAAGGTGTGTGTTTGTGTCTAGGCGTAGTCTTATTGTAGACGCCTAGATTAGTTGTAGTAAAGATGATGACGAGAAACTTTGTTCAATAATAATGATATTTGTTTATTCCGCTGCGTATCATGTTTATTGTCATTGTTATTGTTTAACCCTAGTGCTCAAAACGGTCCAAGGAGTCTAACAAACTCCACAGTTATGTTCATTGGTGTTGGATATTTTTTAAAGTGATTGTAGCAATAAAGATAAAGTTTATTATCAGTGGTTGGGTGTGGATGGAATGCAAAGGTGTGCAGAAAACAGTAATTTTTGTGACTTTGTGCAAGTGGAAAGGAATCCACTAAAATAGGTGTCAAATTTGTTTATCTGTGAGTGAACAATAATGGAGCATGAGCTTGCTTTAAGAAAACAGTAATTCTTGTGAGTTTGTGTAAGTGGAGAAGGGTACGTGTGTGGCAATTTGCATATGCAAGTGAAATTTGGTGCAGAAGCACTTGTATAATTGGTGTTGTTTTGTTGCTATGCATGAAGCATAATGCACCATGTGTTGAGTGTTTGTTGTTGTGAATGACAATGTCACATAGTGTTTAACTATAATGTAGATATTAATAGTGCCATCTTTGTTTTTTTATGTTTTTCTGTATCCTTTTTATTTTTTATTATTTCTGTTTACATTGTACCTATATAAAGGGGTTTTGGTTGCATGTTATTTTGTTATGAATAAGTGTTTGTATCTACATTAAAAAAAAAGTAGGCAATGGCAAGGCGTCCTAAATGTCATCAGCTTAAAAAGGATGCAAATTCTAATAATTGGCCAGAGATGCTAATTTTTTATTGTCAACAGGCTTCGATGGAAAGCATTCAAATGGCAAGACAAATAAATGAGGTGTGTGTAAGGTTGGTTGCCATTATTGCTGAAAGAGGGCATTTCATTGAGGAACTGGAAACTGTTGGGAACATACATGCACAAAAGATGGCAGAGCATTTAAAAGTGGCCCAAGTAAAAGATGATCAAAAGATTGAAGATATGGTGACACTCGTACATGAACTGGATCTAAATGCTCGTGCGATGGATGTGTTTGTTCTAAAATCTAAGGGAGTTGTTGATTTTTAAGTGCGAGGTTGTTTTGTGGTGAACATGGTCGGTCTGTTTGTGTAATATGTCTTTTTAAAGCAGTGTGTGAAATAAAGCTAGGAATAAAGTGTATGTTATGTTTGTAAGAAAATGCTTGTTATGAATAAAATTTGTTTTTTTTTAATAGAAATAAAATGTAATGTAAAAATGTAAAGTTGGGCCAAATACAGTAAGTCTTGTAACTCTGTATAATTTGGGAAGAATCCAAAGCTGTTGCAGCACATTTGTTACTAAATTCAATATGAAGGTATGGTTTACCTATGTGCTATGTTGTCGGGTTGTGGATAAAATACAATGAGATATAGGTGCTATTAAACTTAGTTTTTCTATTTAAGAGGTTGTACCATTGCATTTAGTTGCACAACTTATATCATAAGCTGCAGTAAGAAACAAACTAAAAGAAACCATGTCAAGGCGGCCTAAATGTGATCAACTTAGAAATGAGGCTAATTCTAACAACTGGTCTGAGATGTTAGTCCTATATTGCCGTCAACGTGCAATCGAAGATATTCAAATGGCACAGCAGATAAATGGAGTTTGTGGGAGGTTACTTGGTGTTATTCGTGAAAGAGCTAGTTTTATCCAGGAGTTAGAAACTGTCGGAAATATGTATGCTCAGAAGACAACAGAATATCTAAGGGAGGTGCAAGCAAAAGATGATCAAAAGCTAATGCAGATGCGTGTGATGGCAAGTGAATTGGAGCTAAATGCTCGTAACAATGATGTGTTTATTATGAAGCTTAAGGGGTTGATGGATTTTTAAGTGTATGCTCATAGTAGTTAAACATTGTTGTTTAGTGTTATATGTGATTTATATTTGGTGTATTTGTATTTTTAGTTTTGTTGGCAATGGTATTGTAATATGTGGTTAAAGTCTGGCTTGTGTGATTGTAAAATATCAATAAAATAAAAGTGGTTGTGTATTATTAGTAAAGTTTTCAATCTGACCTTTTTGCTTTTTGACATCTGATGGCTCATATTGGAATAAGGCTCTTTTTGCTGTTTTGGTTTTAGCATCTTCATCTGCCTTGTTCTTTAAATCATCTTCAGTGATTTTTGTTGGACTTGTTGCCGGTGTTCCTGTGTTTAAAGAAGAAACTATTAATGTGTGTGGTTGCAAGTATTAAGGTTAATCAACAGTAAATCTAAAGTTAGATGGTTTTACGTGTGGCAGTTTCTATCGGCACTGGTGTTTTGTGCTCAGCTGCAGTTGAACATGCTTGTAGTGTTTGTGTCATGGTTTCTTCATGTGGCTTCTCTTGTGGACCTTCGTGGTATGTTATTGTAAGAGGTGCTACTGCTGGTAGTTTTTATAAGAAAAAGAATAAATATTAGCATTTAGAAATTTTACTTTGAGGTAAGACAAAGTGTTTACAAAGATAGTGCTACCTGGTTGCAGCTCTATCGATTTTGCTGATTCTTTATTAACATTTCTTTTGTTAAAGACTTGATCTAGCACGAAAGTTGTTTTTTTGCTGAAATGGAATTGGAAAATATTTTTTTGCCCTTCAAGCTCAAAGATCTGAGGTGGTATTAGCTGAGGGTCCTCTGCGTTGTGTATTGCAAGAAGCTCTTCACATGTATACCCTGTAACTTCATCCGCTGCTGGTGTAAAGAAAGTGAGCGGAGCTGTTGCTGATTGATCTGTGATAAAACCGTTGAAGTTGTACCTGCATATGGTTAACAATGTTGAAAACTTAGTTATTTTCTTATATTTTTTGTGTTTTTTAGTTTTGAATCAGCAAACAGCAAAGTATGACAAACCTATAGTGTGGTTTGTCTTGCCTTCCATGATCCACACAACGGTAAATTCCATCATCTTCTGTTACTTTTAAAAAACATTGAGAGCAAGACACATAAAACCAACTTCTTGTGATATCGATGTTTGTAATTGTAGCGTTTGAAGTAAATTTGACCCCCTACAAAGAATAACATAAATAGTGAAGAACCAACAAAGAAAAAATTATGTTGAATCTGCATGTGGTGTGCAAAATTTACCCTGTATGTGTCTCGATCTTGCCTTAAGAGTGTTTTTAAAAGGAACCTGTTTCTGAACTTTTCCTTCTCAACATCTTCATAAGGAGTGTTGCATATGCGCAGTGGTGGATTCATGATATATCTTTGTTTATACCTGGTTTGATTCGTAAGTCAGAGGTAGACTTCTTTGCATATGTGGTTTGCGAATAAGAAAAACAATGAAATTTTGTTATGTCAGAATCTTACTGTGCTCTTGCTTCATCAGCTTCTGGTATCTTTGGGTTGAGATAATACTGGGTTGCTGATGTTGCGGTGAGTTGATATTCTAACATGATAGTTTATGAAACTGGGTTAACAATGCAATTGTTAAACGGAAATGTCTATTGTAGTGATAAAGCAATACCTATAAACTTTGAGACACGGCAAGAGCTGACTGCGATGATAACAAGTTGTTCCATTGTTTCAGGTTTTGCATTCGCAAAGTTTTCAGCCATGGCATCCCACATTGTGAATTCTATCATGTTACCACTGTTATTGAAAGTAATTTATGAGGACAAAAGAAAGATTGAGTTCATTATTAACCTGTGAAAAAGCTAATCTTTATTGTAACTATACAAACCTTAAGCTTTCAATGTCTACTTTTCTGTAGACAGTCTGTTCCATGTTATCCTTTTCTTTGTGTTTTACCTCGCCGACTGATCTTAAGCAACCAAGGAAATCTGAAAGCAAGTGACTGTTAGAAATTTTATATGGTGTTGTAGGTATGAAGTTTGAGATTTAAAAATCACCTGTCAGCATCGGGTATTCTGTTCTGCCTGACGGGCCTTGCCTAGGAACTTTGTATTGAAGTTGATTATACGCAACAAACCTGAAATAGTGGAACGAAATTTCTGATGCGACTATACTGTCAAACTTTGTGATTTTTCCAAATTGAAGGGTTGTTGGGTTATCGATCGTTTGCTGATAAGGACTGGTTTGCTTACACATGAAGTGTGAAATTCTGTAAGTGCGTCCAAGTGCAATCTTTGGATCAAAGTAGTCGATCTCTTTCACATTCATGTTGGCTTGTATAGCATTTCCCTTTTTTTTAAGTTTACTTGTTAATAGAATTTATGTATTTTAAAAATTTTAGCTTAGTAGATGATTTGACACATACCTGTATATCTATTAAGATGCAACAAAATGCATTTTCAATTTTTTTACCAGAGAATCCACCTTCATCTTTTTTTGGATAGCTAACTGAAATCACTTTCTGTATACTCTAACTTCAATCACGTTGTCATACGAACCTGGTTTTAGCTCAGCAATTGGTGTAACTGGTGCTGTGGAGCTACCTTCGATCATTTTACCTTTAGACGAACTATGTATGTCAATAAGTGGAGCATCAGTGGTGTGAATGGTTCCTTCAACTATTTTCTCTTTAGCTGAAATGCTTGTTTTACCAACTGCAGCATCAGGGGCATCAACAATTTCTTCTGTATCTGAATGCTGCATGCTTTCAATGGTACTGTCCTGCATCTAAACCTGAACATATAATAAAAGTAAGTGAGCTATAAGAAAAGCATTTTAACTAAACACAGTTGAAATAGAACGCGTATATCTAATAATATAAGAGTAAATGTTAAAGAAGATATTTACTGACAATGTAGGTTCCTATGCGCTAGTATTTATGATAGTTATTTGAAAACAAAAGATGGTACTATGTAGTTATGTTATCATGTGTTAGCTTACGAAGGGGGCTTATCTAAGAAAAACACAAAAGGCGAGTGCAATTAAGTTGGCAGCACGAAAAAGATATATGCAAAAAGGTTTAAAACATATGACTAAAGAAAATAAGAATGTAAAGCAAAAATAAATAGTAATAATAACTAAAATAAAAACCTGGATGCAGAAAATAAATAATAACGTATGCAGTTTTCTTAGTCATTGAAAAAGTGTGGTTTTTATTTTCGCCAAAAAGTCCCTGTAAACTATATTTTTTGTTTCATTTGGTTTATGGTTTTCCTGCTGTTTCATTAGTACTTTTAACCCATGAGGGGATGTTGCTCTAGAAAGAGCAACGTATAATTAAGCATGTCCAAAGATTGGTTCTGGAAGGTAGACGCCAATCTTATTTAGGGACTGGCCTTGACTTTTGTTAATAGTCATAGCATAGCAAAGTTTAATTGGAAACTGGGTGCGTTTGAACAGGAATGGAAGATTTTCATCTTTATGGATTAAAGGGATTCTGTGTATAAAAACTTTTTCACCAACTCTAGTTCCTGTGATTATTTGAACTTGAATAAGCCTTGACATAAGTTGTGTCACTATCATGCGTGTGCCATTGCATAGGCCACCGGCAAGGCTAACATTTCTGAGAAGCATAACTGGTGCGCCAACTTTTAACTCAAGTTCATGTGGAGGAAAGCCTGCTAGCTTAAATGTGTTTAAATACTCAGCAGGATATAACATCTCAGTTTCAGCCCCGCTACCAGTAACTGGGATGGCAATATCATAGCTCGCATAGGTTGTGCTGTCACCATGTACCATCCCTAAAACCTGTGAGTTAATAATATCTGCGGTTTCATTCTTCGGACAAACAATAGCTTTTTGTTGCAGGGTGATTGCTGAAGGTGTTTGAAGTGTTGGCTTGTCATAAATAAAATCTATGAGCTTGTTAAGACCTTCTTCATCATCTTCAATACGGTATCTTTCTGGAATTTCAACCCATGCTGTGTCTTTGCCATCTTGTTCGTCACTTTCACCAATCTTTCCATCACCAACGTCAAGAAGCCAGGATGCAAATGAATGTGCTAAGGTCTGCTCTTCTAAGTTTAGGCCTGACCTAAACAACCGCATATTTTCTTTCTGTTCATTAGTCTAAAGTGTGACCACAGATGTGAACATGCAATAGATGATGCTATTATTTCCATTTTTGGTGCACCCTTTATAACAGGCAATGTCTGCCGAAAGTCTCCACCCAAGACAATTGTCTTTCCACCAAACATAATGTCTGGAGCATCTAGAATATCTCTCAGAGTTCTATCCAATGTTTCAAAGCATTTACGGTCATTCATAGGCGCTTCATCCCAAATAATTAGATCTGTCTCTGCCAACAATCTACCAATATGAGTTTTTTTTTTTTTTTTTTTTTTTTTTTTTTTTTTTTTTTTGCATAACGACTCATCTGTAAGCTCGAGTGGGAGTTTAAATCGTGAGTGTGCGGTTCTGCCTGATGGTAGAAGAAGTGATGCAATGCCGGAAGAAGCAACTACAAGCACAATTTTGCCTTCTGAACGGAGGCTGCTTATAACAGTCTTCCACAAAAAGGTTTTACCAGTGCCTCCATGACCATACACGAATATCAAATCTTGCCTATTTGTTGCAAAAGCATCCATGATAAGGTCATAGATTTTTTTCTGATCAACGTTTAACCTAGGAACAGATTCATCTCTTTCTTTTGCTAACAGCCTTCTATTATAATTCTTTTCTTTCATTAGCAATCGATTGTCCAATTGGTCAAGCAGATCTTTTGGAGGTAGTTGCAAGTTGTAGTCTTTAACTGATTTGCCACAACTACTAAGCAATATTTGTAGCTCATACAATATGTAACCCTGGAGTTCTTCATCATTGACGTAATAGTTGGGAATGCGCACATGGTGTGAAACAATGCGTGGAATATCATGACCCATCTCTTGCCAGTACTTATTCCATAGGCGTAAAGGATTTGTAACTTCACAGTGAGTGAGAAGTTAAGCAAAAAGAAACCGTAATTCGGGTGACATCGCTAACAGACATGCCTCTTCAAGAGCTATATCCCACTCTTTATCGTTTGCAAGTAAACCAAGCGCATCACATGCAGCCCTGTATGTAGGATAGATGACTCGATTGATAGTTCTAACGTCTATAAACCCTTTACACCCTTTTTGATGACATAATAGCATTCGAAAGTAGAAAAGTTCTCCTAAACTTGGGTGCACATATGCAAGACGGCCAACAGAGTATTTGCTATTTTTTCTTTTAGACCAAGCTTTATTATCTTCATACCAGACAAAGTGTGAAGGAAACTCTAAGTAAGTAAACTCGCGCCCGTCTGTGTTTTCAATGTTGTAGGTAAACCATTCAGTGAGTGTAGTCATCTTCTTGTCATGCCGGTTTATAATGCCCTCCAAGTCGTCAGTATCTCTGAAGGTTATATGCTGCATATCTTCAAGGTGCACCGCAAGTATCTGCACAGCTGGTTCTCTAACATGAATTTCAAATTTAAGGATTCTCCAACATGCTTCATGAGGGCAAAGGAAACGACCGTCTATAAAGTTCTGGATCTCGTCAACATGTGAATTTGCTTGTGTTCTTGAAGTAGATGCATCACCAAGGTTACTGGTCACCTGTGCAAAGATTCTATCTGTCCCTTTTGATATATACTTAAAAAGATACTTTATAAGCATGCTCTACCCACAATACTCAACGTTGATGTGGGCTTCAAATGCCAAGCATAGTGACCTATTGTATGGGACAACGTATGTGTTGTCAAGCTTTACACCATGTTTTGTTGTAGAAATGGTTGATTCTCTCCTTCTGTAATGGACATGGCCTTTTTCATCAAAAAAGGTTTCATTGTTATACCTCTTTGGGAAGTTTTTGGTGCAGTCCTCGCCTTGCATACATGGTGCAGACAAATTTGCTTTCCCACAGGGTCCATGCATCATCATCTCCGAAACAATCTTGTAACCTCGTGGATCAATGGCTGGATTAGGGAGCTCAGCAGAAATATATTGGTCAACATCTTCAGCGTTCTGCACTTTTGTTGATGAAAAGACCCATAAAAGTGTATGAACATGCGGCAAGCCACGTTTTTGGAACTCGACAGTGTACAACACTGCATGTTAAAGAACAGAGAAAGACAGATGAAGAAAGTATATATAAACGTATTTTTTAAACAAATTACAGTACGTTTTGTTGTGAAAAGAAATTAACCATACCTCCTGTCACATATCCAAAAGGTCGCTTTTGTTTTAGAAACTTGATAAAAGCTTTTATTTTTTGGTGGAAGATTCTGCAAACCATATCTGCTCTATCGGATGTGGTCAAATGAGGGAAGCTTGCCATATACCTTTGCACATCAGGCCAATTGACGTTACACGTGAATGTGATGAAGAATTGTGGATTGCCAAGGACACGGCATATTGCCAATGCATCGAGATAGTGATTATACATATACCTTGGGCCTCCAGTAAACGAAGAAGGTAAAATAATTCGTGAGCCGACCTCTGAACCATCACGATCACCCCTTGAAACTGCATCATAAAGACCACGCAAATATTATCCTCGAATGTCATTTTAATGTGTCCTATAAAAATCCATTCTATTTTGTTCTATACAACAATAAACACCAACTACGTACTGTTGGAAGAGGCGGCCAGTTCTGAAAAGCAAATCATATTGACCATGCCTTGGATGCAACTGGTATGTATAAAATGCATTCATTGACACCCGTTTCATTTATTCGTTTGGATCTGCTGAGCGTACTATTAACTTTGTATGGTATCCTGTTTGACCATAAACGAAGATAAGTGGAAATTGGAGGGACATGTATGACTGGCTGAGCTTGTTCATTCTTTTTGCTGGAGTGTCTCGGTATTCGATAATTACATCATAATCTGCTTCAGTTGTTGGGCCACTATCAAACACTATAGCTCCGAGACTGTTAGAGGTTGGTAGCTCGTAGTTCCGTGCACCTTTAGCATTGTAAAGACACACCTTAAAATCAGGCACATTTTGTAACACCCCCAAAATTTGGTACAGCGGAAGACTCAACAAGCTTTCGGGGTGCTACGGGGATTGGTATCCAAACACAAGACATAAAAGAACGAGATAAAGTAAACAAAATAAAATACAACCACGCGGGGTTTTAAAGTTTACATTATCCCAAAATCATCCAAAGTCAGGCCCAAAAGAAATAAATATAGGTCCACAATAGTTATCAGAGTTTTAGAAATATAGATCCATAACCAGTGCCAAATGCCAAGCCTCCAATCCCAAGCATCCGCAGAGCATCACTTAATTACCTGAGAAAACGTGCTAAAAGTCAGCTTTCGCTGGTGAGATCATAGGTTTAGATTCTTAATTCAATATAGTGGACATATACGCAAAACGCTTGCTAGCTAGACTAGGGCTCACTCATCCAACCAAAATAAACCAACCAAATCAAATCATCCCTATAGGTGCACGCTATAGCTCAAATCAATACAATCAATAGCTTACCTAGCTCAAGTCTAGGCCTCGCTCTATAATCCATCCAATAGCTTACCTAGTTCGGGACTAGGCCTCGCTCAACAATAAATCAATAGCTTACCTAGTTCGGGACTAGGCCTCGCTCAATAACCAAGTCAATAGCTTACCTAGCTCATGTCTAGGCCTCGCTTAATCCTACCTAGTTCTATAAGCATAGCAAGTTTTAGAATAAATAAAGCGATAATAGTCCACATAAAACATTTGCACGTTTCTCACCCCAAGCATTGAAAACAAAGTTCAAGAGTAAAAGTGAGGCTATGACTCACCTCAAGTCCAGAAATCCTCAAAAGAAATGATAGAAGAAAAACGCAAGAAATCTCAAGCAACTCACGTAACGGCGACTACAGACTCGGCACTTCCTAACAATATCAAACCCGTTCAGAAATCATTTCCTCAAAATCAAAAATTCCCATTCCCGAACGTAATTCATTTTACTTTCCAAAATATCCATTTCTCGAATTAACTTCATATTCATTTGAAATTTGACGTTTGGTATCCATACGAGTGGAGGGTCGACACAGCACAAACCAAAAAGCCTCAACAAAGAGCAATAATAAGATAACTATAGGTCTAATGTTAGCCCAACATATTATTTAAATAATTATCGAAGCTTATTAAATCCGTCGATTTGATAATCTCCCATACTTATTTACGTAATATATCGTTCCAAAATTATACCCAACCTAAAGCACATTGCACATAAATTTCTATTTGGTATATGTCGTAGCCCAATGAATTCCCTATATATATCGTCGAATCGGCCAAATTCCACGAGACATATAGTAATTCATTACCCTAAAATATATACCACATCCTATGGGCGTCGTAGGATACGATGCCCATTAATATACCCATTTTATATCGTCAAATAACTCGATCTAGAATAGGTCATTCGATATATAAAATGTTTATATTAACCGTCATATATCCGTGACAACACAAAGTCACAATATAAAGCCCACTAGGACTTTAAAGACCCACAATTCGTATAACTCGATAAGTTTCTAATTTATAAAATAAAATCACATTTTTAATTATTATTTACCCGACTTATGTTTTGCCGTTATTTTTATAGTTATTATTTATAATAATATCCCGACATTTATTACACTATTTTCATAGTATAATAACTATCGTCTTATTATTATACGTTTACTCGTGATCGTGTTATTATTAATATACATATATATATATATATATATATATATATATATATATATATATATATATATATATATATATATATATATATATATATATATATATATATACGTTTAACGCGTCTATATATACGTATATAAACGATTGTATTCTTAATAATATTATAACGAGTATTATTTTTGATTTCGACTTTTAAATATTTATCGAGTCATAGAATTTGGTCACATGTCCGAGTCATGACCCTCGGCTCATAGTCCAAGTCCAAAATAATAAAATCAAGCCACAATATAAATCAACTCCGTCCAAACAATCCCATATTCACGTGCTACAACATGAGGGTCCGACTACGGCACCCAACTAACCTATCTCCGTCATCTAATTGACCGTCTCACGATCGGTCCCCAATTCCATACTCGTCAACACAACTCCAATTCATGATACAAATGACCAATGTCCAAAAGATTCGGCCCAAAATAAGTCACAACAAATATATAACCATATAAGAACCAAAACAAAAATATATCAATTATACGGGTCGACTTACCAAGTCAAACCCGGGTCAACTTGTGAGGTCACAACCAAAACAATAACCTCACCCGAGACCTCTCGGTCTTGGCTAGCTCTAATGAGCCTCTCGACCAAAACAGCCCGCGAAGGGGGGGGGGGGTTCGACCGAGAATCCAAAACAACAACAACAACAATTCGAACCATCTTAGACCCAAAAATTCCAACAAGTACTAACCATCATCAAGAATCAAGAAGAACAAGAACCATCACACCTCCAAGACTCTAATCGAGTCGAGGAGTGTCACACCGAGACCTAGGGTCTCGGTCAAGCTCACATCGAGCCACAAAAACCAAATCCAAACGCGTACAACTCCAAATCCAAGCACAAATACATCAAGAATCGACCCCCAAGGATACCAAACTCGGTTTATTAACAAAACCAATCTTCATTTTAATGTTATCATTCCAAAAATACCAAGATTCAATTCGGGTTTTACTTGAAATAGTCAAACCCGACCCAAAGCTCATGTTTTCTCACCTCTAATCGAATAGAAACCAAGATAGATGATGATGTGGTGTTGTGTGAGGTGTGGATGTCGGCGGTATTAAAAGAAATGGAGGGGGAAGGCGCGTGTTTCACACCAAACGAACAAGAAGGTGATGGGGAGTGTTTTGGTGGTGGCAGTGTGGTGTGGAGGTCGGCGGTGGTGGTGGTGTTGGTGTGGCAGTCGGCGGCTAAGGAGAGGGGGAAGAAGAAGATGATGAAAATGATATTATGAGGGTGAAGGGTTAGGGTTAGGGGTGTTATACCCAAAATTTTCATTTTAGTCCCTCAAGTTTCCTTTTTCCAAAATTAGCCACAAATACTTTAATAATTAGTGAACTCTTTTTAATCGGTTTTCCCGTAACCCGATTACCCGTTCATAAAAGTATTAAATTTTCATCAAACATACACGTACACGTCATAATTGATTTCCCAACATGATTGGCTCCAAACGGTCAACCTAAATTGACCAGGGATGGTCAACAAGGTCAAACTGCTCAGAGTCAATGCTCCGTGGAAGTATAGTGTTTCCCCGGGTCGTTATGTCCCGACGAGGTGTGAATGGTTAACAAACGGTTTCGTGATCGGGTGAATCTGGACGGAAAAGGGTTTGAGTGTGATTAAACTAAGGAATTTACAACGAAATAGCTTAAACAAGTTATATGAATAAGACGGGAAAGTTGGAAAAACCAGAAACGATTTAAACCTAAAAACGCGTACGTTACGTTTAAATAAAACGTAAACGTACGAAATAAAAAGTAAAAACGGAAATCTGAAAACACCCAGGGGGTGAAAATGACTTTTTTACAAACCTAAGGGTAAAAGAAAATTTTTAGAAAATTAAAATAAATTTTAACACTAATTAATTATTTAATATTAATTAATTACTATTTATTACTAATTATTAATATTTAAAATACTTAAATATAATTTAATACTAATTAAATACTAGAAAAATGAAAATAAAATTTCTAAAATTATAAAATAACTAAAAATGAGTTTTAAAAATAAAAATAAGTGTTTTTGTCTTTTTGTGGTTTTTATATTAATTAATTACTAATTAATTACTAATTATCTAATTAACTATTTTAAATTAAGAAAAATGGCAAATGAACAGTAAAAATTCTAATAAAATTTCTAAAATTACTTTATATCATATAAAAGCTATAAAAATATAAAAACTAGGTTTTACTTAATAAAAACTAATAATGCTATTTTAAACTAATTATTAATTAATAATTAATAAAACTAAAATTAATTCTAATAAATACTAAATAATAAAATAAAAATCTGAAAAAATTATTATAACTACTTTAATATATAAGGTAATTAATAAAAATATAAAAAAGCTAAGTATTTAATCAAAATTTAAAAATGAAAATTAAAATTAAATTATATTAAATAGAAACTATCACTTAATTTAAATTGTCTTTTTTGGATTTTTTTTCTTTTACAAACTTATTTAATACCTTAAAACTACAAACTTTTGTAAAAACAATTAATTTGGAACTTAAAAATAAGCTGAGAAAAAGCCAAGAGTTGAGACAGTTGACTTTATTTGACCATGGAAGAGAATAAGCTCAAATCAGGAAATGTGGGACCCACAAAGGTTAAAACAGATCTAAATAAGTTCAATGAACATTTCTAAACAATAAAAAGCTCAAGGAGTCCACATAATAAGCAAATAAGCTGAATTAAGCACATTGCAAAACTTATATGCACTCAGAACTGGGACAGAGTTTGGGAGCCCATCCAGGTGGGTCCCAGTGGGATTTAGGTCAAACCAAGGGTCAAAACCCAAAGCCTACCAGGAGGGGGGTTGAGATGAACAAGGGTTGAGCGCTGGAAACCACCATGGTGGCTGGAAAACCACCACCAAGTTGTGGTGGTGGTGGTGTATCTGCTGAGACAGAGCAGAGGTGTGCCCTGCAAGTCACTTTGTGGCTTTGTGGGGCCCACAAGAAAAATTCTAAAAATCAAGTTAAGCTAGACCCTCAAAGATGAGCTGGTACTCTACAAATTAGAACAAGTTTCAGACCAAGAATCATAACAAACAATTCTATTTAAATCTTTGAAGTTTTGGAAAAATCTAAAACATACTTATTTGACTTTTTGTAAACTCTTGAACTTTTGACTTTTTCCAACTTTCAATGCTTACTACTGAGTGATTATGTATTAAAAAGTTGTAATGAGACTGAATTATGATGCAACAACAACTTATAAGCTAGAATTGGTGATCTTAGGTTCTAAAATTCATGACAGTTAACTGTCATGCAAGATTAGTGGGAGTTTGACTTTTCTTGCTATGCCCTCTGAATGTTATGACTATGCTAACCTTATTTTACCTAGTGTAAGTATTCATGACTGAAAACAACCTCTGAAACATACTCAACATCAGGGAACATACCTGAACCAAACACCCCCTTATGAATCTGTTTTGGATATTTTCAAAGCAAGTGATGGAATTGGACCTTAAAACTGATTTATAAAGACTTATAATGATTAAGTAAGCTGAAATAAGCACCAATATATAAGCTTAAACTACAAACATATAGATTCCTATATTATACTAATTTCAACAGTTAAATGAGAATTCTTGGCACAATGAGTTTTAAAGAACTAATACTACTTTTTGAGCATTACAAAGACTAAAACTTAACTGCTAAACATAAATAAGCACAAAGAAACATGTGATAAGCAATTGTACAGTAAATAAAAAAAATGTGGATATTAAGGCTTACAAGTGAGTTCAAGAATGAGAACAAGGAATCAGTGAACTAGGAACCAACCTATAGTCTCCCACAAGACACTATGACCATAAAAATCCAGAATCAACAAATTCCAATGCTTCCTCTTCTTCACAGGTTGAATTTTTTTATTTTCTATTTATTTTTCTTGTTTTTCTTGTATTTTTGAATTTTCACTCTTAACTGACTCCAGCTGATTTTTAAGATATATAAAAACTATTCCAAACTTTGTCAGAGCTTGAATGAGCTTAGAATCCAAAAACAACACCAACAAACAAATTGAAGCAAACTTGTCAGATTTGCTAAAAATTGCTAAATTGGAAATTTATAACTGAAACTTGAAATTAAAACTTGTATTAAGTTTAAATTACAAAATAAAGACAGATAACAACTAGTTTGATTAAAATTACAACTCAATTTAAAGATTCCACTACATACGATTACAATTAACTAAAACTAAGCTAATACCCCTTCAACACTGCTTCTCTCACTCTTTATATCTTCCAGTTGTGTTGTGTGGGTCCCACTGGTCAAATCCCACCAGTTTGGTTGACTAGTGGATCACCATTTCCTTCTCTCCATTTTTGGCGGGAAAAGGTTGTGATGGGCAATTGGGATGTGGAAGGGATAAGGTTAGGATAGATAGCTGGGGTGAGGTGGTAGCCAAGTGGTGGCAAAACCATGGTGGTATGGTGGTTTGGGTGTTCTGTGAGGGAGGAAGTATAAAGGAAGGAAGGGAGAGGTTTGGTGGGTTTGACCGAAGTCAAACCAGGTTTTATTTAAAATGGGGTGTGGGCTGGGAGTTGTGATGGGCCAGAAGATTGGGTGGGCGGTTGGTTTAAGTGGTATGGATTTAGTTTGGCTTGTAGTTTATTAAGATCCGTTTGGTTTAGGTAACTAGAAATCACAAGGACCAAATTTGTAATTTAGGAAAATTATAGGGACTGAAAATGTGATTTTCCCATAGTTATCAAAGGGGCCATATTGATCATTCATGAATAGTACAAGTGGTCACTTTTGATAATTTCCATTTTTTATATATTCGAGGACCTTTTCTGTAAATTCACCAAACTTCAGGGACCTTTTATGTAATTTTCTGATTTTTAAAGGGTTAAAGTTGTAAATTCCCAAAAGTTATCAAAAAGGACTAAAATTGCAACATGTGAATATTACAAGGGAAATATTTGATAAATTCCAATTTTTAAATTCCCGAGGACTAGTTTTGCCATTTTTGAAACTTCAGGGACCAAACATGTAATTTTCTCAAACTTTTCACCCAAGGATCGTTTTTGATAATTTTTGACTTTTCAAAACTTTGGGTTGACTTTTCTTTCATTTAAAACCTTCAGGGACTAGTTTTGTCAAATTTTGAAACTTGAGGGACTGAAACTGCAAATTGTGCAAACTTTGTTCGTTTTTCATTTGTTTTTAAACATTTTGCATCTAAAACATATAAAATACACTTTTGGAATAATTTCTGTATTTTGATGCGTATTTGAGTGTTTTTGGATGTTTTGGCAGTTCATATAAGACAAAAATGATGAGTATTTACACACTCATCACAACAACACTTCCCAAAAATATAGATATGTACGAAAGACATAATATTAATTTAACGGTGAATCGCTACCATTTTGTAAAATATAAAAATCTTGTTAGGTTAATCTAGTGCCGGAGTCAATGTAGTGCCAAAGATAACGATCTCAAAATAAAATCATCACGAACGAAACGAATCAAACCATAAATAAATAACTAAATCCCATAAACATCGTACGATTAAAATCCAGTACCAACGTTTGTAAAATATCTCGTCATAATAAACATTCAAAAATTCCAATTTAAAATTTTAATGTAATGCGGGTTTTATAAAACGGCTCCCTATTTTGCCAGTTGTCACATCCTCCCAGCCTCAGAAGGAACCCGTCCCGGGTTTCTCTCGAAATAACCCATCTACGAAGTGAAAAACTTCGGATATATTTTTCGAAACTCATCTTCACGTTCCCACGTAAATTTCGGTCCGTGCCGCGAATTCCAACGAACTTTGATGAGCGGAATACGACTCCTCTTGAGTCGTTTGATCTCTCTATCCATTATCTCAATCGGCTCTTCCACAAAATTCAAACTTTCATCCACACGAATATCCTTGATCGGTATAACTGGTGTTTCCTCTGAAAGGCATTTCTTCAGATTACTAATATGAAACACATCATGAACTTTACTCAGTTCCATAGGTAATTCCAAACGATACGCTACGGGCCCAATTCTTTCCAAAATAAGAAATGGTCCAATGTAGCGGGGATTAAGTTTCCCACGTTTCCCAAAACGTATCACACCCTTCCAAGGCGAGACCTTCAACATCACTCTGTCTCCAACCTGGAATTCTAGAGGTTTACGTCTCTGATCGGCGTAGCTTTTCTGCCTATCTCTAGCTGCTTGCAGTCGATCTCGAATCTGCGTTACTTTCTCCGTAGTTTCCAAGATAAGCTCAGGGCCTGTGAGTTGGCTATCTCCAACTTCTGCCCAACCAATAGGTGAACAGCATTTTCGACCATACAAAGCTTCGAATGGTGCAGTCTTAAGACTTGTGTGGTAGCTATTATTGTAGGAGAACTCCGCAAGGGGTAGATATTTCTCCCAGCCTTTACCAAAGTCTATGATGCATGCACGAAGCATATCCTCTAAAGTTTGAATAGTTCTCTCACTTTGACCATCGGTTTGGGGATGATATGCAGTACTCATATCAAGTCTCGTCCCCAAAGCGGTTTGAAGTGATCGCCACAATGCTGACGTGAAACGGCTGTCGCGATCCGAAATAATCGATATCGGAACTCCATGACGAGAAACAATCTCCTTCACATACAACCTCGCAAGTTTTTCCACACTATCATCTTCACTAATCGCCAGGAAGTGAGCAGACTTAGTCAAACGATCCACAATTACCCATATAGCGTCGCAACCGCTAGCTGTCTTTGGTAATTTGGTAATAAAGTCCATCGTAATCCGCTCCCACTTCCAAACCGGGAGTTCTGGCTGCGTCAACAATCCTGACGGTCTTTGATGCTCAGCTTTAACCTTAGAGCAGGTCAAGCACTTACTAACATATAATGCTATATCTGCCTTCATATTTGGCCACCAATATAATTTCTTCAAATCCTGGTACATTTTGTCCGACCCAGGATGAATGGAGTATCTCGACTTATGCGACTCATGCATAATCAATTCTCGAATCCCTCCATACAATGGTACCCAACTTCGTTCTCCAAAACATAACACTCCATCAGAACGCTTAGCAAATCCTTTCTCATTTTCTGCCATCCCAAATATATTCTCAGCAGGTTTATTTTCTGCTTTCAATGCTTCCGTTTGAGCTTCCAATATTTGAGACGGTAATGGCGATACGATAGTCATTCCTAATGACCTAACCCGTAATGGGGGAATTCTCTCTTTTCGACTAAGAGCATCAGCAACAACGTTTGCTTTACCCGGATGGTAGCGAATTTCACAATCGTAATCGCTTAGCATCTCAATCCAACGTCGCTGTCTCATGTTAAGCTCTTTTTGGTTCAGAATGTGTTGCAGACTTTTGTGATCAGTAAACACTACACACTTGGTTCCATACAAGTAATGTCTCTATATCCTCAAAGCAAAAACCACAACACCTAACTCCAAGTCATGGGTGGTGTAGTTCTTCTCATGCTTCTTGAGCTGTCGGGAAGCATAACTCTCGCTGCATTAACACCGCTCCTAAACCTTTATGAGAAGCGTCACAATAGACGACGAAATCCTCGTTACCTTCGGGTAACGCCAAAATAGGAGCACTACACAACATTTCCTTAAGTAACTGAAAGGCTTCCTCTTCCTTATCTCCCCATTCATACTTAACGCTCTTTTGAGTCAATTTGGTCAACGGTTTTGCTATCTTCGAAAATCCCTCAATGAATCTTCGGTAATAACCGGCTAATCCCAAAAACTGACGAACTTCTGTTGGGATCGTAGGTGCAGCCCAATCTTTAATCGCTTCAATCTTAGCAGGATCCACATGAACTCCTTGTCAATCAATTACATGACCTAGAAATTGTACCGTCGGAATCCAAAATTCACATTTCGAAAACTTGGCATACAGTTTCTCTTTCCTGAGCAATTCTAAGATAAGTCTTAGATGCTCCTCATGTTCCTTCTCATTCTTCGAATATATCAGAATGTCATCGATAAACACAATCACGAACTTATCTAAGTAAGGCTTACACACTCGATTCATGAGATCCATGAATACTGCCGGTGCGTTCGTCAACCCAAACGGCATCACCTGAAACTCGTAATGTCCGTAACGGGTTCTGAAAGCCGTTTTCGGAATATCTTCCTCGCGCACTTGAAGCTGATGATATCCCGATCTCAGATCGATCTTCGAATACACACTCGATCCTTGAAGTTGATCGAACAAATCGTCGATCCTCGGTAACAGGTATCTATTCTTCACCGTTAACTTGTTCAACTCTCGATAGTCAATACACATACGAAACGATCCATCCTTCTTCTTCACAAATAAGACCGGGGCTCCCCAAGGCGAAGAACTTGGTCTTATGAATCCCTTTTCGGCTAATTCCGCTAATTGTTTCGACAACTCTTCCAGTTCAGTAGGTGCAAGACGATAAGGTGCTCGTGCTACAGGTGCAGCACCAGGTATCAACTCAATCTGAAATTCCACTTGTCTAGTAGGCGGGATTCTCGGCAAGTCATCGGGAAACACATCCGAAAAATCACGAACTATAGGTACGTCTCCAATGCACCTTTCCTTCTTCTCCTTCTCTCCTTTCCCAGAAATTTGGGCTAAGAAAAGGTAACTTCCTTTCTCCATTAGCTTTGGCAACTTAGTACAAGATATGACCGCTAATCTGGATGGGCCTCTCAAATCCTTTCTATCTCCTGGTATGTTCAGAATCTCCTTGCCGTAAGGCACATGCACGATCTTCTCATCGCAGATTATATGGGCACGATACTTCGACAACCAATCCATACCAATAATGACATCAAAACTTCCTAAGGTGACGGGTAGAAGATCTATGTTGAAAGGACGGTTCAGAAAGTTTAACGTGCAACCACGAATGATAGTCTTAATCCTTTCTATGTTTCCATTAGCTAACTCTACATCATAACCAATTCCTAAGGCCATCGGGGGTTTCTCAAGTAAGGGTGCAAACTTAGTGGACACAAAACTCTTATCGGCACCAGTATCAAATAGTATGGAAGCATAACGATTATTGAGAAGGAACGTACCCGTCACAACGTTCGGATCTTCTCCTCTCTCGTTCCCGAGTGCATACACTCTTCCATGAGCAACTCCAGCTTCCACACGTTGGTCCCCATTATCTTGTCGTCCACGGTTTCCTCCAGCTCCACGGTTTCCATTATTGTACCCATTACCACCCGATCCTTGATTTCCTCGGTTCCACGATTCCCTACATTCATTCCGATAATGTCCTTTCTTTCCACATCCATAGCAAGTAACATTTGCTTTGCTCATAGTTTCAGGAGTAGCTTGAACCATAGCAAGTGGTCGAGCTCTACAATCCTTAGCTATGTGTCCCATCTTAGAGCAATTCTTGCACATTACCGTACATCGACCAGAATGATGCTTGTAACATCGGTTACATTTGGGCGCATCTCCATTGTAGTTCTTCTTGTCTCCATCTCCCATGGCATAAGCTCTAGCAGTTGTTTGCCTCTTGTTTCGACGATCATTACCCTTAGAGTAATCATCCCTCTTTCTCTTTCCATTCTTATCCTTCTCAGCTTCTTCCAATTCTAAAGAGTCCATCAATTGTTGAGCGATAGTGATAGCCTCATGTATGTTTGCAGGCTTAGCAGATATCACATCGTTCCTGGTAGCTACCGGCAATCCATCGGTATACCTCTCAATCTTTTGGGTCTCAGTCCTAACCATATCGGGACAGAGTAAAGCCAACTCTCGATAACGGCGATTGTAAGTTGCCATATCGGTACCTTTCACCTTGTGGTTCCAGAACTCAATTTCCAATTTCTTAATCTCATTCCTTGGGCAGTAAGTCTGAATCAGCAAAGACTTAAATTGCTCCCAAGTCATAGCATAAGCCACATCACTCCCAACCGAGTTACGGTAATTGTTCCACCAAGTTAAGGCTTCATCCTTGAAAGTAAAAGAAGCAAACTTTACCTTCGCATTCTCCGCACAACCACTGACATTGAACACAGACTCAGTCTTCTCAATCCACCTAACCAAGTAAACCACTCCTTCAGTTCCACCAAACTCAATCGGTCCACAAATCTTAAACTCCTTGTTGTGACATCCATTAGCACGAACAGGTGGAAAAGTTCCAGCAGAATTGTTGGAATGATTTGACTCAGCTAGTAGCTCAGCAACTCGTTGCTCCACAAGTTGATTGATCATTGCTTGATCCACAGTAGGTGCATTAAGTGGAACATGATCATTGTCTCCCTGAACATCAACATTTTGATTCCTGTTGTTGCGGTTAGTGGTGTCCAGGTTATCAGGAGTAGGGGTCTCAACATTTCGAGTAGGACGGCGCCCTCGACGACTAGGGGTAGCCGTTGCAAGTCCAGTTCTGGTAGCTCTAACAGGGTTTCTTCGTGGGGCCATTGATCTGAAACATCATATAAGTTTGTGAGTCTCCGATAGGACTTATCATATGCTCAACAAGAATTAAATCAACGAAGCCAAGTCACGGAAAGAATAGCAACAATACACCATGGAACATCAATAAAACGGATAAGGACTCAATTTCCATAACACCCAAAATCACATAATACCATATACTAATAACCATCAACCATACAATAGCGATCTAACATCGTTCCAACTAACGGATAACACAAAACGTACTAATCGTTCCACAAGAGACGAATACTGAACAAAATACATCAAAATATGATAAATAGCTTTTCTAACCGAACACTCCTCGGTTAAGAAAGCAACAAGACAACATAATCCAAACCACTAGCCACGCGGCTGGCGGAGTCTACTCAACTCCTGCCTCAAGCCATCAAGATCCCTCCATAACGATCCTAACTCCACGCTATGGGTGTCTCGGTCTCTCTTGAGGTCAGCCACCTCCTTCTCTAGCTCGGCATTCCTTTGCCGTAGCTTGCGGTCAGCCTCACGAGCAGTAACAAATCCTCGCTGCAAACTATCGATATGCTCGTGAACATCCATCAAAACTCTCCTCAGCTCAGTAGTCCTGCCCACAACGACAGTCAAGTCAACTCTCAAATCCGCTAAAAACTCTCCAATAACTCTCTCAAGTCGATCAGATACACGTGCAACTCTCTCACTAAGCTCAGTAATCCGAGCCCACAACCTGCCAATCTCACCCAACTCTGCATGCTCAGCAGAAATCTCAGAAGATGCATCCGACTCAACGGGACTACCAGGTGGCAACTCAAACAAGAACGGATGATCAGGTGAATCAGGCTCAATCGGGTGTACAGGTGAATCAGGCTCCTCAGCCTGAGCTGGTGGTACTAACTCATCATCCTCATCAGGCATCTCATCCTCCTGAGGGTCATCCCCCTCCTCAGGGTCATCATCATCACCCTGCTCAGCCTCCTGAGGGTCATCCTCCTCCTCAGGGTCATCAGCCTCATCCTCACCCTCGTACTCCTCCTCCTCCTCATCGGAAGAGTACATCATCAATCGTCGTCTCCTACTAGGTGAACCATATGGAGATGTAGTAGGTGATCTAGGACGACGACGCAATGATGTGGGTGGCACCTCAGACAGAAGAGAATGAGCATCAATCAGTAAAGGTGATGGAGTAGGGCGTACCGACATGCGTGTCGTAGCTCGGTGGGCAAAGCGAGGTGCCACGCGAGCCAAAGCCTGATGAAGAGTAGGCTACCTCGATGTACCAGGGAGCCCTAGAGAAGATGAGGGTCCCTGCGTAGATGTAGCAGGTAGTGCTGAAGTAGAACCTGTCGGTGTCATAGTGGCTGAATGCATGGCAACCTGGTAAGGGTCATCAGGGGCCATGGTGAACCATGCTGGCAATACCGGTGTAGTAAGAATATCCTCAACGACATCAGGCGTATGGGAGGCCATAGTCTGTGACAACGGCGTAGGGTAGGTGTAAGTGTTTCAAAACAACTAAACCGCGAACTCAAAATACCATATCCAATAATCATCATATAATTCCAAATCGTATATAATCAAGAAAGATTTAAAATACCGCATTACTAAAACCATTCACAAAACAATTAAGCCATATAATTCCTCAAAACACATATAATTCCTCAAAACGCCATCATATCACTAAATCAATAAACCTCAAAACCTCAAATCATCTCAAGAAATCCCAAATCTATAATCATCTCAATAATCTCATAATACCTCAATAATAAACAATGATGCTTCGGCTTGGCGGGCAATGGTCGAGGATCGTTTTCTATAAAAATCGGTTATAGTTTAGGTGTCTATTTACCTAGTTCTCTATAACCTTGGCTCTGATACCAATCTGTAACACCCCCAAAATTTGGTACAGCGGAAGACTCAACAAGCTTTCGGGGTGCTACGGGGATTGGTATCCAAACACAAGACATAAAAGAACGAGATAAAGTAAACAAAATAAAATACAACCACGCGGGGTTTTAAAGTTTACATTATCCCAAAATCATCCAAAGTCAGGCCCAAAAGAAATAAATATAGGTCCACAATAGTTATCAGAGTTTTAGAAATATAGATCCATAACCAGTGCCAAATGCCAAGCCTCCAATCCCAAGCATCCGCAGAGCATCACTTAATTACCTGAGAAAACGTGCTAAAAGTCAGCTTTCGCTGGTGAGATCATAGGTTTAGATTCTTAATTCAATATAGTGGACATATACGCAAAACGCTTGCTAGCTAGACTAGGGCTCACTCATCCAACCAAAATAAACCAACCAAATCAAATCATCCCTATAGGTGCACGCTATAGCTCAAATCAATACAATCAATAGCTTACCTAGCTCAAGTCTAGGCCTCGCTCTATAATCCATCCAATAGCTTACCTAGTTCGGGACTAGGCCTCGCTCAACAATAAATCAATAGCTTACCTAGTTCGGGACTAGGCCTCGCTCAATAACCAAGTCAATAGCTTACCTAGCTCATGTCTAGGCCTCGCTTAATCCTACCTAGTTCTATAAGCATAGCAAGTTTTAGAATAAATAAAGCGATAATAGTCCACATAAAACATTTGCACGTTTCTCACCCCAAGCATTGAAAACAAAGTTCAAGAGTAAAAGTGGGGCTATGACTCACCTCAAGTCCAGAAATCCTCAAAAGAAATGATAGAAGAAAAACGCAAGAAATCTCAAGCAACTCACGTAACGGCGACTACAGACTCGGCACTTCCTAACAATATCAAACCCGTTCAGAAATCATTTCAAAATCAAATATTCCCATTCCCGAACGTAATTCATTTTACTTTCCAAAATATCCATTTCTCGAATTAACTTCATATTCATTTGAAATTTGACGTTTGGTATCCATACGAGTGGAGGGTCGACACAGCACAAACCAAAAAGCCTCAACAAAGAGCAATAATAAGATAACTATAGGTCTAATGTTAGCCCAACATATTATTTAAATAATTATCGAAGCTTATTAAATCCGTCGATTTGATAATCTCCCATACTTATTTACGTAATATATCGTTCCAAAATTATACCCAACCTAAAGCACATTGCACATAAATTTCTATTTGGTATATGTCGTAGCCCAATGAATTCCCTATATATATCGTCGAATCGGCCAAATTCCACGAGACATATAGTAATTCATTACCCTAAAATATATACCACATCCTATGGGCGTCGTAGGATACGATGCCCATTAATATACCCATTTTATATCGTCAAATAACTCGATCTAGAATAGGTCATTCGATATATAAAATGTTTATATTAACCGTCATATATCCGTGACAACACAAAGTCACAGTATAAAGCCCACTTGGACTTTAAAGACCCACAATTCGTATAACTCGATAAGTTTCTAATTTATAAAATAAAATCACATTTTTAATTATTATTTACCTGACTTATGTTTCGCCGTTATTTTTATAGTTATTATTTATAATAATATCCCGACATTTATTACACTATTTTCATAGTATAATAACTATCGTCTTATTATTATACGTTTACTCGTGATCGTGTTATTATTAATATACGCATTTATATATATATATATATATATATATATATATATATATATATATATATATATATATATATATATATATATATATATATATACGTTTAACGCGTCTATATATACATATATAAACGATTGTATTCTTAATAATATTATAACGAGTATTATTTTTGATTTCGACTTTTAAATATTTATCGAGTCATAGAATTTGGTCACATGTCCGAGTCATGACCCTCGGCTCATAGTCCAAGTCCAAAATAATAAAATCAAGCCACAATATAAATCAACTCCGTCCAAACAATCCCATATTCACGTGCTACAACATGAGGGTCCGACTATGGCACCCAACTAACCTATCTCCGTCATCTAATTGACCGTCTCACGATCGGTCCCCAATTCCATACTCGTCAACACAACTCCAATTCATGATACAAATGACCAATGTCCAAAAGATTCGGCCCAAAATAAGTCACAACAAATATATAACCATATAAGAACCAAAACAAAAATATATCAATTATACGGGTCGACTTACCAAGTCAAACCCGGGTCAACTTGTGAGGTCACAACCAAAACAATAACCTCACCCGAGACCTCTCGGTCTCGGCTAGCTCTAATGAGCCTCTCGACCAAAACAGCCCGCGAAGGGGGGGGGGGGGTTCGGCCGAGAATCCAAAACAACAACAACAACAATTCGAACCATCTTAGACCCAAAAATTCCAACAAGTATTAACCATCATCAAGAATCAAGAAGAACAAGAACCATCACACCTCCAAGACTCTAATCGAGTCGAGGAGTGTCACACCGAGACCTAGGGTCTCGGTCAAGCTCACATCGAGCCACAAAAACCAAATCCAAACGTGTACAACTCCAAATCCGAGCACAAATACATCAAGAATCGACCCCCAAGGATACCAAACTCGTTTTATTAACAAAACCCATCTTCATTTTAATGTTATCATCCCAAAAATACCAAGATTCAATTCGGGTTTGACTCGAAATAGTCAAACCCGACCCAAAACTCATGTTTTCTCACCTCTAATTGAATAGAAACCAAGATAGATGATGATGTGGTGTTGTGTGAGGTGTGGATGTCGGCGGTATTAAAAGAAATGGAGGGGGAAGGCGCGTGTTTCACACCAAACGAACAAGAAGGTGATGGGGAGTGTTTTGGTGGTGGCAGTGTGGTGTGGAGGTCGGCGGTGGTGGTGGTGTTGGTGTGGCAGTCGGCGGCTAAGGAGAGGGGGAAGAAGAAGATGATGAAAATGATATTATGAGGGTGAAGGGTTAGGGTTAGGGGTGTTATACCCGAAATTTTCATTTTAGTCCCTCAAGTTTCCTTTTTCCAAAATTAGCCACAAATACTTTAATAATTAGTGAACTCTTTTTAATCGGTTTTCCCGTAACCCGATTACCCGTTCATAAAAGTATTAAATTTTCATCAAACATACACGTACACGTCATAATTGATTTCCCAACAACACTTCCTAAAAATATAGATATGTACGAAAGACATAATATTAATTTAACGGTGAATCGCTACCGTTTTGTAAAATATAAAAATCTTGTTAGGTTAATCTAGTGCCGGAGTCAATGTAGTGCCAAAGATAACGATCTCAAAATAAAATCATCACGAACGAAACGAATCAAACCATAAATAAATAACTAAATCCCATAAACATCGTACGATTAAAATCCAGTACCAACGTTTGTAAAATATCTCGTCATAATAAACATTCAAAAATTCCAATTTAAAATTTTAATGTAATGCGGGTTTTATAAAACGGCTCCCTATTTTGCCAGTTGTCACACATTTGCTTCTGCACAGTTATCTCTTGCAGTTCTGAAGAGCCGTACCAACTCATTGTTAGCATCTAAACATTCAATCAGACCTTGCACAATCTCTGGATCTAAAGGATGCCCATTAGAATCTTCAAAGTGGTTCATCCTATTCCTAACTTCGTTCTCCATGTCGTAAATATATAGCTGCAAGAAGCATGGGTCATCGTCACCGGTAGGACATAGTGTGCCAATCCGATGATAGATTTGCCCAGAAACTTTAAAAACATACGGTCCTCTTCCTTGGTTGACTATGTTGTCAATTTTGGCGCCAAATGATGTCATGGCAAACATTTGATTATACGCTCGGATATTCTGCATAAAAGTGTTGTTTGCAAGAAGGTGTTTGATATATTATGGAGGATCAATTTCAGGTCCCATCAAAATTTTACCATCGCTACAACACAAATGGTATTTGGGATGGTTGGTGCGAGAACGATGGCCTGCAAGTTGCTCTCCAGGCCAGAACATAGCATTACAATATCGACAACGCTCATTACAATCACCTAGATCTTCATAGACAGGAGATGCACCTGCATAAAAAAAATTTAAGATAAAAAGATGAAATGACATTAAAAAAAAAGCTGCTTAAATGGCGAAAAATAGAAGGATGATATGAACCTTCATCTGCATCAGTTGTTGAACAGCGGCGACGAATATGGCCTCTTTTGGATTGACCTTGTGACATGTTTTGTCTCTTACGGTGGGGCAGAGGTGCTGCACTACTTGTTGTTTCTGTACAAAAGAATGTATGACCCAGCGCGTATTAAAAACATAAATTTTTTAGAAAAAGGGTAATGCCATCTACCTTCAACTGTCGTTAAAGGAAAATGATGAACAGTGTCGGCGGTGTGATTGCTTGCAGAACATTGAGGAACTGCTGGTTGGTAGCAGTGTTCACTGGCAGCTATATGGTCGTGAGTCTCTAAGGTGTCCCTTACATGACTTTCGTCAAGAAATGGACCACCACATTCAGATGATAAGCGAACTAAGCCATTTGGAGGCACCTCTAGTAGCACGAAAAAAAAATTGCATATGAAAAACACATTAGCAAAAGAGTGGATTATAAAATATCATTCAATGAACACATATCACCAAAGTATGAGCTGATAAATTTTTAAGAAATAAAATGCTCACCAATAGAAACGACATCATGATCAAAATCAGGCTGTAATATCTCTGGATGCTGAGATTGGCTTGACACACCTTCACTGTTTTTACTCATCATTGAATATGGTTGGCTAACTTCTTGCAGCGGCGGTGTAATTATTCCTATAAACAATGAAGAAAGCTAAGGGCAATCACTTATTGTGTGTATAAAAAAGGAGTAATTATAAAGTGCTATAATTTTAGATAAATCAAGGAATGGTTTGACAGAGGAAAGTTGAACTCACGTTCAGGTAGATCACCGTACCCAGAAGGTGCAGGAACACCACAAATTTCGTGGTCATGCTCTTTTACTTGACGCTGACGTTTGATAGCACGCCTACCTCGACCTTCAAAACACATGACCATAAATTCATTTTAATGAGAACTGAAATATAACAATAAATAAAATGAACAATAAAGCACGGGAATTACCAACAAAGGTGTCGAATGGCGCGCTCAATCCATGTTTTCCTAAACTATTATGCACTTGAAACACACGATTCGAAATCCTCTCATTTTCTTTATAAACAACACCTGCAAATAATTGGACATCAAACAGCTAGAGCATAAGCAGATGCAGACACTTATGGTAGTAATATAGACATACAATAAACAATAAAAATAATAATTGGATACCAAAGAAAACATCAGCTAACCTTGAGAAGAAACAACAGGCGTTGTTAACCCAAGATTTCCAGAATCTGTCAAAGTAGATGGTATGATACTGTGACTGTCAAGGGAGGCTTGTGGACGATTTGTTTGAACAACAGTGGCAACACATTCATGTATAGGACCACAACTTTGGTTTTGTGAGGTTGTACAGGACTGTTTGGCGTTGTCTGTGCCTCTTTGAACAACATCGGCGGCACATTCATGTATTGGACCACAATTTTTTTTTTTTTTTTTTTTTTTTTGAGTTTGTACAGGACTGTTTGGCGTTGTTTGTTTGTATATTTTTTATCTTACGACGCATAATTACAATGGCACAAAATTATTAAACGATAGTAATTTAGATTAGTCACTAACAGTTTGTGGTAAGGCATTATGATAAACCAACAGATATTGAAGTTGGAATTTAAAGTTAGAATTAACAGAAATATTCAAAACCAAAGAATTTTTGTTAAAAAAAAAAAAAAAAAAAAAAAAAAAAAAAAAATATTAAATGAGAATGAAGGCACAAAATTAAATAGGATCATTTTAAAAAAACATGGCAAATTAAATGCACGCCATTAAAACCCTAATTCAGTCTCATTAAATAAGATCATTCATAGACCAATTAAATGCAGGCAAGACCTAACAAATTAAATGAGTATTGTCTCAAACCTAGAAACACAAACCTAAGATAAGTCGATAATCATGAAAACCACCATATAAATCACAAATATTTTAACCAAATATTGAACACAGCATAAAAGATGCACAACAGAAAACAAACCCCAAGAAATCCAAAGCTGTGACCAATTCACTTTTATGAGCAGAAAAAAATGAGAAGAAACCAATCTAAAGATTAGAAAAACCTACCTAACCAAAATATGTGGGTAGCAATCTTGCAAAAACTGTAGCAACAACACATGGGACAAAAACAGCCACAAAACAAATATAAAAACCATTCCACTGTTCCTAGCACTGTACATCCCCTCACAGTCCACTGTAGCATCTTTTTAACCCGTTGGATCGGAGGTGATCGGTGTCGGGCGTTGTTATCGGAGGCAAACCGATCGGACCCCCAAAGTGGAAAGTATATGTGAGTGAGGATAAACAGTTGCTACATAATCGGGTAATACCAAAATGACAAAAGGGTCGGGTCAAAAAACATGGGGCAAGCAAAGTGGGCTATTAAAACCCTATGCTTAGTATATTGATATAATAACAAAAGCTTCACAACATAAAAAAATAAAAAATAAAAAATAAAAAAAATATATTTATTTATTTGATATTTGGTTTTGATCTTTATATGCATAAATATTTATTTATTTTATTTTATGTAACAAAACAAAATCCCGACTTTTCTTTAAAACCACCACTGGTCTTAAAAAGAAACAAAACATCAAAACCACCACTGATCTACCCGAGACCTTTGTTTGTTACAAAGATCTTGATGCCGAAATCCGTGGATGCTGCTAACGAGCACAAAAGTCATAGAGTGTGTTTGAGTGCTCGGTTATCTTTGACAGAAAGAATTAAAGGTGGTGATTTAGTCATGGGTTTGAGTTTGAACTAAGCAAAAAGAGAAGAAGAATGTTTGTGATGTATGGAGATATAAGGATGGAAGTATTGATTGCAAATGGTGAAATGAAGAGAGATGGGGCGTGTAATTGTTTGAAAAGTGATTAAGGTTGGTTGTTTCTTGCCTCTTGGTATTAATATACTTAAAAAGTAGGGTTGTTAATTTGGGCTGGTTATGTTCAAAAAAAAAAATTTTTTTGGGCTGGTGGCATTTTTTAAGCCAAAATTTAGGACTATAAACTTAACCAAAAATTTGGGCCTTAAAATCCGAAAATTAGCTATTATTATTGTTGGTTTGATGCTTGGTTTGGGTTATTTACCGGACTATACCGAAAATATGGTTAGTTCATGGTTAAACTAAATTTATTTTATGTATAGGGTTGTTTTGGGCTATAAATTTTGGACTTGGACTTGGACTTAATAAGTTTTTTTACGGGGTTTGACTATTTTTTTTGGATAAGTTTGTGCTATTTGATCGGTTAGAAGTTATTTTTCGAGATCACGTTTCTTCACGAGATCCTCATGCTTCATGATATTGAGAAGTTTTGGTCACTTGGCTGGTTTGATAAGTCACGAGGTCACGTATTTATTTGACTTCACGAGTCGAGATGATTGGTTGGTTGGTTGCATGACTCGCGAATTTTAATTTAAATTATCATTCATTTATTAACTTATTGTTTAAAAAAAACATGTACCGACAACATTTGCTCGCCGTAAAATATAGTCACAGGGTACCCGCCGCCGCATCGCGCGGGTACCCTGCTAGTATTAAGGGAAGATAAACACTCTGTAAGTCAAGTTACATTTACGCTTTGTAAATATTACAGTAATACACATTATCAGTTCATCGAGTCGAGTTGAATCATCATGTGCTTTAAAGTTTCCAGTTGTTTAGGCCAACCTTGACGAATTGTATTCTTATACTTCAAACGGATAACCCACTCGAGTTCGAGATTATTGGTGAACCGAGGTCAAGCTCTACTCAAACATGGAAATAAAAGCTAGATCAAGACTTTTTATAGTCAAGTCAAGCAAGTCAGACAAGTGTTGGTTCAGTTCCATCTGTCCTAGGGGATATCGGGGTCTACAAAATGAAAAGCCAGGAAAAAGACGGATTCTCTGGGTCGGGTTAACCGGATTTTAGGAAAGAAAACCCTTACCTGTACCCGACCCTAATAAGGTGCGGGTTATTTGGGTTTCGGGTATGGCTTAATTGGGTATTGGGTTAACCCGAATAAGCTTTAAATTCTCACCCAAAACCCAACCCCAATAAGAGTTTGGGTTACTCGAATAACCCGATCAAGATTTTTTAACCCATTTAAGTCGACCCAAATAAACTTATACAGGTACGGGTCCGGTCGGTTCACGCGGGTACAGATTCTTTACAGCCTTACTTCGGTGTAACTTTTTTATAAAACGCAAAACATCATTATGTAAATATTAATCTCTCGAAAATTTTAAGACATTCATCAAGTCGGACATCTATAAAACTTATTTACTATATATCATTTCCATTTTAACAATCTTGTTCTTTCAGACTTAACTTGCAAATGCATCTATACACTACTTGAAATTAACTGTAACTTACCCTATTACAAACTAGCCACTCCCAAGCATAGCTAACAATATATACTACTAAAACTTAACCCTAGATATGTTGCATTATTCGGTGCATTTGAGCCAACAAGACCAAACTCCTACCAAAAACACCAAATGTAAAGGATGGTGTCGATCTAATGAATGTCAGAGATTTATTTTGGATTCTTCTTTGCTCACCAAAGCTTACATTCCCTCCTGTACATCCATAAATACATTGTAGCGCATGTAGAGTTGAGTTGGTTTTTAAACTTGTTCGTTTCCCTTGAGGATGTTGTACTTGCAAAGGGGACATGTCGCATTCATTTTCAGCCATTTCACAATGCAAGTCGCATGGAAATGATGGTTGCAAGGAAGCGAATGAAGTTCTGTTCCATCTTCATATGTGCTTAGACATATGCAGCAGTCCTGCAGAAAGAAAAATGAAACATCTGATTAATAATAAATTTTTAATTATTTGACAAATACTCCGTATTTAATATGAACTTGTAAACTTACAGCATCTTCGGGTAGAAGAACGCGTTCAACAGCCAGGTAGCTACTAGCATTTGATTCGATAGGGACCATTCTACCTGCTCCTACATCAGGCTTGTTCTCATCATTCGACACCTGAAATCTGTACTTGGGAAGAACATTGAGGTCTGCCTCTGATGCACCTTCCTGTAGTATTCACATGGCATGCCATCAAACACCTTTTAATGAAGGATAAGAAATACTAAAAATCATGAATTTTTATTTAGATATTACCTGGCCAGCAATTGCATACAATATTGCAATGATGCAGGGTAAGCAACAACAAAGAGCAATCCCGATTAAACATGCCAAAACAACACAAAATATGGCAAAGAACACATCGAATGCCAAAAAGACCACGGTCAACCTGCCATTATAAGAGAAAAAAGAAAAAATTATAATACCCAAAGGTTTATGTCAAGAGCTAAAGTGTTGCCTAAAATCAACAAACTTTTGTTTTAACATGAAAAATATCTTTCATTCACGGTTATTAAAATTGTGATTGCACAGGAACTAGAGCTCAGGTCACAGGAGTTTTAGGACAGTTTTCCTATTTGTTTTTAAAAATAAACCGTGCCTTATTTTTTCCTGTTGAACCTTATGCTTCAATTGGTTAAAACAAAATAGGCTTGGTTAAAACAATAAGCTGTGTCTGACTGTTGCCAAAAAATATTTGTAAGCTCTTATCATACCAGATGAACTTCTAGTGCATGTCAATAATCCCAATCTATGTTCTATAAGTAAAACAAAGACAGCACCAGGGTCGGTCAACAGCTATTTATGTTCCAGAGGGCAGAGGGTAATCTCAAATTGGTTCAAGACATACCAGTATAGCCGTGGAGCATTGTGCAGAAGAACATCACCACCAGATACCATCCAGTAAAAGCCAACTAGCCACCAGACAAACGATACCATCGTATTAAGATTCTCACATCTTTTTGTGTAGCTGCAGTTCCAAAATATAATACATTAGTCAAAGAAGCATGTGTGCCGGAGGCCAAAAAGACACAATTTACTATTTTTTTAGTGAACTTTTTCATATTGGACAGTAGTAGATCAAGAGAAGTGCAATGAACCTCAGGAGATGATTAGATAGGCCTAGCTTGGTAGAACAGATACATTAAAAACAACCCACAGAATGGCCTCAAATTGTCAAACAACATTTAATTCCCTTTTAAAATTTTCAAATACCATCCTTCTTCAACTAATTATCCCTTTATTAATAGATGACAATAAATACATCTTTTGCACCGACTTAAAAAGAACCTGGCAAACATGTCAACTATAAAATCCTAAGAATCATGCCTCTATTTAAAATCTAAAGAATCACGGTTTTAACTCTTTCATTGGACATTAACACAGACACATAAAGTAATTTATTTATTCACCCTTGAACCTCTCACCCAGTCATCATTCCCTCTATTCAAAGCTTAAATTATGCTTATATCAGCTTCTTCTTACCTACACTATTAACGCAGTCGGCAGTTCCCATGCTAACTCCCTTGAACAGTGTCCATGCATTTAACCACTTCCATGTTTTATAAATCAAACCGTACCTATAACAGGCAAATCCTAATAACTTGGATAACTCTATTCTTCCTACATTTATTCTATAACAAATAAGTATACAAATCAAACCACCACCAAAGTGGCCTACTTGTAAGGCACCTCATGTCATCACAAGAAGTGTAGGGTTCAAACCTAACTAGATACACATTTGGGGGTGGCGAAGGAATGCGTCGGAAAAGGTCATGGGATAATCCGGTTAGGCCACTTACATCTGAGTCAAAGACTCACCTTCCCTGGGGTAACCTAAACATGGAAAACCTCATCCGTTTATCCGTCTAAATAAGGGTCTGTTTGTTTATAGGATATGGAATAAAGGAATGGAATCAGACCTTGACAGATATGTTTGCTTTACATTAGTGTATGACAATGGAAATAAAAAGATGCAAGGAAACCCATAGTGTCGTTCCTCATGTAGGAGGTACCTTTTGCTACTCATTCCACTTCCAACTTTTTCTGTCACCTAATTAATGTCATATTTGCAATTACTCCTAATTAATGTAATTGAATTGTTTTTCTCTCTAGCAAATTTTGATAATAAAAATGAAGGTACTATTGGGCAATGATACCCATATATTATGAATCAATCCAAACAGCAGATATGGGAATGATATATTCATTATCATTCCACCTTATACCGATACGGCGATACTTATACCCATTGTGATTCACGTCAGCAACCAAACGCCCCCTAAGTATACAAATCATCCAACAAATGCAAAACGATAAAACAATCATAGGCTCTTAATCATAAATTAACCAAACGACCACCACTAAGGCACCCCGATGTCCTCACAAGAAGTCTCAACTCTCAAGTTCAAACGTTATATGTCAATTCACTCCTACAAATAGTCTCATTTCATGTCCTCACAAGAGGCCACGTACCTAGGTAACCTAAACAAGGAAAACGTTATATATTTCCGGGGCACCCAGACGTCCACAAGAGGTCACAATGTCAATCTACTCCTACAAATATTCTATAACTAACGGCATACAAATATATAAAAAAAAGTTGTCAATTACTACAAAATCACAACTAAATAGACGAAAACTGACCTGACTCGACTAGACGTCAAAAAAGCCCCAATCCTTCCATCCTCCTCATCACTATCAACCCCAATCCCAATCCCAATCCCATTCCCATTCCCACTATCACTTCCCCCACCCATTGCCACACCATCCTCCCTCCTATTCCTCCTACAATACTCCATCCAAACAAGCACCACATGCAAAGCACACTGCAAACCATACCCAACAACCCAAACCCTAACAGGAACATTAGGCTTCTCATTCCAAGTAACAAACAACATGACAACACTAACAACCACAAAAGCCATATTCCACGTCATATCTAACGCCACAACCGGCTTGGAGTATCCCCAGTCGGCGCGCCGCTCTTCCAGCTGACGCGCTGCTGTTTCTCGTACCAACATAGATGCACCGTGACGTGTCCGACCAGATGCGCGGCCTAGTAATAAGGAGAGTGACGTGGTGCGGTTGTTGCTGTTGTTGTTGTGTGGTGTGAGTAACGGTGAGGACGTGGTTGTCGACATCTCCTCCGATGAGGACATCTTGAATGTTCTTTTTTTTTTTGTTTATGTTGTTTTTTGTTTGAGTGATTTGGTGTTTTTTTTTTAAAGGGCAATAGTGCTATGAAATGTTTTTTTGTTTTACTTCAGAGGAAACTGCCAAAATATGTTTTTGAGTCTGTTGAAAAGATATTTTGCAAATTATGTCATTATTGTGCAGGGGTAAGCAAAACCATCCGAGTGTAACAACTGTAGTTTTTACTGATAGTCTTTACTTGGTTGATGTTTGTTTGGTGTGTCCTAGGTGATTGAAGTGATATATGTGTGATATAGGTGAGTTTTAGCACTAAATCCTTTTGCGTAAATGATTTTTATTGTGATTTGGAAAGTATGGAATTTGGAAAAGTTCATTTTGATCGCCCTTGTGGTGTGTAGAAATGACTTGTGTAGTTTTGGTGTTTTTGTGTAACAAGTCTTCGTTCAAGTGTTTGAGCGTTAGTGAGTTACAAGGAGTTTGTTTTTATGAGTTATATTTCAAAAAGAGTGTGAAATTCTATTTTTGGAAACTTTGTTTTGAAAATGATAATTTTTCCGGTTTGTCGTAAAACTAAGGTTTATCGCGTAAGACGTTAGGTTTCGTTACGGGTTCTAATAAAATATCAAGAGAATAAGGTTTTAAGTGTAATAATTAAATTTAATAAAAAAAATATAAAATATATATGTATATGATATATAAAAATCGGCCCAAGGGGTTTTTAGAGGAAAAAGAAACTCAATTTGAGCCCAAATACAATTCCTAGCGATAAAGAATCTTAGCCCAACACAAACAAGCTCAACCCCCAACCCATATAATCATAACCAACGACCCATAACCCATTTTTCTGCATTTTTTGGTCGGTCAAGGGAGAAAAAGAAGGAGAAAAACTTAGGGTTTTTATTATTGAAGCTAAAATCAAGATCAAGGTATATTTTCGATACTAGTTTTCATTCAATTAATTAGTTATTGATCTAATTCATGTAATATAAATTATGATGGATTTAGAGTTTATAAAATTCTGGAAAATAATGATGTTAGACATGGTAGGATCATTAGATGTTAATGGTATGATGATTAGTGAAGTTGGTTTGGTGATAAAACGTGTTAAACATTGAGTTAATTTGAGACAACTTTGAAGGGATGTAAAGATACGACGAGATAAAATAGTAGGAGATGAGTTAGATCACGAATTTTTAGTCTAAATTGAAGTTTAATGAAAGAACTTTCCAAAAGTCCAACCACGATTGATTTCAAGGTCGGGAAGTTAGTCTTTTGATTTTTCTTTGATAATGTGTCAAAGCTGTTAAACCGGGACAGAATTTGGGTAAAAGTTTGATAGTGATTTGTGGGTGAAAAAGTGATATTAAGGTTAGCCTTTCTGGAAAAGTTGAGTTTTAGGTTATCTTAGACTACCACGAAAAGGATTCGCGATAAAAAGTTGTAGAAGTATTTTATTTTAATTAAAACTTTTTGGTGTGCGTTCAGATAGGAATTTGGATAGTTGACAAGTTTGATTTTCTTATGGGTACTTGTGTGTGTTATTAGACCATGGCCTTCTGGGATTAGCTTGTATGCTTATGAGAGACCATGGTGAATTTTTGGTGTGAGTTGTTGAGCTTTAATTGTTATTATTTCATGTGGGCGAATGTACCCTAAAATTCTGCATTTTCTGATTTTAAAAGTGCAAGAGATTTAGTGAGCATTAGTGTTTGGTGGTGGTTAGTATGGAGTCTAGGAGATCCATGGTGGGTCATATGAGTCTTAGACATCCATCATATGTGTATTACATGGGTTATAGCTTTTAGCTTGACCATGTGTAATGTGGATTTATTTTTTTGTGTTATAGATTGTGATTTGGTTTTGTGGAAGCTGCAAAGTTTGTGGTGAGTTCATAGTCCTACGTTTTACTTTGTTTTAAATTTGGGATGGAAATGATGCTTGTCTTAAATGGTTTGGGTTACTGTGGTTGTGTGTGTGTCAAAGAGCTTGGACTTATAATGTTATCGTATGTATGCTATATGTGAATGGTTATGCGATGTGGAAATGTTGTGTGATAATGTTGTGTGGTCCAATTGGGGGGAGTATCCAATTGGAGAGTAATAACTCCTACTCGATATAATGCTGTGTGATTCAATTGGGAGGATGCTTATCCTGTTGCTCGCGCATGCGACCCATTTGATGCCAAGTTTGTTGTGTGGATATATACGTGATTCGATTAGGAGGATGTTTATCCTGTTGCTCGCGCATGCGACCTAATTGATGCCAATATGGGATCGGTGGACATGAACCGTCCAGATGGTTGCCTTTGTGTGTGATTATTGGTTTGCGAATACATGTAGCTTATATGATAACTATATATTATTTGTCCAGCTATGTTTTATAATCACAGTGAACTGGTTGCCTTGAGAGTGTATGTGTGTCTTAAACCTATGAATCTCACCAACATTATGTTGACGTTTTAAGCATCATTTTCAGACGAGCTTTCTAAGGATAAGATAGAAGGATGTGATTAGACGAGACCCTAGTTGCATTGGAAGTGGTTTATCATCTATGTTGGATTTATGTATTGTTTCGGATTTTGTTTTGGGGTTTGCTCTATTTTATGCATGTAGTTATTCTCTATATTGACATCATGTGTTGTGATGATATTCATGAAGTTATACACTCGCGTTTCCGCCTTGGCGAGGTGTGACACCGAGTCCCGACAATTGACTCGATTCCGACATAAACTGATAGTTCCGAAACCGAATAATAGCTTCTCGGGTAGGGAGTCGGTTTGGATTTTTAGCATTTTTAGCCCGAGACCGACTATACCGAAACCGATAGTCCCGAACCGACTGAAATCAGGATTAGTCAGGTCAGTATTCGGTTTAAGATTTAGGTGCTTTTCGGGATCAAGATTAGTCAGGACGGGTCGGGTCGGGATCTTTTGAATTGTAAAGTTCGTTAGTAGGGGTGGCAATTCGGGCCGGGTTCGGTTTGACAGGTTGGCGGGTCATAAGACCCCAACCCGAACCTGACTCATTTAAATTATCGGGTCAGCTATGTCAACCCTAACCTGTTTACACAAAACCCGAACCTGCCCCAATTAACCCGTATATATACTTGGGTTGGCGGGTTAATTAGGTTACACGGGTTGAATAGGTTAAACGGGTTTCGGGTTAACCCATTTTATATACAAAAGTTGACACATTACACCAGTTAAACATGTTAAACCGGTTGCGGGTCGACCCGTTTAACCTATTTAACCCTTATAATAAAATATAAACAATTTTTAGTTTAAGAAAAAAATCTTAAACGGGTTGGCGGGTCAACCCGCTTAATTTATTCACAACCCGAATCTGACCTGTTTAATAAACGGGTTAGATGGTTCAACCCAAACCCGACCCAAAATCTATTTATACTCAACCTGAACCTGTTAATTTTCGTATTGATTTCAGGTCGGTCAGAAATTGCCACCCTTATTCATTAGTATATTTTTTGCAACCCAAACTCAAACAATAGTATGGGTGACCATGGGGCGGTTTAAGGCGGTTTTAGGCTAAAACAAACCTCGAACCAAAAATTCGGTTTTAAGGTTTTTAAAACCAAACCCCGCACCAAAAGTTAGGTTTTGTTTTTGGTTTTTAGCAGTTCAATTTTTGTTTTTTATTTTTGGTTTTTCTGATATCCGAAACTTGAGTTGAGAGTTTTATGTTAGACCAATTATTTTAGCTAAGTTATTTAAATTTGTGGATATCCGAAATTACAAATAATAGTTTTGTATATTCGAGTATCCAAATATCTAAAATTTTCGGAAAACGTTTATATGAGTTCCAAAACTGACATTTCAGAAAACCCAACATTTTAATAATTTTTGATCAATTTTCCGAATATCTGAATACAAATATTTTTTGAATATCCAAAACATAAATAAAAAAAAATCCTAAAATGTAAGTTGAATATTTTGTCATAAAATAATAAGATTATATAGCATGTATATAAAGATGAGATGTGCGAACATATATGAAATAAAGAAAACTAACTTTACGAATTTAATATAGTATTAGCTAAATAAACACCTACTACGAATATCTAATCTCTTAGATGCTCCGTGACATGTCCGACCAGATGCGCGACCTAGCAATAAAGAAAGTGATGTGGGTCGTGTTGTGGGGTGGTTGTTGTGAGGTGTGAGTAACGGTGAGGTGGTTGTCGACATCTCGTTCGATGAGGACATCTTGAATGTTCTTTTGTTTATGTTGGTTTTCTTTTAGTGATCGGTGTTTTTTTAAGAGTATTACACACTTTTACTTTTTATCCGCACACTCTAATGCACAATCTTTAGAAGAAGCATATGATAAATGTATAACTGCTTAAAGCACAATTTGAAGTGTGCAAATAAAAAATGAAAGTGTGCAAATTATTAGCTTTTTTTAAGGACAATAATCTTATGATTTTTAATTTTATTTTATTTAAGAGAATAAATTTAAAAGATCTTAATCTATGATATTTTACTTTTATCGAATGAAAATCGTGAACGACATTGAGCTGTAAAAAAAGAAATCTGAGGGATTGTAGGATGTATATTGATTGGGTAACGATAGGCTCCTGATACCCTTAGTTGTTTTCGGGATGAGATCCTCTCTAGTTGAGAGGTACAACTTGACTCAAGTTGGGGGCATTATGAGCCATTAGTTTTGATCCAGTGGCTCAAATCGAAAGAATTTCTTTTGATTTTAAACATTGGATCAAATCTAATAGCTCACAATTATCAAACTTGAGTCAAGTTGTACCTCTCAACTTGAAAAGATCTCATTCCGTTGTTTTCTCAAACATTAGGCTAGTGTAGTAGACTATATAGTGCCCCATTACATGTTGCCAAAAAAAAAAAATTGAGTGGGCCATGTTGGTTGAAGTAAAAAAATAAACATGTATTGAAATGTCTAAAATGAAAATATAGCGGTTTATTTTGAGATGGAAAAAGTAGCATGAAGATACATAATCACCGGTTAACGAATTGAGCAACCTAATGAAATCAAATAGCACATTTCACTTCCGGTCATCTTTTGCTTAAACACTCAAGTGGTGTTATATCTCCTTTATTTTGATCTTTTGACACTAATAATTGTTAAGCTTGATGATAAGGCGCTTAGATGTACATAAAAGATAATTAGCAATTGAGTAGTGCTATTTAGACCTATAACACAAGCCTAAAAACATACCTAATGCATAAATCACTTGTACAATTGTATTATGTACTTTCTTTCTTCAAATTTCCACCAATCATTTTTTAAAATCAACCAATCAAATCATTAAGTACATTTATAGACATGATTAGCAAGAACAACAATCATTTTTCTTATTATTTTCTCATCTCAAATAATAATGTGATGACACCCATGACTAGAGTAGCCCTACATGTAGGGGTGTCATAAATCCTGACCCGACCCGGACCCGAACCCGAATAAGGATACTCGGGTCGGGTTACTCGGGTCCAAAATCTTAGTCGGGTCAATCGGGTCAACCCGACTAACCTGAGGTTTGTTTTTTTTTTTTTTTTTTTTTTTTTTTTTTTTTTTTTTTTTGTCTTTGTTCAATTGATAGGCCCAAGTTAAATTAAGTGATCCATGTAGTAAACTTGGCCCATTTTCTATATTAAGTTAGAATCTATTATGAGAGGCTCGTGCAATACCTGTATTAAGTTAAATAAGTAGAATTACTAAGACTTTAAAGTCATGAATTATAGTTTTATTCACATTATCAATCATTTTTGAATTTTGTAATCATCAGAAATAAAAGAATTTATTTCTTAACAAATATCATTTTTTTTTCTTTTTTTTTTCTTTCATAAATTGTCAATTAATTTTGAAATAATAGACTTGTATGCTCGGCGTTATAATCATACAAACTTCAAAATGAACTTTTAAGCTCATACATATTTTTTCAATCTTCTAAGTATCAACAATATTAATAGACTCTTGATTGATCGGTACAAACTACAAAGTGAATTTGGTTTTTCATAATTGTCATTCGCAAAAAAAAAAAAAAAAAAAAAAAAAAAAAAAAAAAGAAATAAAATTATGTGATTTTGTAAATTGGACAAACCCGAACCTGACTTGACCCGACCCGATTTGACCCGAACCCGACTAACCCGAGTTCAAATAGGGTCGGGTTCGGGTATATTATTTTTACCCTCGACCCGACTTGGACCCGACCCGTTTGACCCGAACCCGACCAACCCGACCCGAATAGCACCCCTACCTACATGAAGCCATGAAGGTTTTAAAAGAGTCAATTACTGGTGGAACTCTTATGGGACCCTTCAAGTTTTTTGGCTTTCACAACGCACAAGACACATGACATTTTGGATTGTTCAGTGTATGATACCTTGCCACATAAGTGCATTGTAGATGCCCTAAGATTGATTATGAACAAAATGTCGATTGAGAAAAACAAAATGTCAATGGGTATGTTTGAACACAAGTATATCCCAATAAAATATTACCAGCAGCATTGATCATTGCATACCATAAACTTCAGTTGAAATACTCTGTAAACAAGCTTACAGAGCTGGTCAAGTCAATACTATATTATTTCTTTTATTAGTTTGAATCACTTGTATAACTATTTGTTTTAACTTAAGGTTGTATGTTGATCAACTATTTAACTCCACAGTTTCTGACATGAGGAATAAGTACTTCAAAGTAGACTTTTGTTTTTTAATCCTAGATTATCTAGCTATTTATGGACAGTTTGTCACATATCTGATATCACCATATTTCCTTATTATCTGGTTAAGGGGGAAAATAAACAAGCAGCAAATAAATCATATAAACACATCTCAAAAGCTAACAAAACTAGATACCAGTAGAATATTTAAGTTCAAAAAAATGTCTCCTTCGATAAACATACATTTTAGACATCAGCCATAACAGAATCAACTACACTTGTGTCCATTTTCTTCATTACAGATATAACTCTCCAAGCAAGATCCTTGTCCACAATCGACCACTTGCAGCAAAAAAACATACGCTCAGAACTCTCAGTAGATCCACCACTACTAACTCTATGTGGGCACTTATCGTTCTTACATAGCACAAGATGAAAAGAATTCACCTCTATACATCCCACACAATCATTCACACCAAATTCCGCCACTTCATTTGACAACTTTGTATTCAAAATCCTAATGATTGAATTATCATCAGAAGCATTAACCTCTTCACTGATAGACAAAATGTTCTTCAAACTGCGCGAACCTAATGAAAAACAATAAGCAAATTCAACTTCAGATTTTTCAGTTCCAAGCATGGTTAAAAGCTCATCCTGGTGTAAAATCATGACTTTTTGACCCTTCTGATTCATTAAAATTCCTTCGGTTGCTCTTTCATCACGAACTTGTAGCGTGGACATTTCCGTAATTTCATCTTTTAAAAACTTGAAGTTCGGTGTTAGAGAACTTTTAATAAACGCGTTTGACGCATCAGCTTTGATAAAGTTGGTTGAAGGGAAAGATACAGTCTCTGTATTTGCCGGGATAGAGCATGAAATTCCCAGTTCTGATTCGATTATTCCTTTCAGCTTATCCATATTAGGTTTTTCACCATGTACAAGCATTACATTCTTGGGGGAAAGAAATTTCACAAGATCTATTATTCCTTTGGCGTCGGTATGGGGGCTAAAAGCCAGTTGATGAATCTAAAAAAGAAAAAAAATAATAATAAAATATATATACGTATATCCTTAAAATAAAGGCTAGAAGTTTTAGAATATAACCTGACAGCGAACATCAATATATGTATCATTGCCCACATAAACCTTTTTGGGCTTATCTTTAGACGTCAATTTATGGCCTACAGTTCCAACAGCACAGTACCCTGGAAGTGTTACAAGATTTGTTTCACATGGAGCCCAATGCGTAAAAGCTTTTAGTGAGAAACCACCAGTAATCATTCCCGGTGTAGCAAAAAGAACACATGGTCCAGGAGCATCTAGTAATTTGTGGTCAAAATTACGAGCTGCAGAAACCGAAGCGCAGTTAGTTATAAGATAAGCACGCAAGGTTACATCATAAAAGACAATAATATGAAGTACCGTTTATAAAATCGAACGCATTCCTGCTAGCAAATGTATCTTTCACTTTCTGACTAGTCCAATTGATCAGCGCTTTGTAGTACAAATTAGCTTGAATAGTCAAACCTGCAGCAGAAAACAAGATTTGTCACAGATATGCATATTACCATAAAGCATTTTTGGCCCTTTTTCATTTACACATACATGATATCTATATTATATCCATTTGAACTTTTGAAGGATAAACAACTAAACCTGTTGAAAAGTAGATAGGAACCTTGAGATTCATCCGCTCCCAATAATCATGCAACAGTATACAGAGTTCCTATACAACAATTTATAAGCTAATTACAAACAAAAGGTTGAAACGAAACTTTATGAGGACAATGACCAGTTATCGATAAGTAACAGAGAACCTGAGCCCTTCCAAGAGCAAATGTAGGAATCAACACCTTTCCTCCATTGGCAACACATTTATGAATCTGCAACCATTCTTCAAAAAGTGAGATAAAAGTATACACAATTGTAATAACGGATACTAGAGAAATATCCAGATGAAACGAAAGGCACATTATGCTACTGCATTATAGATTACTTATTCATCAGTGTGTTCTTCAAACCATTTTTCAATAATGATTATCCCATTGATGGTAGAAATCATCATTATTCATCAGTGTGTCTAAACCATTTTTCAAATAATTAACACATGGTTTCTAGTTACAGTATTGCCTTTAATGTAATAATTAACAAATAATTAGCTTGATAACAATTACTACTATAATGAAGCTTACATACAGCCTTAAGAAATTCCCTCTCCCGAACATATTTCGAATCACGATAAGTATTTGCATACGTTGACCTGCAAGCAGTAAATCGTTACTAAGATGCTTCTATAAGATAATACACACATATTCTGAAGTATTTAAAGTTTTAAACATCTGAAAAGATAACCAAAAAACACAAAGTATTTTGTGGGATGTCATCAAGAGACTAGGCATAGATCATAGATGTGTCTTACTCGGTTATAAGCAGGTCTAATTGCAATCTGTCAATTTGAGCCGCTCCAAGATGCCTATCAGGTGTCATGTTATAATCTCCTGTATAAACCATAGCAGCGTCTCCCACACTAGCATAAACCATTACAGCTCCAAGTACCTTCAGCATAATACAAAGTTCAGGTTAAAAGCCAAATCTAAGGTTGAAGCAATATATTGATTATTCTCACAGAAAACATGTAGTTCTCTCATTATGCAGAATGTGTTTATTCGACCTCTGTAGGCTAAATAAATCAACTTTGACATTGATACAAGATTGCGTGTTTCGGACAAAGGTACGGTGTCTGACGTTCAATTGAATAATATAATCAACAGCAAAATATACTCAAAATGCATTAATAGGTTAATAGCTTATAAAAGTTCTAGAAGCATACATGTCCAGCATAGTATGCACGGATTTGAAGGTCTTTATCAACTTGCACAGTTTGCTTGAGATCAATTGCTGTAACTGAAAAAAAAAGTAACTGCCACATGAGTTTGATGACATTTTTATGACATCATTCTTACTATTTCAAAAGCATTCAGTTGTATGAGGAGTTGCATCTTTCAAGAATGAAATTTGGTAATGAATAAGTAAACCACATTTTCTACGTCCTTACAAGAAATAGCCAAAAAGGAAGGACTGATACCTTTCTTCATACAACTAAGGATGTGCTCATTAGTGAAGTATTCATTTTCTTTCCTATCCTCCAAGGCTTTCCGAAAATCTTCCAACATAATTGGAGCCAAAGCTTTTGTAGGGTACTGTGGAAATATTAATTATTTTTCTGTCAAAAGTATAGTTGGAACGTAATCATGTCAAAGTTAATAAATTTGAACCGAGTTTACCGTCATGTAAATTGGTCCATTGTAACCACAAACTTCAGTGAAGTATGGAAGAGCGCCAATATGATCCAAGTGACTGCAAAATAAAGCCACCATTAGTTCGTGCTCACCTAGAGGGTGTTTGAGGTTGCTACTTTTTTCTGCTTAATTTTAAGCTATTAAACATTCTATAGTGCTTGGATAGAACAAACTGCTTCTGCTAGTATACTTATTAGGCTTATTTAAAATGGAATTAAAATTACTTTTTGACCCTCATATCTAAACTATAAACCCCTTAATAAAATAGATTTATTGATCCTTTATTTTTTCTTCAGGTCTTATGCTTTTTTTTTTTTTTTTTTTTTTTTTTTTTTTTTTTTTTTTTTTTTTTTTTTTTTTTATAGCATAAGCAAATCAAAACACCATTTTCTTATAACTAAAAAAAAAGAAAGAAAAAAAACCTTAATTTTTAGGGGCTGTTTGGGATTGCTCATTTTTAAGGATGTAGTTTTGTGTCATCCAAGCTACTTGTGCTTATCCTTCTATATCTGAGGGTAATATAATAAGCGGTCAGAAAGCTGCTTAATTCCAAGTGCTTATTAATATGTTGAAGTATTATCGCATTTCTTTTTGGGTAACCATGGTTTCCGTCTTTTTTGGCCGACTAATCACAAGGTTTGAGCCCACCACCACACAAACACAAACCAGGTAAGCCCCTCCCTTATTTTGGGAGGTTCTATCAGGAATTGAAGTCGAGACCTATAACATTTCAGTGATAATAATCACACTCCTTTCGCTACTAGGCCACCCCTGAGCAGTTACATTTATAGCATTTTTAACAAACAAACAAAGAAAAAAAAAAGCAATCCCAAACACCCTCTTAATGCATAAATGATAATTACCCAAATATATACACTCTATTAAACTAAACGCAGTTAATATTTTATGATTCAGCGGGTGTTTTTGCGGGCTTATGAGCTTCCACAAATAAGCTTAAACAAAGACCCCCTCAAATGAATATCGAATTAGCGAAACTTACAAATGAGTAATGACAATACAATCCAGAACACTATCGAAATCAGCCGTTTTCGAAATGAGGGAAAAATCGGGGTAACGTTGGAGATTCTCGTGACCCATATGCATCCCACAATCAAACATAATCTTTTTTCCATTTATTGTTACAACAACACAGCTCTTTCCTACTTCTTGTCCTGCACCTGTTTTTTTTTTTTTTTTTAAAAACAAATGAGATTATTGTCATTTTATTAAAAACATGTTACATATGAATTATATGAAGCAGAAGAGTTACCTAAAACAAGACAATCGATTGCCATCAACTGTAATTCGCGCTCTTTTTGTGAAGTTTTATGTTAGGGTTTATGGTTTCAAGATTTATCAATCTCTGGTAATAGAAATAGAAATGAACCAACCACTGTAAAGGTGGCCCAGTTATATATGGATTGGATTGGATTTATTGTTGGGCTGGCCCAATACTGTGCAATTGTTTACTCTAGTTTTTACAATTTTATTCGATTGTATTGTATTGTATGTTATCTCAAAAAGTAAAATGTCACAAGTGATAAATGGATAAGGGATAAGATAAGATTTTATGATTTGCAAAAAGGTCAGGACATTTTAATGTATAAGTAGTTAAAGTAGATTATACTTAAAGTAGAACTGTTTAATGCACACATTAGAGTGTGCTAATAAAAAATGAGAGTGTGCAAATTAAATTCAGTTTGTTTAGTTAAGCAGTATACTTTTTTTTTCTAATGGTATATATCACTCGATATTGGACACTATAACATCTTTTAGGACTGATACAAACACTTAACTTGAAACTTCGCCTTATATGATGAGCAATGCTAGAATCACATAAATTTTACAAAAGCTTTTTTCCAAAATCATGTGATATGCTAAATTGGATTCATTTTATCATATTTTTAATTAGATAATGATGTAGAAGTCAACGTGACACATCATAGTGTGAAAATCCTGTTGTGAAAATTACGTGGTTTTAACACTCCTCTTCTATCATAACCTCGCCAATGCATCCCATTTATAGGGCCCATGATGTTATACTATCAGGCTATCAGCTACCACAATTTGTCCCTTCTTATAAACGACCAGTTACAAATGTTGAAAGCAAACAAGTTAGATAAAAATCTGAGAACATGGTCGCAATTTGTAGAGAGGCTGGGTAGATTGATTATGCTATGTAAATCGAAGACAATGAATCTAACTAAAAAAACAACTTTAGAGTAGCCATTACTTGAGCAGGTATGCTATAAAGAGAAACATCAAACCTTTTTACAATGCAAGCTTTTCCCAAAGCTTTTTACCATTGCAAAAAGTCTTTAGAAAAAAAAAAAAACTATTGCATTTGGGATGACTAAGTACTAATAATCAACTACAGTACGTTTTAGTATTTATGTAAATTCAACTAACCTAAGTTTAGTTGATATCTTCAAGCAGATTCATGTTGCAAGATTTTATCAAATGTTGTTTAGGTTTTAATGTTTCATAGTATTTTCTTCAAGTTGCATGCTCCATCTATCAATGTACATTGGATTCAGATTGTATTATCTCACACACATTTGATATTCATACGTTCGGATCACTTTCATAAAGAAGAAAGCAATATCCCAAACATCTCTAAAACGCGGATTGCCTCAATTTAAACTAATGATTCGACATAATAAAGAAAGAGATACTCAGACCATTCATTCTAGATACATATTACATAATCATGGATGTTTTTCCAATCAATACGAAATGTTAAATTGCATAAATCCTACATAGAACATCGGTTTCATAGCTTAAATACGTGGTGTTGCATCATCCTTCAATTTCTTCACGGTTGCTTGGAAAGATTGCACATTGAAGATCACTTCAATCCAGAAAGATCCAAACCCTAATAATACATAACAACCCGTTAGCGTCAAAATTGAAAGAACTTTTAAAATTGTTAAAAAGGAAAACGTAACGAATATATATATAATTGTGTTGTTTCGTCATTTTTATCAAGATGACGAAATATATATATACCATTTACAAGTGATATCGTGTTCATTCTAAACATCATGATTGTATGTATATTCAAGAACATATATTTAACCAATAAAAACATATCCAATGATTATTAACCAAGAAACTAGGAAAATTTCTTACAGTGCTGAGGCTTCCAGTGAGGGAATTTGGTACGTGTCCAGCCCACTGTTGCAAGAATTGAGAAATGAATTAGTATTATAACCTAATAAACTTTTCTCTTAAAAAACTTTTAGCACGCCAAATGTAAATAAACAAAATTCAATGAAGTATATATATATGAAGTTAATCAAGAAGAAACTAACTATAAAAACGTATTACATTTTTTGCCGCAGTGCTGAAAGCTTCTCGATGTGGTATTGAAGGATTCGAAGCCTTGATTCGTTGAATTTCCTCTCTAGTTATTATTCAAAAAATCACAAGAAAACATATAGCATTTGAATATGGCATATATTAAAGTGTGGATAAAATGCACGTTTGTTGATATTTTTGTTGTAAACTTACTTCATGAATCGATTGTAAGCAGATGGGAGCCTGTGTTTCTTCTCGGGTGCTAAATGGTAAAGAATAAGAATAAGTCTTACAAATAGTAATTAATAAATAGTTCGAGAGATAGAAGTAAGAAGAAATGATGATATATACGTTTGACGACAAAAGGAGCTTTTGGGGACGTGGGTTCATTTGAGGTAGATGATGAAGATGAGGAGGATCCCCTTTTGAAATCACTGGAGAAAGCACCCTGCTTGCAAATTTATGACACAAGTTATAGAAGAATCTTAAGTTTTACTTAAATCGGTTAGGATTTTTTTGGAAAGCACTTTATCTATTTAGTAATGCAAGTATAATATCGATAAACGTATAGCAAACGCATATGTAAGATGGATTATCGATATTTACATAATTGATTAGCTAGGGTTAGCTAGAACTAACTTAACGTCTGGCATTTACACTTTTGCAACCACAAAAACATTCAAAATTAAAGAACACATCTTTTTTAACTATTTCACTCAGAATTTGAAACAGACCATTGTGCTTGGCAAAATATGATAACTCGAAAACATACAGTATTTTTTTGCAAGTATGTCTAACTATGAGCTTTTTAACTGCACTAACTTAAATATATGCTATGAAATTGTAATTACCATGGTTGCTGGCTCCATAATATAATGGTACCGTGGGTAAAAGATGCTAATTAATATGATGTTTACATAAGTAATTCGCAATAAAATATATTGGCCGGATTCTACTTGTTTTTAACAGCAAGTTAAAGATATTCCATATAATCTAGCTTGACTTCATCTACTATTTCAAGGTTTTACTTGTAATATAGATGTAGAAAATATTATACCCACACTGACGATTTTTGTAGTAGTGCCAGAAGAATGATCGGCTAACTTAATAATAACAGTTATAAATTTTCGTTCAACGAGTAACTAGTTATATATGATTACATTTCTAACTGATCTAGTCAACGTACTTTTCATCGCAAACAATTATCATTCATATGATTAAACAATAAATAAAACAGTAGACTTTATACAGAGAAAGAAAAATACCTGAAAAGGAGAAAAGGGGGGAGTTTGAAGAGTATGTTGATCAGGTGGAGAAGCCCTAATGGTGAGAAATGACAAGTTACTACAATGTCCACATTTGACAGTCACTGTATCCAGAAGCCTCTTGCATGGTATCCCAACCTACAAAAGTACCATTTATTCACCATCAACAAACTTTATATTATATGTATAGTCTTATTCACTAATGTATTTTTTAACTCATTTTGTGCACTTCGTTTCGTTTTAATGAAATTTCTGTAGTGTTTCCTTTAAAACAAAGTTGAGAAGTACATAGCTAGCTAGATCAAGAAAATACCGCGAGAAGGGTGTTGCAAAAGTTGCAACGAACATAGCAAAGATGTTGATCGGAAGGAGTTTGAACCGGTGGATCCACGTTAACCACTCTCTCGGCTTGCACTTCGAAGTTCATGATTATACAGAGATCGACGAATAAAAGGATGATAGCAAGTGATCGGTTTTATGCTAATCAAAGAAGATAGTTAGGGAGAGATAAATTGCATATGAAGAAGGCTTATTAGGGTTTGGTTGAGGAGGAAAATATATAGGAGTAAAATTTAGTGCTAGGGAAGCTAGTTGGTGCATGAAAAAGGATAAATTTAGGGTTTCTACAACTAATGTCAACAGTACATGCTATTTTTGGCTTCCAAACGATTCACTTTGTTCCATCCCATCTTATCTACATAGGTTATAGGTATTTGAATGTGATACGATTTTGAAATTGTAATAATCAACTTTAAATTTACGATGCTTGATATTTGACTATGAAATGATGATTTCTTAAAGTTATAAAAGTAAACTCATAATAGCATGTGTTTGTAGTTTACATTTGGTACTTGAATATTACAACAATAACTTTAAAAAGAATTGCTAGCTTGGCCTAATTAACACCAATATCATTTGATACTGGTTTTGGCTTTTCTATACATATAAATCATTTACTTATTTATAGTAATAAAATTACATAATTATGCAAGATCACGTTTTTTTTAATAATATTGTATGCTATGTTTGACGGTTGTTTTTTGCTTTTTTATATCAATATTTGTAGACACTAGTTAGTAGTTCCATGCTTGTTTGCATCTTAAAAATCATTGAATGGTTCAACATTCACTTATTCAGACCTATTTTTTCTTGGTAACTTGTTTTTTTCATCTGAAAGTTGTATGAATGGTGAGTTACTTTCCTTTTTAGTGGTCCAGTTGATCATATACTTTAGCAATATATCTTAAGCAATCATATGCTTTTACATGCCATGCATGCTTCGTCTTTGTTAGTTTTATTCACTACTACACAAAAGGCCATAGAAACCTTCTAATAGGCACCGGTTTTGCAAAAACCAGTTCATGAGCTAAAAAAGCAAAAGGCATGGGAAGCATAAATATTGGTTTTCTTGAAAAGCCTAGTGTTTATATACCAATAAGTATAAAAATTGGTCCTGTTATATTAAACCGGTCTCTACGCACAGTGAAAAACAATGGTTTTTTTTAAGAGACCATTATCTATGTTTTATTATCGGGTATTGATATCTACACATACACTTTTAATTCATACATATAAATATAGTGGGACCACTAGGATCATACAATTAAAATTTATGTGTATGAAGTAAAAGTTTATGTGTAGATATCACTACCCTTTATTATCGTATACACCGGTCCTTTGGTTAAATACTTGTTTCTTTACTCATTTTCTTTTTCTTTTTCAAAATTCTTTGTTTATGATGGCTTATTTTTTTCACACACCTAAATTTTGAAAGTACCATCATATTACTCTAAGAAAAAAGCTTAAAAAATCCATCATAAACACCTAAAATATCTAGCAATCTAAGATTTTGTTACGGTATTTATATCATGTTTTGTTTTATCCATGTACAGTAATATGAAAAAAGGAGACATATGAAATTCTTCCTAGTAATATTATTAGTTGTGGCATAAAAGTGTATAACTATAAATGAATACTTTAAGTACTCCGTATTTTTTTCTCATTTGAACACTACGAAAAAACTTAAAACTACATAAGTTGACATAATCTTTTTTTGAACTTGATAAATTGAAAGTATAATCATTTCCCTAAATTTTCAATCAAGCGCCATAATTTGGCATATCCCTGCCAAAATTGTAACTCCCCCCTTTATCAATTCTTCAATATTTGATATTCCCTTAAAATAAAAATTCAATTAATCCTTTGTAACTTCTTTCACCATTTCAGTTTCGCACTTTCTCCCTAATTTTAACCCATCCTTCGTGATGTTCTTTCACGGGACCGAACACAATTAAATAAAGTTTGTGGTTCTAATCTTTATTTTCTTAAATCATTCCAAGGGATTTTTTTCTTACGAGTCTGATTTTGTGATTTTAGATTTGATGGAATCTTGATTTTGAATTGATTTAAGAACATCGCTCTATGTGGTAAAATTATGAAATATATATGAATCTTGTAGCAAGTAAGTTTTTGTTATTTAAATACTTGCTTTTCACGATAAGTAATTAAAATGGGAATTGGCATTCTAATTGTAAACTTTTTTGAAGCGCAGATATGTTGAATTCGCATGAGGACCGGATACAGAGCTACTCATTTCTTGAGTATGGTAATTGGCAAAGCTATTTTAAATTATAAAAGGTCATGAGTTGAGCATTGGATATGCTCTAAGGTTTGTTGTTTCACTTCTCAAATTTGATTAACGTTCGTGATTTATTTTTTATTTATTTATTTATTTATTTTATTTTTTTTTGGACTTGTGTATCATGTGATAATGTCAAGAGATGTTAAGATACTTTTCTATTCTTAATGTTCTATATTAAGTCTAGTGAATTATACAACTTACTTTATTCACTTGTTGTATGTAATTGTTATGATCTTGCAGCGGTCGTAACAGTTGGCTCGTACTTGGAGATAAAAAAAATGCAGCCAAAGTATTTCACAACAATTTGAGATAACATTGGTAAGTTCTTGATTTTTAGCTTACAAATTCACTACAATTAAGTCGTTACATATTGTTTGTCGCATTTATTGACTTGTATACAGGTTGGATAAATAGATACGCTGGCATTTGACTAGTTGGAGATGTTTTTGGAACAAGCAGTCACAATTCTGTTTTGGTGTTGAAGTCACTAAAGAGAGATGTGATACAATGTATATTGATGGTTTGTTACATTTGTAGATGATATATGGACATAGCTACTTGAACTTCAAGATTCATTTTGGATTTGGTTTATAACATTTGAGTTATTGTATTGAATTATTATATTTGAATAAATGTTATTTTTTGACTTTTGGATGTTATATTAGATATCAAATATACAATATTAGTTACATTTGTGTTGAAAAGGTAAAAATATATTGGTGTGTACTCATAATGCAACGAAATATTTTTGACGGAACCCTGCAAATTCCTGACCGAACGATTTTCCGTTAAATTTATGACGAAATTTTCGCTTTTCAATACTTATCAAACTCTATAAAAGAAACTGGTTCTTACCGAAAGACCTATCTAAGTTCTCGGAGTCGAAACTGGTTACAAAACCAGTTTCTATATGTTTCAGTCAAAGAGATACCCCCTCACAGAGAGTGGATCCAAAACTACTCTCCATGGGTCATTCTAACCAATTTCTATGACATTTTTTGTAGTAGTGATTTAAATTTTAATGACCTGCCTGTTTTATTTATATGTTTTGAGAAGTTTATATCAAGTTCAGCAGGTTTAATATCTATATGTTTGATTACAATCCGAAGGATCAGTAGTTGGTCCAATAGCTAGCTAGTGAAGGGAGCTAGATACGTGGAGCTGTTAAACATTCGACTTGGAAGACCAAGGGTCAAGTCCTGCAATTGACTTTTTTTTTATAACTATCAACACTACAACAAACAGGACGACCGGCGACGACTCTTTTGGCGGCGACGGACATGTTCTCGCCGAAAGTTGCTACACGACAAAAAATGTGCTGAGCTGTCATACAATCTCGCTGACCGTTTACTACATTTTCAATGCCAACTTTTGGCGGGGACATGTCCCCGCCGAAAGTATTTTTGGTATATTACAACTTTGACCAAAATAGTTGCATTTTCAACGCCTACTTTCGCCGAAAATATTTTTGGTATTTCACAACTTTGACCAAAATAGTTGCGCTTTATTGTTCCCGGGTATTATTCCCGCCAATACTTTTGGCGGGGACATGTCCCCGCTGAAACACTTATCCTGTGTAGAACATTAACTTTTGGCGGGGACATGTCCCCGCTAAAAGTTTAAGCGCCAAATTTCCCTCCAAACTGTAACTTTTTTCCAAAAAATTTTAATATATATTATAACATACACATAACACATATTAAATATCATAAATTCGGCAAAAAATACAAAACACATATAACAATGGATGGTTTAACGCCGGAACAGGAGTGGGTAAAGACTTTATCACACGAGCTCCTGTATAATGAAATTATAATCATTGGGGCTGGGAAATTCTTTATGAATATGGTTCGTATGCGAACTGTACACCGTGGCAGAGAGACCTGATTCTTGTATGGTTAAGGAAAAAACCGTACTATAGAGAGTATTTGGAAGAGCTAGATGCTGCTGAAGCTCAAGCTGCTGATGTTGAAGCTCAAGCTGCTGCTGCTGTTAAAGCCGAAAGTAGAATAACAGATCTGGAAAATAAAATAACAGATCTGGAAGCTACGTTTGCACATCTCAAGAAAATGAGAGCAAGGAAAGGAAAAGATGCTGCGAGTTCAAGCAAAGCGGGAAGTAGCCGCAAAAAAAATAAACGGGTCGTTGTATCGTTTGATCTATTTCGTTTGGTTGTCGAGTTGTTATGTTTGAGTCTGTATGAAATGTATGTGGTTGAGAACTCTTGCGTGTTTTAAATAAACGGTTTGCCTTCGTGTTTGTTAATTGTGATATTGTAGGATCGTGGTTTTAAATAAACGCTTTTGTTACATAAGTTTTCACAAAAAAAATAATATTTTATTAAACAACAACAACAACATTTTATTAAACAACAACAACAACAAACAACGACAACAATTTGCTTTTGTTAGGATTCCCGCTAAATGGATTACACGTATAGTTTTGGACCATTTGCGGATGACTAAGTTATGTATACTTTTGTAGAACCATTTGCGGATAATCATGTGATCACGGTTTTTGAACCGTTTTGGCGATATTGTAGCATTTTAGTTATATATGTTATTATGTTTAGAGATTTGGCGATGTTGTAGTGGATTTGAGTATATACAGGTTACAGGTTATTGTTTGATTTTTTCCGGAATAATTTTGGAAAAAATCTGAAAATTACCCATTTTGCAGCAATATTCTGCAAAATGGGTCAGACGCTTTTGGCGGGGACTTTTTTGTGTATACTACTTTTGGCGGAGACGTGTCCCCGCCAAAAACCCAAGTCATTTTGGTGAATACTAACTTTTGGCGGGGGACAAGTCCCCGGTAAAAACCTGATTCATTTTTATGAATACTACTTTTGGCGGGGACGTCCCCGCCAAAAGTATTGCCACATTGGCAATGTTTGACCATACCAAGTTGTCCACGCTGGCGGCGTGGGTCCCACACGTCACCGCTAAAAAGTCCACATGTCCCCGCCGAAAGTAATCAGTGAAGAGGTTTTGGCGGAGGCACTTTCGGCGGGGATATGTCCCCGCCAAAAGGTATTAGCGGGGACAAGTCCCCGCCAAAAAACTAAAATAGTCCCCGCTAAAAGTGGTGTATGTTGTAGTGCAATATTAACAAATGGGAGGTGATTTGCATACTCAATTAATTGATTGAGACACCCAAAAATATTATATCTTGACGTTTATACCCTTGCAGAGGTGAGCATGAGTACAAATGATCTAAGTATATATATATGTTAATACACAATATTTTTGAGTGTCCCAATCAATTAATGGAGTGTTAAATCACCACCCTTACCAAATACTTCATTTTTACGCTTTGATTTTTCTTAAATAACAAAACACCGTACATACCCCTGTAGTTATATACATACTCCATTATACCAATGAGCCTTTAGTTCAATGGTTAGAGCTTCCAACCTTGTGTTAATAGATCGTGGTTCGAATCTCTTCATTGGCCTAAAAGCTTTCAATTGGTACCATCCCTCCACCGCAAATGCTCAGATTGACTGGTCAACGAGTGGCTTATTGGAGAAAATGGTCAGGGTTCCACCTCCTGATAAGTACAGTCACTGGGACATGTGCTCATTGCCTGAAGCCGGGCCTTAGGGGAGGGTCCGGTTGGCATCCTTAGGATGCATGAGACCAGGGTGATCCCACCGTTCTTCACCTTTTGGAGATATACATACTCCATTATACTTTTTATTATAACTTGGACATATGATAATTTTATTTATAGATTTGTAGAGTATATATGTATGTTATGAGACCTGCCACAAGGTCGGGCTTTTGCCTATCGAAGTACGCTAACATAGCTTCTTGGAGGATTTGTAATGGAAGGTTAGCAACATGATCCAACCTCGGCTCGTCCTCCATTGAATCGATTTGCACATTGTGCCCCATTTTCGATAAGGGCATATAGAAACAGAAACCCACTTTTTCATCAATTGTTGTTTTGCTATTTAGGTTTGGAAAGAGGTCCTAACCTAATGCATGGAATTTGTATAGTGGCATCTCCAACATCAATGACGATCTCGATCATATCACCTTTGTCGATAAAGTTTACCTCCAAGCATCTCTTGCAGTTTTGTTTGACTCGGTTGTCCAAGCCACCCTTTGGTTTCTTTAATTTGAAGATCGAGAAATGAAGTGGCAAAAGACTTAACAAGGACTTTGTTCTTAATGACATCAAAACATACTCCTTCACTAGCTTGGTTATTTAATAGATCAGAAAACCTTCAATTAATTGGATAGAGTGGTTTTGTAATCCATGTAACGCCCTTTTCTCCATTTTATAATATTGTTTCAATGTTTCATAGTTCATAGCTAGGCCTTTAAAATACCGTCGTTCAAAAATAAAGCATCGTTACTTACAATGTTTAATTAGTTCAATGCTTAATGTGTAACCAAGTTCTAATAAGAAAGCCATTTTATAAATAAACATATTATAGATATGAACAAGTATTACTATATATATTAAAGCACATGAAAAACGACGTCGTCTATTGTATTGGGTTTCTATGCTTTTTTCCTGGCCTGGTTTTCTGGCCCAATCCGCCTTTTTTTTTTCTTCACTCGATCTTCCTTATCCAAAAAAACACAGTTACCTCCTACAAATATTGAAGCCTCTTTTCCAGATGCTTCTCATACCCTCTTTCACACACACACACACACACATACACAAAAACCATCATCAAGAACATCGATTCTTACTTCTTGATTTTTGAGTGTTTTTTTGGCCTTCAAAGTTGATCAGTTATTCAGTTAGGGTTTCATATACAAGATGAAGACAGAAGAGGCTAGAACAACAAGGCGTCATATCTTCTTGAACAATCTCAACAAACACGAATAGTCATTCAAATCAAAAATCAGACCACGGCACAGGGTTGATGCAAGTTGACGTGTACCGTTTTTGGTTTATCGTTGCGGCCAAGGTGGGCGTATGGCCGCGGCCTAAATTTTCAAACCCACTTCCCATAACAGGTAAATTAAATATTTTGATTTATGGGTAATTGTTCTTTGTTAGATTATTGTGGGTTTATGATAATTAGTTGTATTTTGCACGATTTCTGATGTGGGTTTATGTTATTATGCTGTTTTGTAATGTTTGAGTGCTTATTTCTTATGTTTCTGTTTTGTTATAATTTTGTTGTTAAAATTGTAGAAATAAAAACTGGATGTTAGGTTAGATATAAGCATAAATGTTGATTTGGAATTGCTATGGGATGTTTGTTTCAGCTTATTTTTAGACTTTTATATAGCCACCTTATGGATTCTTTAGTTCTACCTTTATGTTTTTTGATTAAAAGTGAAAAGATTTTTTGTGGAAAAGCTCATTTAAGTTTATTTTCAGACTTTTATATAGCCACCTCATGTCTTCTTTCGGTTCAGGTATGACTTTTTTGTTATAACTCTTTTACTAATGAGCTCTCTTTCTTATTTAGTTTCGATAACCGTCACTAATCAACAATCACCAACTATCGTAGTACAGTGCACGGCTCCGTTTTCTTCTTGGAAAGCCTAAGTACACTATAAAAGAAAGCAAGGAGTGTACTACGTAATGGTATGATGGCCGTTCATTTAGCATTTTTTTTTCTTCATTATTATGTAAGCTATTATACATTATAACGCAATAATGTCTGTAATGGTTTTTCAACCTTCCAGGTCATATATTAGAAAATGAAGAAAAAGGCAGAAATCTAAAACTAGAAGAATATCAGCATCGTCAATGAAAACTAAGATTGTCTTTATATTTATGTATACCACTTATGCGTTAATTATGGGCTAAAGCTTTTTTTCTTCTTTTTATCAAAAGTTACTGATTATCTGCAATAAAGTAAGCGGATTACCCAAAAATACCGGCTATCCCAAACACCCTCATATAGTCTTATTATGATATTATTCACATAAATTTCTTCCATAATTTAAATTATACTAATGATTTTAAGGTTGTTGTTGTTATAGGCATTAACAAAGCGCCAGAAAATAGTACAAACAATTAAAACAAGTGCCTGCCTGTTGAGTTTCTGTTCTTGGCAGATGAAGAGAGTGGTGAAGACGCTAAATTATAATGTGAGGTTTTTGTTGGTGGTAATTTTAATATGTATATGAGTTTGATGTGAGTTTGGGAACATGTATATTTATAGTCATTTTGTTGTTGCAGGATTGTCATTGGCTACTGATGACACATGTTCATGCACTGTGTAATGTCGTGATTCAGAAAACATATTAACTGTCTTCGACACTTTCAGGTGCAAGTCTAGATGAGAAAGGTATCATGGTATCCGTTCGAAATTGAATTGAGTTTAGATTTGGCACTTTTATTTATTTATTTATTTTTTATTTATTATTATTTATTTTTTTAATTTGAACTGGTATCATTGTAGCATTGCTGATGTAACCTTTGTTTTGTTGTAGGTTGTCCCGGAAAAGATATATTGTTTGTGGTACATGTAATGCAGCTCAAGAACCTGGATTCTATAAAGAAGGCTAGACGACTAAGCTTGCATCCTGTCATAGGAGGAGTCTAATTGCTCATCGAGATGGATTCGGCACAATATAAGCCGCTGTAAGTGTTTCCCTTTTGTCGCTTCCACAATAAGCTTTATTGTACTTTTTTCCTATATATATATATATATATATATATATATATATAAGGACCTTTTTCCTACTAAAAGATCGGAATGATATACGTAAGGACCTTTTCCCTATATATATATATATATATATATATATATATATATATATATATATATATATATATATATATATATACTTTTTTCAATAATCAAGTTGTTATACTTAATAAGGTGTTTGGGATTGCTTATTTTTATCCTACTTATAAAAATTAACACTTTGCTTAGGCTGTTTAAATATAACCACCTTTAGAAATTGAGTAAAAAGGGCTACAACTTACAAGGCTGCATATTTTGTAGCCAAAATAGTCGGACGTGCAACAGCAGATTCGAATTTTTATCCACTGGTCCATCTACTGGTATGCTTAAACACTTTTATGTCACCTTTTATTTCTACCTTATTGTATTCACGTTTGTCATTTGTTTGGTTCGTTCTATGTTTATAGGTTGCTGCATTACACCTGCCTCTACTTCTGCGGGTTTCGCGGTCAATGAAAGTCCTGCAGCTGTTGGTAGTAGCATGGGTATGCCCTTTGTCGCTGTTGTTTGTTCTTTTGCCATTTACCTGTATGCGCTTTCTAACTTCTTATGATGTTTATTGTTTTGTTGTTTTCACAGAACTTAATATGGGCCCCCATTAATGAACCGGAGATAGCACAACCATGTCATGTTCCTGCTGGCTTGGATACTCCTGCGTCGGGTACAACAACTGCGCAGCAGCGCGTGTCTATAGCTGATTATCAATGTTTGTGGATATGTGCCTTGCTATTGTTAGGTTATGTTGATTGTAGCAATGGCATTGTTCATTGAAGTAACGATGTTCTTGCGATTTCTTCAGGTGAAAGTCATGGTACTGCTGTCATTTCTTCAAGTTGTCGCACATGTTCCTACTACTTCATACGCTTACCAGTGCATGTCTCGATCCTTTTGTTGTTCTTTTCAAAACTTCTTCTCTTTCAAGCCTGAGCTACAATAACTGTTTGTGGTGTTGTTGCAGCTGCACGTGCGGATGCGGGGGGCCCGAGAACCTAGAATGAATGTGCAGTCGCCAGCATCTGTGCCCGCTTCTCAATGTACTTTTCGTGTTCTATGTGTACATGTTTTTGTTTAGCCATCATCTGTTTCGATGTCTAGGCTTCAAAAGTAGTTGTTGGTTGTCATTGTTGTAGCATGAGATCCGCCGTCCTACGCCCGTTCTCAGCCATCAGGTTCGCGTCGTGGTAAGCAGCCGAGGGATGCCTGAGGTATGTAGTTATTTTTGGTGTTTCTAAGTTTCGGCCAATGTTTTTGCTTAAGTCATACGCATTGCCTGATAAAGCGGCCTTCATTGGATTAAACATTATCACCTAAAATAAAGGTTTTTGACTTTTAAAACAATACGTACATAACTTTCAGTTTAGTATATGTGAATAAAGAACCATCAGTAGAAAAAAAAAGATGATACTTTATATATGTTGGATACACTTTGTTGATAGAAGGTTGTCTTTCATTATCCCATATAGGTAGTCGATTGACGAATATCTTGAGTTTTAATATAATGTTATGGTGTTCAAACATATTAATGTTCTTTCCAATGTTCTATTACAGGCCGCTCGGGTGTGGTGAGGCCTACGCTTCCAGGCCAAGGTATCCTTCGTTGCTCTCATAGACGTCAAATTTGCGTCACTTTTCTTGACCCCAAATATTAGCCCGCTAGGTAGCTTGGATCTTGGTCCATTAACTGCCACCTGAAAAGATTTGTTTAAGAGGATATGCGCCAAACATGTCAATGAGGTCTAAAAATGGTCAATGTGCAGTTTTCATATCATTGTTATGATCATATTTTGGCACACTTTCCACTCTTTTTAGCAACAAGTTGAGTAGGATTTTTTTACCCATTTTGCTTAGTAATGGGTAGGATTGGTTTATAATCTACATTTACATGGGTTTTAAATGAATGTTAGTCTATATTGTTATTGTTTGCTATTTTATATTTTGGCAGTTGACTATCTAAAGAAAATAACGTGCAATTATCAACAACGTGAAACGACGCCTGATACGTGGGAATCGCACCAGGCTTTACCTCTCAAGGGATATTGAGAAGCTTACAACCCCCACCAGGCAGTGTACCTGATCGTTGTAGTATAGTATAGTGACAAGTACCGGGGGATTGATCGTTCAGCTATGAATAGTGTCGCTAGGATTAGAAAACCTAAATACTAGTTCTAAAGGTGAGGGATGATTATTTTTATACTTTTATATTTTTTAGAAAGCAAGTAAAAATCTCGGGTTTGAAGGATTTGGGCGGAATTAGTTGCTAGTCAACTAACCCAATACTAAAGATGCAATCAAAATAAAATACTAGAAAATGAAAATAAACTAAATTAACTAAGGTTGTGAGCAATAAGTGGAGAAAATGTGTTTACTTAGATTTCACTAATCCCTAGATATCTTTTACATATTAATTACTTGTTATAGTTGCGTGGATGACGGATTGTATTCCTTAATACCATTCATGGGGTGGCGCACTTAATTCCCCAATCCTATGAGTGCCTACTTCACTCCTATGTCGAGCCGGCTAAGAAGCTCCTAACATGGGATCATTAGAATTTACTCATGCATTAAATACAACCAATAAAACCTAGTGCACGCCAGTTCATGTTTCCTAAGACGTTCAAGCATGTTACCATTTGGAAGTCTGCCAGTTTTCTTAAGCCTAACATCAAAATCATTCATCCAATACAACCATAAACAAGTAATCAACACATAATTAACATCTAGGTTTCATTAGATCCAAGCAAACACAAGATAGATCTAGCCTAGCATGATGGAATTAAGACAAGAACAAGATATAGACAACCAACACATAGACATATTGATTGAATTAAAAGAATACTTATCTCAATTACACATGGAAGGGATCAAGGGCTTAGAACCCTTGAAAAACCTGTAAAATTCGTACCAAGTTCGTACTTAGGGTTTCTCCAAAACTTCTCTCCTTTAATGTGAAAATTAGAAAACTATATATAGGAAATAGGGTCTGACGGCGTCAAGAAAAAATTTGTGACGCCGTCATCTCGCCGCCAAAATACTTCTCGGACTGCCTTGATCTACTTTTGACGCCGTCATGTGTTAGCATTTTCCAGGCCGTCATGCATTTTACTCTTGACGCCCTACCTTGTGACGCCGTCAATTCTGTACTGGGTCGTCATGGAAATTACTCTTGACGCCGTCAGAAATTCCTTCTTGACGCCGTCACCTACTGTTCCCAGCAAGGAAAATTAAGACTTTGGCGTTTTCTTCACTTTTATGCTCCAAAAATGTCCGAATTGCTTCCTTTTCCAGATTTCACTCCCAAAGTACCTAAAATCACAAAAGGAACGATTTAGGGCAATATTTGATCAAATAAATTCAATTCTGGGCTTAAATAACCCCCTAAAAGTGGTTCATTTTTCGCCTCATCATATACCCTTACACTTGAGATTTGCTTGTCCTCAAGCAAATGGGCTTTTATTCTACTCAAAATACAAGTTAGGGGTCATTTAACACTAATATAAAAGTAATTACAACAAATAATCGTTCCACTAAAGACCAAAGACAAGCACGGAGGTCATACACTAGCACCTCACAAATAGTGTTTAGATACTCACATCTCTCGGGTGTAATAAAGTATAAATTACGATATGGAAACGGAAGATATCTCTCACTACCTGTCATAGCAAAATAGATTACCATAGGCTTGGGAAAGGATCAAACCTCCACCACATGGCGTAAGCACCTAGGATAAACTATCAAAGAGGTCTTTTAAAGGGTTGTAACGTTAGGTGTAGGGATATGAAATACACGGTTTTGTTGGATAAAGGAAGTTTTTACTGGTGGCGAGCTAACAATCTTGGTTAATTACATGTACAATATGGCGTTGCTAAGCCAAGACTAGACTCGACTTAAGCTAATAAATGAAAAATAACAAAAACATAAAATGAACATAGAATAAAAAGGGATGGTAGTCCGTATGTTTTTTCTCTTTTCTTTCTCTCATTTTTTTTCTTTTCTTTTTCTTGATTTTTCATTTTTTTTTTTTTTTTTTTTTTTTTTTTTTTGCATACATTCTTACCCTACCATCCAAAATAATATATCATAGGGAATGAACATTCCCCTTACATTGAATTTTTACATACTTTACAATAACTAATCTAATGACTCGAATTAAGAAAATCAAAACACTTGGAGTACTTTTAATATTAACGCACATATGGGGGTAATAAATGGTGTTCTTCCCCATTACTCCATAAAATAAGTACTTACCCATGAGTCCCAATCGTCCCAAAACAATATGTACAAGGATATGACTCGACTTAGCAACCATGTAATCAATTAGATAGTTAACTTAGGGTTTAACAAATAACAATAATGCACTAAAAATGAGCGCATACACGAAAGGCTAAGGCGATTTGGTTGTACATTTAAGTGGGGTGTAACAAATTCTTCCTTTAAGTAGGATGCTTAAAGTTAGAAACAAAAAGATAGGCTCGGAGAGGTGTACTAGAGGTTTCGTGTACTAAAAATGAGTACAACGCTAAGGGTGTGAGAAAAATTAGTTGACTTAAGTAGTCAAGTAATATGACTTAAGTGGTCAAGTAATTATAATACGGGTTTAACACAAGGGTGATCCTAATGCCTCTTATCATGTAGTAAATCCTACCACACGAATGTAGTCTCACTAGCGGTCTCGGGATGCATCACTAACGCAAGTTCTAGAATCTAAATGCTACCGGTACACTCATAAGCACTAATAGTAAATGCTTTTCATATCAAATCTAAAGGCGAACCTCACATATTTGGGTGGAAAATTTTTCTGAATATACGGTTATGTGCTAGTCATACAATCTCCTATCCATGAGACGCTTGCTATGGCTAAAATTTCACTCCTAAATGTTGTAAAAAATTTTAAATTTGGCACTAAAATTGCACTAACAAGTATTTCTCATAGTTTTATTACACATCTACTATCAAACAAAACAAACTCAAGCGAAAGTGTATTTGTAGGGTATCATCTTTTTACCCTCCCCTTACACTTAAGATGAACATTGTCTCCAATGTTCAAGTAAAGAATGTAAAAGTGAAAAAGTAAAAAGAATGAAATCAAATACTCCCCTGATTCGCTCGGTATGGATAATAAGGTGGCCAGGTTAAATCTTCCTCCAAGAAAATGAACAATCAAAGCTTCCCTTCCAGAATATAAATCATCTTCTTGTCATACATAACCTGTAAATCATGAGAAAATAGACAAGACAACCTCGCATAAAATCGGTGGCAACCTATATAAGTTACTAAATCCTAGAAAACAAAATAAGATATAATGCTTGTGGAATGAAGGTTGCAGATTTCCTGGAGATTATAAAACTTAATAATTCACAAAAACCATAAGACTCCGTTAGAAAAACAAAACCGGTAAAATTTCCAGATTTTTACACGTGACGCCGTCAAGAGTAAACTCGTGACGCCGTCAGGATTGACCTGCAGAAATTCTTATGTTAAGTTTCCAGAAAATTTCTGGAAAAACTTGGTTCTACTTCCTGGAAAATCCTGCAAAACTTCATTATGACTCAATACAAGCATTTGACTCTAACAAATACGAATATACATGTTCATTTAATATTGTGGAGAATCATGATCGGCTTGTTTCTTAAAAACATATTTGGGGTTTCCCCTTACACTTATCTTTCGCAAAAATACCTTTAGGTGGAGTTAAGACTAAGCCAAAACAACAAAGTAAAGTATTTCCACTATTTAATTGAGAAACATGATCTACCAACAATAAAAATAAAGCATGCATACGGAAGCAAATAACAAACAAAAAATGAAAATCACACAAAGCATGGGTTGCCTCCCAAGAAGCGCTTTTCTTTATTTACGAGTCTTGTAGCTAGACTCAAGGTCATGGGTTACTACGTGATCTCATCGTTGGTTTCACTCTCCGATTGTAAATATTCTTTGTAGAAACCAATCACCTTTTTCTCAATCGCCTCCATAATCCTTTGGGCCAATTCCTTATCGACTTTATACCTTGGTCCTAGGGCCAAGCAATCTTTATAAAAAAGACTCCTCTTTTCCCATACATAATCCATGCCCTTTTTCTTATCCTCTTCATTGATGTCCTCAAAAGCACCAACGTTGTCCTTATCAAATCGGGATATAAAGCGAAATTCTTTCATCCTATTAGGCATCCTATAAGTGATACTATCGGTGTTACTTGCAAATCGGATTGTCCCTTCTATCTCATCATATTCCAACTTAGACTCCTCAACAAACGGTTTGCCAAACACAACATTGGATAATCGACAATCAATAACATTAGCAAGATCCTCCACAATCATAAAGTCGGTGACAAAAGTGAAATTACCAACAAAGACATGTAATCCTTTAACTCTCCCGACAAAGTTACAAACTCCACCGGGGTATTTGGGATCTCTTCTAGGTTCAAGTCTTGTTTTCACAATATCATTATAAACATTTGAGGACATGATGTTGATTGGGGATTTAAAGTCAATGTAAGCATTTTCAACGTGTCTGTACCCAATCATACATGGTATTTTAGCATTCTTAGGATCGCCTCTCTTTATCTTAGGTTCGATTATAGTGAAAGGATATCGCGGGTTATCAATAAGATTATTATAATATGCAATCTCCTCCTTAGTGGGGTATAGATTAAAGTAGTCATTAAGCTTCGGATCTATTTCCCCCTCTTCTAGTCCCTCAACAACATTCACAAAGTCATTAGGCCCTAGGTCCTCATTTGAATACAAGGCGGTCGCTAGGTCACTAAATGCATGTTCGAGCTCAACCTTAATCAACCTATTAAGCTCTCTAAGTTCCCTAATCTCACTCTCAATTTGTTCACGTAACACAACCACTTCTCTAGGGGAAAGGGGTGGATTCGCGTTTTTCATAATGGTCAACGGAATAGTCAATGAGTTTAAGTTACTAACAAAGGCACAAAGAAAAAGATAGACTAAAGAAAACCTAAAAATAAAAATAAAATCTTACTAGAAAGGAATCTAGCAAGTAGACCTAATAAAAAGAGATTCTAACCTAGACAATAACTATTCCCCAGGCTGCGGCGCCAAAAACTTGATACGTGGGAATCGCACCAGGCTTTACCTCTCAAGGGATCTTGAGAAGCTTACAACCCCCCACCAGGCAGTGTACCTGATCGTTGTAGTATAGTATAGTGACAAGTACCGGGGGATTGATCGTTCAGCTATGAATAGTGTCGCTAGGATTAGAAAACCTAAATACTAGTTCTAAAGGTGAGGGATGATTATTTTTGTATTTTTATATTTTTTAGAAAGCAAGTAAAAATCTCGGGTTTGAAGGATTTGAGCGGAATTAGTTGCTAGTCAACTAACCCAATATTAAAGATGCAATCAAAATAAAATACTAGAAAATGAAAATAAACTAAATTAACTAAAGTTGTGAGCAATAAGTGGAGAAAATGTGTTTACTTAGATTTCACTACTCCCTAGATATCTTTTACATATTAATTACTTGTTATAGTTGCGTGGATGACGGATTGTATTCCTTAATACCATTCACGGGGTGGCGCACTTAATTCCCCAATCCTATGAGTGCCTACTTCACTCCTATGTCGAGCCGGCTAAGAAGCTCCTAACATGGGATCATTAGAATTTACTCATGCATTAAATACAACCAATAAAACCTAGTGCACGTCAGTTCATGTTTCCTAAGACGTTCAAGCATGTTACCATTTGGAAGTCTGCCAGTTTTCTTAAGCCTAACATCGAAATCATTCATCCAATACAACCATAAACAAGTAATCAACACATAATTAACATCTAGGTTTCATTAGATCCAAGCAAACACAAGATAGATCTAGCCTAGCATGATGGAATTAAGACAAGAACAAGATATAGACAACCAACACATAGACATATTGATTGAATTAAAAGAATACTTATCTCAATTACACATGGAAGGGATCAAGGGCTTAGAACCCTTGAAAAACCTGTAAAATTCGTACCAAGTTCGTACTTAGGGTTTCTCCAAAACTTCTCTCCTTTAATGTGAAAATTAGAAAACTATATATAGGAAATAGGGTCTGACGGCGTCAAGACAAAATTTGTGACGCCGTCATCTCGCCGCCAAAATACTTCTCGGACTGCCTTGATCTACTTTTGACGCCGTCATGTGTTAGCATTTTCCAGGCCGTCATGCATTTTACTCTTGACGCCCTACCTTGTGACGCCGTCAATTCTGTACTGGGTCGTTATGGAAATTACTCTTGACGCCGTCAGAAATTCCTTCTTGACGCCGTCACCTACTGTTCCCAGCAAGGAAAATTAAGACTTTGGCGTTTTCTTCACTTTTATGCTCCAAAAACGTCCATATTGCTTCCTTTTCCACATTTCACTCCCAAAGTACCTAAAATCACAAAAGAAACGATTTAGGGCAATATTTGATCAAATAAATTCAATTCCGGGCTTAAATGACCCCCTAAAAGTGGTTCATTTTTCGCCTCATCAACGCCCCGCCGCAACGCGGCGGGCCGTCGCCCAACTCGTTTAGAAAAAAAAAAAAAATAAATAAAATGACCGTTAGTGACACATTTTCCCCTTTGTCGGTCACTAACAACAAGATATAAATAAGACAAAAATACACCGTTGGTCCCTAAACTTTCCACAAAACATCACCATGCACCTTAAGTTTTGAAAAATCGTCGTGGTTCGTCCAAACCTCAAGGTTTTGAGGCCGATTGCGTCCTTTGACCTGGAATTCTAAGGTCAACGCCCATTTTTAGTTATATCATCAAGGGTATAATAGACCAAACACATTTTTAACCTTATCGAAGTTAAATCTAACCCAAACTCCTTTAACATCATCATTTTGTGCCTTAGTTGTTGTTTCCCTGAAGTTACTAAGCATGGATCTTGATGGAAATAGACTATATTAGTGTGTTCTTTCCTCAAATGGTGTATTGTTAATATCTCGTTAAGTAAGAAGTTACTAAATTATATCATGACTAAAATACACCGTTGGTCCCTAATGAACTCAAATAAGTGCATTTTATTGTCATCATTTATCCTATTTATTTGACTTGTTTTATTATATTATTTATGAGAATCGATACTTAATTATTTACTTTAATAATTCTCATGTAAAACAAGCAATTGGTGAAACTTAACGATTTTGGATGAAATATGGAGCAAAACCAGCAAGATGTCAAAAGTCTACTGAAACCCAAAAGATGCGCCGTATCTCTCTCAACAGATATGCCACAATATTATACTTAGACGAATTCAAAGACAATTGTCTGACTTTGAAGAATGCGCCGCATGCAATTCTAGCATGCTCCGCATATGAAACTTTGGTCAACGAAGAAGATCAAGCTTGTTCTACTTCAGATACGCCGCATCATATTTCTGACATACGGCGTATCATGACTATCAAGACTTCAACAGATATAATCCAAGACGCTGAAGGACATGCGCCGCATACAAGAATCAAGTTACGCCGCATCTAAAGGCGGTACGAATATTCCATAATATATTTTATCTTGGACCCCACGCGAAGTTAAGTCAATGTGCCGCATCTAGTTACTCAATGCGCCGCATCGAACCCTCAGGCCGAAAGTATAAATACCACAAGACTGTTACAAATTTTGTGTGCAACATAACCCTAAGGAGACGAATTCAGTCGAAGAAGCTTCACAAGACACACTCCAAACAGAATTGATGGGCTTGTGAGAAGGTCCTGCATGTATTTAATTCACTAAGTAGTTTTGTTTTATTGTAATAGTACGCTTTAATTCATCAGAATTGATGGGCTTGTGATATGTGACTACGAAACATCGTACACTCCCCTTAATATTGTTTTCCCATTAATTAAAGTTTATATGTTGATGTCTTTGGTGACTTATATTAGTGCTTTGATAACCTCTGTGTCTAGCTGAGCCCGTGGACTGCCATATCTGCCCCTCGCCTATTTAATCTAACATCTTTGGATAAGTAGGATAGACATAAGTGATCATTAAGGGTTTACTCGCCGATATATTGCGATCCAACGAGAGAGAATAGATTACGATACACTTCATATAAAACTAGACATAAAACAAGTGAAAAGCTACTTAATTATCAGGACAAGTCTTCTTGTAGTCTCTATTATCTATCTATGTACGTGTTGCTATTTGCTGATTCGTTCTCTTTAGTTTAATTTACTGTTTAATAAAACCAAAACTGTGCTAGTCTCTCAGACTAAACCCCGTTGCGTTAGATTAGATTGTAAAACTAACTTAGGATATTAAAATTCTGATAGACAATTAAGCTTTACATTCTACTCTAAGTGATCGACACTCTACTTACCACTATATATATATTGATCGGATACACTGTCCGTTAGTGTGTGTGTGTTATAGGATAAGTCGGCTAAATATAAATGTAAAACTTGAAATAGGCAATTACCCCTATGCTACATATGACACAACACACCCATCAGTCCCTACGTTTTGAGGTAGCAAGCGCTTCACCTAAAGTTCTTGCATCTGCTGTCTCAACATCTACAAGGGAGAAGGTTAAGATCTCGTTAAGTAAGAAGGTAAAGATGTCGTTAAGTAAGAAGGTTAATTAATTTAAATCATGACTAAAATACACCGTTGGTCCCTAAATGCTTGTAAATGTGTTCATATTTCCAACAAATAATGGGGAATCGAAGAGTCAAAAAATGCTTCTAAAATTTAATGCAGACTCTTCGTTTTTCCCATTATTTGTGTATATATTGGTTACTTCCACATGTTGCTGCATACCAATCTTATATCATCAACCTCAAACACATTAGTCACATTCACTTGAAATCATGTTGTCCGGAAAGAAAAGACCAAGAGATGCAGATGCTATCGAAAACAAGGAATTGAGCAAAAGACCAACTACTGAAGCAAATGTGGCAGCAGAAAACCATGTATCTAACCAACAATAGTCGCCCAAAGTTGAAGGTGATGAAAGCTGGTACTATCAACTAGAAGCTGCGTTGGAACAGGAGGAAGATGAAAAGGAGAAGGAAGAAGCAAAGGAGCAGGAAGAAGGAAAGGAGGAGGCACAAGGAAGCCATGCTGAAGTGATACAAGGAAGGCGTTCTGCAGCGGCAGAGGAGCATTGGAAAGAGAATGCTGCAATTAGGAAATTAGAAAAAAAAATGGATAAAAAAATGATGAAAGTGAAGAAGATGAATGTTTAGAAACATTCAGTTATAATGATGTACATTTGGCATACGCTTCGGATTAGTGTCATTATATGACTAAACAACTTTTAAATGATAATTTTAATCTTGATTTTCCGAGTTTTTGCTTTCAATTGCATGTTTGCATCTGCATATGCAGTTTAGCGGGTGTTTGGATTTAACCAGTTTTACTTTCACAAGTCAACATACACCAAAAAATTGAGTGACTGTGTAACCAACGGTGTATTTTAGTGACCAACAGTGTATTTTAGTCATGAAATAATTTCGTAACTTCTTACTTAACGAGATGTTAACAATACACCATTTGAGGAAAGAACATACTAATATAGTCCATTTCCATCAAGATCCATGCTTAGTAACTTTAGGGAAACAACAACTAAGGCACAAAATGATAATGTTAAAGGAGTTTGGGTTAGATTTAACTTAGATGGTTGAAAATGTGTTTGGTCTATTATACCCTTCATAATATAACTAAAAATGGGCGTTGACCTTAGAATTCCAGATCAAAGGACGCAATCGGCCTCAAAACCTTGAGGTTTGGACGCACCACGACGATTTTCACAACTTAAGGTGCATGGTGATGTTTTGCGGAAAGTTTAGGGACCAACGGTGTCTATAAATACTTGCAATAGAAAACTTGTCCGATGGCGTGGTAGAAGAAGGCCACAATGCTGGAATAGGTTGTGCTTTGACACGAAACCTTAACGAAAAGACACATTAGTGGACGAATTCAAAAGCCTCACTCACTCTTGGATTTCTTGTAAAGATAAGGTTTCAATTTAGACTAAAATAATTGGATCATGATCCTAAAATACTTGTACTTTATAGTCCTCTCACTATTTGCTTGAATTTCTAATGAACATTTTAAGTCGTCGCTTAAACAAAAGAGGACAATGCTACGGTGGTCATCTCAATACACCTAATAAAGTGATTTCTTTGAAGATTATTGAACAAAACGTTAAACTCTTGTGTTTACTTTTTAGAGAACTTTACTTTTAAAGTAGAGAAATATAAGAAATTTACACCTAATAAAGTGATTTCTTCGAAGATTATTGAACAAAACGTTAAACTCTTGTGTTTACTTTTTAGAGAACTTTACTTTTAAAGTAGAGAAATATAAGAAATTTATTTCTTGTGTGAGCATTTGCAATTATGGAGTACTGTCCTTCGCCAACTATTCTTGTCACATCAGCGTTACATCAACATGCCGCTCTTACTGTTTTTTACTCCATCCGTTCTAATTTATTTGTCCACTTTTGATTTTCAAAGTCTTTCTTTGTTAACTTTAACCTTAAATATGTATGTTCGTGTTATTTAATATTTGATGCAAAATATATGAATAGATTGAGTTTTAAGTGTATTTTTAATTCGTATAATTTTGATCAAGTATTATATAATACAAATAAAAGTATTTACGGTCAAAGTTAACAAAGAAAGACTCAAAAAGTCAAAACTGGCCAAATAAATTGAGACGGAGGTAGTATGATTTTACCATGCAATTGTTAATAACCACTTTTTATAGTGCAAAAAATGTAAGAAAAGAGAATGTGAGTGTTTTGCTCGTGGTCGTGACAACGAACCACTTGACGCCAAGCCAACCAACAGGAGGCCCCAATGGTGACTAATACGCACCCCTAGCAACTTCATGCCTATTGTGAATGCTCTAAGTTCAATTCACAAAAAATAAACACCAAACAAACAATAAACTGTGAAGATGTATATATTTTGAAACCCGAAAATAATATTGAAAAAAAAAATGATTTTATTCACGTTACTAAATAAATGAGGAACAGAAAAGTTTGAATTGGAGACAAATGGAAGCAAGGTAGTGTCCCTTCATAGACAAGACTCTTCCTGACATTCCTTTTATAGTAATTACCCTATTGCTCTTCACTTCATTCTACTTCTATCCATGTTTGTATAACAACTTGGTAGCACTCAAAAACTAGTTTTACTAAACGGTAAATACTGAATTACTCTGTACTAGTTATGATGTAACATAAATGGTTCTGCATGTATTGGATTTAGTTACATATTTGTTCATCAAGTCTTCAGAACAATATTTAACAGGGACGTAACAATTGTTACGAGTTTATCACCATTAAACTAATTAAAAAAAAGAAAACTAGCGTTGTGACATATCTCATACAGTCATACTTGACCCGTATATTTTTTTATAATTGCAAGTCTCGTTTGCTTGGAATGCCAGAATAGTGTTTAATTTGTTTTGATCCAAAACCCTCAAGGAAAGAGACATTAGTGGAAGATATATATAAACATGTTGTCACACTTTTGGATTATTTTGTAGAAGTATGAGATTACGCCTTGCATGGACCAACTACGAATCCAATCTTTGCTTGTGATCATGTAACTTTGTAATGTTTGTTTTTCACTCTAGCAGTCTGCTGGAGTTCTTATGAAAATTTGTCGTTCAAAGAAATGTGTTTGATCGGTATAGGTACGCGTTTATATGTGCTAAGAGAAATGTAATTGGTTTGACTGCAAACATGTCTAGTTTATATCTAAAATGAACAATATTTTGTTGCTTGCTCCAAATCGACTAACTTTTTTATAAACCAATGAACTATCGTCACATAGTGTTTTAGACATAGATACAATTTAAAAAATGGAGTAAATAAATAAATAAAATAACCAAAGGTTTTTTTCTTAAGCATATGATAGAACTTGCATGTGTAGCAAGTTTCGTACAGTCCGGTTACACGTAGCTCTGCCCTTATATGATAGCATTTAAAAATTTGTAACTTGAAGACGAATATCACCAATCCATCTATAAGTAGCTAGTGAATAGAAATATTATCATAGGATTTACAATTTTATTAGCTCAAGCACGCATGTATACATTTTAGACTCATCAACAAGTATATATGCCTATAGCTACAAACTACATAGATAAAAATAAAATGGTGGAAATTTATTATAAAAAGATTCCGTATTAATAATATATGCATGCATGAACGTTTGAAAAAAACACAAACGCACAAAAGCACACAGAACAAGATGTGAAGTTGGTTTGATGATTAACGGATTTGGGTATAATGATTGGTTCGATGCTTACTCTTTTTTGGTATATATTTGGGGAAAGTGTGATGAGACTCATCCTAAGCATTACAACAGAGACAGTGGTCATGCATGTTTTCTGATCAATGGTTTGAATGCACACAGGTTGGTTTAATTTGTCTGTCCAATTTGATTTTGAATTGAAAGATGATAAATTTGTCAAATGCCCTACCTTGTAGGCAACTTATTTTTATTCCCATCTCTAACTAGTCTTGTCCATCACTCTAGGACTACCAAATGAATTGACTCTAGGATTTTAGGTTTTGCATACAAAAGGTGAAAAAGACTAATAATCTGGTTGGAAACTAATCATTAAAATTTTTTGGTTATAAACAAATATTTGAGTTTGTTATAAGCTTCTAACCATTTAAAAATATCAGTGGTTCTTCTTTTGGCTTTTTATTTATTTATTTATTTAAAGTTACAATAGTTACCTTGTGAGAAAACTAAGTGTTTAATTTAATATGGTTAAAACATAAACTAATTTGGTTTAAAATAATAATAATAATAATAATAATAATAATAATAATAATAATAATAATAATAATAATAATAATAATAATAATAATAATAATAATAATAATAATAATAAAATCTGTTTGTGTTTTTTAGCAGCAAAATTTGCAGTGACCTTAGTTATAGAAAAGATTAGTGTTAGATCCGTAAAAAAACACTCCACAAAATGAGTTGGATGTGTTTGATTAGTGTTTTTGGGTATAATTTCTATCTTTTCTTTTTTATTGACCAATCAAACACATCCAACTTATTTTGTGAATTTATTTTGTGGAGAGTTTTTTTTGTTGGTTTGTCACTACTCGAAAAGAAAATGACAAGTTTAAGTCTTATCTCTGTTACACTTATAATGCAAAAATGATATTTTTTAATTAATTACAAGCTTGAGAAATGTATATTTACTAATCCAAATGCATGTATAGCAAAATTAGTTTAAACAGTTTAAGGGTGAGATACTGAGATATATGTCATTTATGGACATTTTTACATGTTTTTCTATTTCTGTTGTTGTTTTCAGAAAAGTAAATTTATGATATCAAGTTGCAACTACTTACGTTTCTAAATTGGTAGATAATCCAAAATTTCAATTATCATATACAAATAAATATGTTTCTTTCCAATAAAAATATTTAATGAAATTATAATGCACACAATGATGTTGGGGTTGAGTGACAAGCCACATCAAACATTCAATATAGCAAATAGAGATTGTCGAATGGTTTGCATCCTTTGTTAGATGTTCTTGTTTTCAACTTTAGTTTGGCAAGTGTTTTATCAAGGTCACAATGTTGGCCATTTTCTTGCCCTAGCTCATATTCGATAGTTGTTTGTTAGGGTTAAACTCATGGTTGTCACGATCTCGATCCTAATATTAGTATCTTACGATTTTACCATATTGCAAAGCAAAACTGATCTGGATCTTACATAGGATCTTTGAAAGCTTAAGATCTTATAGGATCCCGATCTTAACTATAGGATCTTAAGATATAATCTGATCTGATCTTACTTTTCTCGAACCTTAAACTAAAAAACTACAAATTTATGAATTGTGTTTGTAGAATTTAAAAAACATGTTAATCTTCGTATACATTTCATAATAATAATTTAGAACAACATTTCTATAAAACATTTATATAATTTTTCGTTTATGATATATAATAATTTATAAATTTATATAATATTACAAAGGCTACTAAAAAATTACATTATGATAGGATCTTAAGATCCCGATCCGATCTTACGATCCCGATCTTGCAAAGACGAAATCGATCCCAAATAAAATCACGATCTTGAAAACCTTGATTAAACTCATTGGAAACTTCATTGTACTCAATCAAATAAATCATGTGTACTTAGGCTAGTGGTAATGAGGAGTCACCACAAAAAACTTCACCACCACAATCTCAACGTCACATTATTTTCTTTCTTCACAACAAACTTCTCCACCAACTTGTGTAATAAGACAACTAACTTTATCACCAAAACATACACCACTAAAACACTAATAAACCCCACAAAAACCAAAATATCATACACACACAAAACAATAACAACTCCACGACTTAGTCTTCCCCTATAACGATTACCGAGTTCCCCAAGTTTTGGCCAAGGGCTCGTGCTGTGTGGGTAAGTGTAGTAAGCAAAGACGCATCATATCCATATGTTGCCAATATTACAAGGAATCTTACATGATATCATTCATTTGTTGTCTTGTATAAAGCTGATAGTCCTTGTAATATATTTGATATTTACTGTTTCAAAAATTATTAATTCAAGGGCTTAAAAAATCGTTTGATATTTACTGTCACTACCAGTCTTGATCAAGTTTCACACTAAAAGGATTTAGAAATCTAATAGCCAACACATCCCTTACAAAGACTTCGACCCTTTCATATTTTAACTGGACACTAATAATTTATAGCAGTAGATTTTACTTAATAAAGTGAGAAATGACTACTTAATTAAAGTGTTAAGAAGTCGAATACATTTTAAAAAACAATATCAACAACATCAAGTCGTTGTAGTATAGTGGTAAGTATTCCCGCCTGTCACGCGGGTGACCCGGGTTCGATCCCCGGCAACGGCGTTTATCTTTTTTTGTTTTTTTTTTTTTCACCTCTTTGTTTTGTTATTGGGCTTTTTTGTGGGTCTTATTTGCTCTTATTTTGTTCTTTTTCAACTTCGTTCTACCATATAAAAGTGGTAGATGAAAATAGTCAGAAAAAAAATATGATGCTTATTAAAGGTTTCCTACAAATAAAATATCACACGAGTTAACATTTTATTACTGTATAAGAGAGTTGAAGCACTAAAGGGATAATTGTGAATTTTTCTGATAGGAGATAATAAGGGTGGTGATATAATATTAGACCGTGTTCTTATGTAACAAGAATTGATTTATGTTTTATGTAAAAGTTTGAGTTACTCTAGCGTTACATAAGAAACTACAGATACTGTTTATGTAACAAAAATTAGAAAGGACTTGTCATCCTACGGGACATAGTTGCTTTCGTTACATAAGAAGCTTCAGATACTGTTTAAGTCGAGATGATGTTTAAGCACGTTTCAATACCACCCATCTCAAACCTCATAAAGCAGAAGGTAGCCTACGTCTACCACTTGCAATATTAAATAACATTGCGATTTAATAGAGTTTACATACAATATATATTTGACCATACTAAAATTTTATCTTAATAAATGGGCGATTGCACGCACCAAAATGTTCACAGTCTTTCTGTACTTAACATGTTGGCGAATCTTTAAATACGTGTACTGAACATGTAACAAATGGAAAAAATGACATTTATCCGAGTTAGAAACAAACAAATGCAAATGTTAAGTCTTGAGTAATTTTAGTCAAGGTTTTTCATGTGTGTAATGGTATATGTTATGCATCATACGACTACAACCGTCACTTTAGATACTTGATTATCCTTCGTTGCTCATTTCTATGAGTACATTCATGCATTTATACATAAGATAATCATTATTAAATGTATCTGCTCATTATATATTTTTATGTGCAGCTTTTTATTTTTTTTATTTTATTTTATTTTTTTTTATTTTTTTACATAACAATTTTTAATAATGGATATTGTTTGTGGCATTACTTATTTACTTAATCACCATTAATTGGTTATTTTTTATAATCACAATATAATTCTAGTGAACCCGTTAGTTATGAGAGAGCTAGGTGCACTCGGAACCAAATAATTGTTATTGGATGACTATCTCAGCACACACCTAATAACACCGTTAAGATGAAAATACCTTTTCCAAATATAAATGTTATAGGTGTAAGTGGGTCACATAACACACTACTAAAAATACAACACTCACTCACAAAATAAGAGAAAGAAAAAAAAAATCAATAATGGCCAGACGATAGGACAAAAGCGAGCAATGGCGGTGTAAGAGGTGCAGTTTGGTGAGGCTATTGCGAAAAAAAACCCTAAGACATGCCAAACCACATTTCACCGTTCACTCTGGCTGTGATAATAATAAGAGCAATTGGTGTGGACCTCTTCGTGGCTCGCCATGGGTGACATGGCAGCTCGTCATGGCATGCCATGACACCATCCCAACTCTTCGTGGCTCCTCATTCATGGGTTACTCGTCTGCACGGTGAACCCAACTCCCTGCAAATTGTGTACGATATTTTTTATTTATTTATATTGTTGTGTGTATGAATAAGTGTGTATTTGGGACCAAAATGAGTAAGTTGTGGTTTGTTATGATAAGAGGATATTGTAAAAGGAGGTATGTCTTAGTGACGTGGCATCCCGTGAGACCCAAATGAGTAGTTTTGAGATGTCTATGTTTGGCAAAAGTAGCTGTGAGCAGTGAGCTATAGCCACAGCTCACTGCTCACCGCTCACAGCTTCTTAAAAAAATATTAGAAAAATTAGCTTTCTTAAAAAATAGCAAAGCTCACCGCTCTTTTGCCAAACAAACAATAAAAATCAAAAAGTTCATTTATCACCGCTCATCTCTCAAAAAAACTACAAAAATCTCTGCGCCAATCATACAAAAACATAAAGTTTTTGACAATTTGAAAACTCAAAACCCAAAAGATACTACAGTATAACTTAAAAAACCGAGTATTACACTTAGACCCCCTGTACTTACATCTTATTACACTCCCCACCCCAAGTCCCCAACATTCCATTAAAACCATCTTTCACATCACAAAAACCCACCCTCACCAAGTCACCACTATTACCATCAGAATGAACCAACAAGTGCAGAAGAACACACTCTATGTCGGTAAGTAATAAAACCCATGTTTTTGTTTTTATGTTTTTGTTTTTTAAAACTAAGCTTATTAATATTAATAAACAGGTGGACTAGCAGAAGAAGTGAACGAGACAATATTGCATTCAGCATTTATACCATTCGGAGACATTAAGGATGTGAAGACACCGTTGGATCAAGCCACCCAGAAACATCGCTCTTTTGGTTTTGTCACTTTCTTGGAGAGGGAAGATGCGGCGGCTGCCATGGATAATATGGATGGTGCTGAGTTGTACGGACGTGTCTTGACTGTTAATTATGCTCTTCCTGAGAAGATTAAGGGTGGTGAACAAGGATGGGCTGCTCAACCTAGTATGTCCTTTCTTTCTTTCTTTTAAACTTTTTTCCTTAAACCCTACCCTAGGTTGTATTGTTATTGTGTTGATAGATTAGGTTTATCGTTTATGTTTACGGCATTGCCCCAATGGTATCACTCCCCCACCGATTAAGAAGGGCTTTTAGGAACTAGATCGGTTTTTAGTTGGAGTCAGGGTTTCTTTTCCGATTTAAACCTTTCGAGGAGATTAGGTTTAGGTTCTTATGTCGTGTCAACCTAATAGTAGCCCATTGGTTGGGGACATGGAGTGTAAAGCAGAAGTTATGGGTTGGAATCCTGGCTCAGTATACCTCTATTCATGGTGTTATGCGATTCACCTTCTGTATGTTGGCTGTGGGACAGGTCGGTAGGGGTAGCCAGAGGGCCGGTTACACTTTTTAGGTTAATATGTTGTAAGTTGCAATGTCTTGAGGCTTTGCAATCCAAAATCATGGAGGGCTAGTGATTTACCGGAATCAATGGATCTTGCGGAGTGATCACTAGAGATGGGGTTTACCGGTTAAATAACCAAAGGTGGATCGTGTGGGTTGTCCTTGTATCCAAAAGTATGATCCGTATCTTGGGGGTAAATTGCATTTTAGGCATAATATTTTTTAAGTGAATTAGCTACTTTTTTTGGCATTAGGTTTGTTATTCCGGCCATTGTGCAAGTTTCGTATAGTTCAATGCAAATGTAGACTTGAATTATTTAGGATATGTAACTATGGTTGTAAAAGACGCTAGGCGTGCGGTCGACTACTACCTTATAGCTTATAAATTATAACTGGCCTTAGTGGGTAATAATAAATTTCAAAATTATATGTATGACATGTTGATAGGACCATAGAAATAATATTAGAAACATTAACACAAATACACAATTGTTGAAATACTTTAAACTGAGATAACCCTAAGTTTTGACCGAGTTTGATCGAGTTTTGGCCTTGTAGTGAGTAGACGGCGGTTAATCGGTCATTGACCTTGTAACGAGTAATCGCCGATTGCTCGGCCTTGTAACCCGGTTTTACAACACCATTTTTTAGAGACCTAGGTTTCAACTCTCTAAAGATCACTAATAAGTTGGTTATCTATCCTAATGGCCAAATTTGTGCCTTATAGTTAATTCATCGTATTTATACTTCCAGTACATAAGTTGTGTATATCGTCTGCTTGTCAGTGGTCACCACCCATCTATATTAAATAGAGCTAATGGGTGTGAATAGCCCTTTCCCTAGTTCGTTCTTGACTTATGTCTAGTATAGATGTGCGACAGCTCACAAATTATGACACAATGCATACCTACAACTACAATGTAACTCAAGAAAGCTGATTTTTTGGTTGGATTATGGTTTCATCAACATTTTCAGCCTATTTATAAGTTTATGTTAATGTATTACTATTAGAGCTTTCCCATGAAGCCTTCGCTAGGAATTGGTTATATCATAGGGATACTGCTATGGGAATTTGTTATGTCAGTTACTATTCACCATATTTCTCTTGGTGCAACCAAATAACAATCCATTTGAATTAGAATGAACAGATATGTTTAGTGTTGCTTGCTTTCTGCTACTAGTGTTTAAATGTTGAAATTATGGGCATGCATTTGGAGTCCTCAGTTTTCGCTTGCCTAAAATTAAATATGTATGAGTGATGAAATTTCTCTAGTGTAAGAACTAGGCAGTGTAAAAAAGAAATGACGCGTTTTCCTTAGGCCCCGCTGCCCATAGGTTTTACCATAGGAATGAACATATGATTACCATTTTCATTATTCCCTTGAAGGAGGAAACATTCAGGTCCTAGAATAAGGAGTGGATGTAGCCTGATCCCAATGACCTCGGTGGTGATCACCACTAACAAAGAGCTAAAGGATAGCTAAAAAGCAAGGCAGTCACATTACTTCAATCACAGACACAGTAGATCCCCATATTTCTTTCTGCATGAACGGTTAAAAATGTAATGTTCTATGGTTCAAGAGAACTGTTTGGTTTTAATGATTGCAGAAACTTGTATTATATATACTGTGAACATGTAACGTATACATGTTATAGCCTGGCGTGCTTCACTGTTACTGTTTTCAATCTTTAGCAGTGTTTGTTTTATCATGGTAGAGTGGCAGTGTGCCATTCCACCATGGAGAACAATCCTACAAGTGGTCGTTGATGTGTGTATCTATCTGTTTTAGCTGGGGATCATGAAATATGTATCGAGTTTGGTGTTCAAGAGTTAGTGCTCTTCTCGTGACTTGTATTGTTATGGTTTACTTTAATTCATTCTGTTCTGGATGCAAATATGAAACTTAGTTCCTCCTGAATTGCCTGTAAATCGTGTCAAATTTATTGAAACCTAGCATTGTCTTTGATTTCATTTAACCATGCACCCTGGAATCATTTGATGTTTTTAGCTCCATGGTCACTGTATTTCTCTCTCAAAATTTGTTTCTGGTTTCTGGAATCTGGATTTTGACTATATCATTATGTCTTTCTTTCAGTTTGGGCCGACGCGGATACTTGGTTTGAACGACAGCAACAAGAAGAAGAAATGCAGCGCATTCAGAAAGAAAACCAAGCATCAATGCAGGCTGCAGAGGAATTGCATAGGAAAAAACTGGCTGATGAACTAGAAGGCGAGAAGGATGAACCCGACTCCAAAGATGATCCCATGGCTATGGCTGAGGCCGAGTCATTGAACAAGAACAATAGTTAATGAATGACCTCTAAACCTTGGAAAGAATGAGACAAGCACACGGCAGTTTTGGTTTCTTGTGTGTTATAACCTACAACAGTCGCATGTTATTGTTGACTAAACTTTCTAGAGTTCTGCTTTAGAATAGCAAAATGTGTATTTTGTGGAATGAGATTATAAGATTGATGTTATGAAGTTTAATTGTTTACTTACACAAAGATAGTAACTGAATGCGAGATTTAAAGTTTAAATTCAAATTCTCTGTATTATCATGTAAAAAATCCTTCGCTGGACAATAACCACAATCAAAATTTGTCCAGAAACTTGCAAGGAGAACAAGATGTCAAAAAACACTAAGCTACTAAGATCTCCCAACTTGATCCAACACTGAATCACAAAGCTTCACAGCATCTGCATTATCTCTAACATTATGAACCCGGACAATATTAGCGCCACCCAAGACAGCACTTGTCACGGCAGCAACAGTCCCTGCATCTCTCTCGATAGCAGAAGACCGACCACAAATATCACCCAAGAACCTCTTTCTTGAAGGCCCAATCAACAAAGGTGCTCGTGACACCCCTAAGCTTTTTCGGCCAATCTCACTCCTAAATCTCTTCAATCCCATCAAAATCTCCAAATTATCTTCAGTTTTCTTAGAAAACCCGATCCCAGGGTCAAGAACCATCCTCCATGCCGGCACACCACATAACTCAGCAGCTCTTACACACTCATACAACTCGTCGCCAACCTCTTTACAAACATCATCATACTTCAAATTTTCACTGTTTTGCATTGTGGATGGGTCCCCTCTCATGTGCATAGTGATATATGGAACATTGAGACCCGCCACAACACGAAGCATATCAGAATCCAACTTCCCACCCGACACATCATTGACTATGTGAGCCCCTTTCTTAATTGCCTCTGATGCAACTTCAGAGTAAAATGTGTCTATGGATATCATATTTCCTTCAATCTCGGGTAATTCCTTAATCTTTTCAAGAACCGGAATTAGCCTATCTAGTTCTTCTTCAACAGAAATTTTGGTTGCCATTGGACGTGTAGATTGCGCTCCTAGATCAATTATGTCTGCCCCTTCGGATACCATGGTCTTAACACGAGATATAGCAGACCCCACAGAGTCAAACTTCCCTCCGTCACTAAAACTATCAGGAGTCAAATTCAAGATACCCATAACAGAAGTTTTCTTCGACCAATCCCATAAACGATCACCAACTGGTAAAACCCTTCTTAACCCATCTTTTCCTATCAAAGACTCACCCCCTAATTCTTCCCATGCTCCAAAAAGCCCATTTTTTGAAAAAGAATGCCAGCATACAACTGTATCATTTTCACTATCTGAACCTAATAAGTCCACTAATGGCGCCATAACGAACGGCCTCTCGAAAATTCTTTCATGAGGAACAGCGAGAATTTCAGAGTTAATTCTGTACTTCCCATAGAACAGTATATCCAAGTCAATCGGACGTGGGCCGTACCTAATCCCTTTGGTTCTACCCATTTCCTTTTCGATTTTCTTGAGGGCTGATAGTAACTCATGAGGGCCGAGCTTTGTAACGGCTCTAATGGCAGAGTTGAGGAAAAGTGGTTGATCAGTCACATAAGCAGGTTCTGTTTCATAGAGACAAGCATGTCTAGTTATTTCTATGCCAGATTTTTTCATCTGACTTAACGCTTCGTTAAAGTTATTAAGCCTATCACCAACATTGCTACCTAATGCAATTACTACTTCTTGTTCTTGGGAATGGACCTCTATTGAAGTATCCGGGGAGGAATGAAAGAACGAAAAAGATGCTGCAGGGAGATATAAAAAATACTCAGTATATCAAGGCATACTACCAATGCATTGCCTAACTGGAAATATAGTTTAGCACAAAGTGATTTACGTATAACTATCAGTCTATCGCTAGTCTAACTTTATACAGAGACATATGATGTAGCCTACCTCTATAAGACGCGCTGGCACGAATGTGTGCTAATCTGGATGGTAATAGCTTCTTGAAAAGATTCATTTTTATAAGATAAGAACCTTCACCAACAGGTCATTTAATCAAGTAACGAAGGAAAACCTGCAAAAACCAGCAAAGCCCAAAAACAATTGTCAACAAAGTTACATACCATGAAAACTCAAATGACTTAATTCACATGTTCAAATCCTTTAGGCGCAGTACTTTATGTAAAAAATCAAAGGCATTCATAAAAATTCTCGCAGAATCGAAAATGAAGTTTTCTAAGATGTTTAATGAAAACTGAATCGTTTTTATATCCGTGGGCATTGCATTCAATAATATAAACTTATAAAGCTCATGCTACTCATTTGTATACACAACTAGAAAGGTGCCCGCGCGATGTGGGGGCGGATTGTTGGGGTGAAGAGGAGGGAGGTGAGGTGGTGGAAAGTGGTTGTTGGGGTGGTTGTTGAGGTGGTTATAAATTGTTGGGGGTGGTTGTTGAAGTGGTTATGAATTGTTGGTGTGGTTGTTGAAGTGGTTATAAATTGTTGGGGTGATTGTTAGGGATGATTGTTTCCATAATTAGTAAGTAAAAGTCTGAATTTTTAAGCCTTTCTAATTATAGAATAGTCCCAAATACATTATATAGTAGTATAGATATAGATATAGATAATCATCATTAACAAGTAAATCGAAAACAAGTCTACTAGCACATATGTTATTTGACTAAAGTCAAAGTAACCCTCTATTCAGTCCAATAACTTTCCATCAACCTAAACGTGATTTAACTGCATAAAGCTCCTAAATTCATACAAGCATTTGAATGTGTTTATACAGTATCAATAGATTACAACATACAAAAATAGTTACTAATAGAATCTACAAATGGGTAATGTAAAAAAGTATTAAAGAAAGCACCTTTAACACTCTTTGCTGCAAAACAGATCAAATTATAATGTAAGATTCACTTATAAGTTATGATGATGGACCCTGTGTGTGTGTGGAGTGAAACCCTTTTCACTTGTGGGTTATTTTGTAAATATCTTAAAAGACAGTGGTAATTTATAAAAAAAATAAGTGATATGAAAATACAACCTTTTTCAAGATCTAAAATCTTGAAGAAAAAAACTTTATGTTGTACTTTGTGCATAAATGTTGTACTTTTGTCTGGTTATATGAAAAAATGGATTTTTAATATAGATAAAGTAAAGCCCTCATCTTTAAACCCATAGAAGTAGAAATGGTGGCTTCTTTGAGTTTGGTTTCTTGAACAGTCCTTTTGTGTTTGAAAAATAAATAATGGCTGCTTTGCCTTCTTTTACTCAATTTTGCTCTTTACCAAGGTTCACTTCTATATCTCTCTCTTACACAATTTTATATGCATATACTTGTAGATATATCTATGCTAACATATACATGTGTTATTTAGATTTTAGTGGTGTTAGTTGAATTGCTTATGAGTTTTTGTTTACATAATGTGAATTATTATATGGAAATTGAAGTTTGCTTTTTAGTTTTTTTGGTTCATTTGATTATTTAGCAGTATGGAGAAAATATAGGATAAGGTTAAGGTAAGAAATTGAGGTATATGGTAAGAAAATATAGTTTTTTGATTATTTGTTATTTTGACTTCATTGTTCTTGTAGCATTTTGTTCTGCTAGATTGTCACTAAGTATTCATTCAGAATTTGCGAAAGTACGGTAAATTTATCCTTTTTGTCTCTTGTTCATAATTTGATTTTTGAAGTCAAACAATATATGTTTAAACTAATTATGTGATATGTCATATGGTTATCTACTACATCTATCTTTATGAAAAGCTGGGTGTGGTTGGCATTGGTTTTAGAGTGATTGTGTAATACAAATATTATTGGAATTAAACCAACCGTAATAAAACTGAGTGCATGAAAATAGTGTTCGGGCGAGATTATACTATATGAAATTGTGATAGTCAGAATCAGATATTAACTGTTCTGTATTTTATGGATGTACATGTGATAATTAACTATTCTGTAGCTATTTCTAAACTGTTTGCTGTACCCAAACACAAATGATTTGCACCGGAAAATCACTTGGAAATCGCCAACACTCCGGCTATATCATGAACGGAGAAATCTTTGTGTTCAGTTTAACTGTTTATTTAATTTCAAACTTTTCTGTAAAAAAGGGGCAAATGATATTGAATTTGACTGATTATAACATAGAATATGAGGGTCAAATAGATCCACTCGAGTAATCAAGTCTTACAACTCAGCTTCTTGTATGTGTAGATGGCAGTCCAATTTGCCTTCAGTATCCTCGATAAACTTTATACAATTCCCGGAAGTTAGATTGCGCAGTAGATATGTCATTACAGCAATTCCTAGAAAAAAGCTTGCAGAGAACACATCTGATGGAGAAGAAAGTGACACAGAAAAGAAGACGACACGTAAACGAGCTCCAACTAGAAGAAAGAAAAAAGTAGAATCAGAGGTTCCAGTAGAGACACCGATACTAGAGAGTAGTATTACTAACATGGATGAAGACACATTATTGCCTTCTGAGCCAACAGAGCCAACAGAGCCAGTGAAACCTCAACGTAGAGGTCGGAAAAAAGGTCAGTCATATGTTCTTTAAATATGTGCTAGTGAATTTTGGAACATCATTTTTTGTTTTTTTATTGCAAAGAAACCATTTTTTTTCTGTAAAACGCAAATAATTAAAAACACCGTATGTTGCAAAATCGATCTAAATTGGAAATGTGCCAAATTTTCACAATTTAAAAATGCACATTAACAAGATGCACTTCAAACAATTTCTATTTTGGGGAACATAGTTTAAACTTTAAAATTAGCGTGTAAGGGCCAATTGATAAGTTATACTAATCAACTAAGGGGCTTTTGAATGTGCACTCCCCAGGTCTGAAAGTACATTCCACCTAATTGCGGTAGTGAGATATTTTTTTTTGGTTGGTCTTGAGTCTTGACCAATGATCCTCGTTTTTTTAGAAACTGCAGTTGCCTCTACTTCAAGTACCTTAGAAGAAGAACCCGAAAAGAAGGTGACAAGGCGGAGGCGTACAAAGAAAAAGATTGATGATACGATAGAGGAAGGTAGTGAAACCGAGCTCAGTGAGCCTGAGGAAGATACCGATAATGAAAAAGAGCTAGAAATTGATGCTAGTGATGGAGACGATATCAGTTTCACATACGCATGGCCTCCTTTGATTTGTTGTTTTGGACCTGTTCAACATGCGTTTGTGCCATCAGGAAGGCCAGCCAATAGACTTATAGACCATGAATCACACGAACGAATGAAGGACGCCTTGTGGACCCCAGAAAAGTTTGTTAGGGCTCCTGGAGGCTCTGCAGCCGATGTTGCATTGTGTCTTACTAAATTCGGTAGTAATGCAGCAGTAATGGGTAAAATTGGTGATGATGATTTTGGACAAGCCTTGTTGCTTCATTTAAATGAAAGTAGAGTTCAAACTCGATCGATTCGGATCGACCCGAAACGAACAACCGCAGTGTCTCGGATGAAAATGAGCAAAAGAGGTGGGTTAAGAACCACGTGTCTCATCCCGTGTGCCGAAGATGCACTAAAGAAGTCGGAAATCAACATTGATGTGCTCAAAGAGGTAACAAGATTTTGTTCCTTTTAAGAAACTGTTATTTTTTTTTATAAGGCCTTTCTAAGAAACTGTGTGTGTATCTGACGACACTTCAAAATCTGATGTGAAAGCTTTGAACTTTACTGTGCAGGCAAAGATATTTTACTTCAATTCATTCTCTCTTCTTGACCGTAAAACAAAAACAAGTGCTTTACAAGCTATCAAGATTTCAAAACAGTTTGGTGGGCTTATATTTTTCGATCTCAATCTACCACTACCACTATGGCATTCACAAGAAGAAACTTATTCCATCATTCAAGAAGCATTGGAACTTGCGGATATAGTCGAGGTTACTAAACAAGAACTTGAGTTCTTGTGTGGTATCACACCCTCTGAAAGATTTGACACCAACGACAATGATAAGTCCAAATTTGTTCACTACAGTCGAGACGTGGTTGCTCCAATCCTACATGATAATCTTGAACTTCTATTTGTCACAAACGGGACTTCTAAGATTCATTACTACACAAAGGAGCAGGATGGTTCAGTTCTTGGAACAGAGGATGTACCCATCACTCCTTTCACTTCTGACATGTCAGCAGCAGGAGATGGGATTGTCGCAGGTAAATAGAAGTTTGTGATTATAAAACCATTGTGTGTGTGATTTGCAATCTACTGATATATATTTTGAAATTATGGATTTAGGGCTTATGAATAAGTTGATAGTTCAGCCACACTTGATGACTGATAAAGAGTACTTGGTGCATAGTATTGACTATGCTATCAACCGTGGGGTGTCAGAACAATGGATGCAGGCTCGAACACGAGGGTACCCTCCTAAACCGGGTATGGAAGATGATTATTTTTTCCCTGATCCAAATGGTTTTAAAACCATCAACGAAAAAGCATACCGCACACTATTGAATGTAAGTTCATTATCTTTACATTTGTACAAATTAGTCAGTTTGAGCTATATTTCTTTTACTAACGATGGTTAACATAAAAAAGATGTGCTAAAATGTAAACGAGTGTAACAGTTGTAAAGTTTACAAGTCTGACATTTTGGGGGGTCTGTGTATAGGTCGATGGTGATGATTCAGAAGATTTAGGTATTACAGTGAATAGGCGTGACGGTGATGATTCAGAAGAAGATGAAGGTGATAACACAGAGACACATGGCGATTATGATTCGGAGGATATAGATGACATGGAAACAGATGACGAGGAACCTGTGCGCAAAGGAAGACAAGCAATTCGTGCTTAAATGGGAGTTTCACAGTTCTTTCCTTTTTGTCGTCTCATTTCAGTTTATTAACTAGAGAGCAATGTATCTGATAGGGATTAGAGGTGGAATTTAGATTGTAAGTCGCTAAATTGGATGTGCAAATTTTGTAGTCTCACATATATATTGGTTTCCATATATTTGAAGTTTCAACAAGCTTGCTTGATTCAAACATTTTTTGAAAGTTTGTAGTATTTAATGGTGCACTTCTTATAGCGCTGTCATAAAATGCATGCCTAGTTTATGGCCTAAATGGCTAAATCGATTCGGTTAACACTTTATATTTCTTTTTTCGGTTTACACATTGTGATTTCTATAAGATATGGTTGGATAAAGTGATTAACATTAAGGTTGCTCCAGAATAACAAAGGCTTGTGTTGTCTTTGATGATTAAGGCAACTGGAGTCAAATAAAGAAAATATGCACCAAAACAACCCAGAATAACCCATCGTTTAATGGACTCTGGTAGCGCGTGTCAATGAATGGCATCAATAAAGAAATGTTTCGGTATTCATGCACCAAAAATGGGTAAATTAATACGCCCATACATGAATTCTATACAGAAGCAGATAGATCTGTTACAAAAAAAAGCATGAAAATCTCAACCGGTGCAGATTGCAAGACTGCAGAAGATAAGCAAAGATATACAATACATAATCCTACAGAATATGAATCAAATGTCTGGTCAAAATGTTATCCTTTCAATATGTGGGACATGTAGGAAATTAGAGGAAGGAAAGAGGTGCACATTACATGGGGCTCTGTATGATGTGAAAAGAGATGATCAAGAGAACGCTCGATCATGTGTAAACAAGTACTTGTAAACTATCACGCCAAGTAACAAACAGTGGCACATGTGTTGTTTTAACAATAATTTTTATAGTTCCTCCACACATCATTTCATCCAAGATAATGTTACTAAGCGACAAAAATTGAAACTATTCCAATTTCCAAGTAAGGTGAGAAATGAATGAATCAGTCATCCTTGATTCTCCTGAGAAGCCTAGAAGCCCAATGGCGGAGACGTCGCTTGAGAGTGAAACCAACTATAATCCCACCAACAAAACAGACTCCACAAAGCTTTGAACAAGTTAACAACGATACACCCCTGCAATACAACAACATCCAGACTTATTACTAGTCTACTCAACTCACCAAGGTTGCTTAATTTATACTACCACGGTATCTTCTTTTCTAAAGAAGTGCATATTTTCTCTTATATATGCAGGCGCGAATACGTTTCAGAGAGAAAGTGTGTTTTTTTTTCCTCTCTTATGTGTGCAGGCGCGCAGACATTTATGAAAAAGAGTGTTTGTTTTTCTTGTAAGCGCGCAAACTTTAGGGTGTGTTTAGTTAGAGAAAAAATTCTATGGTTTTCTATCTTTAGTTTTGTAAAAATTTTGAAGGAAAATTTATCTCCACAAAACACTTGAAAATTTAGAAAATGCGTTTATTTGATGTTTCTATTTTCTATTTTGAAGAAGGGGAGGGACAGTTGTGGGTTATAACGGAAAACAAGGAGAACAACTAAAATTTGTTTTGTAATTTTCCTTGTTTAGTTAGGAAATAGGGAATTTTATGTTTTGCAAAACATTTTGTTTGAAAACGCTAATTTGAACGCGATCTCTCTTCTCCTTGTTTTTCGCAAAACATTTTGCGGTAAGGGCTTTAATTGACCTCTTATGGTATTGAACTATCATACATTAAAAACAAACACAAGATGCAGGTTGATTATAAGTTAACCCAAACACAGCTAATGATGGAATTTAATGATTGTGACAGTTTAATGAAAAAGAAGGAAGGAAGGAAAGAAAGAGAAAACCTAGTGGAGGGTCTGGTGAAGAAAAGAGAAGCTGTTGGGAGTTCTGATGATGAAGAAAGCGAGCCCTTGTTGTTGTTAGCGATAGCAGCAGCAACTCCAGTTTCAATTCCAGCCATTGCTGCTGGTTTCTGTAACCCTACTGTTCCGACCCTTTTTGACTCTTTTCTTTTCCGGCTATTCTAATTATATATATACTAAAACCCAAGAGGTTACTGTAGCAACCACTGTAGTTGCTACAGTAATTTTTTTTAAACGGTCGTTAGTTATTTAACGGCTGTTAACTAAAACCCAAGAGGTTACTGTAGTTGCTACAGTGGACGCTACAGTAATTTTTTTTTTAACGGTCGTTAGTTATTTAACGGCTGTTAACTAACGACCGTTATCTTTAACATTTTTTTTTAAATTTGTACGCACTTTGTTCTTCATCTCAGTGGTTCATTGCAAATTTAGTCATCAAATAATTTACATAAATAGTACTTCATGTTATATATCAATTGCAAAGTCAGTCCTAGGTAAACTTCACGTTAAGTAGCTAACGGCAACAAAAGAATTCCGCAGCAACGCGCGGGTACCAAACTCGTTTATTCTAAGGCCCTCAACTTTATTTTTACAAATAACGAGAAATAAGGGTAAATTGCAAAAATGGTCCTTAACGTTTCACAAATTTGCAAAAACGGGACCGAGACAAAAAGTAGCGCAAAAAAGCCACCCACGTTCCAGATTTTCGCAAAATCGCCACTGAGAGCCCTTTTCCGTTAACTCCCGTTAGTTTTCCCGTCAGTCAAGGGTATAATCGCATGAAATGACAAATATACCCCTTTAACTTCAGATACAACCCTACCTCTTGCCGCCAAATCTTTACCAGTGCAATTTCCGCTTTAATTTCCCTCCTGTTTTGTGAGTTTTGTTTTGTTTTTTTTTTTTTTTTTTGTTTTTTTTTTCTTTTTATTTGTTAAAGGTGTATTTGTTGTTAATGTTATGGACTTACAATTATAGGTGGGCAGATGGGAAATGTGAAAGTAGTAGAGGTAGATAATGAAACAGAAGAACAGAGTGGTGGGAGTGATTCAGAGGATTTGGACTATAATCGAAATGATGATGAAGTGTTTGATGACGATGATCAGGTAAATGAAGATGTTCCCGTAAGTAAGTCTGATTTGCTATGCCATAAAGCTTGTGAAATTCAATCAGGTATACCTGTTTTTACCAAACATTGTGCACTGATTAGAGAGTATGCCAAAGAGTTGGTTAATCAAAATCCAGGCACTACTGTTAGGATTGATGTACAGCTAGAACCAAATCCAGCTAGTTCAATAAGAACTTTTAAAAGGGTGTATGTGTGTTTGGGAGCTATGAAACAAGGTTTCAAAGCTTGTGGCAGAGAATTCTTAGGATTAGATGGATTCTCCATATCAGGTCCTTTTCCAGGTCAATTACTAACAGCAGTTGGGATTGATGCAAACAATGGGATTTATCCAGTAGCATATGCTGTAGTTGATGCACTAAATAAGGCAACTTGGTGTTGGTTTTTGAAACTACTAGGAGAGGATCTTGGGATAGAAACCAACTGCAAGTTCACTTTCATATCTGATAGGCAAAAGGTGCACATTTCTATTGTATAATTAATCATGTGTTTTATGCACAATGAGAACATGTAAAGTTTTAACACCATCCATAACCTTACCTGTTCACAGAGATTGATAGAAGCTGTTGCTAGTGTGTTTCCAAATGCTGCACACAGGTTTTGTGTTAAGCATATTCATGAGGAAATGAAGTCACATTTGAAAGGAGGTGTTTACAAGGACATGCTTTGGAAGGCTGCAAGAGCCACAACTGTTGTTGAATTCAACAAAGAGATGGATCATCTGAAGAATAATAATGCTGCAGCTTATGATTGGTTGCTGAAGATTCCAGCTGAACAATGGAGCCGATCACATTTTTCAGGTAATTCATTAAGTGGCAGTGGAAAAAAGCATACTGATAATTGATCATATATTAATACATAATGTGTGATTTGTTCAACAGGCAAAGCCCTATGTGGACTACTCTTAAACAACATACGTGAGGTGTTCTGTAGCCAGCTAAATAATGTGAGAGATAAATCCATCATCGTTTGTCTTGAATATATAAGGGAGTACTTGGTGAAGAGGATTGTGGTAGTTCAGCAAATAATAGAAAGGAGTGTTGGACAACTTACTCCTACTGTGCAAGCCATGGTTGATAGAAACAAAAAAGAAGCTACTGATTGTGTTGTTGAATGGATTGCAGCTTCGTTATATAAAGTATCTGTGCCTAACGAGGATCATTGTGTTGCTAACTTGGATAGGAAGGAGTGTAGTTGTAGGATGTGGGAGCTGACTGGAATACCATGTAAACATGTTGTGGCTGCAATAAACTATATGAATGAGGATGGAAAAGGAGTTGATGTGCCTGAAGAGTGGGTTCATGCTGCTTACAGCCTAGAAACATGGGCGCGTACGTACTCATTCAAGATCAATGGGTGTTCAAGCCGCAGATACTGGCCAAGAATTGAGTCTACAACAGTCATAGTACCACCCAATCACAGACCTCAGGTTGACAGGCCAACTAAAAAGATGAAGTCAAATGATGAGCATGCACTTTCAACTTCTTCATGTGTTACCCACTGATCTTTGAACAATATGTTAAACGTTATTGTCTGTTGGATTCTATATTTGTAATCTTTGTTTAACTTGATTGTCTTTAGAACAATATGTTTGAACCCATTACAGTTGGACTTTCAAAAGTCAAACTTGCAAAAAATGTTTATGTTTCTGAATGTAATGGATTCTATATTCTATGTTTGTTTGCATTATGTTTCCACCCATTGCATTTAGACTTTCAAAAGTCAAACTGCAAATGTTGAATTGCATAAAGTCAACTTTGGTCCACACATGAAGACTACACAGTACTTGGCAATATTTTATAAGCCCTTTTATAGGCAAACACATGAAGGCTACTAAATACGCATCTCTTAAAACACACACTTGCAAAACACAACTCCCTATTTCCTTAACCATGAACAACTCTGAATGTGATATTAATCTAAGGGTTGTCTGTAACTCGTATGTGCTAACTGAAGTAATGCTTGGCCCTTACCACACCGAGATTCTTCAAGACTTGCAGCAGGCACAGGATTTAGAGTACAAGTCCAAAAAAATTACTGAAAGGGTCGAACGTAGGGGGGATGTGATTGGTAGACTTCGAAACTGCTCACGTGGAAGAACTGCAAGGAGCAATACAAAGAAGCTTAGGAGGCTACAAACAATTGATAAGCGTTGGGCGAATGCACTGTTGATGATGTCCAGGCAAGTCAAGGACAAGATGTTTAAGAAGATTGAGTTTGTTGTAAAGATGAAATATCCATGAGGGGGTTGGTTGTTTTGAGATTAGTGATGGTTAATGAATGTAATGGATCTCATGATCCATATTTTGTATGAATAATGTCTTCACATATGTTTATACTTCGTTATTGTATTTGATAGGTATCACAAACATAAACAAGAAGCTAACATTAATGAAACATTAAAACATAGACTAAACATAGTGATTCAGTTTCTGGTTTGGAGATGCCCAAAACTACATCCTAGAAACATAGACTAAACATAATGATTCAGTTTGTGGTATCACAAACATAAACAAGAAGCTGACATTGAGTTGCATCTGCAGCACCCCCTGCACTTATGTTTCTACTTGTAATACCCAAACCAATGACACCACCACTTACTACCTCTGCCATTGCACAACCTGCCTGTTCAAGTATCACAACTCTATGCCTCCAACACTTAACATCCCCAGAACAGATGAAGCATCTTTCGTCCAACACCTCTATCTTTGCACCACCCCTCCTGTTTTGTTGCCACTTCTGATACCGAGACCAATTACACAACCACTTACTTTCTCTACCTGTGTATTATTACGACTCATTTTCTGTCTCTTTAATTTTTGAGTTGCAGATTCTGCCATATGTATGTTTTTGATAAAGTTGGAAAGTAGACTTTACTATACTAGTTGGTTGGATAATTTACTGCATTTTTGTGTGGTAGGTCAAGGAGTATTAACTTCTTACTAGTGCTATTCAATAAACCAAGTGAATTTCACCTGTTTGACTATCTAATGCTTTCTGCATAAGCTGCATAGGAAGTACCCATATATTTCAAAAATGAAACACAAACATAAAGAAATGAAAATCGAAACACAAACATATCAGTAACATAAACATAAAAACTTTCATTGATCATAGGAGTTCACAACCATTACAAATTTCCAACAGATATCTAAACAAACACTTGTTTAGTAGTTTGAACTGCTGCCCTCCGCATTACCCCTTTTCTTCTTTTTCTTCCTTGTCCTTCTTCTCCTTTAGGTACTTGAACACCTTTTCAAGATTGGAAATCTTCTGTTCCAACTCATCAAACTTGGGTAAAACGGTATTCACAGGCTCTTGCTTCTCCTCCTCCTCCTCCTCATCATCATCACTCAAAAGCGCTTCATAGTAGCCATCTTGTTTCCTCAGATGGGTCAGAATCTTAGTTCTTAACTCCTTAGGTATCTTCCTATAAGAACCATACTCATCAATTGGTTCTCCGCCAAATGCATCAAGAAGTAAATCGTTTAGATAATAGGTTCTTAAAACTTTATCAAATTCCTCTTCCTCGGTACCAATGTAGATACTCTTCCCTTTTCCATTGTTTACCATCGTCGGTTGTTTTGATCGTTGGGATTGTGTGTGTTATGGTTGAATAAGCGGGATAAACGTGGACTTTATAGTCCTATGCAATCGATTGGGTTGCCGAGTTACACAAAAAAAGAGGGAAAGGTTAATCGCCAAGTGTGCCTCCAAAATTAAGTTTTGTAACTTTGCAAATTTGGTCATTGAAATAAAGTTGGGGTAGTCAAAGGCGGGAAGCGAGTGAAATGGCGATTATACCCTTGACTGACGGGAAAACTAACGGGAGTTAACGGAAAAGGGCTCTCAGTGGCGATTTTGCGAAAATCTGGAACGTGGGTGGCTTTTTTGCGCTACTTTTTGTCTCGGTCCCGTTTTTGCAAATTTGTGGAACGTTAAGGACCATTTTTGTAATTTACCCTGAGAAATAACAACATACATATATTTGATATTTCAGATGCACCTACGAAGGGGATGTATTTCCCATAAAATTCTTCTTTTTTATTTGAAATATATGACTGAAAATATTTCTCATTTTTTTTATTATTCTTTTTAGTTGATCCATTTTCCTTATTTATATTGAGTGTAAAGGGTAATCTATTTACTAAAACTTGCTTAAACATCATTGTACATTATGTATTACGGAGTAAAAAGTTATATTTTAGGAAAATATGCAAATGTATAAGTTTTATTAGGTATATACTAGCAGGCTACCCGCACGTTGCGGCGGCGGGTACCCTAAAATTAAATTTTAAGCGAGTAATACTTTTAGGGTAGTGACAATAATAAGTTTACAGATGGTGATAATTTTAGATTGTAATAAATGTAAGCAATAGTAAAGTATCTATGAGTTGAGATCCATAAAGAACACATACATGCCATAGAACCTATCAACCAATTATAGCCACCCATTTATATTTTCCACATTTTTTTACAAAACAACATATCTTGCAAACGGTAAATCTTCAAGCTACAAAAAAAATACCATCGCGACGAGAATTAAATGATCTTTCTATAGATATGCATTGTTATAAACTTTCGACGAACTTTTTTTTTAATTTTCTCCCAGAAAGAATCATATATGATTCGTAAAAACCATATATGATTCGTAAGAATCATATATGATTTGTTAAAATCGAATCATATATGATTCTTACAAATCATATATGATTCTTACGAATCATATATGATTTTTCTAGGCAAAAAAAAAAAAGTTTATCGAAAAAAAAGTTCGTCGAAAGTTTATAACAATGCATGTCTATAGAAAGATAATTTAATTCTCGTCGCGATGGTATTTTTTTTGTAGCTTGACGATTTACGGTTTGCGAAATATTTAAGTTTTAAAAAAAGGGTGGAAGTTTATTTTTTTATTTTGATAAAAAAAAAATGAGTGACTAAGATTACTTAATGGGTTCTATGGTAAAAGTTGGATCTATAAAGAACTTTTGGCAAGTATCTATATAGAAATAGCATGTTACACATACGATACTAAGACAGTAGCAAATAAGATTATAAAGTTAATATATAAACGGTAGTTGCTACTGCTTGAATGAGGGCCAATTACGTAATTTTGCATTGACAATTTTAAGCACGGTCCAAAATAAATGTTCATTTTTAAATTATACAAAGTTTTGAGAAATCACTAACCATACTTTTCATCAATCAGATATCATCAATACTCACTAACTTCTTCTTTGGTTGGTTAAAATATAAAGTAAACGTTTATTTTAAGATAACTCAAAATAGAAAAGTGGACAATTATTTTTCGAAATGAGTATTATAGTTTTCACATAGAGCAATTTTACATTATATCGTTTGAATCAATCATGTGTCTAAAGTTTCTTCGAAGCATGTGACATGACCAGATGCTATATATCAAGCAATGTAACTTAAAAAGTTTACTTGCAAAGAATATTTCTTATAGTGAAAGTAAATAATTTAGCACGATTCTATGTTTTGTACACTTTTATTTTAGTTGGTAATATTAATTTATTTGTTTACTTTTTATTAGTATGCTCGTTTGGGCTTTGCGCTTTGGGCCTTGTTAAGTTGTTATTGTTAACAAGTACACTAAATAAAACCCTAGTTGTGTATTCCCTTTAAATATGATTTTGGCACAAAACACTATTTGTTTTTAACTTTCTCTCAATCTCACGCCTCTGATAAAAACTTACCCTTTGAAAAACGCAATCAACTGCATGTCTTTTATGTGATAAATCATAAATCAATTTGGGCTTCGAGGTAGTTGGCATATGATTCATGATATTGTCTGTCGGTGGTCGGATTTCATTTTCTTTCTTTTTTTCTTTACTTATTAAATATGAGTTAAATTACCAAGGAGATGATGGATCTTATTTCTCTAGTTTGCAATCGATGAAAAATGCAAGCAACAAATGAAAATATTTGTGATATGTTCTTCTATTTGTTATATCACTGCATGTATTTATTCCAGTTTTCAATCTCTTACAAAATAATAGAAGTCAAGCCATCCTCGGGGAACATTGTACAAATATGTTTTAGAATTGGACTGATGGCCGTGGAAGCAAAAATTTTCTCAGATTTACATTTTGGAATTGGACTGATGGATTTATGTTTTCTTAGATTGTTTTAGTTTTTTTGGACATATTTTTTAGTACTTGGCTTAATAGATTGATTAGATTGTACTTTGTGATTAAATGGTTGTATTTTTTGATGAAATGGTGAATTAAATATTGTATTAATTGTATGTTTTGAATATTGGTGTTTTGGTTGTATTTGTGCTTCAAATAGTTATAAATTATGTTTTCTAACTTATATTTACTTAAAATCTATTTTAGGAAATCTTAAAAAATTAATAGGATAGAGGTGTCAATATGCATTATAAGTAGTATAGATGAAATTCTATATGAGTTTAATCTCATTAAAAACAGGGGGTTTTCTAGTTCCAAAAAACCTGTGGCTTGGATTATAAGAAAGAGGGGTGGTTAGGTTTGCGTTATAGTAACGCTAATAGACAATAATCACACGCGTATAACGGCGATCGTGTATAGTAACATTTAATAGATTGTGTTGCATTTTTTTACTTTTTTTTATATTATAGTATGAATAAGATTTTAATGACATGAGGGGCCTTATAACTTTGTTAACGATTTCGGGCACTCTTATAGGACGTTATATAATAAGCATATTTAATATTTTTTGAAAGTTTGTAAAATTTAATTGTGCAATTCTTAAAGATCTGAACAGAGGCTTGGGTAAACCAAGATATGAACAAGATATCCATCTCCATCCATGAAACAAAGCAATTTGTGGAAGCAATTGAACGTATGGAACACGTTCAATTGATCAAGCTAATAAAGTAATACAGTAACTAATAAGTGATGAGCATAATTTTAGAGCTTTGAACTTTAAAGAAATTCTCAATATCTCATCGCTCATGACAATACAAAAAGGAAAAGAGAAGGCAATGTAAATGATTAAATGGCAAGGTTGGACAAATGAACGCGCGTTAAACATTAGTGTCAAGTAGACATGCACATCCTTTTTCTTATCTATAATCGTTTCTAAAAGTATTATTCTCGCATACAAAGTCGAAACCATGTACAATGATTAGAAATTGATGAAGTAGGTAACTACCTAAAGCAAGAAATCCATGTAGCGATGTACGAAACTGACTATTGCATATGCAAAAGCATACCACATGTATATGTAAAAACTGCTAATATATTGTCTTGAATATCAATCAATAACATACAAGAAACATAAAAACGACAAAAGGTAATAAGTCATTTTGAGAAGATAGATTTGCTAAATATGAACATCAAGATCATGATTAGCGTGAGACACCCTTAGATGCAAAATTAATTGACCAAATGCATGATATGCTAGCTTTTGATAAATCAAAATGATGGTCAACATCCGGATGGCACCAGACTAACTACAGCAAACTATAATTAGTTAAAAGTTGAAACCAAGACCAACCGAAAGCAAGGACCAGTTTAATAACTTCAAATATGTGAAGTTCAACTGCCTGCTTTCCCAAGTTTTGTGTTCCCAGAAAGTTGCAAAATGGAACATCTACATTTCTGACATACTAGTCTAAATTCCTAACAGCATACGCCAATCCATTATCATCTAGCTATCATAATAAACCATAATATCAACCATGCTACCGACAAGTTTCAGAAAATTCCACAAAAAGATGAGACGCATGACCACATCAATGGTAGTCAAGGTACAAAGTCACCTGCTTGAGCTTTTCATATGGCAGTTCGAGTCTCCAATCCTTTAGTTTGCGGGTCATTGGTCTTCCTTTAGCTTTAGGGTCTCGATTTTCTTTTACATCAGCCAACTTCCATACAGAGCTCTCACTTTCCGCTTCAGTGGATACCAGGAAGTATATTCCTTCCTTTTCCTTAGATCTAGGATTATCATCTTCCACATACTTTACTCGCATAGCCATGTCCTTGAAACGTTGTAAATCACCTGGAATTCTTAGTAGTCGGTCTGCACCAGGAGACGAAACCTTCCAAGAACAAAAAACAAAACCATTGTACTTCACTGTTTGTACAATACTACTACATGTGAAGAATTTAATACAAATAAGTATATTAAGCAATGCATCCGTCCCGTTATTTACTGTTCATTAAAGACTTGGGGTAATTTTGTAATTTGGAATCTAAGAGCCAATTAAAACCATCCAACACAATACACTTATGAAAGATAAAACAGATAAAACACCGTTTGAATAAATAGTGATAGCATAGAAAATATTATCTTTTCAAGAAACATACATATTATACTGATCATATATATTTTACAACTTCAAATAGATTAACACAGAAGTCCCGTAGCTCAGTTGGTTAGAGCGTTGGTCTTATGAGCCGAAGGTCGCGGGTTCGAGCCCCGCCGGGACTAATATAAAATTTTACGCATTTTTATACACGATATGTTTTACCTTCTTTTTGTTTTTTTGGAATATTTTAAAAAACAGTTGAAGTTTCACATTCTGTTGCATGTTTTAAAAGTGTTTTAAGATCATACCATAGAATATAGAAACTTTGTTTAATATTAGATTTACGAGTATCAAATAAGGTACAAAATACTTCAGGGTTCTCATTTTAACAAAAATGGTTACCTCAACAGCCAAGTCGTTCGGGATGTCTCCCTTTGCTCCTGCTTCATCTAGTCGTTTCTTGTATTCGTGGTTGTAACTTTTAATATCCTCTATGCTTGGGCACCCGTATCTAAGGAAAATGGCAACAACAATATACTTTAGATCATATTTAATTCATATTCTAATTGAGAAAAAAAATGATGTTTAACAATCATATTATAGAATCAAGAAGAAATGAAATATCTTACTCGTTACAGAGTCTATCCAGTCTCACATAAATGTAACCCTTTGGTGAGGTTTTAAAAGCAAAGATCTCTATGTCATCACCATACTGCAGCAATACTTCTTGAGCAATCGATAGAACTTTCTGACCCCAAGGACAATTTTGCAAAACAACACCACCTCCATTTCCACCATCTCCAATCTACGAATTTTTAGAACATAGTCATCAACTAATACATAATGAACTGAATTAACATGCAAATTTTCAAGTAGAGTAAATATTAAAGCTGAGACAAGAACACACCTCAGGCTCAGATTCATCCTCTTCCTCCCATAAGTCAATTGGTTCTACTTCATCATTTGAGTCAGCTGCAAGATTGCATACATTAATATAAGCATACATAAATACAAACACACATTCCATATGCAGTTAATGATAGACTAATTATATACTACCAAATCCTACTCCATGTAGCTCTGAAAGATTAAGTTACAATGAAACATTGTGACTTCTATCCAAAACGCATAGGTTCTTTAATCGTTAATACTACTTCGAAACACAAGTGTTGTCAAGTCTAATATACATCATAACTCATAAGAAACAACCGCACACAGCTAAGAACAAAATCACGCAACAGAAATTTAAGGATGGCACATAAACCATGTTGATTAGTGGTATATATATAAAGTGTGAACTATAAAGTATAAACATCTTGCGGAAAATGAACAGAACACACAACATCAAACACGTAATTTCATTCCATGAAAGAAATGGAGACACAGAGCAACAGAGAAACAGTTCTAGGGTCAGGTTTAATCAGTGGCGGACCCAGGATTTTAGAAAGCGGGGGGCAAAAAAAATTTTTTTGATAAAATTCGTGATGCACTTTAATAAAAAGGTTATAATATTATTTTTTTTACACTAAAAACTAACGTTTTTACATTTTTGGCTTCAAGGTGGGGGGCAATTTGATTTTTTTGGGGGGTGCACTTTAATAAAAAGGTCTAAAATTTTTTTTTTTTACACTAAAATCTGATACTTTTCAGCGAATCGTGGAGGGCACCGCCACCCCAAACATTATACTTGGGTCCGCCCTGGGTTTAATTATAGCACACACATAATTACTCAAACCTACATACAAACAAACATGTTAACTATTGGTTTTTATATTAGCTTATTTTTGGGCTTATGAGCTTACTTCCCCCCCTCCCCCCTCCCTCTTCAAAATTCCATTGTTTCCGCTTTTTCTACCTTATAACCTTATTATGGGGGTGTTTGTCTAAGCTTATGTTTTGCGCTTAAGACTTTTATATCATAAGCAGCTTATGGCTTATAAATGATAAGCTCATAAGTCCTTGATTAGTGTGTGGGTTAGCTTATTGTAGTTACTGAGGTAAATTTACCAAAAAAGTGCAAGAACATATAAAACTGTAATTGTTATATGAGGGTATGATAGTCATCAACACTCTTTATATAAGCCCATCCCTCCTCTTAAAAGCTCATAAGCCCCAAAATATGGGTTTATCAGAATCATCTCATAAGCCCAACCATATACCAAACACTTGGGGGATGCTTGTTTAAGCATATTTCTGGGCTTATAAGTTTAGTTGATTCCAGATTAAATTTCGTTACACCAAATTTTCCGGCTTATTATGAGACTTACTGGCTTATGTAAGCTTATTATGATAAAATAAACTTACAGAAATCCATAAGTCTCAAATAAGCTGGAAAATATGGGCTAACGAAATATAAGCCGGAATCAAATAAGCTTGAACAAACACCCCCTTGATTGAGCTGATTTTAGTTATATAAGCTAATAAGCCCCCAAAATACGCCTAAACAAACACACCCTATAACATAAAACTTGCAAAAAAAGCCGGAAAACTGAGCTGACTCCAAAAATAAGCTAAAACAAATGCCCCCTAACATTACATTTCCTTCATATATAACATCATTTACGCAAACATCTCGAAAATAGAAAAGTTTAAACAGGAATTTCATCAAACAGTTGGCAGACACCACACAAAAAAAAACTTTAAAATAAATAAAAACAAAAAGTAAAAGATGATTACATTGAGATTCTTCTTCTTCAGGGGGGTTGTTTTCAGAAGCAGTAGTAGTGACAGTTGAGTAGTACTGATGATGAGTTGCAGACAAAAGATGAAAAGTTGATGAAATTTTGAGAGGACTGTGGGGCCCAGTTAAGTTGTTAGGGTTTTTGCGAGTAAATGATGGGTTTGAGTGGAAATGAACAGGGTTTAAGGGTGAAGAAGGTAAACAACGGTGTGTTTGGATGAGTGGGAGTAATTTGTGATACTTCTTCATCTTCATCATCATCTTGAATTGGAGAAATCAAACTTGTTTGTACAAAGTGATGTATGAATGAGGGGGTTTTGTTTTGTGTTTAGGACAATTTTGAATTGTGCTGCTGCCTTTTACCCGGTGGTTATTTCGTTTCACTCTATGGAAAACCGCACCCGTTGCATCATGTTTTACTTTTACCCAGTGGTTAACTCTTTGCCAGAACCAAACCCATGGGCCTTTCTTACATGGTTTATGGCCTAATTTACAACTTCTATTTTCTTTTCATTGTACAAGCATAAATTAAGGTGCGTTCAAACTTGGGAAAGAGAAAAGGAAAGATAATGATAATGGTGGGGAAAAGGAAAGAAAAAAAAAAAAAGCATTCCCCCAATTTATTGGGTAATTGCCCATCACACATTATTGGATAATGGGTCATTGCATTATAATATACCAAACGCTTTTTTTAATTATCTTTCTTATTCCTCACCTCCCCTTTAGTCTTTAACCCATACCAAGCATACCCTTAATTAGGACCCGTATTGTTTTCTTGAGGATCATTTAACGAAGAAAATAAAAGAAAATGTAGAGAAGGAGAAAAAGTATATTTTCTGATATCAATCAAGGAGGGAAAAAAAAATAAAATTAACTGAAAAAGAAATGTAATTTGGCTGATTTTGAAGTAAAATGTTGTCTCACAAAATTGGGATGAAAATGTTTGCTTCTTATTTTTTTTAACTTGTTTTCTTACTCAAAAAACTTGAGAATTGAGCATTTATGTTTGGCAAAATTAATTGTTGTTGTAACCGGAGAAGAAACTATAAATGCAAACGAAGGAGATTATAAAAAGATAGACAAATGCCCCTAGATGTGTGCATATTCAAAATTGTGGGTACTAGAGAAAGGTACTGTTTGCTGGTAATCCTTTAAAGGTCGAATTTGAGCATGTCTAAATTTATGTCCAAATCGCCATAATGTTGGTGGCTTGGCTTATGTCTTGCGAGAACAAAATGTATCAAAGAAAAAATGAGCTAATTTACAAAGTTTACTCCAATATCTAAAGGGTGTTAGTGTTCAAATGTATTTAAGAAAAAATTAGCTAAATCCTAACAAAGTTTCTCACGACTAAGCTTCTTTGTTTGATGGGGTTTAGACACTAAAGGTTAGGATTGGGTTGATAAAAGCTATTTGGTTGGAAGGGTTAGGTTTTGAAATTGGACATCAATGCCACAAGATTAGGATTTTTCATAACCTGACAAGAGAAAGGTAGGGTTTCTCTCTTCTAATAATGTGTGTTGTACATTTATGAATATTTTATATTTAAGTGACATTCAATTTTCAAAGTATCAAATCATTTTGTAAAGGGAAAATTATCTAAAAAAGCATCATATTTGACATTTTTTACCTTTGTGTGTACTCAACTTTTTTTTCCCTAAAGTATCACTAAAGTTTTTAATTTGGTACATTGTGTGTACCCGGTGACCTGATAACCGGGCTCGTCCTACGCGGAGCCGGTTGCTTGCCAACTCAGCTTGTCCTACGTACACACAATGGTAAAAAATGTCAAATATGATGCATTTTTAGATAATTTTCCCTTTAAAACTCCAAAAAACATATTTTCGGAAAAAAAAATTCAAAAAATTCAAAAATTTTTTGAATTTTTTTATATTTTTTTTCTAAAAATATTTTTTCTAAAATATATTTTTTTCTAAAAATATTTTTTTCTCTAAAATATTGTTTAGAAAAAATGAATAAAAATAATTTTCTAAAAATTTTTTTAGATTTTTTTAAAAATTTTTTTCAAAAAAAAATTATTAAATTTTTTTTTCGAAAATATGTTTTTGGAATTTTAAAATTCAGAAACATTTTTTCGAAAACCTTTTTTTTTAATTCAAAAACATTTTTTCAAAAACATTTATTAAAAAATATTTTAGAAAAAAAATAAAAAAAATTTAGAAAAATATTTGAATAAAAATATTTTTTAAAAAACATTTTTTCTAAAAAAATATTTTTATTCAATATTTTTTTTAATAAAGATGAGGGTTTTGGCGGCGCCGTCATACTTGACCCTCCAGTTGGCGGCGCAGTTGTTTCAGAAGCAATGGTGGTAGAAATCTCCTCCCATGATTCTTCTTCATGATCTCAACTGTAGCTGACCTTGTTGAAGATGGCATAAAAGGGTCCCAAAAATCCCATGTGAGTGTAGGCAACATGAAGGAAATGATGAATAGTTTATAGTGGTGGTGGCGGTGTATATTAACGCGAGGTGGTGGTGGTGTATTTGGCCGGAATTTGGCCAGAAATGATGAATGTGGGTGAGGTGTGGGTGTCGGGCTGTCGGCCGAGAAGAAGAGAGAAACGATGAGTGTGGGTAATGGTGGATTAGGGTTTTTTTTTTGGGAATAATATATTAAGTTGGGGAAAAAGAAAAAAAAAATAAAGGGAAAATTATCTAAAAATGCATCATATTTGACACTTTTTACCATTGTGTGTACGTAGGACGAGCTGATTTGGCAAGCAACCGGCTCCACGTAGGACGAGCCCGGTTATCAGGTCACCGGGTACACACAATGTACCAAATTACAAAGTTTAGTGATACTTTAGGGAAAAAAAAAAAAGTTTAGTACACACAACGGTAAAAAGTATCAAATATGATGCTTTTTTAGATAATTTTCCCTTTTGTAAACCAAACAATGTTTTTCATTTAGCTAATCCAAATCCAATCTCTGTCCTTTGTTAATCCAGTCTCACAGTAAATCTTAACTTTAAACCAAACGGGCCCTTAAATATAGTTTGATCTTGATGTTGATGTCAAACAGATCAGTAAAGCTGTGTCAATAAGTATAATGGTAAAAATTCACCAGACTAATCATTGGAAAAAAGAAAGATTGAACTCATATACGTGCATGATTCATGCAAACTGCAATGATCCAAACAGACCCATCACCAAATAGACTACATGGTCATAATGAAGCAAATTTTCACAAAACACGATTTATCTTTATGATTACAAGTTCAAAACTCAATTAGCAACTGCTACTATTGAGCTTATATGACAGCAATCATTTTACTTGCTGCCACCACCATCGCCAAAGAGGTATCCAAGAGAAGATCCACCACCAGGCGCAGCGTGTACCTTAGTTGAGGGTCGTTCCTGCATCATAAATCATCTATATTAGTATCTCACACCATCTTAAATTCTACTATTTGTTTGCAATGAGCCAATCACATCTTAAATTGTTCCTATACTTGTAAAAGGAACACAAATAATGAACATAGAAGCGTGCCCCATGAAATGAATATGGTGGATGTAGCAGGTTGAACATAATGATCAAAATGATTGAAAACCTTATCAATTTGTTTGATATTATAGGACAGTCCCGAATTCTGAATTCATGTCCATAAATTCAAGCTAATCTTTGGTGGTTTTTTAATTACAGAACTAACGCAATAAAGTCTATAACTAATGAAACCAACTTGCAGTATCTATGTACATTGAAGACTGTAACTAATCACAGTGGTGAATATCATATGTATGTAGCAAAACCCAAAACCCATGTTGGAAGTTTTACTCTCATAGTATTAGAACGAGTGCAAGAAACATAAATTGTTGTAATTAGTATTACATGAAGCTAATAAGCATACAAAGTGACGTACCGTAATAAAGTTCCCAGTGTTCTGACCATCAGCTCTGAAGTAGTTGTTAGAAACATTGCTATTTATACCTGCGGGAATCTGCTTGGTAACATCTACCGGGGGAGAAACAGGGGTTGGTTTTGCAGCTGGAACATTGTTTGCAGCAGGTGTTTCACATGGAGCAGCTTGTGTAGCTTTTGGAGCTGGCTTTGGTGCCTCTCCACCCCCAAACAAGTAGTTCAAAGAACTCTGCCCTCCACCACTGCTCACTCCTCGATTCATGTTTCCTGGTAACTGAAGAAAACTGATCCTGCACACAGTTTAAGGGGAAATAAGTATGTTAATAGATTGCAGGAACTCATAGGGAAAATAATCATTGACAAGGATGGCTAGGAGCTTCCTTTGGTACGAATTTAAAAAACAAATGATGACATTAATGTAGAAAGCATAACATATGTCATGACAACGCAACTCAAGGTTCAACTGATCTTGAAAAGGGACAGCTCAGAATTTAAAGAAAATGCAAGTTTCCTAGAAAGTTATTAAAATTTTCAACTCATATGTAAATAAGAACAATGTGGACAGATAATCGTGCTTCTGCCAAACTGACTAATTAAGTTCAAGGCTTTGATAAGAAAGAGTGAGCGTTAAAACCATGAATAAACAATGTCAAATTATCCTTCAATTCTGATTAACTATCTTTTAACTACAAGTACATTTGTCATACACTGGATCAATATCTTAACACTTTCCAAACTCACAGTAAAAAAAATCATATATTCTGAGACTCAGCTTAAAATTTTACGCTAGTACTTGGCTACTAAATCATTTGATAATGTTGTCTCACAGCAAATCCTAAATGATTTCCAAGTTCCAACAGACCAGGGATCAATTTCTGTAACGTTTCCATCTTGCAAAATCGTGGCTATGCCATAAAGCCTATGAAAAAGTCTCAGTCGATCTAAATTCCAACAAGTATAACTTGGCTAACAAAGTCACATCACTTACATAAACCATTTGTCATAAACCAAACTATTTAGACTGTCATAATCATTTTCATAAACTAAAACATAACCATCTAGATCCTCTTTACTAAAAGATTCTTTCACTGATCAAACGGACTTAAAACGTAGATATCGACATGGCAGAATTACGCCTTACAAGCATCACTCACTAATACAAACCTATAGAAGCATCATTCCATATACGCGCATCACACATCTGACATCTCCAACACACGCGGTATAGATTATAACTCAAGATCCAGATCTAAAACTATAAAAATAACATTTTATTAGAGGATAAATAGGCCCAAGCCCTTATTTATCGAAAAAAACGACACCTAAAACCGTTAGTTACGACATCTCAAATCAATCAAATAACAAATAACAAAAGATGCAGTTGTGAATAAATAACTATAGTATAATAGATGAGTAGTAATCATTAGATATTTAGATTAGTACTAAGATCACATACAATATAGAGTAAACAGAAACAGTTAGAGATCAAATAAACAAACAGAAATGTGTAAACATGAACAATAATAATTATATAAAAATAGGTAAACAATAATAATACGAGATCTAGGGTTTTAGAATACCTTTGGTGATTTTAGAGATCTGTTTGCCTCGTGAGTGAGAGAGAGGAGAATGGGAAGTAGCTTATGACAGCTTTATTTATTTATACTAGTGTTGTTGAAATGAAGGACGTTTTTCCTTGTGTTTAAATTTCGAATTATGCAACGTTCATTCAAGATTTTTTATTTTTATTTGTGGGCCCTTTCTTTGGTCATTATTCGTGAATAATACTCGACTATGTAATTTAGGTGTCAAGTCAAAACAATAAATAGTCTTTAGTACAGTATTAAAATTATGTATAGTAATGTAACAACTTTTTGAGAAGTTATTCTCGCGTAATTTGACTCAGTTTAAAGGATCCTCAATAATTGGATTAAAATCAAAAGTCAAAATAACGTGTAACATTTTATTTTAATCTAATGGTTGAGGATCTTTTGACTTGAGTCAAGTTGTTCCATCAACTTGAGAGGATCATCTTCATAACTTTTTTGAGGTTTAAATCGATTGAAAAATCATAACCCGTGCATTTCTTAGGTGCCAATTAACCTATTACTAAGAACTTTATGTTTCATTAATCATTTTTATTCACATGACTTACTTCTTCAAAAACATATTTAACCGGTCAATTAAACGTTTATAATGAAAGATAACTAACTAGTCACAGCATTTTATCTTACAGTCTTAAAAATATACTTTTAGCCCAACTTTATTGCTATGCTTTTCGAGCCTAAATAAAGACAGTGTATTAAGAGGGGAAAAAAACAACTCTAAACTATAATAAAAAAAATCAATTTATTTGGTAATAAATTTCATAGACATTGATTTCCTTACTTATTTAAGATTTAGCAATTTTTTTTTTATGAAGGTCTAATGTTTTTATAAAATTGCAGTAGTGAATAATAGTTCATAATTTTGTTTATATTTTGAACATGATGAACCTATTTTGAATGTTGCATTAAAATTTCATATGGTATTAATTAATCAAGTGTGCTATTTGAATATAAGTTATTCATTTTTACATTTAAAAAATACATTTTATACATATTTTTTTATGGGTGCAACACCTTGTGAAGTTATTATAATTTTTTCTTTTGGTAAAAGTCAAACGACTTGGTAAATATATTACTCCAAAAAGCATTTAAGTACAACGGATATGGGTGAATCTCATATCTCAGCCTGTTACATAGGCGAAAAACTTACATAACAAGATACTTCATATTTTCTAAATAAGAAAACAAACCACTACACACATGATAACAAAAAACTCTGATGAAAATGTAAACTACTTCTTACGACCTTGGAGTTTAAAGTCATACATGGCATTAAAAACATCCAAATTCCTAGAAAGATCATAAATACACTTTGTAACAATTTATATTTGCTCTTATATGCCCAATTTCTCTGCATGCACGCCTATGCTTTTATATTTCTCATGCCCTTATGCCTTTTGTTTATGTTTGCCCCTCCCACATATGCTCTACCCTAGGAATGGCAATGGAGCGGGTCTGGGGCGGGGCGGCCATCCCCATCCCCGAATCCAATTACTAAAACCCGCCCCAATCCTCATTGGGGATCTTATCGGGGTGCCCCATTGGGGCGCAATACTCCTCCAAACCCGCCCCGATCCCCATTGGGGATCTTATCGGGTCCTTAATGGGGTGTCTTCTTTAGCATGTTCTAAGCAAAACGAATTCAATGTAGATTGTTTTAAACAAAACAACTTCAAATTATCTAGTCACAAATTACAAGAAACACTTAAACATTAGACATAACAAGATTCATTCAGTTTTTACAATCTTCTCCATGAAACAAAATAATAAAAACTTAATGTTGACTTGGTCTTTTCCTTCCTTTGAAACAACTCACGAAATGAAGTCTTCGTTCATTTAATATTCAAGAACAATAGCTCGAATCATCTGTTTAAATGTCTAACCAAATGCTTAAATATAATAACTTACTTGATAGTTGATATACTATTAACTTAAGTTGCATACATACACATAAATAATATATAATTTATAACATGTACATATATTATATCGGGGCGGGGCGGGGCGGGGTTGCTTGGCCCCAGTCACTGCTCCAAACCCGTTAAAAATCCCCATTAATGCTCCGAAACCCGCCCCAAAACCTGTTAAGCTTGCCCCACCCCGCTCCAAAAAGTTCGGGTTTCGAGTTTCCCCATTGGGTTCGAGTTTTTTTTGTCATCCCTACAGTCTACCCTTATTTTTGATCTTATTGTGAGGTGTCACATTTACTTGCTTTTAGACTTTTATGTATATCTTACGTTTTCTTGAGTTGATCGCCTATATGTCTCTATTTGTTTCTCTCTTATACTTTATGATGATATTTGTCTCCGATTTTTAATCATTTTGTGGTATATGCTTTCGTTGCTTCTCTTGACATGTCTATTTTTCTTACATATCTTTCCTTGCCATGCTCCTAGGCTTTTATATATCTTATAAATTTTTTGAGTTGAATGCCTATATGTCTCTATTTGTTCTCTCTTATTCTTTTGTGATGATATTTGTCTCTGGTATTTGATATGTGTTATTTGCTTTCACTGATTCTCTTGATATGTGTCCTTTGCTTACATATCTTCTCTTGCAATATTTTCCCCAAAATTACGCATCCACGTTTATTTGAGCATATTTCCTCTCACAAATACACTTGTCGTGATTTTTCCTGAAAGCAATCTCTCTAATTTTGGGTTTAACCTGAAGTAGGGGCATGATATGTCTACATTTTACCTCCCTCATACCGCATTTCACGCGGATCGGATATCGTTGTTGTTGTAATGTTGAAAAAATGAGGAAAGAAAATTTGAATAAACAATTTACTTTACATGTTTGGACACTACAACATGGGTCACCGACTCTACTACCTTCTAACCATATCTTTGTCGTTTGGAAGAGTATAATATTAGCATGTTGTTTATGTATTACTAATTCGTTTAAGAACTTTTATTATGTTCTAAACTTTTTGTCACACCCTTACTTGATCATTATTTAGGGACCAGAATATCTAATTACCTACTACTTTCAGTTACTTGTTAACGTGAAAGGGATATGTGACATTGATTTTAGTTACGAAGGAAATGATAAAAGGTGTAGGAAAATGACTTTACCCTTTACTAGGGGTGTTCACGGTTCGGTTAATTAACCGAATAAACCGAAAACCGAACCGAACCGAATCGAAAAAAACCCGAACCGAACATATAACCGAACCGAACTTGTTAAAACCGAACCGAACCGAATTAAAAATTCGGTTTTCGGTTTGGATATGGGTTTAGCTATCTGAACCGAAAACTGAATTTATATAAATATATATATTTTTTTATATATTTATATTATTTTAAATATAAAAAATATCCATTAAAATTTTTTACTAATATAAAAAAACACTTTTTTATGCTTGAAATATTTTTTTTGCCAAAAATATATATAATTAAATTAAAAAAATACATAAATATTGTAATTCAAGTAAAAAATTCGGTTTTCGGTTTTGACCCATAACCGAACCAAACTTCGGTTCGGTTCTCGGTTCGGTTCGGTTAGGGATATTTTCGGTTCGGTTCGGTTTTCGGTTATGACTCAAAAATTTTTTTTAACCGAACAACCCGAACCGAATAAACCGATTAACCGATAACCGAACCGATGAACACCCCTACCCTTTACATTTTTTTACGGTTTAATGTAAAAGAGATGTTGGGTCCGACCGTCCGAGCCACATTGCTGGAGAAATAAGGAATGGGCTATGGCCCTCATAGCATACATGTATGTATTAAAAACTAAAAATTAAATTTGGCCCATTAAACTAAACTGGATCCACTCATAGATACATTATATAACTTCGTTATTTTTTTTTGGGTAAAAGGGTTAATACACCCCGGTAAAATATATATAACTTTGTTATTGTCACATGTAACTTTTGATTGTTGAATGATTACACATTGTGAGTAATTAGTAATTACGTATGTTTATCAAGTTATTATAATGCATATTACATATGAGAATATTGAAATCCTAATGGATCCTAAATCTATGATCAGACTTGGGCATACTAATCTATTATATAATATTGATATTGTGATTAATATATGAAATGGAGTTGATAATAAATCTATTGTTAGTCTTACATGGATTGATTGCTTTCATCGTTTGACTAATTTGTTATGTTAGTCATACTTGTTAAATAAGTATGTTGAATATAGAAGGAATTACACATATATCTCTCAAAGGTAAGTATTGCATATATATATATCTTTGATGCAAGTTTTTAATGCATATGGTGTAATGATTTTTATTTATGTTTTGGATATGCAAATGCCCCTTGAATAAATGATAATTATTGAATGAAAATTAAGCAAAGACATGATGATAAAACTTAAAACTATATATCTAATCAATAAATAACTTTGACCCAAGGTCTTTTTATCTATAAGATGTAGGTTTGTTGCAAATTACCTTACTTCATTAAAGATGGTAGTTTCATATATGAAAAGGAGTTATGTACTTATTTTAGCTTCTGTCTTACCAATAAGTAAATGAAACACGCTATCAAAAAAGATTTTGTATTAATAATTCACTAAGCAAAATACAAACAACACATGCCTCCGTAGCATAGTGGTATTGCGTTCGCTTCGTAAGCGAAAGGCCGCGAGTTCGATCCTCGCCGGGGGCTTAATTGTTATTTATTTTATTCACCCATCCTTTTTTACATTTTGAGGCTTTTTACACTTGCTCTCAGATTTTTGCACAGTTCTAAAATGCGTAAAGACTAAAGAGGTTCCGTAAAGGCGTGACGTTTGGTCATGCCGTCACGCGTTATGCCGTCTTATATTATATTTTTTTTAAAACTTGATATATATAAAATATAATATAAATATTTAAATAATTTCATATTTTGTTTCGGCTTATGCCACATCTTATAAGCGCAAAAACTTCGTTTTGGCTGCTAAGACGTAAGACTTGGTCATGCCGCCATGTCACGCCTTATACTATTTATAACCTTGGATTTTTGTAATAGAAATTTTGAATGCCGTTGTGCAAGCTTCTCAATGAATTAATATCATTGACCACATTAAGGTGAATTCTATATCAAAAAACAGATAGCTATACTTTTCGTGAAAAGGTCAAATTTTCATCGTTTCTTTTTATCTAAATATAAGAAGTGTTTTGTTAATATGTGCTCATTGGGTACATTGTTTAGCTCTTTATATATAAAAGGTTTAATTTAATTAATATCAAATTTTTATTTAATCAAGGTAATTTTATAGTTTAGTTAATTTTCACCGAATGTATTTTTTGATTTAAAATGAAAATTTATGTTTATTAATTGCATTATACGATGTGCCCAGTAGACACATATTAGGAAAACCCGTATAATAAATTGTTACTACGATGATGCCTCTTAGAACTATATAATTAAAGGTTTGTCAAACAAGTTCTACCAATACATTTGTTTGAATGATTAAATAAAAATATTTTATATAGAATACAAAATCACATTTAATTCATGTATTTTTTTACTGTTTTATTAATATGAACGAGAAAGCATGGCCCGTGCGATGCACGGGCTTTGTTTACATGTTCATTTCATAAGATGAATGATATTTCACTTAAGTAAAACATTTGTTCGTGTTTATAGAGATCAATACGAACTACTTACTAATTAGTAGCATCGAACTATCATGTATTGCTTATTCGGTGAGGCATCCTAGAGTCAATAGTTATATATATATATATATATATATATATATATATATATATATATATATATATATATATATATATATATATATATATATATATATTGTAAACTTGAAGGTATAATTTTTTACAAAAAATTCATTCATTCGGTTGTTATATTCTTATTAATGTGGTTTTATAATTTATATCATGTGTTATAGCATAATCGTTATGTAGTTTATTACAATTGTTGTTCCATAAAAAAGTAATAGTATGCAGAATAAAAACTCTCAAATTTCTTGACAAGAGATCGTTTGGTTAGATAGGTTTACATGCATTGTCCATAAATCTTCATAATTTAACCATGAAGGTTTATGATTTTGAGACAGATAAAGGTTCACAAACTGTACATGTAAATATCCATAAATCCATGTTGGGGGTTTTTCAAAAAAAAATTATTATATAGTATTATTGTTTAAAAACGGAAAATATTACTTGGTTTAAAAAGTTAGGGTATCCAAATGTCTTTAAGTTGGAAAAATAGATAGCAGAAATTTTAAATAACTTTTGAACATGGGTCATCATCTATTGATTCACATCCACTTCTTGATTTAAAATCTATAAAAATAATAAAAAATCAGAAAACATAAAATTCATAATTTCATTTAGAGTATAGAAAATAATTATTATTATGTCATAAATGTGGTTGTAAAATTCATCTAATATTTTCACATAATTGTTTTGTAATTGGTTATAGTTGTTGAACTAAGACGGATCGATAATCATGCTTTCAACCTACTGAAAGAAAGATCTAAAAGTGCGTCGAATTAGAATATCATTTAGAAAACATTGAACGTGCAATGTCTAATGATATGGATTGGCTTAATCCTGAGGGTCATCTCGATAGCTACAACGACTCTGAAACCACTTCACAAGGTATTATGTTATTAAACAATATTAAAATTTGATAAGCCCATCAAGGGTTGTTATTGATATTAGTTTTAAAAATTTTTAATGTTTAAAAAATTGTTAATATATTATTTAATTGACATGAACCATTAATCCACATCCTAACACAAACCAAAAATTCATAAATCATTGTATGAAAGTTTTACAACAAGTTTTATATTAACGTTATGAAATCCATTTTGATTTAATTAAAATGTAAAAATTACAGTTTGAAAATATGTTTTTGTATTTGTAAAACGAAATTTACAACGATCAACAAAGATTGTAGACAATGTTTGTATAACAATGTTTTATTCATTAGACACCTTCGTTTTCATAGAGTACAAAATAATCATTATTATAATTATTTTTTTAATTTTTATTTATTTATTTTTTAATTGGTTAGTAATGTATTATGTGGATGGAGAAGAATGCAATTGTTAGGAATTAAATATCAGAAGAATCAGAAGATTCAGCATAAAGGTTTAAAGAAAATACGACAAGTATGTTTCTGCTGATAAAGCACAAAGCAAGTTTCCACTGATGGATTCTACTGATCCGTTTCTACTGAAGGTGATTCTGCTGCTGCTATGACTCTACAGCTATGACTCATACAAACAGCTGTGTAATTCTACTGTTGCATATACAAGATAAATATCTTAGTTGTAGTCATCAAATTGAACACTCCAAATGAGTTGTTAATTCTGGATACATGATGTATCTTAAATGACTATGCATGATAAGTCATCAACTAGCTAGAATGAAGCTTAGTCATAAGCTAGGTAAAATAGTTGAGTCATGAAGTTTGTAAAAGATCTTTCCTTGGACTATAAAAGGAAGATCTTAGATATCTCAAAAAAAAAAAAAAAAAAAAAAAAAGAATTGAATAGATCATATCAATCACAAATGTGCATGTGAAAAGATATACACAGACAATACAAAGAACAAACATAAGTCACATAAGATTCAAGGTCTTGTAACCCTAGTGATAGTAAAGATCACTCGTATTATTCTGAATAATATTGAATCATTTGGTGTTAACTATTCCATTTCCATATCCAAAACATAAATCTTCTAAAGTGTGGTTAAGTAGATTCCACATACTTAATCATATTCACACAAACATATCTTATACACAAAGAACGAAGGCTTAACCACCTTACCGTGTAATCGACCCTCAACAAGTGGTATCAGAGCTTCAGGTTGATATTTTTTTTTAGAAGAAGAAGCTAGAAATGGATGTTGAGTCTATTCAAACAAGTGTTGCTGCAAAATTACCAATGCTCAAACAGAATGAGTTTGAGATGTGGAGGTTAAGAATAGAACAATATTTTCAAGTGCAAGATTATACACTTTGGGAAATTATTGAAGATGGAGATTCTTTCAAGTCTACAACCACTACATCAACAGTTGATGGTAAGGAAGTTGCAAAGCTGCAAACCAAGCCACAAACTGCAGAAGACAGAATTAAGAAGAAGAATGACCTAAAGGCCAGAAGCATGCTGATGATGACCATTCCAAATGATCAACTTATAAACTTCAGCAAATTCAAAGATGCAAAGTCGTTATTCGAGGCCATTATTGCAAGATATGGTGGGAATGAAGCCACCAAGAAGACCCAGAAAACTCTTCTTAAGCAACAGTTTGAAAATTTCACATCAACCAACCATGAATCTTTAGACCATATGTTCAACAGGCTACAGAATATTGTGAGTCAACTTACTATTCTTGGAGTTGAAATACCTCAAGAAGATTTAAACTCAAAATTTCTGAGAAGCTTACCTGAAGAGTGGGCTATGCATGTTGTTGTCTGGAAGAACAAGTCAGACATTGACACTATGGATCTTATGGATCTGTATAGCAATTTTAAAATTGTTGAGCAAGATTTGAAGAAAACTGGAGGTTCTAACTCAAGCACTGGGAATATGGCATTTATGTCATCTCCTAGTAATTCAGTTCCAGTTACTAATGAGAAAGTTCGTGATGGTGTAAGTGCTGCAAGTTCATCAAGCAGTACTTTTGGAATTTTGGATGAGAAAACATGTTGTGCTTTTTTTACAAGCAAGCATAATGGATCCATGTTAACTCATGAAGACCTCCAAGAGATCAATGATGATGATCTGGAGGAAATGGATCTAAAATGGCAAATTTCTCTTCTTAGCATGAGAGCTAAGAAATTCTATCAAAGGACGGGGAAGAAGATCACAATCAGTAGCAATGATCCTGCTGGTTATGACAAGTCAAAGATAGAATGCTACAACTGTCACAAGATGGGACACTTCTCAAGAGAGTGTAGAAGACCAAGACAACAAGATAGCAGAAATAGAGATGTTGGAAGCAAATCCAATACAAGGGAGATTTCTGAACCAAAAGCTATGGTAGCTATTGATGGGTTAGGTTTTGATTGGAGCTTCATGGATGATGAAGAAAAGGGTTCTTCACAGATGGCTCTTATGGCATTTACTGCAACTGAGGTACATGATCATAAAACTTGTTCAAATACTTGTACTGCTCTTAAAGACTTAAAAATCTTAATTAAACAGTATGATGACCAAAAGATTCAGCTAGCCAAAAATGATCAAGATCTTTTCAATTATAAATGTGGTTTAGAATCTATAGAGAGGCAAATCCTATACTATAAAAAGAATGAACTTACCTTTACTGATGCTAAAACTTTACTTGAAAATGACAATCAATTTAAAGATCAAATCATTAAGGCTTTAAAAGAAGCATTGGATAGGGTTAAGACTGAAAAAGAAAACATTCAATTGACTGTAGAGAAGCTTGAACATGCTTCTAAAAATGTAACTAAAATAATAGACAGTCAAGTGAATAATAAAGTTAAGTCAGGATTAGGATATAATACAACCCCACCTCCTTATAGAGGTATCCCAAAACCCCCAGGGATAGATCTAGAGCATTCAGGATTACCTGAATTTCAGCTACCTAAGTTACAATATGGAGTTCAACCAAACTCTAACATAGTAGCTGATGAGCCTAAGAAAGAAAGTAAATGTTCATGTAAAACATTACTTTTTCAGGACAAGGTGTCCTTTGTAAATAAACAGGTTATGTCTAAACCTGAAGTGGTTAAGAAAGCAAGAACAAGAGTTCCTAAGATAGTCAAACACAATACTGATAGGCCTAAGACCAATGAAAAATATGTTAGGCAACCAGTTAGATATTGTGAACAATATAGAACCACAAACAAGCCCAGAGGTAACCAAAGAAATTGGAATAACCTCAAGTCTTACCAACTAGGTGATGACTTTGCTTTTTACAATAAAGCTTGTTTCATTTGTGGTAGTTTTGACCATCTTGCAGCTTTCTGCAACCAATGGGTATCTGGGTATGAAAGTAATAGAGTGAACTACAAAAGGCAAACACCTAAATCTCATTTTCACTCTAATTCTAAAAGATCAAAACCCAAAACAGTCACAAAAACTATTCCTGCTGAAAGGAAAATGGTTTCTGCTGAAAAACCATATATGATTGTTTACCCAAAATCAACAATTAAGGGTGCAAAAACAACTTTCAAACATGCATCTAATATTGTTCAAAGGCCCATTCAAACAAAAGCAGTGGTCCAAAAACAAGTTTGGAGACCAAAGGGTACAACTGCAAAGCCATCAGTTTCTGCTGATAGCCAAACAGTTCATATCACTGCTAAGGGAAACAGGGCAAATGCTGTTAAGGCCTCAGCATGTTGGATTCTTAAATCCAATGTTGCATCAACAGTCCTCAAGAGATTACATTTCATTGATGCAAGAGGCAGATCCAAGTCAGTGTTGGCTTGGATCCCCAAAGAAAACTAATTCTTTTATTTTGTGCAGGGACATTCACCAACAGATCATGAAGATCAAGGATATTCAGATAGTGGGTGTTCAAGGCACATGACATGCAACATGTCTTATCTTTCCAACTTTCAATCAATTGATGGTGGATATGTTACCTTTGGAGGAGGAATTGGTGAAAAGATTACTGGTAAAGGTACTATCAAAACCAGTAAATTAGATTTTGAAGATGTGTTTTATGTGCAAGAGCTTAAGTATAATCTCTTTAGTGTCTCACAAATGTATGACAGAAAGAATAATGTTCTTTTTACTGAGACTGAATGTCTTGTACTTTCTCCTGATTTTAAGATGCCTGATGAAAGTCAAGTACTTCTTAAAATTCCTAGGAAGGGCAATATGTACAGTGTTGATATGAATAACATTGTTTCTAAAGATGCTTTAACTTGTCTTGTTGCAAAGGCCACATTAGATGAATCTATGTTATGGCATAGGAGACTTGGTCATATTAACTTCAAAACCATAAATAAGATTGTTAAGAATGGTTTGGTAAGAGGTTTACCTCAAAAATGTTTTGAAAATGGTCAAACATGCATTGCTTGTCTTAAAGGTAAACAACACAAAGTCACTTGTAAGCCCAAGATTTTTAACTCTATCAATAAATCATTATTTATGCTTCATATGGACTTATTTGGACCTGTTTCTGTAAGTAGTATAATGCATAAGAGATTTTGTCTAGTTGTTACTGATGACTATAGTAGATTTACATGGGTATTCTTTTTAGGATCTAAGGATGAGACTTCTAGTATCCTTAAGTCTTTCATTACAGAGATAGAAAAACTAGTAAGCAAAAGAGTAAAAGTCATTAGATGTGATAATGGGACAGAATTTAAAAATAGAGTTATGGATAATTTCTGCAAAGAAAAAGGTATTAAAAGAGAATTTAGTGTTGCTAGAACTCCTCAACAGAATGGAGTAGCTGAAAGAAAGAATAGAACACTAATAGAAGCTGCTAGAACTATGTTAGTTGATTCAAAGTTGCCTATAACTTTTTGGGCTGAAGCAGTCAACACTGCTTGTTATGTTCAGAACAGAGTTTTAATAGTACAGCCTCACAATAGGACATCATATGAACTTTTTAGAGGTAGAACTCCTGAAATAGGATTTCTTAGACCTTTTGGATGTCATGTGACAATTCTAAATACCTTAGACCATCTTGGAAAGTTTGATGGAAAAGCAGATGAAGGATTCTTAGTTGGATATTCTATAAATAGCAAAGCATTCAGAGTATACAACATGAGAACTAGAAGAGTAGAAGAAAATCTACATGTGAGATTTTTAGAAAATAAATCTAATGTAGAAGGTCAAGGACCAAAATGGCTATTTGATCTTGAATCTCTAACCCATTCAATGAATTATGTGCCTGTTGTTGCAGAAATTAATGATTTTTCAGGTTCACAAGCAACGGATGAGGCAAGGTTAGACAAGAAGACACATCAAGATTATGTGATGATGCCAATATGGTCAAATACAAGTGAGGATTCAACTTCAATAAATGATGAATCTTCTTCTGGTAAATCTAAAGAAGATGTTGAAGTTGAATACAAGGCAGAAAGAGCTAAGGAACAAGAGTTTCAAGTCAGAAGTAACACTGCTGTTTCTACTGATAAACAAATCGTTCCCACTGATGAGCAAAATGTTCCTGCTGATGGACCATCAGAAGAAACACAAGCAAATATCTCAGAAGATGAGGTGGATTTCAACAACCTTCCACCTGATTATCAAGTTCTTTCTACTCCACACTCAAGGATTCACAAAGTCCACTCCCTAGAAAATGTGATTGGAGATGTACAATCTGGTGTGAAGACAAGACAACAATTGATGTCTTCAGATCAAAAAGGGATTCTTGATGCCCTTTATGCTTCAAAGCAGCATGAGTTTTCAAACTCCTGTTTGTTTGTATGCTTTCTCTCACAAGATGAACCAAAGAATATTCATAAAGCCCTAGAGAATTCAAGCTGGTTAGAGGCTATGCAAGAAGAGCTTCTTCAGTTCAAGATTCAAAAGGTATGGGTGCTAGTTGATTTACCTAATGGTGTAAGAGTAATTGGCACTAGATGGGTTTTTAGAAATAAAAGGGATGAAAGAGGCATAGTGATTAAGAATAAGGCTAGATTAGTAGCACAAGGGTACACACAAGAAGAAGGGATAGACTATGATGAGGTTTATGCTCCAGTAGCTCGAATTAAGGCAATTAGGCTTTTCTTAGCTTATGCTTCATTTATGAACTTCACAGTTTACCAAATGGATGTCAAGAGTGCATTTTTATATGGTTCAATTGAAGAAGAGGTGTATGTTACACAACCTCCAGGCTTCACTGATCCTGACCATCCAGACAAAGTGTACAAGGTAGTTAAAGCTCTATATGGCCTACATCAGGCACCAAGAGCTTGGTATGCAACACTAGCTTCCTATTTATTAGAGAATGGATTTCAAAGAGGAAAGATTGATCAGACACTTTTCATCAAACAGCACAAGAAAGATCTTCTGTTAGTACAGGTGTATGTGGATGACATTATCTTTGGATCTACAAGGAAGGAGATGTGTTTAGACTTTGAAAAACTTATGAAAGATAAGTTTCAGATGAGTTCTATGGGAGAACTTACATTCTTTTTGGGTCTGCAAGTTAAGCAATCATCTGAAGGCATATTTATTAGTCAAGACAAATATGTTGCTGAGATACTTAGAAAATTTCAATTTGCTGATTCAAAAACAGCAAGCACACCAATGGATCCTGAGAAGCCACTTCTTAAAGATGCAGATGGAGGAAATGTGGATGTACATACATACAGATCTATGATAGGTTCTTTGATGTATCTTACATCATCAAGACCTGATATAATGTTCTCTGTTTGTGCTTGTGCAAGATTTCAAGTAACTCCAAAGGTTTCTCATTTAACAGCAGTCAAAAGAATTTTTAGATATCTCAAAAGTCAACCAAGGTTGGGTTTATGGTATTCTAGAGAATCACCTTTTGATTTGATAGCATTCTCAGACAGTGACTATGCTGGTGCTAGCTTGGACAGAAAGTCAACAACCGGAGGATGTCAATTCCTTGGATGCAGACTTATCTCATGGCAGTGTAAGAAGCAAACAATTGTGGCAAATTCAACAACTGAAGCTGAATATGTAGCTGCTGCAAGTTGCTGTGGTCAAGTTCTATGGCTTCAAAACCAACTTCTTGATTATGGGTACAATTTCTTACATACCATTATACATATTGATAATAGTAGTACAATTTGCATTATTAAAAATCCAGTACAACATTCTAAAACAAAACACATTGAAATAAGACATCATTTTATAAGAGATTGCAATGAGAAAAGGTTAATTCAAGTAATGAAAATTGCTTCAGATCAAAACTTTGCAGATCTTCTTACCAAAGCTTTTGATGTTGGTAGATTTCAGTACTTGGTAACAAGTATTGGAATGCTTAATCTTTAAATTTTTCAATATAATGTGTTTTTGTATATAGATTTTGTTAATGCATCTAACTTTATTATTTAAGACTACTATTAACAATATTTGAAGTTATTCATACAGTTAGTCCTATACATTATTCTAATTCAAGGCAAGTACTTTGTACTTTGTTCTTTTGGTTTTAGACTAACAATTTCAGGTATGAATATTTAAGCTGAAAGGTTATTTCAAGTGAAATCTGCTGATTAAAGCTGCTGATCATTGCTGCTGAAAGCTGATCATTGCTGCTGATATAATAGGTTCATGATAGAAAAAGTTTGGGACTTCAAAACTCCTTAAAACTTCTTTCTTGAAATCTGATTATGATGTTTCACATTGAATTGATAAATTAGTTGATCAGTTAATAACTGATACAACTCACTTTCTATCATTTTATACTCTCAAGTATAATGCGACTAATCTACGGATATCTGATAGAAAGAACAGCGAGCAACAGTGAATCTAACACTTGTGTTAGAGGTAACAAATGCCACGAGCTGGAAACCCTGTAAAGAAAGCCTTTTGAATAGGTTTATCTATACACAGGCGGTTATTTATAACTGAAAACATTGGTTCTCACACAACCAGAGGTTGCTTTAAACCGAAATTTTGACTAAGTGTCTGTTACACACTTAATCCCTTCAAAATGGTTGTAAGCAGTATGATTTTTATCATAAAATCATGTTCATACTGCTAAGTCAAATATTTCTTAAAAAGGATTTTCAAAGATGACTTTAAAAACCATCAACAGATGGACCATAAGTCAAAAACGTCCATTGAATCACCTCTCATAGGAGTTAACACACCTAGAAGTGATGAGGACAGAATCTTAAACTCTTAAGGAATTGATGGCTTCATGTACAAATTGTCTGAAAACATGGAACAATGCTAGATCAGATGATGATGTTATGATTGTGAGAAAATCTTTCAAACAAGGGGAGGATATGAATATAAGATGATATTTGAATCTCAGGGGAGGAAACAAACATCTCAGGGGAGGAAATACAAGCCCAGTTTAAGGAAGATTAACCAAAAGAAAAGACAAGATCATACAAGATGATAACATAGAGGTTGAAAATGACAAGAACATTCTTTAATGTTGTATTCAGAAGAGATGAAGCATTTCAAAGGAGAAAGTTCTATCTAGGTCAAAAGTTGAAAAAGATTCAATTTCAGTTCACTACGTTTGTTCATCACTTGCAAAGGCAAATTGATAGATGATATCTTGTTAAAATCAAAGGAAGATTGCACCATCTTTTAGTCCAAGAATGGAGCAAAGATCAGAAAGCAGATGTGTTCCAGAGAAAGATAATTTCATTCACTCAGAAGAAAAGAAAGTTCAGATCAACCAGTCTGAAAATAAAGTGTTTGAAAGATCTTCACAAAGTCCTCATTTAATTCAGGAAAACATGTTTGAATGTGATTCACATGTTTAGGGGAGGATTGTTAGGAATTAAATATCAGAAGAATCAGAAGATTCAGCATAAAGGTTTAAAGAAAATACGACAAGTATGTTTCTGCTGATAAAGCACAAAGCAAGTTTCCACTGATGGATTCTACTGATCCGTTTCCACTGAAGGTGATTCTGCTGCTACTTGATTCTGCTGCTGCTATGACTCTACAGCTATGACTCATACAAACAGCTGTGTAATTCTACTGTTGCATATACAAGATAAATATCTTAGTTGTAGTCATCAAATTGAACACTCCAAATGAGTTGTTAATTCTAGATACATGATGTATCTTAAATGACTATGCATGATAAGTCATCAACTAGCTAGAATGAAGCTTAGTCATAAGCTAGGTAAAATAGTTGAGTCATGAAGTTTGTAAAAGATCTTTCCTTGGACTATAAAAGGAAGATCTTAGATATCTCAAAAAAAAAAAAAAAAAAAGAATTGAATAGATCATATCAATCACAAATGTGCATGTGAAAAGATATACACAGACAATACAAAGAACAAACATAAGTCACATAAGATTCAAGGTCTTGTAACCCTAGTGATAGTAAAGATCACTCGTATTATTCTGAATAATATTGAATCATTTGGTGTTAACTATTCCATTTCCATATCCAAAACATAAATCTTCTAAAGTGTGGTTAAGTAGATTCCGCATACTTAATCATATTCACACAAACATATCTTATACACAAAGAACGAAGGCTTAACCACCTTACCGTGTAATCGACCCTCAACAGCAATCATGAATATAGTTTTGATATTGGTATAAAAGAGCATCGAGGTTTTCCATCTGAAGATTTTAAATATAGTGGACTCACACAATCAAAATATGCTTCGCCTCATCCAATGGGTCGTGCGTTTCATGAAACATCAAATGATGTTTCCCTGCAGATAGAACCGGCATCAAATTCAAAAAGAAATCACGGGGTTGTGAAGTATTTCCTACCAATACGATCGATCGATGAGCTTCGAGGGCTAATTAAAGTCAATGAAGCAGAAAACGTATGCGACGAACAAACAATACTGGGATGTGTAGAGGCAATTGACCAACGAAAGAACAAAATATTAGAGTATCAAGAGAGGATCATTGATATTCATAAACAAATTGATAATTATAAATGTTTGTAATTTTATTTGCATGCATTAATATTTCTTGATGCAGTTTTGAACATTTTATCTTGGTATACAAGCCTTATAAATTTGATTGTTACAAACAAATTATAATTACAATATGTATTAAAACATCAAATCTTTATAATATATCTGAAAAAAATATAACAAACCTATCTAATTGCATTTTGCAACTAACTTAAACCGTTTTTAGGTAACGATTAACATACTTTAAAGTAAATTACAACAACTTCATTTATGTTAGAAGGATAAATGTGTACATGTTTAATGGTCAAAGTTTAAATTTTAACCTTCCAAATTCCACAATTAAATGGCATTCGAATTACTGGACCTATAAAACTTTAGGGTTTTTACTGCATTTCATCATTCACAAACAAAATACTAAACACTATATTCTAATAAGCAAATGGATCAAACAGGTTTGTTATTCAGGTTTCTTATACACATTTACCAGTTTTATATTATCTGTTCAAACATTGCTATTTGTATAAATGTACCTTCCTTTTTTTTTATTTAGTTCTAATACTTTTATTCCTTTTTATTTTACAACATCATCATCATCCAAACCAGTGCATCCTGCAGTGTGGTTTCTTTCAAAGATGGAAGAGATGAGAAAGAAGAAGTTGGAAAACTGTGAAAAGAACGAGAAAAAGCAAAGGAAAAGGTATAAAGCAAACAAGCTTAAGACAACAATAAGAAGAAGGAAATTGGCTAAACTTGAAAAAGAACAAGAAGAAGTCGTCGATGATGAACCTTTGGACCACATTGACTATGACAATCTTCATCTTGCTTATGATCAAGAGAAGATTCATAAGTTTAGCTTTTAAATTCTTTTATGATGTCTATTATTATGTTTGTATTTTTGTTTATTTAATCTTTGTACTTTACTGACTCTCTTTATGTTATCACATCATTTTAATTATTGAATTCCATTATTGTTGCTCATATTATTTTTGTGGCATTTTATTTTGAATTCAAGGTATTATTTTTTTGCTCAGCACGTAAACTATATTTGTAGATAATAATTTTGTTATCAAATATAAGAGATATGTTATAAATTTTTTAAAAATATATGGTAACAAAATTATTATCTACAAATATAGTTTACGTGCTGAGCAAAAAAATAATACCTTGAATTCAAAATAAAATGCCACAAAAATAATATGAGCAAAAAACGTTATATTATGTTAAATAATGTATATATACTCGCCGAACAAAAAACGTTCATAACCCTAATTCACAAATCTTTGCATCGCATATACAAACTACCATGACAACACAAAAGACTTATATTAGTCAGTTAACACCGGAACTAAATCCCTGCACTATCAAAGTTAAAGTACTGAGAGCTTGGTGTTACAGGGAAGCAAAAATGTCAGCAACTCATAGACACTTTGAGACGATTGTCGTAGATGAAAAGGTTTTTAGATTTTTGTTCGTTAATTTTTTTTCCTTTTAAGATACGTATTTTAATCAAATTGTCTATTATATCATTATATTTTTTCAGGGTGACAAGATTCATGTTATTGTAAATAATTATCGATTAATGTTTCTTCAAAGTTATTTCAAAGATGACATGGTGGTTCTTTTAAGAAATTTTAGTGTTATTAGGACAAATACACGAAACATCCATACAAGATAAGATATGATGGATTTGCAACTGCTTGTCGATCAAATACGTTTGATGCCGATGTTAATAAAATTGGATTTGAATTGACCAAGTTCTGTGGTGTAATATTATTGAATCTAGATACAGAAATTCCTGTTGGTATGTTTTTCAACATATGTAAATTTATATTATGCCGATATTTTAATTTGCATATTGTCATAAATCTTTTAATATTAACACTGCATGTGTTTTAGATATTGAAGGAGAGATTTTTAGTTGGAGTGTGAACTTAGAGACTACGAAGTTTATGGATGTAAAACAAAGATGTTACCTCTCCAACTTAAGGATACATTGTAATTATACAATACAGTATTTTCCTTTTCATACATAACTCTATAAGCATGCATTATAAGCACACTGTGTTAAAATTTAACATTAACAGACTACATGCATCTATTATTTTTCAGGGGCATCAAACTTACATGCTTAGTAATGGGTATAATGGCGGAAAATTTGCTTGATTACATTAAATCTGCTAAGAATTATAATAAGTCCTCGATGAATATAGGCAATGCTAGAGTTTATGATGACGGGAAAGGTATATGTGCATGTTCCATATTCATTATTTTTTATGATGAATCAATTATTTTATTAATGTATTTAATTTACTAATTAACATGCATGCTTTGCAGGTCCGCCTATGATATATATTAACCATCAGATTGGGAGCATGTTTGAAATTTTCGAATGAAGAAACAGAGCTTATAACTGTGAATGTAGCTGGGATAAACATCTTATTTTATAACAAGGAATAAAAACTTTATAATTGTTCTATGTTTTTGTTTTATGTTATTTGCACAACTATGAATTGTGTTGGCATGAATATTACGATATTTAATCTAAACATCCTCTTCATGTTTTGATGATGACAAAGATGTAAGTTACAACATATAACGTAAAGTGCTTAAGTTACTTGTGATCACAATTCTTCTATGCATTCTTACGTCAACAAGCCTCGACATCTCAACGTCTTAAGTATGCTTCAACAATCACTTAAGGTATGGATAAACAAGTGTTTAATACATCTCATGATCATAGGGGTATTTAATTAACTAATACAAAGTTCATTTAATTATATAAACATATTATATATTTTTGAAAAACACTTTTGGTAATAAAGAAAAATGTTTTAATCATACTAAATATATGATTTCAAACTTTTAACCAAAATTAGTTAGTTTTTCACCAAATAAACTTTCCCCACTAAAAGACAGAAAATCTGGCCGTTTCAGTAGGGCGACCTCCTTAATTATAAGGGGCGGTCCCCTTAATTTTAAGGGGACCGGCACACAATTAAGGGGACCGGCCACGCTCCCCTGTCAGATTTGGTCAGAAATTTTTCCTTATAAATACCACCTCAAACCTGGAATTTTTCTCACCTTTTGCACAAAAATTTTCAGATCCAATTCTTTTTAAACATCCTTCTAAAACCCTTTGATCATAAGATTATTAATCTTTGTTTCAAGTGATCCAATTTCTCATCACTCAAAGTGCAAGAGAAGAATTCTCCCTATCATAAAGCCAAAGATGTATTAGGATCTAGTTAGTGCTTATATGAAGTTGTGAGTTATGTATATGTAATAAGTAGATCAAGATGATCTTACTTAGTAGTGATTCAATGAGTGAGTAAGAAGTAGTGGGAGGAAGTAGTAGTGTGGAGAAGACATGTAGTTGTGAAGATGTAGGTGTGTGATTAAGTAGTGGAGTTTAGAAGAAGTTGTGATGAAGTTGTGAAGTCGTGAAGACGCGAAGAAGTTGTGAAGTCGTGAAGAAGTTTAGAAGAAGTTGTGATGAAGTCGTGAAGTTGTGTAGAAGTTGTGTAGTGATTGAAGTTGTGTTGTGAGATTGGTTCTAGCTACTATTAGAACTCGACATTTAGCGTAGTGTCATTAAATGGTGTAAGCAAAAGTTGTGTACGGTTTTCTCCGCCAAAAGGGAGCTTGTTGAGTAGTGAAGAAAACTCTCGAGTAGGTGACTCGGGGAGTGGAGTAGGAACAAGGAAGGTGTCCTTGTAGCCGAACCACTATAAATCATCGTGTCCGGTTTGCATTTCCTTTCTCTTATCTCTTGTCATTTGTTCTTGCATTTCTCGCTTTACTTCTATGCTTGTCTACATGTCTTAGTTGTTGCTTATATAGTTGTGATGATTGATTGTGTTGAACATAGTAGTTAATATTGTGATTGTGTGTATAATTGCATCATATGGTCAAATAGATTATTATTCACACTTCTCATATTAAGTTTAACTTGATAGATAATTTGATACAAAACGTTTTAAGATTTTAAAAGGAAAACGTATTCACATAAAGATCGACCAAAGCTTACATATATAATTGATCATATTGATTATATGTTGTTTTCATACTAAACTCTAATTGAAGTTTTCCAAACAAACAATTGAATAAATTTAAATCAACATTTTGAAACCAAGTTTTTATAAAATTAAAAAGAAGGGAAAACTATTCAACCCCCCTTCTAGTTTTCCACAAATTGTATGTTTTCAAATGAAATAATTATATATTCTTTCATTGCTTTTAATTTGTAATTTTAATGTTTTAACTTTTTGCATTTGTTTATATATAAAGTAACCACAAATTAATGTGAATCCTGTTTTTTAAAATGTTAGCACACTAACATCATTATTTCTGAATTGCTTAATAAACTCATAACTAACTTGGTCGTCATGACATTTAGTTACATTTTAAACCTTAAAGTTAACCATTTTGCATATCTAATCCTTAAACTTTGATAGTTATATTTATAACCCGAAAGTATACTAAATTGGCGTAATTAACTCGAAACTACTATAATTGACATTTTAAACCTGAAATATATATAAATAGTTCAACAAAAGATACGTTGATATAATTTAATAAGATAGACATGTCTTAAAAAATACGTGTATCCTAAATTATAATTCATATTAATTTTAGACCTATTGAACTATATAGAGCAAGATAGTTAACCATATTCATTCGATAAATTCTACAACTATATAATGTATTTTATTTTAAATCATAATAAGGGTTAAAAAAACATTTAAATAAATAAAGCAAAAAAACATGTATATAAAAAAATACGAGATCAATGTTTTGGAAAATTGTCATCCTGATATAACTTTAACATATATATTTATTAATGTTGAATATATGTTAATATTTTTAACAAAGATACATATATCCTAAAGGTAGAAAGGTTGAGGTAAGTTAAAAATTTGATATATGATGTATTTATTCCTTTAATAAATTGTAACGAGATGTTTTAGATACTTTATTTGTGTGTACCGAATTTGTTATAGGATAACTTTAAATTTTGAAAGATATAATTAAAAGCATAAACATCCTTTAAGATTAACAATTTATATTTTATTTTATTTTTTAATGATGTTCCTCTTAAACTAAGACATATATACAAAGTTACTAATACAATAAAGGAGAGATTTAACCTAACATAATTACTGATGTGACAAAACACACATTTTCAAAGTTGCATGTATTGATAATATAAATGAAATCTTTATGAAAAAAGAAACTAAATGCATGTATTGATAATATAAATGAAATGATGAGAAAAGAAGAAATAAAAAAGCTTATTAGTTTATAAATTCAAGTAAAAGTCAATACAAAAAATTCCTTAAACTAATTTGATGTTTAACAAGTTCAATAAACAATTCGGTTGACTCATAATCGTTTTAAATTTTTAAAAGATTTGAAGATATATAAATTTGGTTATATATGCTATTATATAGTAGAGGATATATATGGTATACCGAAATTTGTTACAATTTAAAAAATATTCATTAAAAATTATATATTCTTTCACCGTCTATAAATGCTAATCGATCTCAAAGGCAATTAGACACGTACAACTCTTTTAAAATTTCGTCTAACAAAAAAAATTCCCAATGGGTCGAGAGTTTTTTTTCACCATCAAAATTTTTCAAACAAACGCTCACGTAGTGTTTCTCCACCAAAAAAACCCTCATCGGAACAACAAAAAGGTTTTTTCTACCTGTAATATATATTGATGAACTAAGGCGAATGATAAAAGTGATGGAAAAAGAAATCGTGAGCAACGAACGACAAATATTGGAATGTAAAGAGGCAATTGATCAGCGGAGGAGAAAAGTATTAGAGTATCAAGAGAGGATAAGCGATGTTAAGAAGCAAATTGATGGTCATGATTGATTTCTTAATTTTTTGCCTTTTTTGCCTTTTTTTTTTTTTTTTTTTTTTTGGTGGAACTTTTAATGTTGATAGTTATCTGATTAAATTCGTGAAATTATCTATTGTGTTTGAAACTATTTTTTATTTATTACTTTGATAGTTGATTAAATGTTTGTATGGTTTTATTTTTTTAATTGCCTAATATATAAAATATTTTATCTATTTAATTAAATGTACTTAGAAAATATTTACATAATATATTTATTTGTGAGCAAATCAGCTTTCCAATTCAACCAAAATGTTTGTAATTTACATATTTTTTTAAAAAAATAATAATATATATTCACAAGGAAAAAACACGTAAATGGTACATACAAAAGTCTTTATGCATGTCAACTACATTTTTGGAAACGTTGCAACTTTTAATATCGTGCATTATACATTAAAGACGTTAAGGATATATATGAAAGAGTTTATGCCCATTAATTATTATTTGGAAACGTTGCAACTTTTAATAGATTGCAAACATAAAACCCTATAAATACAAATCATTTGTAAACGAATTCCATCACATTCTCATTATTCATTTAAGATTACTCTTAAAATCCAATGGCATCATCATCTTCAAGATCTGCTTCAAAAGCACCGAAAAGATCAAGGGATACTTCTCCCCCTCCTATGCATGAAAAAAATAAACTTTTTGACATAACACATGATTTTTGGGAAAAATGTCATGATGGAAAATATGGAACTGAGAAATTCTTGGTGGAGTCTTACAACAAGCGAAGGAAATTGTTGGAAGAGATGAACAAGGAAGACCAACAAGCCATACTGGAATATCACCAAAGGATTGAAGACCGAACCAAAAAAATTGAAGAAATAAAAAAAAAAAAAAAAATGTCGAAGTTTATGAAAGCATTGAGAAAAGTTTATACACTTCTTAATGTTTTTTATATGTATTATCATATTTAACAATATGTTATGTTGTTAACTTGGATCTATTTAAACAAATCAATCTATCTTTATTTGTTTAAGCATTTATTAATGTATTTGCGTTTACTTACATTATGCTTCTTAGAAACATTTGCAATTAATAAAGTTGATAATTGCAAAGAAAACAATGGAGTGAAACTAGAGAGAATAGTCAAATCAATCAAGTACCCGAATAACATTTACGATTTCAAAATATTTTAATCCAAGTGAATTCCCTAATTAAACAAAATAACATAAAGTATTATTTGTGTAATAATTTAGCACATCTTTTTTTTTTAATGATTTAATGTATGAAAAACCTAGTTAGTTATCTAAGTTGGATTTTTTTCTTATTGTGAGTAACGTATTATCAATAGCGGATTGAGTTCCATAGTGTTTAAATCTTTTTGATCTTATATATTATATATTGATCAATTTAAGCAACTAATAAAAGTGATTGAAAAGGGAATCATAAGCGAAAAGATAATATATGTTAAATAGGTTTAAACATAAATAAATATTATGTAGATTTTTAGAATAAGTTATAGAAGAGAATATATGTCAAATACATTTTAACAATATTTAATAAACTTTTTTTGTGATGAAGATTGAAGTATTCATTTTGTTTTCAAGTTTATTTACTTTGACTTTCAATAGTTAATTAATTAATCTGATGTTGAACAATTTCAAACATTTTTTGTTGCTTAATCCATAAAACCTTAAATATTCAATTGTATTTCGTAACTAATTACACTCAGAATAAGTAAAAAGGGTGTTTTAGACCAGGACTATATATTGAGCAACTTAGGCAACTAATAAAAGTGATTGAAAAATGATTTGTAAGCGACAAACAACAAATATTGGAATGTAAAAAGGAGATTGATTAACGAAGGAGAAAAGTATTAGAGTATCAAAGTAGTATAGACAATATTAAAAAAATGGATGGTCAGGATTGTTTATAGTTTCTTTCGTATGCAATATAATTTCTTAACGCATTTTTTTTCCAAACAATGTTGGTGGGTTCTTGGTTACATCCATACATTTTCTAATAAGTTTGAAGCTGTTATCGGTTTATTGCTTTGCATCCAATGTATGTGTTAAATGGGTTACATGATTTAGTTTTATAGATTATAATATTAAATGATTTTGAAAAACATAACCGGTATGAATATTAATAAACTGTTAGTGAATAGACGGGAAAGGGACAGGAAAAAAGTACCGTTGACCATAAGATAATAACAATTTAGTGACTAAAATCTAAAAAAAAAAAAAAAAAAAAAAAAAAAAAAAAAAAAAATTGACGCATCACATTAACATACCAAAATGTGCTGCCATTACACACAACACATGGTTTTTCTTCATAGTCACCATTCAAAAGCTACCATGCAACATACATTCTAAATAGATGCCATACTTGTTATCTACTACATCAAGCTATTAAATCCAAAATACACAGTTAGACATTACTGCTAAACAAACTGCACATCATTGTCCATAGTTAAATACACATAAAACTACCAAATCTTCATTCCATTGTAAGCATCACATAACCATTTCTTGACAACACTTCAGCATCAATTGTGAATCTGACCGCTTGGTTTTTAGCAAATCCAACCTCATTCATGATTTGTTTCCATTTTCCAAGCATAACAACATGATCATCAAACTCTTTGACTCTTGATTTATCGCTGTATTTTATTAATACAAGTTCCTTCTCAAAAGACGAATGCAAATGACACAGCATGACCTTAGTTGGCTCATCAGAATCAATGTAGTTATACAGCTCATGTGTTCTAACAAAACTAGATGGTATTGTCTGCCCAAATGTATGAAACAAAAATTTAAAATTTAAACCAACACAAAATATACAAATGATGTTGTATCAATATAGTATACACTTACAAGGTAACCCTTTTTGGTAGTGCTTCCAAGCTTCTTAACAAAACTATAACCATCACCAATCAATTAGTTTGACAGGGCAATCTTTTTGTTGCTTGAAGCAACGCATTTCTAAAAAACAATACCATATCAAAAACAGAATCAAGTTTACTGAATAGTTTCAATATAAAATAATTGCAACGAATTTTACTACCTTAGTTAGCTTTTTACCAACAGGAGGGTCCTTTCTTTTCTTGACACATAAAGCATGATTATCAGGTTCAACATTCATATCGGATGGAAAAACATCATCTTCTTCAACCTTTACAACCTTTTCTGCAATTGGCCCCTATGACACAGTCTCACAAAAGTTTATTGCTTATCGAAACTCATAACAAAAACTTGATATATACAAAAACTTAATAGATACCAAAAAAAGTTAATTATACTAACCATTGCAAACGAAGGACATTTCAAACGAAAATCCGATGAGATCAATGAGAAAGGTCGAGCTTTTTGCCAAAATGCAGATTCTAGTAGACATTTATATGTCAGCAAAAATAGAAACAGCTACATACTCAGATAATAATAAAAAATATACCAAAAACATACTAACTTACGTCGAAATTCAGGGTCTTGACAAAAACCATCAGCATCATGTATTGTTAGGACAAAATGATGTCAAACAATGAAGTAGATAACAAAGGCTTGACTTCCGTCAATCATGTGATTGTCACAAAATTTCTCCCACTTAGACCCACAGAAACCAGATGGTTTGTTCATATCAAAATCAACGTAAACTCTCATCCACCCATCACATGTTCTAACACAATATAAAGTCTGTTTTTTAAAGTCATATCCTTCAAGGAAACTTTCTGGCAACGGTTGCAATCAAATAACACGGAATGATGCAAGTAGGTTAATATAAATCAGAAAATTAGTTTAGTAGCTATCAAACTTACAAGACCTGGGATTACATTATACCTATTTTAAAAAACTCATTTTTGACGTCTGTGCAACACATATAGTCAGTTCAATTCCATTCACTATCATTTTAGATCCATTAACACAATTACCATGCTCATCAAAATGGCTGACAAGAACATATTGAGCATTCCTAACGTCAAATAAAACTACACAACCCTGCTTAAGCCCACTGTCTTCTACACTCTTTTTCCATTCCTTTCCATATATAAGACCCAATTAACCATCAATGACCCGAATCTTAAACTCATACACCGTATCAACCACCTTTGCGTACAGCTATTCACAGTCTTTACGGTCGGTAAGTTCAAACAATTTTAATGGAACTTTCAAACCACTTTCGCTACCATTTTCAAACTTAACTAAAAAGGCCATCTGTAAGGTTTTACAAACTTAAAGTTACACAATAGCAGTGCCATTTGAGGGCATAATTTGTTGAAAGAAACAACATCTTATTGTAAACCAAAAATATAACACTTCAACACAAAAATAGATGTTGTGAATTATCCTAAATAAATGAATTGCATTAAAGTTTACAGATGATGGGTGCTTATCACAATCTGTTGCCAACATTACCGGGAAAGCTATCATTAAAATTATCAAAAATAACAAAAAAAAAAAAAAAAAAAAAAAAAAAAAATCAAATAAAACATCCCTGCTCAAGTACACTAACTTCTACAAACTCTATTCATTCCTTTCCATATATGATATGAAAATCTCCATCAATGTACCAAATTTTAAACTAATACACCTTATTCGCCACCTTTGCAACTTAAATACAATAAAGTCTGTTCCAAACTAACATAACTTTAGGGTGGTATTACTGTTTTTAATCGATAAATTGTTATCACAATCTATAACAAATATTACTATGAAAAAAAAGATAGTAGCAATAAACTAAAACCATTGACATAAACAGTTTGGGCTTTCAAAATTGGCAACAATAAAAGCATGCAACGCCAATTACTGATTGAGGGTTTCACAATTAAGCAACAATAAGGACATGCACTATCAATAATACCATATCTATCCAAATATAGATAATCAATAACTAAAAAAAATATTCTAATGTTGCACACGCGTGTTAAAAAAGCCAAAAAAACCATATACAGATTCTATATTATCATAATAACAGTAAACCTAAATCAATACTAAACAAAAAACTCACGTTCTATTTTAGAAGAAGATATGGCATTGTAGAGATTGGGTGGAACAGATTTTATTGATCCAAGGGATTCTACTTAGTTTAATAGATATTAGGTGTATGAGTAATATAAAAACATTAAAAAAAAAAAAAAAAACAGTTAACAACAAAATAATTTAATACGTAAAAAATAAATAAAGTTAAGTAATGTATTACACAAACAACTTTAAAATAAATGTTATTAGTTGCAATTAGAATAACTTAATACAAAGAAAAATCATGAATTTTCAAATAACAATTAATCATCCGAAAAAAGCCTAAATCAATCATGTAATCGTCGTCAATATTGTGTCCAGAAGCGTTCATCTGCTCAACTAATGTTGATGCCTTTGTCAATTTTGATATTAGCTTTCTCATGTCACGAACAATGATTAGCCGACTTCCATAATAATTCTTAATCCAATCAATGAGCGATCCACTTTCATTTGCATCTGTAAATATTATAAACATAAAGACATAATCATTGGTTGAGCAAATACTTCAAAAAATAATATTAGATTAACATATATATATATATATATATATATATATATATATATATATATATATATATATAAAATACCATGGTTATTTGTTGGTTTAGTTTCATTTGTTTTGTTTGCATGATGAGGCGAAAAATAAACCACTTTTAGGGGGTCATTTAAGCCCGGAATTGAATTTATTTGATCAAATATTACCCTAAATCATTCCTTTTGTGATTTTAGGTACTTTGGGAGTGAAATCTGGAAAAGGAAGCAATTCGGACGTTTTTGGAGCATAAAAGTGAAGAAAATGCCAAAAACTTAATTTTCCATTCTGGGAACAGTGTTTGACGGCGTCAAAAAGGCAATCCTGGCGGCGTCAAGAGTAAAAACCATGACGACCCAGTACAAACATGAAGGCGTCACAAGAAGAGCGTCAAGAGTTAATTGTGTGACGGCCTGCAAATGAGGACTACATGACGGCGTCAGATGTAGATCTAGGCAGTCCGAGGATTTATTTGGCGGCGAGATGACGGCGTCAGAAGTTTGTTCTTGACACCGTCACCTCCTAAAATCTATATATAGTTTTCTAATTTTCATTCATAAAGAGGAACTTGTGTGGAGAAACCCTAGGGCCGAACCTTGTACGAATTTTACAGCTTTTCAAGGGTTTTCAACCCTTGAATCCTTACATGTGCTATTGAGATAAGTCTTCTCTTAATTCAATCAATATGTCTATGTGTTGGTTGTCTATATCTTGTGCTTGTCTTGATTCCACCATGTTAGGCTAGATCTATCTTGTGTTTGCATAGATCTAATGAAACCTAGATGTTAATTATGTGTTGATTACTTGTTTATGGTTGTATTGGATGAATGATTTCAATGTTAGGCTTAAGAAAACTGGCAGATCTCCAATTGGTAACATGCTTGAACGTCTTAGGAAACATGAACCGATGTGTACTAGGTTTTATTGGTTGTATTTAATGCATGAGTAAATTCTAATGATCCCATGTTAGGAGCTTCTTAGCCGGCTCGACATAGGAGTGAAGTAGGCACTCATAGGAATGGGGAGTTAAGTAAGGCACCCCATGAATGGTATTAAGGAATACAATCCGTCATCCACGCAACTATAACAAGTAATTAACTTGTAAAAGATATCTAGGGAGTAGTGAAATCTAAGTGAACACATTTTTCCCACATATTGCTCACAACCTTAGTTTAAATTAGTTTATTTTCATTTTAATATTTTATTTTGATTGCATCTTTAGTATTGGGTTAGTTGACTAGCAACTAATTCTGCCCCCAAATCCTTCAAACTCGAGATTTTAACTTGCTTTCTAAGAAATATAAAAATACAAAAAGAATCATCCCTCATCTCTAGACTTAATCTTTAGGTTTTCTAATCCTAGCGACACTATTCCTAGCTGAACGATCAATCCCCCGGTACTTGTCATTATACTATACTACATCGATCAGGTACACTGCCTGGTGGGGGTTGTAAGCTTCTCAAGATCCCTTGAGAGGTAAAGCCTGGTGCAAACCCCACGCATCAAGTTTTTGGCGCCGAAACCCGGGGAATAGTTATTGTCTAGGTTAGAATCTCTTTTTATTAGGTCTACTTGCTAGATTCCTTTCTAGTAAGATTTTATTTTTATTTCTAGGTTTTCTATAGTCTATCTATTTCTTATTGTTTTTGTTCGTAACTTTTCACCACCCGACATCATGGACGATGGGAACATCTTTGAACCCGTCATCCCACCACAACAAAACCCACCACTAGAACCTCTTAGGCCCCGAACCTTAGGAGAGTATTCCCGACCTAGCCACCAAGGCTATCGAAACACCATTGAGCTCGCCGGAGCCAATGTGACCCCCTTGCGATCCGACACCATCCGGTTGGTGCAAAGCGGATGTGCATTCCATGGACTTCGTTCCGAAGATCCAAATCAACATCTCAAGGACTTCCTTAAAATCGTAGACTCCATAGACCTAGATGTTGCAACTAGAGAGACAATCCGATTACGCCTATTCCAATTCTCTCTACGTGATCAAGCTAGTCAATGGCTTGAGCGTTTACCCGCGGGATCCATCACCACATGGGATGATCTCACCACTCGTTTCCTTGCTCAATTTTTCCCACCGGGGAGAACTACTAAGCTTAGAAATGACATCTTGATGTTCCATCAACGTCAAAATGAAACTCTCTATGAAGCATGGACTCGTTTCAAGGACTTACTCCAAAAAGTCCCTCATCATGGCATAGATCTTTGGCTCCAAGTCCAAATCTTTTATGACCATATCGATCTCTCCACGAGGCGAGCCATTGACCAATCGGCCGGTAGTAAGCTACGTGATCTAAGTGCGGAACAATCATGGGAACTCATAGAAGATCTTGCTCTCTATGACAACGAAAGTTGGAATGATCCCCGTGATTTGAACAAAACGGTCAAGGCAATATCTTTGCCTTCGAATAACTCTAGCACTCCCGACCGTAGGATCATGGAACTTGAGGACCAAGTCAAGTTTCTCATGAAATCTTACGAAGCTCCTAAGCCTTCAAGCCAAGTGAACAAAATCACTTTTTCATGCGAATTATGTAGTAGTCCCCATGACACTCGTGATTGTGTGGAACTCCCCGGAACAGCTTTTGCGGACTACGCATCCTTGCGTACCGACGAAGCGGGAGATAAGTGGTACACTTTCAAACCCGAGCCAAACCCTTACGGTGATTCATACAACCCCTCTTGGAAAAATCACCCAAACCTTAGGTGGAAACAAAATCCGGCCAATTCTTCCAATCCACCTAATCGTTACCAACCAAACGGTCCACCCTCCAACCGTACTTTCAACAACAATCCTTCTAACAACTATGGTAGTACCAACAATCTTGGAGGATTGATGTCTAAGTTCATGGCATCTCAAGGAGCTCGCATATCTAAGTTTGAAGCCCATTTCAAACAAAAGCAAAGCGAGATGACCACCAAAATTGACGCATTGTTGAAAGTTCTCAATGACCGAGAAATGGGAGCACTCCCAAGCGACACGGTCAAGAATCCGAAACTAAACTTTAATTCCATATCATCAGTTTCGTCACCCACTTCGTGTCCACAATACTACTCGGTTAAATCAACGAGCACGTGTTTCAAACAAAACCAAATTCTTCAAAAGGACCAATCAAATAAAACACCCGATATATAACCGGTCAAAAATATAGTTGAAACACCTCCTACGCAAGACCTTGATGATGAATTCAAGGAACTTCACCTTGAACGCCCCGTCATTGATGTCTTAGCCCGTGCTCCTTACTATAGTGCCCTCCTAGAAAAATATGAGAAGTTTAAACTTGGTAAAAATGGGACCGCCTTCGTTCAAAACAAGTTGCCTAAAAAGCTTGATGATCCGGGTATATTTGTTTTGCCTTGTAAGATAGGAAGATCCAAAGCTTTCGACACACTAGCCGATTTAGGTTCAAGCATCAACTTGATTCCCTTATCCCTATTCAGCACTCTTAAGCTAGGAAAGTTAGAGGAAACGGAGGTATTGATAGGTCTAGCGGATGGAAGTATTGCCCACCTGGTTGGAATGATTAAGGATGTAGTTGTTCACGTAGGAAAGTTAACTATCTTGGCGGATTTTCACGTCCTAGACATGGTTAGTGACACTACATGCCCATTGTTAGTAGGAATAGGATTTTTAGCAACCGCTAGTGCCATGATAGATTGTAAGGAGTCTAAGATAGCGGTAGGTGAAGGCGATACTTGGTCGGTATACGATGTTAAGAAGCATAGTTATGATTGTGATGATGAACCGACACCACATTGGGTAGAGATTAATAGGAGACCGTCTAGATATGGACCTTGGATAGAAAGGAACTTTATAGGACCTCAACGCCCATTCTATCTAGAAAAGGATTTCATTGAAAAGACACATTCGGTGGAACAACTTATAGCTAGAGATGAAGAGCTAGATCCTTTTGAGGACCCCTTAGTCTTTAGGAAGATGATTGAGTTCTTGAGCGTAATGCCTATTAATATAGAGAAGAATAAGCGGAAAAGAGAGGGAGACAAGTGTAAATGGAGGTGGGACAAGCCACTTAAAGAAGGTGATGGATCATGGCATATGAAGATGACTTTGTATGATCCGGATGGAGAAAAGTTTGAAAGGTCATACCGTACTAAGAAAACCGATAAGAAGTTGAAACCTAAGTTTGATCCCAAAGATGTCCTCAATGAGGAACTCACCCGTGTCACGTAGTAACCCATGTCTTTGAGTCTAGCTACAAGACTCGTAAATAAAGAAAAGCGCTTCTTGGGAGGCAACCCATAATTTTGTGTGATTTTATTTTATTTTGTTTGTTTGTTATTTGCTTCCGTATGCATGCTTTATTTTTATTGTTGGTAAATCATGTTTCTAAACTAAATAGTGGAAATACTTTACTTTGTTGTTTTGGCTTAGTCTTAACTTCACCCAAAGGTATTTTTGCAAAAGATAATTGTAAGGAGAAACCCCAAATATGTTTTTAAGAAACAAACCGATCATGATTCTCCACAATATTAAGTGAACATGTATATTCGTATTTGTTATAGTCAAATGCTTGTATCGAGTCATAATGAAGTTTTGCAGGATTTTCCAGGAAGTAGAACCAAGTTTTTCCAGAAATTTTCCGGAAACTTAACATAAGAATTTCTGCTGATCACTTCTGACGGCGTCATGAGTTTACTCTTGACGGCGTCACGTGTAAAAATCTGGAAATTTTACCAGTTTTGTTTTTCTAATGGAGTCTTAAAGTTTTTGTTGAATTATTAAGTTTTATAATCTTCAGGAAATCTGCAAACTTCATTCCACAAGCATTATATCTTATTTTATTTTCTAGGATTTAATAATATATGTAGATTGCCACCGATTTTATGCGAGGTTGCTTTGTCTGTTTTCTCAGGATTTACAGGTTATGTATGACAAGAAGATGATTATTTTTCTGGAAGGGAAGCTTTGATTGTTCATTTTCTTGGAGGAAGATTTAACCTGGCCAACTTATTATCTATACCGAGCGAATCAGGGGAGTATTTGATTTCATTCTTTTTACTTATTTCACTTTTACATTCTTTACTTGAACATTGGGGACAATGTTCATCCTAAGTGTAAGGGGAGGGTAAAATGATGATACCTTACAGATACACTTTCGCTTGAGTTTGTTTGTTTAATAGTAGATATGTAATAAAACTATGAGAAATACTTGTTAGTGCAATTTTAGCGCCAAATTCAAAATTTTTTACAACATTTAGGAGTGAAACTTTAGCCATAGCAAGCGTCTCATGGATAGGAGATTGTATGACTAGCACAAAATCATACTATTCAGAAAAATTTTCCACCCAAATATGTGAGGTTCTCCTTTTGATTTGATAGGAAAAGCATTTACTATTAGTGCTTATGAGTGTACCGGTAGCATTTAGATTCTAGAACTTGCGTTAGTGATGCATCCCGAGACCGCTAGTGAGACTACATTCGTGTGGTAGGATTTATTACATGATAAGAGGCATTAGGATCACCCTTGTGTTAAACCCGTATCATAATTACTTGACCATTTAAGTCATATTACTTGGCTAGTTAGGTCAACTAATTTTTCCCACACCCTTAGCGTTGTACTCATTTTTAGTACACGAAACCCCTAGTACACCCCTCCAAGCCTATCTTTTCGTTTCTAACTTTAAGCATTTTACTTAAAGGAAGAATTTGTTACACCCCACTTAAATGTACAACAAAATCGCCTTAGCCTTTCGTGTATGCGCTCATTTTTAGTGCATTATTGTTATTTGTTAAACCCTAAGTTAATTATCTAATTGATTACATGGTTGCTAAGTCGAGTCATATCCTTGTACATATTGTTTTGGGACGATTGGGACTCATGGGTAAAGTACTTATTTTATGGAGTAATGGGGAAGAACATCATATATTACCCCCATATGTACGTTAATCTTAAAAGTACTCCAAGTGTTTTGATTTTCTTAAATTCGAGTCATTAGATTAGTTTATTGTAAAGTATGTAAAAATTCAAGTGTAAGAAAAATGTCCATTCCCTATGATGTATTATTTTGGATGGTAGGGTAAGAGTGTATGCAAAAAAAAAAAAAAAAAAAAAAAAAAAAAAAAAAAGGTGAGAAAAAACATACGTACTACCATCCCTTTTTATTCTATGTTCATTTTATGTTTTTGGTTATTTTTCATTTATTAGCTTAAGTCGAGTCTAGTTTTGGCTTAGCAACGCCATATTGTACATGTAATTAACCAAGATTGTTAACTCGCCACTAGTAAAGACTGCCTATATCCAACAAAACCGTGTATTTCATATCCCTACACCTAACGTTACAACCCTTTAAAAGACCTCTTTGATAGTTTATCCTAGGTGCTTACGCCAAGTGGTGGAGGTTTGATCCTTTCCCAAGCCTATGGTAATCTGTTTTGCTAGGATAGGTAGTGAGAGATATCTTCCGTTTCCATATTGTAATTTACTTTATTACACCCGAGAGATGTGAGTATTTAAACACTATTTGTGAGGTGCTAGTATATGACCTCCGTGCTTGTCTATTGGTCTTTAGTGGAACGATTATTTGTTGTAATTACTTTTATATTAGTGTTAAATGACCCCTAACTTGTATTTTGAGTAAATTAAAAGCGCATTTGCTTGAGGACAAGTAAATCTCAAGTGTAAGGGTATATGATGAGGCGAAAAATGAACCACTTTTAGGGGGTCATTTAAGCTCGGAGCTGAATTTATTTGATCAAATATTACCCTAAATCGTTCCTTTTGTGATTTTAGGTACTTTGGTAGTGAAATCTGGAAAAGGAAGCAATTCGGACGTTTTTGGAGCAGAAAAGTGAAGAAAACGCCAAAGACTTAATTTTCCATGTTGGGAACAGTGTATGACGGCGTCAAGAAGGCAATCCTGACGACGTCAAGAGTAAAAACCATGACGACCCAGTACAAACATGAAGGTGTCACAAGAAGAGCGTCAAGAGTTAATTGTTTGACGGCCTACAAAAGAGGACTACATGACGGCGTCAGATGTAGATCTAGGCAGTCCGAGGATTTATTTGGCGGCGAGATGACGGCGTCAGAAGTTTGTTCTTGACGCCGTCACCTCCTAAAATCTATATATAGTTTTCTAATTTTCATTCATAAAGAGGAACTTGTGTGGAGAAACCCTAGGGCCGAACCTTGTACGAATTTTACAGCTTTTCAAGGGTTTTCAACCCTTGAATCCTTACATGTGCTATTGAGATAAGTCTTCTCTTAACTCAATCAACATGTCTATGTGTTGGTTGTCTATATCTTGTGCTTGTCTTGATTCCACCATGTTAGGCTAGATCTATCTTGTGTTTGCTTAGATCTAATGAAACCTAGATGTTAATTATGTGTTGATTACTTGTTTATGGTTGTATTGGATGAATGATTTCAATGTTAGGCTTAAGAAAACTGGCAGATCTCCAATTGGTAACATGCTTGAACGTCTTAGGAAACATGAACCGATGTGTACTAGGTTTTATTGGTTGTATTTAATGCATGAGTAAATTCTAATGATCCCATGTTAGGAGCTTCTTAGCCGGCTCGACATAGGAGTGAAGTAGGCACTCATAGGATTGGGGAGTTAAGTACGCCACCCCATGAATGGTATTAAGGAATACAATCTGTCATCCACGCAACTATAACAAGTAATTAACTTGTAAAAGATATCTAGGGAGTAATGAAATCTAAGTGAACACATTTTTCACACATATTGCTCACAACCTTAGTTTAAATTAGTTTATTTTCATTTTAATTTTTTATTTTGATTGCATCTTTAGTATTGGGTTAGTTGACTAGCAACTAATTCCGCCCCCAAATCCTTCAAACCCGAGATTTTAACTTGCTTTCTAAACAATATAAAAATACAAAAAGAATCATCCCTCATCTCTAGACTTAATCTTTAGGTTTTCTAATCCTAGCGACACTATTCCTAGCTGAACGATCAATCCCCGGTACTTGTCATTATACTATACTACATCGATCAGGTACACTGCCTGGTGGGGGTTGTAAGCTTCTCAAGATCCCTTGAGAGGTAAAGCCTGGTGCAAACCCCACGCATCATTGCAGTTTCGTTCGATGAAGATTTATCATTCATATTTGATACTTTTGTAGAATAGGTGCAGCCAAAAAATTGGGGTTTCAAGAATACAGTTTGGTTTTCTTTTTATAATGTAAGTAAAAATAAAAAACATATCTAAATTTACAAATCGATTTTTTTATAGAGAAAATATACGCATATTAATATACAATATTTTTTACTTTAAATACATTTAATGCTAACATAGAATTATAAACTAATTATTTTAAGGAATATATTCTATATATCGTTTTTAATACAAAAAAATACGAAAAATAAATTAATTGGTTATTAATAACAAACATGATAATTATAACTTCAAATGAACATGTGAATGACATAAATTAAAGATGTAAGTTATAAATATATAATAAATGTAAATGCGTAGAATAAATTAATACGTATGTGATTAAATTATTGATTGTAAATAGTACTCAAATATGTAACATATTTAAATAAATTTAACGTTGGATAATTAATCGTATTGCAAACATTACAACTGTAAGCAAAAAAAAAACACATGATTCGTGCAAACCACAAAGCATGTCCGCCCATTGAGCGGGCCATGACCACTAGTGTGTGTATATATATATATATATATATATATATATATATATATATATTAAATGAGAAACATAATTAAGATGAGAAGAATGAGAATAAACTACAACCACAAATATTATATGCACCCATAAAAAATAGACGCATCTCATATTATTTATCTTTTCTTATTTGAAATATGTGGCTATGATTTTTTCTCACTCTTCTCATTTAATTAATTCTTCTCACTAGATCGATACTCTCTCTCTCTCTATATATATATATACTAGAAGGGTACCCGCGCAATGTGACGGCGGGTACCCGATGACTATTTTTATGGCGAACAAATGTTTTTCATGTGGCCTTTTAAGCACGGTAGGCCGATCAACATCTTATTTTTTGTTCAACTTTTATTTTTTCAAAATTTACATAATAATTCAAATACATTTGAAGCATTACAAATAGAACTTCAAATAAAGTGAATAAACTATTAATCCATCAACACATTTACCATAACTTTTAGGATAAAACTACCATCCCAATATTTGGATAAGCTCATTAATGGTCCAAATTTTCGGATAGTCTAACTACTAATCCATCAACACATTTACTACACGATGATGACAGATTAAATGGGCCGTTACAACTCACAAGTAAATGAGTTTTATGAATATTAAAGTTGGCACAATTAAAGATATTTAATTTACATTTGAAGGTTGGCTTTGTTAATTTTATTTTCCTAATAAAGAAATGTTTTTGGTCTTAAAATTTTGACTTTTAAATATAGATGTCCTAAATACATTATAAGGTAGTGTGTGTGTGTGTGTGTGTGTGTGTGTATATATATATATATATATATATATATATATATATATATATATATATATATATATATATATATATATATATATATAGGGTAGGGCTATAATAAAAAGTCTCTTAAAATAAAAAGTCTAGGAAGGCGAATTTTGGTGCATCACAGTTACAAAGTTACTGCATCACATTTTTAAGTCACTGCATCACAGTCATAAATTTTAGTGCATCACAGTTACTGCATCACTGCTATAAAAAGTTACGACATCTCAGTTAGTGCATTGCAGTTATAAAGTTACAGCATCACATTTAAATTCACTGCATCATAGTTATAAATTTAGTGCATCAGAGACTTTTTATTCTTTTTATTTTTAGACCCTTTTTATAATTTAACCCAAACCCATATATATATATATATATATATATATATATATATATATATATAGGGTAAAGTTAAAATAAAAAGGCAAATATCCGTAGAAAGAATAAAAAGATTTTTTTTAAAAGTTCTCATAAGTTTCCAAAAAAATTCCACAAGATCGGGTATGTTGAAACTTTTGTGAAAGAAGTTTTTCTAATTTTGAGTTTATATACGTTTTTTTAATGCACAAAAAACGAATTTTAATGCGCAAAAAAATTTTAATGCACAAAATTTTTAACTTGTTTTAGTTAGATGCGCAATGTTATTTTGATGAAAAAAGTCAAAAGAAGTTGGGTCTAAAAACGAATTTTTGATGCACAAAAAAGCGATTTCATGTACAAACGTATTTTTTTTGTAATTTTTTTCGGATAAAGTATCCACTTTTAGATAAATTTCCTTTAGAACTTTTTTATGCACCAACATACCCGATTTTGTGAAATTTTTTTGGAATTTTTCGAGAACTTTTTAAAAAAAAAATTCTTTTTATTTTTTTTTACAGAAATTTGTCTTTTTATTTGATCTTTACCCTATATATATCTCTACATTATATATAACAGGAGGCATTTGAACAATATGTCACCTCATTGCCCAGTCAATGCCGAGTAATTCATTATCAGCCATGTCATCACATTGTAATCACATTTTTTTGTATTTTTCTAATTAATTTCGTTTGTAAATTAAATTTCGGATTTAATTTTGAAGCAATAAATTCGCTCTAATAAGGATCGAACTCAGGGTGTTGGTAACATTAACAAGCATGATAACCACTATACCAAGACATGTTTTGGATTATATCTTGCAAGTCAAAATCTATAAACCTATGCAACCAATTATTTACCCTTTTAATGAGATAATTATGAGAATCTGTAACCCTAATCAAACATATTAACCTACGTAAAAAATACAGCCCATTCATAATATACTTTTTCTCTCATAATATACTTTCTCTCTGCCCACGAAAAACCGAGTATCTTCCAACTTCTTCTGGAATTTAGCTCCAAATACAGAAATTTGGGCGTCATAACGGCTGTTCAAAGGCTTATAGTCACTGGGTTTCAATGGCTCCATAGGAACTGACTCAACCGAATCAGCCTACTATATCCATCACATTATCTGTTTTACTATTCCAGGTATCCTGTGAAATTAGTGTTTTATTAATTATGAAGACTGATTTTTATTACTCCTTTCGTAAGACCAAATATGTAACAAATGGTTTGCACTACATTTATCACAAATGTGAAACTTGAGAGAGCTCAAAATTACAAATTATAAAAAGAGTGTCGTGGACCCATGTGCATCCTATCAGATGCTATGAATAGAAGCTTATAGGTGTGAGTGCGAATATATTTAAGTTTGATGAAGTTACCGAATAAACATTGCATCTAATATATGCCTCTTTTTCTACCAGGATTTAGCGATTGTTGTTTTGCTGATTCTTAGACCACTTATATCACCGAATTCATCTAAAGGAGGGGTAAGTATGTGCACTATTCATCTGATTGAAGATATATACGCTTATTTTATCACTGTATACTGTTGCATTCTTTGACATTATCAGTTGTATGCATTCTAATAATAAATTCATTATTTATAACAGGTTTTGTTGTGTTGACACTATGTCCGTGACTGATTATTTAGTTTTTGCAATTCGTTTTGAGGGAGCTGTCACTCATATACATGTACATGGTGTTATCTTTTATGGCCTCTTGCACGAATATGTAGCAAGGGGAAAAGAGGCTCCAACCTATTTGCAAATCATGAAGGAAAAATGAGATCAGATTGGAAAGCTTCGACAAGGGAAGTTGGTTTGTATAAATTTGTATCGTAAGTACCTGTATTCTAAACTTTATATGTAATGTTCACACGAGCTTATTTATACAAATTTGTCTACAGCATACTACTATTGAAATGCCAAATGTATTACTGCCAAGTGTATACATCTTTTTATACTGTGATTTGTTGGGATAAATTGTTATATTCCAAATGTCGAAGACCATTGAGGTTTCCATGGTTGAACACTGACATCCAAACGACCCGGAAAGGTTAGTGCTTATTTGTACAACAGTGTCACATGTGTTTGTGCTTCCATTCAAAAAAAAAAAAAAAAAAAAAAAAAAAACCCTTAGACTTTATGCATGACCACGATTGGTTATAACAAGAGCATTCAGATTCCCGTGGCGGATCACGAGCATCCAAACGACCCCTAAAACGAAACATTATAATTTTTTGAATTCTTTTTCCTGATGTCTTCTATACAGGTTAATATATAATTCACTGATCCAAGGTATTTTTACATACCAAAATGAAGCGATCAAAAATTATGCAGTTAATGCTACTGATCCAGACTGCTCCAGGGTCATTACTACTGATTTGTTATTTTCATAGTAGGTTATAAATTGACATGGCATCCTTGATTATGATCGACAGTTAATGCGCGTGGCTAGCCTGTAATTTCTTACAATCTCATTCTTATCATTTACACCTGCCAAGTATGCATTTTCAAGACAGATAAGCTTATTCTAAACTCATGTCATCAGACAGGATCGGGTTTTCTAGCAAAACGTTCAAAGATTTCGCTAGCCTTCTTAAATAAAAAAAGAACATTTGGATGCATTACAGGAGGTGAGCAATAAGTTTAATTTTTTTGGTTATTTTGTGATCTCTCTATACCTTAATTTCTTATGCCGCTGCCTAGCCAAAATAGCAGACTGAAAGTGGGCGAAACCAGCTAAAAAAATTGCTATTAGATTTGTACAGTAAAAAGGATTGGCGGTTTTATATTATGAGTGTAAGAAATATCGGGGTTGACACAAACTATAGCTGATATAGTTTACTTATTTTTTTGGTAGCTTGAGCACTTTGTGGCTACATGAATTTATGCATGATCTTTGAGTTAAATAAAACGATATATGATTATAGAGGCCCAATTTTTACGACCTATTCTGGTTTTCTTTTTTTATATAATTTTTGTTTGCAGGGTGAGGTGAATGGATAATCAATGTGACCGAGAGCAGTTCAAGTGTTTTGCCGACCCATTCCTATGCTTCTGAATCAATGCTTTCAGTTCCTACTATTTCAGGTAACTTCATTCTTTATATGAGAATTAACTGTCCAAACCTCAATAAGCCGAAAAGCCCATTAAATAAGCTAATCTAAACACTTCCTTAGATTGTTTCTTACTTAGGATGCAGGAGGTCACGATTATTCTTTAAACTTCTAATCTTTTCCAACTTCTATGTACGGATACAACTGCATATATTCTGTTTGTGGCTTAAGCATTTACCCAAACACCCCTTAAAGTATCATGATACTGATGTATAAGAGTTGATTCCATTGCTAGGGTGTCTAAATATTGATTTAGTAAATAGCTCGATAGAAAACTTGGGCATGCCTATCATCCTACTTAATTGTAAACTAATTTTATGAATCCTTGATTGCACGTTTTACAGATGGTCTTCCGGTTGCACGTTTTTGTAAATATGAGGCCCTTTTTAGTCTTCTTTTAGTAGACTATATGTTGATAATTATTTTTGGGAATTTCAAAAGCATGTTGTTGAAGAGATACACAATTGACATGCTTTTGAGACACAGAATGGATACACAATAAAACGTATGTACACACAGAAAAACACTTTGGTATATACAGTGTCGAGTTAAACCAAGAAGATACACAATAAAACGTATGTAGGAAAATATGTTCAATAATTTCTGCGTATTTTGAATCAAAAAAGCATTTTTTAGTATGCATATTTCTTTATTGTAATGGTAATTATGGTATGATATTTTTGTTCTCATAAGTAGTGGGTTTGCTAACCGATCAACTGATCAACACAGCTTCTTGGCTGCAGACTTGGTGATCATGCCAATTCAGCGGTCCAGCAAACTTGATGACATATGTGGGAAGTATTCAAGTTTGTTCTTATGAATCATGAACCAAACAAGTTTGAATTAAGAAAAAAGGGCTCGCGTGACTGCGTCACTTATCAAGTTTGACTTTCATCACTTTGTTCTCGATGTTGTCATGAAGAAAGCTGAAAACTTCAACCGCTTGCAATATATATTTTCCATTTGTTTTGAAATTGTTATGTTAGCTTTTGAAATGATGTTTTGATTTTAAGAAGAAATGATACATCTAATTGGAATAGGTTGTAATTGATTACGTGTAGGTATGAACTAAACATCTTAGCGAGACACATACAAATGGTGCCTCTAATACTTTCATATCCAGACATCCCGCCGCGAAGCGCAGGCTGAATCTTAAACAACTATTCTGAATTAAAACTATGCTAGCAGATATGTTGAAAAATGTATATTGTCTGGGCGCCATGCAACCATGCCATCAGAAAAATAGTTATCGGAAAAATATTCTTTTGCGCTACAAATAAAGTTTCTCAAAAGAAATATTCGCCGCCGAAACTAAATACTATAACCGAAATCACAACTGCGATTATCCTGGGTCTTCTTTGGTGGCGATCAAATGTTCATAGCCCAAAGATCTGCAAAAGCAGGTATAAAATGTTTCCATTATAAAATAATAATAATAATAATAATAATAATAATAATAATAATAATAATAATAATAATAATAATAATAATAATAATAATAATAATAATAATAAAAATGCCAAAATAATTAATTACAATGTAAATTTTCCATTGTTGTACCTAAGCTTAAATGCTCATTTCCGGGGCTGGTTTTCTTCATTGCAGTTTTTTTGGGCTTTTTTTCCCGGTTTTTACAGCAATTTTTACATTCACTCAAGAACGAGCAATGCTGAAAAAGGAGAGACCCGCAGACATGTATAGGCTTAGTGCATATTTTATTGCGAGGACAACAAGTCATCTTCCACTCGATCTTCTTCTTCCATTACTCTTCATCCTAATCGTGTATTTCATGACGGGGTTGAGACTAACTCTTTATGCATTTTTCCTAACCATGCTTATTGTATTTTTATACTTCGTTGCAGCTCAATTAAGCCATATTCCATATATCAATGTTATATTCAGATACTTTCTTTAAATGATTATATAACGAAATATTATTACGCAACGACAGGGTTAAGTCTTGGCTATTGGTGCTGCAGTGATGGCTATTCTGTCCCTCACCCAGTTTATGCTATTTGTTTCTTTTCCTATAGATGGTCCATTATTGGTGGTTGCATATGGTCCATATCCGTTGCAAGTTCAATCAAACGGTTAGCTCCAGACCATTTTACCCATTTTAAATGACACATAACTCAAATTATACCATTCATAAATAAACGGATCAAAAATGTTAATGAATAACCATTTCTTTGCCGCATAAATTAGTTTCGTTTATAGTTAGATCTTTAGACATTGTTTGTGATGTTTAATAGATAGGCGTTTCAAGAGGAGGGACGCAGATCAAATGGACATTAATGTGTCAAGTATAGGTGGTCACGTATCACCGTATGAAACTTTCTGATGCACTCGATGGCAATGCTTGCATCCTCAGATCCACCTTCTTTAGTTCTTCAGCAACTTTCAATTCTGGGTTCAGCGAGACAATGCGGCTATGGCGCAAGCCATTAGAAAGGTTTAGACCGAGAATAGTTTCTACTCCAACCACAGAAACCAGACCTGATCTTAATTGGTGTAGGTAGTGAGATTTCCTAAATTTTTGTGCATTTTGAAACTTGACACTTTTTTTAAGACGGGAGAAGTGTAATTCTTGAGTTCTTGTAAAAAAATTGTAGGGGTGAGAAAAAAAAAAAAAAAAAAAAAAAACCCCGAAAAAACCGAAACCGAACCAAAAACAAAAAGAATCGAATCGAAAAAACCGACCAAAACTAAAAACTGATGGTTCGGTTTTAAATTTTTCAAACACCTAAAAGTGCAGTTTGGTATCGGTTTTCATCCATAAACCGAACTGTAAAGACCAGACGAAACCGGTTTTATTATAGTAATATATAATTAATATAATATGAATAAATAACTAAATAAATCAAATTTATAAATTTAAATTCATTTTGTGGGTGGATTTATAGTATATTTATCTTAACGTTTATGTTTATATGCGTGTTTGTCGTGTCGTGCGTTTACCTTAGAATATATCAAAAAATATATGACGATGATCGTATTATGTGTATGTTCACTTGCAAGACATTATTATGCTTAGATTGACAAAATGTAAAGGAAAATAACCAATTTACAATGTAATACAAGTTTGTTGGTATAAATTTTCTATGGCCAAATATAACTGAAACCGATAATAAACCAAAAAAACTCGAACCGCCAAAAATCTAACGGTTTCGGTTTTGGGTTCTATAAAAACTGAATATTTTGGTTTGGTTTTGGTTTAGCCAAAAATGACCCAAACCGAACCGTGCACACCCCTAATAAATTGTAGTGTTATGATTAATTGTATCACAAATTTGTGATAAAATATACTACTTTTAAGTTGACCATGAATACATTTTGTATATAGACCCGAACTTATTAGTGACAAATAGTAATATGTAGTTTTTGAGTTCTTGCAATATATTATAACATTAATTGTGAATTATTATTTGAGTTTTTTTTTTTATTATTTTTTTTACCTTTATTTTGTTTAGAACGGCAAAGTAATTTATCACAAAGTAATGATAAAATATATAATTTTTTAGTTGACCTAAACCCGTTTTGTAGATATTTTGATTGGAACTTATTTGTCACAAATATTCATAAAGGAACCAACGGTCAACTTCGCCTAAACAATTTTGGTCTAATCCATTTGTATATACTAGACGAGTACCCGTGCATAACAACGGGATTTTATAGTGACATATAATTTATTGATAAAAAAAGTTTATAGGTTATAAACGAAAAATAATAAAAGTTCGAATATTTGAGAATTAAACATAATGTTTTGAAATCCGGTTCGACCCGGGTGGTTCAACCGGTTGAACCGTTCCGGTCGAAAAATGGGTCGCTTTAAACCTGGTCAACTTGCTAGGTTGGATTGAAAACGGGTCAAATTAAACCGGGTCAATCTGCCGGGTTTGAAGCGTCCCGGGTCAACCCAGTTTGCGATTTGTATTAATTGTTTTAATTGCTTATATTTAATTTGGTATATATGTTTTAAATTGGTTGTACAATGTGAATAAATCATTGTACTTTTAAGTAATGAGGTGTTTTAATAAGAGTATTAATTACATTATTTTTCTCTCTCATATGACCAAGTGTTGAAAACTCAACTTTTTACTTTGACTGTTTTTCCTTTATAAGTAATATAGATATTATATACTCCCTTATCTCAAAATATAATTTTATTTTAACTTTTTGAATCTTACTTTAACCTTAAATATTTTTGTTTGTATTATATAATACTTGATGCATAATATATAAATAGATTGGGTTTTAAATGTATTTTCATATGATATAATTTTCATCAAGTATTAATTATATATTAAAAACAAAAATATTTATGGTCAAAATTGTATTATAAAAGTCAAAATACACTTATATTTTGAGACGCACAGAGTATATTTTTAAGAAAGGCAACAATATATGGAAACAAAGAAAAAGTTTGTATATATTTTTATCCTGTAGATATATGTCACATGTAAGTATAAGCTTTTGACACAAATAAGATTTTGATATTTTAATAGTGAATAAGACACGTGTACCGCACGAGCAAAAATAACTAACATTATATACCAGAAATGAAAAAAAAAAAAATGTTTTTTTTTTCTCCATGCTATAAATGAACAAATAAATAGTTATTTATTTATTTTATAATTAAAGTTTTCAGCACAGATTAATATTGTTAATATTCTTGTTGTAATTTATAAAATTTTATATAATATGTTTATTTTATAGGGCTAGGATTATTCAAAATTTCAAATAACAAGTTCCCACAATGTTCAAAGAAAAATATGAGGTGACACACTCCTTTAACAAATAAATAAATAAAATTGTCCAAATTGTAACAGATATATAACCTTTGATGACTTTGCTGAAAAAAAAAGTGATGAACATTTCAAAGTACGAACATGGACTTTGTAAAAAATTATTACTTCTTCTTGTATGTTTTTATAAAGGACAAATGCCCCTCCTCACTTATATTTAAGAGTTCTAGGATATGGTTATTTTTTATATGATTATATTTCGTATTTTATATACCAAAAAAAAAAAAACAACAATCTTATATATAATATAAACTTAGGTTGTCTTATAAATGCAAAATACCCCTAATAAATGTTTCAAGAGTTGATTATTTAAAATATGCCCTTCAAGTGTGATTTCAACAAATGTAGTTTGTACGGTACAATATGTTTTGCATGAGAAATCGTGCACAAAAGTTTGTACGGTACAACATGTTTCAAGCATCTCTAAACTTCAAAAAATACAAACAAAAAATGTCATGAATGCATAAATTAAACACACCAATTAGTGGTTAGTCTTTTTACCTTCCCGTCCATGAGTTACAAATATTTTATCAACTATATAATGTGTTAAAAATCACACACAACAAACCACAACTTCCTCCACACCGCATGCACATTGGGTTACAAATTATAATGGTGGTAAAGTAAGCATCATATCGTCTTATTTATTAATCATATTGATTTATATTATTTTATGTAAATTTCACGTTTGTTTTGTGTGTGTAACAATGTAGGACATAACGATTGTGCTTAGGAGGTTTGGTAGTAACATCATCTTCTCTAATGGTTTAAGAGATCCTACATATCGTTGTCTTATCAATTAAGTGGAACATGCACGAACATTTTTACTTTGATTACATTTATTTAAGTTACTAACGATCAACTATATCTAATTGTTTTTTGTAGCACATCAAGAAGCATTAAAGAAAGAGATCGAGAATTTACAAAAATTGTATCAAGAACAAAACATGCAAAAGGCCAATGAACAACAACGACAAAGAAAACAACAACAACAACAACAACAACAAGAACAACGTCATGGCCACCAGTGGGATGAATACTTATCATTCATATTAATAGTACGTTACAGATTAAACATGCAATATTTTACTTCATGTAATACCGATGAACGGGCTAATACTATTGATTCGTTAACAAGTAAGTTTATTGAAAATAATGTGACGAGCATTCAATTTTTAGTCAATAATTATTACTACACTTTGTTGGTGTATTTTAATATTTTTGCTCTTAATGTAGTTTTTTGTCTTGCTGTGTGTTAATGTCACTTTTTTAATTAAATGTCGTGGAATATTGTGTTACTTGATATTTGATATAATTGTGAAAATTATGTTGATGTTACATATTGAAAGTAGTATATAATAAAAATATCTTCACACTATCATCTTAACAATGAGAATCTTCTAAATCAAAGAAGTTTATAAAGGAGAAGAAAATTGTATTTCAAATGTTATCGTACACCTATCACGAGGTAAGCATTATTCATTTGAGTTTGAGATCCATGTGATTCATGTCATCATACTGTAAATACTTAAAGTGAGTTACTAATGAATGCTCCAAATTCGATATTATAGTTTATGAAAAAATGTTGTAATAATGCATTAATTAAAAATAATAATTTATGTAACTTACTCATATTAAAATATTACATATGAAAAGCCTCATTTAAATTTAACATTTTGCAAAAAACCTCTTCACATTAAAGAAAGAGATGGAGAAGTCACGAAAATTGTATCAAGAACAAAACATGCAAAATGCCAATGAACAACAACAAAGACAACAACAACAAGAACAACGCCACGGCCACCGGTGTCAATATAGATGAATACTTAACATTCATATTAATAGTACATTACAAATTAAACATGCAGTATTTTACTATACGAATTATGATTTATTATACGAATTATAATTTATACTCTTGAATATACTAATTACTTTAATGTTTTATGTTTTTATAGTTTTGTTAAAAAGAAAATTTGTTTTATAGTTCTCTTTTAATAATGTAATTTATTGAACGACGAAGTTCGTCTTTCATAAAAAATGAGAGTTTCAAACATGAACCGAAAAATAGTCCCGAACATTACGAAAAAAACAATTATATCCAACCTGTGTGTATCGCATGGGTCCTAAGGCAGTCCAAACCTGTGTGTATCGCACGGGGAAGAATATAAAAGGTCTCCAAAATTAATGTAATCGCTTCATATTTAAAATAATTTATGTAACTTATACATATTGAAAAATTACATGTGAATAGACTCTTTTCAATGTAACTTTTTGAAAAAAAATCTCTTCACATATACTCTTTTAATGTCAATAAACTATTTTAAATTTGTGCCATGCCTAGAAATGTGATACCATCACAACTTAGATATATAATGACGAAAATAATTACCGAAGATTACGCTATAAGAACTTATATACAGCCAATATGCAACTCAATAAAAAAATTTAAATACATATAAAGCTTAGCAAATGTGTGACACCATGAAAACTTAAATATAAAATGACAAAATTAAATGCCGAATATTACGCTTTAAAAACTTCTATGCAGCCCATGTGCATCGCACGTATTTTAAATCTATGAAAACTTCTATACAGCACATGTGCATCGCACGAGAATTGTTGACTATCATAAGAAATAGTTATAACTTAGCCCGATGTATTAATATTAGTTAGTTCAAATAAAAAACGATAGAGTTAATACCAAAATAAATAGACAAAAAATATTACCTAAAAAATTACATCTTAAAAGATTACATATCAATAAACTATTTTAAATACGTATCATGCTTACAAAATGTATGCTACCATGAAAACTTATACATATAATGACAAAATACGTCCTGAATATAAAATGATGAAAATAAATGACGGATATTAGACTTTGAAAACTTCTATACAGCCCATGTGTATCGCACGGGCTTTCATGACTATTCATGTTTGCAAGTGTATTCAAATAATGAAATTACATGATCCCGCAATGAATACATGACGAAAATTAGTGAATATTACGTTATGAACACTTAGATACAGACCGTGTGCAACGCACGGGTCTGGTTGACTAGTATAACTAATTTCTATGTTGTAAATTTGCAATCATAAATGGTATACTTAATCTATCACAAATAAATGCTCACAATACTGGAGTATGTATTTATGTTTCTCTCAAAATAATTGCATTTCAGCCTCTAGGGGTGTAAATGAGTCGAGCTTTTAGTGAGCTACTCGAGCTCGAGCTCGTTTAACTCGAGTCGAGCTTGATAATTTTCGAGCTCGAGTCGACCTCAAACGAAATGTCGAGCTTGAATAATTTCACGAGTCGAGCTTTTAAAACTGGTATTTAGCTCGACTCGTTCGAAAGCTCGTTTAGTTATTCGAGCCAAACGAGTTACTCGAGCTAAACGAGCCGAACGAGCTAATCAAGCTAAATATGTAGTTACAAAATATTTTAATTATGAATTTTTAATTACTATTAGTATTATAGGTTAAAAATCAAAACTAATAATATGTTAACCTTCAATCACATCAAATATCTACACTTTAGTTTATATATAAAATATAAATTTTAACTAGTAAGCTTGAGCTTTTGTTTTTATAGACCTCACATTTTTCTCCTTTTGTTTCACTTATCCAATGTGGGATGTGAAATAAAATCTTTTTTCTTTTCTTTTTTTCATTCAAGCTTATAAGTATTACTTTAGATTAAGCATTAGAACAATTTTTATAATTGTAAACGAGCTTTCGAGCTCGAGCTTGAGTAAATAAACGAGCATATCAAGTTCGATCTTCAATACGAACATCTTAAACTTGAAAGTTAGTTTATTATAGGATTACAAAAAAAAAAAAAAAGAAAAAAAAAATTAAACGAGCTTCGAGCTCGAGCTCGAATAACAAAAAAATATTCGAGCTCGAGCTCGAGCCAATTCTTAAAAGTTTATTCGAGCTCGAGCCGAGTAGTTAATAAACGAGCCTAGCTCGTTTAGGCCAAAACTCGACTCGGCTCGGATCGTTTACACCCCTAATTTCAGCAAATAAGAATAATTGTTTACTTTTCTTTTATTAATATTTTGCTCTTAAATACTTTTTATAATATCTGAACTTATGTAGTGTATTTAATGTAAGAATAAAAGTTGTCATTTTAAAAAGGTTGTTGGTGAACAATTAAAGTATCAAAGTTTGATAAAAAAAATGTATGTACTAATGAAAATATATAGAAATATAAAAACACCCACATAAATCAAAGTTTGATAAAAAAAAAGTTGAATACTAAAAATATATATAAAAATGTTTATTATTTAACCTAAGTATATTTCAGATAAGTTTTCTAACATATATTTTCATGCACATTGTTAAGCTGCATTAATTATCTGACCCTAATATATATTTTTTCAAATTGTTAAAAATTTAAGATATAGTGATTAAACTTATAAATTTTATTAGTTAAATATAATATTTCTAGTTTAATAAACCCAGAATGTACTTTTATAATCATTTTATCATATGACCAAATGACATATTTTACATTGCTTTTATCTATACTATTATATAATGCATCTAATTCCAAACCTAACTTCTAACCAAAAATTAAGATAATGAGCTCCAATTATAAGGTGACATGTGTCAATTCTCAACTAACTCCAAGCCTAACTCCTAACAAAAAACTAAGATAAGGAGCTCCAATCATGAGATGACATGTGTCACTTCTCAACTTAAAATTCATCTTTATTTTCAAATTGAAATATCTTTTTATCTATTTTTTTTTTTTTTATGATCTAATTTCACCATATTTTTTAAAATTTTGTGCTTTTTAATTCAACGTCCATTTTGATATATTTTTATGAGTTTTTAGTTTTTACATTTTTAGTGGGTTTATTTTTATTAATTCAAAAATTTACCACTTTAACCTTTATTTCAATTAATACAATCTTGATTCGACAAAATCATATACTTTTGGAGGGAGTGTTTGACAGGTAAGAGATTGCGAGAGTCTTTCTATATGCAGGAATAATAATGTCACGGAAAAGCAACGAGAAACCCAAGCAAATAAATACAACTAACATATACATTCGGAGTGTTGTGAAACGAATTCATTAAGGGGGTAGGGAATTACGGGAAAAGTTAGGCTATCAATTCGTTTACTATATTTATCGCCGCCGCTGTGCGCAGGTATCCAACTAGTAATTAAATGAAATAAATGTTAAACCGGAAACATTCGACTTTGATTGAAATAGTTAATTGTTTAATTATCTTTCTTTTCATGTAAAAAATATAATGAGCATATTAGTTGATTGAAGAATAAGTTGATGTCTCATAAAAGAATTGAGATTAAATTTTAGGTTAATAGGCTATAAATGTTTCTTACTTGTCATCCTATCCTTTTATATGTATCGAATTAATTTTTTTGCTATACTATGTAGGGAAAAGATTTAGTGAGAATGGAAAATAAAATAAAAATAATGAGAAATATTCATATCTACACATTTCAAATGAAGATGGAGAAATTCATGGGAAATGCACTTTTTTTTCAAGGTGCATCTCAAATGTGCGGATATGGTTATTTCTTATTCTTTTCATTTTACTTTTATTTCTTATTTGATCCTCACTCATACTATGTATCAAACTTGAATTTTTCATCACTTGTGTGTATTTCACTATTTTGTGAGTTTTTTACTCGTCAATTTATTGATACTTTATCACCCGAGAAGGGTGAAAAAGCTACAAAATACACATAAGTATCGCAAAATGAAAGTTAAGTACATAGAATAGTAAAAAAAATTAATTGACACATATAAAAAGATAGATTGACAAATAAGATATATTTATAGGCCATTATCCTTTAAAATTTTATTTGATGATGCCTAAGTTTTGAAAAAAAAAGTATACAAAAATAATGAAACATTAATTGTTTGTTGTAATAAATTAATTTGACACATATAAAAACACAGATTGACAAATAAGATATATTTATAGGCCATTATCCTTTAAATTTTTTTTGATGATGCCTAAGTTTTGAAAAAAAAAAGTATACAAAAATAAGGAAACATTAATTGTTTGTTGTAGTAAATGTTGGATAATTTAGTACTATCTGAAATTAATTTCCATTAATTTGGGTTTTAAGTAAACAAGAAAAAGATAAAGTTATTTCTATATGTTTGTAATAATATTGGCTAAATATAGCATCTCAGATTTCGTAAATCTGGGTAATAAAACGAACAAATAAAATAAAAATAATTATATTTCTATTTGAGCTTAAGGAAATATATTAGACCATTCAGACAAGAGTCAAAAGTCAAAATTACCCCTAGCAAAGAGAGCCTAAATCCTACGTGACACAACACAAGGTATTTCTATTCTAAAACCTAAAATGTACGGTGAGGATCATTTCCACAAATAAATATCTGACTACGTGGCACCAAACCAGGTATATATATAATACTTGTACACCTCGTACCTCATTTGTAGTAGCTGTTTGAAGAACAAAAAACATATGCATTGAAAAGCAATCGCACATCACATTTCTAGTGCTCAAGACTTCATATATCAAGTCGGTTTTGTGGTGATCACGTTGCATAGGAGGTACATTCTTATATAGTTTTCCACCATCTTCTCTATGCACACGCATAATATTTGCTTGAACTTATTGAGAATCACTTGTTTAACGATGTGATAGATCAGATCTTTTTGTAGTCTCACAGATCGATCTTTGATATATATCTTGCTGAAATGGTTCAGCTAATTGGTTTTGGTTCATATTTGGCTTTAGCTATATTAATTCATAGGAATTTGATTGTTAACTACTTTGTTGTGTAAACTTTGTGGAATAGCTATGTTTTACGACAAAAAGAGATTTTTGTGTTTGGAGTGGCTGATTCTAGGTTTTTTCTTTATTTTAATTTGCTAGTCGTCTTGCTATTTCAAGGGTTTTTGGTATTTCATATTTTGTTGGCGAATTTAAATATTTAAGGTATGTTTGATTCTTTATGTTTAAGTTTTCGAACCAGTAGATATGGTTTAACTTATCTAATTAAACAAAGTTGGTATTAAAAAACTACCAATTCAATGTATTATTCTCAAATTTCTTTTTATGTTTGAGGCAGATAGGATTTGTCTTTGAGGTTTGTTTCACTTTAACAATTGTTTGAACAGGTTGGCGAATTTTAGAGCAAATACCTTTCAAATTTCGCATGTTTGGATTTGAGAGACTGATTTTATATATTCTCTAATCACACGAGCTTTTTTAGAACGACATAATTTTGTAAACACTTGAACGCTAACAAGTAGCTAAAGAACTAGAAATTAAGTTATACAACGTATTATCACATGCACTTAAGGTAGCGACTGTGAATCTAAAACTCTAAAAGCGAGCCACACCTTGATTTTCTTTGAACGGCAATTTTTTATATAAAAACTAGCAGCAAGTAGCTAGATGATACTAACAACAGCAATGAAACATTCCTTATAACCAATTTAAAAAGGAACCCAAACAAAACCAAAAGAGACAATTAAAGATCAAACAACACCTATATATAGCAATTTGAGTTGTAAATCTTCCAAGTTGAAAACAATTTCAAAATTCAAACTAGCTCTATAGTCAATTTCTAACCAGATGCATAATGAGTGTCGTTGCCTCCCACATGTAATCAAGTAGGTTTCACAGATGCATTTGGAAGTATATCGGGTTCAATCCCCGTGTGCACCAAGGACGAAATTAATTTTTTGGATATCATTGCGATGATGGATCCGTTGGTTTGCCCACCATCTGAGCAGGCCACTTGACGAGCTTGACTTACCTCTCATGGGATGGGCAGCTGGGATTTTCGAAAGGTCTGACATATTTTGGAGTGCTGTTCAGTTCGATCTGTCGATCATCAACAGTAATATGTGAAGTTAATTAAGATTCCCTAATTATACGGATTTTGATTTACCTCTAACGGGATGTGCTCAACACTTTCTGATGTTTGGATTGTCGTGTTACATATCTAATATACCAATTAACTGGCACACGCTATTTATTCTCTATGCTTATGGTTGAGGCTGCTACAGCTAATATAAGCCATTTTCATTTTTATTTATTTATTTTTATAAGTCATATTAATTTTTTGTTTTCAGAACAACCTTTCCATGTTAAGCTCAAGCTGCCAACTTGATTAGATTTCATCTTATTAGTCATAGTATAACAATCTCTGCATCTGAGGCTTAAATTATATCTCGATAGATGCTTAATTAGAATACAGATTAATTCGTTGTCTCATTGTTTGACAGATGCTTAATTAACTATGCCATTAATATGAACACGGCCATTTTAATCACTAATCTATGAATATCATACTGTGTATTACTCTAGCATTGATCAATCCTTATCATATTTATATTTGGTATAGTAATATAAAGGATCTTAATATAGTTCTTAATGCAGAGATGGTGAGGAAAGCTAGATCACATAATAAGGTTCAATCTGTTTCCAGCCAAGATACTCAAAATTATCATTCTGCTCAAGACATAGCGGACGTTTTTTTGAATCAATATTGCAAATGTCGTAAGGATTTTCCTGAGGATATGCATAAGTTCTACATGGAAGGAAGCACTGTGTCAATTCCAGTTGATGATGATCAATCCGATCAGTGACTACAATCAAGGTACCCAACTACACAAGAATCATGAGTAATCAAATACTACTCATTTGTTAGATAGTTGTTTGTGCTTCACAGAATGTAGTTTCTTGGTAACCCTTAAGTTTTAATCAGGAGATACGCAAGGCGATACTAGAGTCTGATGTCACATACCGAGATATCATTCGACTCAATGTGCATGCTCAGGACTCAATAGCAAACTCGGTTGTTATAGGAGTAGTAGGCGTATTGAGTAAAGATGGTACCATGAAAAGATTCTCTCAGACATTCTTGTTGGCACCACAAACCATAGGCTTTTATGTGCATAATGACTTCTTTCGGTTTCTTATAACCAATGACGAAACTGGTATCTCTAATTTCTCGTTAATTTTAAAATAAGTTGTATTTTCCGTGACAGCGTTATATGTTTTTCTATATAAAATTTCTTATTAATGGTGTTTGACCATGTTGGATCCATATCGTTTGATTATATATTTTCTTTTGTTTAGCAGAAGACAATCTAGTTCCAATGAAAGACAAGGGGACCTCTACAGAAGACGATAAGATTAGCGTGGACTTATCAAAAAATATGAGTTCAATGGTACTATCTGACAAACGTTCAGACACTAAAAAAGATGTCAAAAAAAAAAAAAAAAAAAGTCTTATGCAGCTATCGTGAGCTCCCTTTTATCAATCCTTATGTTGCTGACTATATATATATTTCAAATGAAGGTAAAAATTTAACTAGTATTGCTCCTATATGTAGATCACAAAAGCTAGTGCATTAACTATTCCGGAGGCTACTATTGAAGTTTCTCAGAAAACAAATGGACAATCTAGTGCACCTCCAAAGAATGGTATATACTAGTAATTTTATTGCTCATTTATTATATTGTCTCCTCTATAAAATAGCCAACGTTCTACTTTGTACAGAGAAAGATATTGCAACAGAAGCTGCTCGTGAGGTTCTCAAAATGGACAAAAGCAGCAAATCTAGCTCTACAAGTGAAACTATCGATACTGAAAAAGGCCAGGATGAAAAGAATTTACCGTCGGATCTCGAAGATGAAGTTGTAGAGAAAGAATCTTATGCTACCAATGTAATTAAGCTAATTCTATCTGAAGCATATATAACTCTTTGTTGTTTACCTATATTAAATTCTAGGCAAGAGTTCACTAAAGCATAGCTACTCTTAATTAAACACAGCTCGCAAAACGAAGCTTACCAACCAAAACTGGATCATCATCTGCTGCCAGTGCCAAACCGTCCGATGCATCTAAAAATATTGGTACTCCAACATCTATCGTTAATTTCTATATATTATTTTACATGTGTTTGTTATTTAAGTAGTGACATTAATATTTTTACTGAAAGCTCTTTATATACTTGTCGCAGCTAAGACGATCTACGTAAAAAACTTGCCACTAAAAGTTACACGCAGAACACTAACCAGCGCGGTTAAGAAATTTGGAAATGTCAAGCACAAGAATATTCATATTCAAACCATTAGGGTTAGGCCTAACTCAAATCGATTGTCTTTCAAGTATTTTAAGATCATCTCTTTAATGCTGATAAGCATATATTATGCGTGTAGGATGGCTATCACTCTGCATTTATGGAATTCAATAATCAAAAAGCGGCAAAAGAAGCTGTTGAGGTACATGCCTTAAGTTTACAAGTCAAGTATTATTATTGAAATAATTAAACTAAGGTTCAATGCACGTCGATATATATTTATGTAGTCACCAGGGCCGTCCCATTGATTTGGGTGGCCATGTATGAAATTACGAATATGGCCCCTTAAATTACGAAAAGGAAAATTCAAAACACAATAGATATGTATAAATACTAATAGACACATATTAAATCGAAGCCTCCTCACATAATATTTAAAAAGGGCTATAAAAATTTAAGTTAGACATGTATAATTACCAATTGACATATAATAAATCGGAGGCCCCATCACAAACGGGGCCCTGTGTGGTTGCACCACTTGCACATGCTAATCGCCGCCACTAGTAGTAACATATATTTAATAAAGTTCGGCTACCTTATATGGAGAAATAGCTATCCTAGGTTTATGAATGTAGTAACCTTTGATATGTTATTCACTTAGATTTAACAGAGTTTTTTGATTTTTAATTAATGCAGGCCAGTTATATCCAATTTGATGGGTATGAAAGCGAAGTTGAGTATAAGAAAGGTGATACACAAGGTTTGTGAAGAGTATCAATTTTTTTGTGTATGTATAGGATACAAAACCAATCACTAAGTTCGGGTAAAAAATTACATTTTCAAGTCAGGAAGGCCGTGATAAGAGTACTGGTAGTAGCCATGGTAGGGTTGAGGACAATAAAAGTGGCGACAACAATGGCGAAGGCAATGGTTCAAAACCATTAGTTTAGTAGATTATTTTTCTGGATCCTTGATCAGGTTTTTCTGGAGTTTAATCTTTGTCTAATTTTGTATTGGAAAACAAGGTCTTGTGTTGTTAAGTTTTATAGAAGGGACTTGAAGCTTTTTCAGTGTGACTTAAAGGTTTGATTTGGTCTCAATTTTGAAATTTATATTGTTTAGTAATTTTGAAATTGGTTATTTTGGTCTTGTGTTGGATCCCTTCTTAAAACAACTAAACTCCTTGCAACACGTACAAATTTAATTGAATATGTGTTAATTTGGTCTTGTGTTGTTAAGTTTGGATATTTGATTTTATTATTGAGTCCTGACTCGAATTTATAACTTAATTCTTAGTTTTACTGACTGGTTCTAACTAGCTAGAAGCTTCTTGCTCGTCACTAAATTACTGAAATTATATATGAGTTATTTATAGATACTCCTTAAATACCTTACGACACAAACATGAAACTATTTTGGAAGTTGAAATCCTTTTAAAGTGTAAGTAGACTTGTTATTTTTTTTCGACATAACCCTACAACATGCAGAGAATCAAGATCGAGTCAATTTTTCAAAAAATCTCTAAAGCAGCTAATTAATTCTTAATAGATAAACTGCCCTACCTAATACTGACGATATTCCCCCAAAATTGGTAAAAAGCCAAATCAAGTACAAAAAGCAGGGACGTATGGAATAATGTATGATCAGTATCACTGAAGCGAAGATTGCAACATATAATCCCATGCAGCATACTACCCTTGACGAGCACTTATGTGTGTCGTACTCATTCAACTAGCCAGTTCAAAAGCATAATCACTCCTTTGAGCAAGCCATATTAATTTAATCTGTGTTGCAAGATCTTAAGTTGTTTTAAGCAAGGATTCAAACAGGTTAGTATTACATATATTCACCTTTGTATACTATAAATACTCTTTCGTTGCCAGAATACGATAGAATCTCAGTAGCACATACAAATTACAGTATTAATGGCATGCATCTTTAAATTTGTCGCTATTAGAAAGTTGTGCTTCTATAGTTTTCCAACTTTCGGTATGTAATTAGGTATAGTAAGCAGTGGCGGAACATTGAAGGGGCAGGGGAGGGTGTTGGCCCTCCCAAAATTTAGGCTTCTAGAACATCGTTTAAAAATATGCTAAAAGTTACACATTACTGTCGGTAATATGGAAAGAAACCATCAAATACAATTGAAAAGGTCAAAGTTACATAAACTCAAACCCTTCAAATTCGACCAAACGTGCATTTGCTTGTAAATTGTTTAAATATATATTCATTTGTTATTCTCTTAGATAAATATTCCATATGTATTTTATAATTATATTGAGTTGCTGTGAATGCTAGCAAAAGGAATTAATTGGATGAGTGCTTTGATACCTAATGATGATAGAATATCATAAGAATGTGGCATTAATCTGATGTTATCAACTACTAATAAACCTACGAAATTCTTATATCTGTTTAGTGTTCGGAAGCTTTGCCGATCATGATTCATACATATGTTTATGAATTTAAGGAAGGTTTATGAATTTAAGGAAGGTAAGTTAGCCGACGTTAACTAATATATATTATAAGTTGTATTTTGCGTAAAAAAATTTCGGCCCCCCTAACAAAAATGCCCAAGTTCTGTCACTGATAGTAAGTCACATAGCTAATAGATAAAAGCCCAATTTCCATTTACTAAATTAGCAACAAATGGGCTAATATTAAGGCCACACGAAGTCTAAATGTCTTTGTGGAAAACTAGAAGGGGGGGTTGAATAGTTTTACGTCTTTTTAATTTTATTATGAAAACTTGGTTTAGTTTTAAAACCTTGTTTGCTTTTAAAACTTTGATTCAATCTTATGTGAACTCAAATCTTGAACAATATGAACAAGTATATTTAAGTATGAACAATAATAATAATGTAAGCTAAGTATGTGAAATCAACACATGCATAATATAAACAATTCTAGCTATATACAAGAGATAAGTACGTAATCGTTTATCTTATAATCCTTAGTTATATTTTGTATGAAAACTATACTTGATCGAAATGATCAATTATATGTATGTAACCTTTTTAGTTTGATTTTAAAAACTTTGTTTTGTGAATGAAACTTTCGTTTGATCTTTAAGTAAGATCAATACTAGCACTATATGAGCAACTATATATATACGTCTACGTCTACAAATGTAATAACGATATAAGCAAGATAATAAGTAAGATATGGAAAGATCTAACCGCGAGACAAAGGATTTATAGTGGTTCGGCTACAAGGACACCTTCCTTGCCCTACTCCACTCCTCGAGTCACCTACTCGAGAGTTTTCTTCACTATGTCAACAAGCTCCTTATGGCGGAGAAACCTTACACACCAATATACACACCACTTACACACCAAAGCTTCGTCACAACGAAATCACACCTTCTTCACAACTACTTCACACCAACTAACTACACACCTATCTTCAACACACCAATAGTCTTCACTACAATCTAGTTCACGCCTATCTTCTACACACCAATAATCTTCACTACACTCTACTAGCCAATCACACTATCTATATTCCTAATCACAACTATCTACAATCAAATATTCACAACACACTACACAAAGATATATGTAGATATTCTTGATGATGCACCAACAACTTGGATGTGGAGGTCACAACAAGTTGTAATACTTCTTGTCTTGGAGGATAGAAGTATTCTTCTCTTGCACTTGAGAGGATGATGTAAGAATCACTTTGAAACAAAGGATTATGTATTTATGATCAAAGGATTTGGAGAATAGAAATGAGATCTAGAACAGAAAGTTTTGGGGTGCAAAAGGTGAGGAAAAAATCCAGGTTTAAGGTGGTATTTATAGGCAAACGTTTCTGACAGAGGAGCGTGGCCGGTCCCCTTAAAGCATGGCCGGCCCCCTTAAAATTAAGGGGGCCGCCCCTTATAATTAAGGGGGCCGCCCAACTGTAACGGCCAGAAACTTTGTCTTTTAGTGGGGAAAGTTTATTTGGTGAAAAACTAACTGATTTTGGTTAAATATTTGAAATCATATATTTAGTATGATTAAAACATTTTTCCTTATTACCAAAAGTGTTTTTTCAAAAATATATAATAAGATTATATAATTAAATAAACTTTGTATTAGTTAATTAAATACCCCTTTGATCATAAATTGCACTAAACACTTTGTTTATTCATACCTTAAGTGATTTGGATGTAAAGAGAAGTATTAATCACTAAATACTTGTTTATGTCACAAGTTTTAGTTCTATGAGTTTATATTTTGTGATAATCAAAACATAGAGATATTGATAACATGTTAATAATGTTTTTAGGCATTAATTTATGTCAACAGTCTTCGAGGTTGTTCATCAGTTCGGGTTTCGATTCTCATGGGTTATATTTAGTTTCTGAATTTTGACAATTCAAAGTTTCAAACCAAAACTGAACAACAAAATCAAACATTGGTTTTCGATTCGTTTAGTATGATCAGGTGAATGCTTTTAAACTAAAAACCTCTTTTTCAGCCAAATGACTAAACAAATAGCTATATAAGAATAGAAAAATTAACTAGGAATGAATAAACTAAGCTAATAACGGCATATACAATAAAAATGTCCAATTCTTATTTATTTTCTACATTGTTTGTTTTGTTTACTTCGTCCACAAATTCTTCGATGCATGTTTTCATTAATCAAGTATATATCATTAAGTAAACAAACACACACGTTATTGCGTCAAACACACACATAAACATTAAGACAAGTATAATCTAAATTCACTCACAAATATATATAAATATGTAATTTTGATTTATTTAGTTCTTTATATTTTACTAGCAGAGTATCCATGCTATGCAACGGAATATAAAAGTTGAAGAGTACCACTTTTTTTCAAAGCAATAATAGGAAATTTGTTGGTTGTTGAAAAAGTAACATGGCGATCGAAACATGTTACCACCTTAAAAGGATACAAAGACAGCATTCGTAAATTGAGAAAGTAGTCGATTGTTGTAGTAGAGTACCGAGTTCACCATCTCGACTCTAACATGATTATTTCTTATGATATTAACCAATGTATTCAATAATTCATCATCAATAAATGATTCAATCACATCTAAATGATCCTTCTTATACTTTAGAATATAACCGAGATTTTAATTATTAATAAGTTTATGAATTACAGAAACTTAAATATGGTTACAAACATCAACAAGGTGAACTTCTTAGGCATCCAAGAGACAATGACGGGGAATATTAATCAATTGACTATTCAATCTTTTTGGAATAGCAGTTCTTTTAATTTTGTGTGTAAGAATTCTATTGGTAAATCAAGAGGCTTTCTTGTGGTGTGGGATACATCTTGTTTCTCTTTGATCGACTCTTCGGAAGGTAACGATTTCCTTGCTCTTATTGGAAATTGGTGTAACATTGAATCTTCTTGTCTTATCATTGTTTTGTATGCTTCACAAGATTACCGATATAAGAAGAAACTTTGGAAGTATCTTTCTTGGCTAATCACTTTCCACAATACATTTTCTATTCTTTTAGGCGACTTTAATGAAGTTAGATCTGAATAAGAAGGTATGGGAACTATATTTGATCCAAGAGGAGCTACCAAATTAAATGATTTTATCTCCCTCGCGGGCCTTTGTGATCTTCCTATGGAAGGGAAAATGTTCACTCGAATGAATAACCTTGGCTCAAAACTTAGCAAAATTGATCGAGTGTTCGTTTCTAATCATGTCATTCAAAGGTGGCCCAATTCCATGTATTTGCTCTTCCAAGAGAATTTTCTGATCACACTCCTTTATTACTCAAAAATTGAACAGTGGACTACGGTCCTACACCCATTCAAGTTGCACGATTCATGGATTGACCGAAGTGACTTTCTTTCTACTGTGCAAATTTCGTGGTCTTGTGTAGTAAATGGGATGCCATTAGTAAGCTTCAGCCCATAAACACAGTACAATATATAGGAATACATAGAGTATTCTATTCCAAAAATACATAGTACAATATATAGGAATACATAGAGTATTCTAGAATCGGGCTTGAGCCCATAAACGTTATAGGCTAACACTCCCTTGCAGTTCGAGCGGCGAAATCATGAAAGCTCGGATTGGAGATTAAACGCTAATAAACAATAAAGTAAAACTAATAAATAATTGATGAAGAAGACATTCGACGGCAAGTGGAAGCACATCTTCAAGCATCAGATATAACACGCAACAAACCGGATAAACCAAAGTATCCGTACCAAACAAGGTAAACCAAAGTATCCTGACCAAATGGGATAAACCAAAGTATCTCTTACCAAATAGGATAAACCAAAGTATCCTGACAAAATGGGATAACCCAAAGGATCCCCGACAACTAAAACAAATGGGAAAACCAAAAGGTGGTTCTAAAACTTCAACCCCCAAAGAACCTTCCAAACAAACAGGGCGTGTTTTTCCTTAGAAAAACTTAAAGATATGATGGAGACAACCCAAAGTATCATGACAAAATGGGATAACCCAAAGGATCCCCGGCAACTAAAACAAACGGGAATACCATGTAAGTAGATATGATGGAGATAATTGATTTGATTGATTCTATTCCACAAATACATTATACAATATATAGGAATACATTGAGTATTCTAGAATCGGGCTTGAGCCCATAAACATTATAGGCTAACAAGAAGGTGATGAAAATTCATAAGTTTTTCATGGCATCATCAATAATAGGCATAACAGGTCAAGGATAAATGGCATCTGTATACATGGTGATTGGGTCACCGAGCCTTTGACAATCAAAAATCATATCCTTAACTTATTTAGCACTCATTTCAAGGAAGAAAATTGTTCAAGACCATAATTTACAAGTAGCCTTTTTAGGCAGCTTTCCCTGGATGATATTCAACTTCTTGACTGCTCTTTTACAACTCTTGAAATTAAAGAGGCACTATGAGATTGTGGTAGTGCCAAATCTTCGGGGCCGGATGGGTTTACTTTTAAATTTTTGAAAAAGCATTGGGATATTGTCGAACATGATGTCGTCATATGTCGAACATGATGTCGTCTCATATGACAAAAGATTTTGAAGTTTCGGCTCACATCCCTAAAAGATGTAACTCGTCTTTCATCACCCTTGTCCCAAAGGTGGAATACCCTTTAACAATTGGTGACTTTAGGCTAATTAGATTTATTGGATGTCAATATAAGTTCATAGCCAAGATTCTTGCAAAACGCCTCTCACGTATGGTATCTTTGGTTATTGGGGATGTTCAAATGGCTTTTATTAAAGGTCGGCAAATTATTGACGAACCTTTAATGGTGGATGAAATTATTGCTTGGGCTAAAAAATACAAAAAGCGGCTTTTGTTTCTTAAATTCGACTTTAAAAAAGCTTTCGTCTCCTTAAGTTGGTCTTTCCTTTTTTCTGTTCTTGATCAAATGGGGTTTAGCTCCAAATGGAGGAGGTGGATTTTGTCTTGCCTTAATTCGGCCTATGCTTCGGTCCTTGCTAACGGTTCTCCTACTAAAGAGTTCAAAATGGGGAAAGGTCGGTCTTCTTCAAGGTGATCCTATATCTCCTTTTTTAATTATCTTAACAGTTGAAGCATTTAATGTTGCTATCGTTGAAGCAACAAATAGGGATCTTTTCCATGGTGTTAAAGTGGGGAAAGACAAGTTTCATATGTCTCATCTTCAATTTGCAGATGATGCCTTAATCATAGGGGAATGATCCCTCATTAATGCCTTAAACTTGTCTAGATCCATACTTGTTTTCACCTCGCTTCTGGTCTTAAGTTAAATTTTAATAAAGTAAGCTTTTTCGGATGGCGTTCCTAATGTTGCAATATACTCCATTGCCTCCTTCATGGGGTGTCTTGCCTCCCACTTCCCTTGCATCTATCTTGGTCTTCTTATAGGTGCAAATATGTCAAGATGCAATAATTGGAAGCCTCTTGCGGATAAATTCCAAAAACGACTCTCAAAGTGGAAGTCGAAGTCACTTTCCATGGGTGGACGTGTCACTCTTATTAAATCCGTCCTCAATAGCTTGGGAGTCTACTACTTATCTGCCTTCAAGGCCCCGAAAAAGATCACTAACAAGCTTAAAAGTATTAGGAGAAAATTCTTTTGGGGTGGCAACAATGATGAAAATAAAATACCATTGATTGCTCGGGAAAAAGTCATATCACAACGTGTCAATGGTGGTCTTGGTATTGGTAGTCTTCGTATCACCAACCAAGCGTTATTAGTTAAATGGTGGTAGAGATTTTGTGTTGAGGATGAAGCTTTGTGGTGCAAGGTCATCTACTCTATACATAGGCCATTAGGTGGCCTCTTTGTTAACACCACAATAAAGTATAAATCTCGCTTATGACATCAAATAAAGACTAATATTATGCATCATTTATCCCATATATATTGCTCTTTTTATCTTATTTATATAAGATATGATACTTAATTGCTTACTTTTGTTAAATATAGTAAATAAATGAGCAATTAATGAAAGTTAAGGAAAATGACGTGATTTGGAGCTAAAACGAAGAAATCAAGCTAAGTCCACATTACAGAGACCTAATACGTCGTATTCATCACCAAGGATATGGCGTATTCATTCAAGACTTCGTAAAAAACACAAGATTGTTAAGGCACCAGTACGGCGTATCCAGAATGTCCTATACGCCATATTCACAGGCAATTCATACAAATTCTAGAATATTTTACTCGTGGGGCCTACGTAATATTGCCCGATACGCCGTATCGAGGGAGCTCGATACGTCGTATCGACCTAATTCCAGAGACTATATAAAGAAATCCAATTTTGCGAATTCTAGACAACTTTATACCACAAGACTCGGTTTCCAGATGACTTTTGAAGGCAAGAAGGTTCTGCAAACTCAATCATTGATTAGGAGAACTCTTTGTAATGTGGTTTCATCATATGATCATTCGGTTAGTGTATCGTATTCATAATGTTTCATACTCTATACTCTTTGGTTATGTTTGTTGCTGTAGTTACTGGGATTATGGCTTACACCCTTAGGTGTTAGCGATGTTTATGAAGATTATGTGTTTTTGACCTTTTTTACATCGATTACTTATTTACCTCGTTGGATATTATTTATGTGACCAACAAGTAAATGAAACACGCTAGGATTAATAGTTTTCTAAGAAAATAAAAAACAACGCATGCCTCCGTAGCATACTGGTGTTGTGATCGCTTCATAAGCGAAAGGCCGCGAGTTCAATCCTCGCCGGGGGCTTAGTTGTTATTTATTTTATTCACCCTGTAAAACCCTAAAATTCGGAAACCTAAAATTTCGTATAAATTTGAAAATTTTAAAACCTTACAATACGTTTAATTTATTTTTTTAGCTATGTCCTATATTAAAATTTCAACTAATAAAGAGACGCATTTAAAGACCTATTAAACTTATTTGACCCAAACTTAAAACTCACATTATAAATCGACCATAGTTAACCTCCAAATACCGAATCCCATTTGATAAATATTTAAAACCATTAAACCCATTTAAATTCTATTTAACTCATTTAAAACCATAATGGCTCATTCTAAAACTGACCCCATTGAAAATCTTAAATGGCCCTTTAAAAGTTACTAAATATTATAACAGTATTACTTGTTTGATGTCCTATATATAGTTATATACCGATTTTTTTTTCTGCTTCCATTCGAACACCAACCCACCTCAACTAATAACAAACCACCAATTCATGTTGCTGCAACCTTCTTGAAATTCGAATAACAACAACACACACGATATATTTTTATTTGTCCCGCTGCTGCTACTTTTAAATTGTTATTCGATCAACAAGATTTCGGTATAGCATTTTCCTGTTTTCTGCTCAACTTTTCTCCAAGGTAAATCAACCTCTTTCATTTTTCCTTCGGTTTATAACTGATTTTACTCGACCTCGCTTACTCGTATGCCGACCCTTGCAACATATTCGACACAGCCTATTTTCCTTTGATCGACCTTTATATTTTTATTTTGGCCTAATATGCTCGACCTTAGTTTCTGTCTGACGAATCGACCCTCGTTTTATTGCTTATATGCGACCCAAGTGTTTACATGTTCGGTTTAAATATTAAATTTGAAAAACGTTAAAAGATTTCATGCATGCAATTTTGTTTTCGATTTCAAAATGAAATATAGAAGTAAAAATAGTCACGTTTTATTTTTTTAACTGGGTAGCAATGAGAAAATAGGTTGTGTTTGGGTATTGGGTTCCGAAGCCCAATTATTTGGGTGTGTTTAGTTTAGGTGAACCGAAGCTACTAAATAAATGGAATGGTGAAATGTAATCAATGGATTGTATTTATTAATTTAAATTTACTTAGTATGTAATAAATAGTTTTGGTTATTAATATATCGGACTAACATGGTCTATATTATTTAGACATAATAATAATTGATATGTCTCGGTTAAATAAACTTAATGACATTGAATGTGTTTGAAACCCTAAATAGTAATATTTATTTCGACATTAATTGAATGTGTTTAGAAAATCTAAATAGAAATTATTTAACCTAACCCTGAATGGTGACATTTATTTTGTCAATAATGAGACTGTAATGGAAACCCTAAACCTAATGGCATTTAATATGTTTTAAACCCTAAGTTGTCTAAATGTAAAAACCTACTAAATATGTATAAACCCTAACTCGTGTAGATTCGTTGAAGATACGTATCGTCTATTGATTTGTCTGTTTCCGTTCAATTGCATTAAGGTACGGATACTCTACCTTTCTCTGTAAGGGTTCTGATTCTATGTACTATTGTTATTATTTGTTTCATATCGGTACTTATATTCCACCTTTTATCAGTAAAGGTTTCTCATGATTCGTATTCATTGACTTTGATTCGTTTGTTACAATATGAACCTTTGATTTTAACCATTGATATGATCCTTTTGTGATGATCCATCTGATATGATCCCATTGTTATGATCCCTTTATTTTGATCCGTTAGAATTGAACCATTGCCTAAAGTATTATCTAGTCATGGAGGTACCATGGCCATGTCATTGAGGCACCAATGGCATGACACTTTCTGTGGAGGTGTAGATTGATCCACAGCGTTCCCTTCTGTTATAAATGATTATGGTGCATATGGCCATTCTGCATATGTATAGATAGTCTTGTACTTGCATATGTATTCTGTTTTGCAGGGAGCGTATGGATGCATCCTAGGCTAAATGAATGAATGGATATTGATTGACTTAGTGATTGGTGTGTGTGTCATGCACTCCATTTCACTTCTGGTACATTGGAGCTAGCTACTCCACGTACAATAAAGGAATTGACGGTATAATGATTTGTGAAATGAAATGATTGATTGTTTGTTTTGGTACTTGAGTAAATTCTGTTACTATTCCTTTTACCATTTCTGGACTATTCTTTGATCTCCATGTACATATGACCCTTCATATTATTAATGACATTGTATCTCAGCAGGTTTTCATTGGATTGTTCGTTTATTCGTTTATGTTCAGTTACCTTTCATATAATTATATCTGTTCACTGAGCGCTAGCTCAGCCGAATTTTCTTTTCCCTGCGGCAGGTATCAAGTTGGAGGCTAGGATTGAGTGATGAGAGTAGGAGCTTTTAGTGGACCAACCCTACCTTAGTCTTCATGGATTTTTGTTTGATTATTTCAGAAGTTGGTTTTGATTGTATTTGTTTTATTAGTCCTTTTAGTCTCAAGATTTATAATTTATTGAGCTGAGTCTTCCGCTTGCGCTTTATGTTCTGAAATGACACCATAATGTTACACTTTAGACCCTTGTCGGGTTGGGGTGTTACACACCCATCCTTTTTTTTACATTTTTGTCTCAAGATGAGATTTTATACTTGTTCTCAAAGTTTTGTAATGGAAAATTTTGAATGCCGTTGTGCGACCTTCTCAATGAATTAATATCATTGACCGCATTAAAATGAATTCTATATCAAAAAACCGATAACTATACTCTTCGTGAGAAGGTCAATTTTTCATCATTTCTTTTGATCTAAATACGATAAGGGTTTTGTTAATATGTGCTCATTGAGTACATGTTTAGCTCTTTATATATAAAAGGTTTAAGTTAATTAATATCAAATTTTTATTTAATCAAGGTAATTTTAAAGTTTAATTGATGTTCACCGAATGCTTTTTCTGATTTAAAATGAAATTTTATGTTTGTTAATTGCATTATATGCGGTGTGCCCAATGGACACATATTAGGAAAACCCATTTAATAAATAGTTATTACGATGATGCCTCCTAGAATTGTATAATTAAAGTTTTGTCAAACAAGTTCTACCAATGCATTTGTTTAAATGATTAAATAAGAAGATTTTATGTTTCGAAAATACAAAATCACATTTAATTAATGTAACTTTTACTGTTTTATTAATATGAATTAAATGCAATACTTATTCAAAATAGAAAGTTTACTTTTAACTAATACTCCATCCGTCTAAAAAAAAGTTCATCTTACTATTTATGTTTGTCCCAAAATAAGTGTCCAGTTTTTATAAATGGACAGTAATTATGAATAGTTTTCGTACTTTACCCTTCTAATTACAACTTGCATTAATTACTCATTTTTTATTTCTATATTAACTATGAGGGTAAAAATGATTTTTTATCAATCAAAACTAGCATTAACGTAACACATACAGCGGAAGACTTACAAGGTTTCGGGGTGCTACGAGGATTGGTATGCATCACAAGTATAGATAACCAAGATAACAATATCGATTACATAAAAATTTCCAAGATTTGGTTTAGTAGTTTACATTTATTCAAAAGTATTCAAGATAAGGCCCAAAATAAAATATAGGATAGGTCCACAATATAATATCAGAGTTTTGGTCGATCCTTCACCCTCGCCATTTCGCTAAGCCTCTGATAGCTAGCATCCAGAAACATCATCTTTATCGCCTGAGAAAACAAGCTAAAAGTGAGCTAACGCTGGTAAGTTTATAGATTTAATCAAGAGTTCAATAGTGGATCTCATAGAAATATTTGCTATGTGTGACTAGGGTTGATATACCTGCCATTAACCATCCAACAACAACCACTCCAATAATTCGATCGAGATTGAGATCTCAGTAGGGCCCTAAGCAACTCTAGCCAGGTACCTTATATCGTTATAACACATGTGATATGAAGGATCTACACTTGATAGATCTCGAGCCAATAGATCGTTAGTCTACTAATGTAATCACCAGCAAACTAAATAGACAATCTCTGTTAGCTTATACGTGCGGAATATAAATATAAACTTGTATGCTAAACTTTGATCCTCTATGGATCGATATTATTCACTAATAATTGTTTTGAAACTCGTACGTAATACAATATCCTTGGGTTCCTTATATACTAGTGGAAACCCTAAATTCTTCTACAAGAAACGTATAAACATAATACTCTAGAAGATATTCTACATATCTTATCTATAAATAACTAACTTCTATCTACGGATTAACTATATCCGTAGTAACACTATTCTTCAGCAGGAACTATTATTCAGCAGAAACCAGTATATGCTTCCGCAGGAACCTGTCAGCAGAATCTTCAGCAGTATCTAAATACTGACTTCACTAATTCCTTACAATCCTCCCCTAATCTTGAAGTTGACATGGTTAACTCCAAGATTCTTGATAGATCTTCAAAGGCAAGAAGAAGAGGATTGAGGATGAACTTCAGCAGCAAAGAATCTTTATCAGCAGGACCTCAATGATCAGCAACAAGTTGAAAAGCACCATTCTTTGCAACAACAAATGACCAAATGTACTGATTGGTGCTAAACCGTCAACTTATATTGACCAAAGAATGGTCAACAAAGTCAAAGAGCCTAGACCAATGCTTCGGGTAATATAAGGTATCACCAGGTCGTTAAATCTCGAAAATGTGTGAATTGTGACTGAGTGTGCTTTGTGATTGGTGATTATTCACAGAAAAGGTTGGTTATGAGAATTATTTGGAAATTATTGATAGAAATAGCTTAGGAAAGCTATGTGATTGATTACGGGAATTAAGATTAAGAAAAATCGATTTAAAACCTAAAAATGTACGTTTTAATCAAAAACGTATACTGAGAAACGTGAAGGAAAGTACAACTGATGAACAGAAAGGGCTATGAGTGTGAAATTTGTATTTTTTACAATCCTACTAAATAAATAAAATTTTAAGAAAAAGAAAAATTATTTTTACACTATTTAATTATTAATTATTAATTAATTACTAATTACTTATTATTTAACTAATTATATTAATTTAAATTATTACAAATTACTAAAAAGACTTAAATAATTAAGAAAATTTTTATAAATCTACTTAACCATCATAGGGATCCTAAAAAATTATAAAAAGTTTATTTTATGTATTTTTAGACTAATTTACTAATTATTATTATAATTATTAATTAATTACCAATTAAACTAATTATATTACAAAAAATAGAAAATGAACAGTAAAAATCCTAGAAAAATTTATGAAAGTGTTTTAACTTATATAGAAGCTAGAAAAATTATAAAAATTAGGTATTACTTAATTAAATCTAATTATGCTAATTAATTCTTAATTATTATTTAATAACTAATTAAACTAAAATTAATTATAAAAACCACTAAAAGACAAAAGAAAATTCTGTAAAAATTTATAAAATTACTTTACTATAAATGAGATTTAATAAAAATATAAAAATGCTAAAGTGCTTATAAATAAGCTAAAAAGAAAATTAAAATGATAATTTCTATTAAATAAAAGCTATCACTAAAATTAAAGTTGGTTTTTTGGTTTCTTTCTTTTTCCAAACTAATTTACTACTATAAACAAAAACCTTTTACAAACACACTTTTGTTGGAGCTCAGAAATAAGCACTTGGAGTGCTTATTTGTTCAACAATTAACTTTTGTTGACTAAGAAGAGAAATAGACACAAATGGACTTATGTGGGGTTCACAATGGTTAAAACTGATACACTTGAGTTATATAAACAAAGTTGAGCAAGTTTCACTCCAATAAGCTACTTGAATAAGCCAAAAAGCTTGAATAAGCACTTGCTTATTTTGGAAACTGAGACATAAAGGGGACAACCTTTAGGGACAATTCCAGGTAGGGTCCACAGGTCCAATGGTCAAACAAAAGGTCAAAACCTCAACCCTGGTAGGAGGGGGATTGAATGGACCAAGATTTGGTCAGTGGGACCCACTGAGGTGGTCACAATGAACCACCAAAGTGGTGGTGGTGACTGGGTTGCTGGTGCACAGGGCAAGTCCTTGCCCTGCAAGTGACTTTGAGGGGTATAATTGTCCACAACAAAAATTCACAAAAATCAAACAGGTATGAAAATCACTAGTTCTACTGGTAGACTTTAATCACAAAAAGTTTCAAGACCTAAAACAATCCACAAAAATCACAATAAATCAAGCTATTTTTGGTTTTTCTGAGATGATGCACTTTTGACTTTTTTACAAAACTTGGGATTTGACTTTTATGAACTTTGGTTGCTGATTTAATGACTTCGAATGTTATGTTAAGCTATAATATGACCAATTTAAGTTATAATACAAACTTATGAAAGGATTTGGTGGGTTTTGGGTTCAAATGTCACCACAGTTAACTGTGGTGATGATTTTCCTTATGATTTTGACTTATGCAATGTTTATGACTCAGAAAATTGTTACCCTGAACCTATATCAACCCAAGTGACTAATTGAAACACAGAGTTATATTATAAAGCAACTAGAACACCACTAACAGGCTACAACCAAACAACCCTTTTGAGAACTGTTTTGAAGATTTTAGAAGCAAAATGAGATTCCAACCTAGAAAACCACTACTTACTGATTTGTTATGCTATAATAGGTGATTATGAACTAAAAAACACAGGTATAGACTGCAAATACTTAGAATCACTAATATTAGCAAAATGACAGTTAAATAAGTAAAATGAGCAATAAGCAAATCCAAAGTATAACTACCCAAACTAATAAACACAAAAAATTCAAGGCTAAGCAGATTTAAGTACATACACAGTGAAATGAAAAATGGAACCAAGAGCTTACAAAGGCTTTCCAAGTTGCAATCATGAACCAAGAACTGAGTAACTCTCCTGTTGGTTTCCACAAACCACTAATACCCAAAGCAATCCAGAATCAACCAATTTCCCAGCTCCTTCAACCTTCTTCCATCTTTTTCATTTTATTTTGATTTTTTTTTTAATTTTTTTAGTATTTATTGAAACTAAGTTTAGGAAGTTAGCACAAGCTTGTAAAGCTTCTAAAACATTGTTTTCTGAGTTTACATGAGCTTATGAATAGCTTATACACACATTAGAACCTTAAATTAACACTTGAAATATTTGAATAGAACTTGAAAATTCAAACAGAAAATAAACTTAAAACCTTTCTTTCATTGATTTAAAACTGAGTTACAAAGGAAAATTAAACATTACTAAAGCTACAATTACAATATTACACACCTTAATGCTTATATGAGCTACAATATATATATCGAGGCAAAAATAATAAAAATCTTCTCCCACATGGCTTCCACTTGTAATCTGAGTGTCCCACAAGTGTTTGCTTTGACCTCTGACCAAATCCTCACCATCCAATTGCAATTTGATCACTCCTAGCCTTTGATTGTCTTTTCCCGCCAAAAAATGAAACGGGCAATATAAGTGGGACGGGTGAGAAACATTTATTGTGGTGGTGGGGGTTGGTGTGGGTTGGTGTTATCATTAATTGTAGGGGCTAATGGAGGAGGGGGGGGGCATGTGGAGGAGACAACCTTTCCCTGGATTTGCGTTGGATGTTGGGGGGAAGAAGAAGTTGACCGGGTGTTTGACCCATGTTGACTGTTTGACCCTGCGTGGATTTTTATTAAAATGGGAAGTGGGCTGGGGATGAAGTGGGCTTGGGGATTCCTTTGGGCTTGGGGTTTGTTTGGGGTGGATTTGGTTTTGGATATAATAATAAGAAAGGGTCCGTTTGGTTTATGTTGTAACAAGGACCATTTTTGTAATTTCCTTAAACATGAGGGACTAAAATTGTAATTTTTCCCAAATTATACCAAGGACCAAAAATGCCAAGTACCAAAGTCCAAGAACCATTTTTGCATTTTTCCACTTTTCAAAATTTCCCAGGGACATATTTTGCCAAATTTGAAATCTCAGGGACCAAACATGTAATTTTGGAAAACTTATGACCCAAGTGTAATATTTTGTGATTTTTGACTTTCAAAACCTTGGGTTGACTTTTTCTTTCAAAATAAATGCATAGGGACTAATTTTGACAAGTTCTAAAACTTGGGGGACTGAAACTGCCAATATTGCAAACTTTGATCGTTTTTCCTTTGTTTTTGCACATTTTGCATTTTAAATACATAAAACACAATCCATGGGATAATTTAAGTATTTCGATAACCTTTTGATTGTTTTTGTATGTTTTGGCAGTTTAAATATGACAAAAATGATGAGTGTTTGAGCACTCATCAATCCCCCACACTAAACTATTGCAAGTCCCTAGCAATCTTTTTAGAAAACTTGATGGATTTGAAAAACTCTTTACCAAAAGCCATCACTTCTGGAGTAGCCAGATGTATCGATTCAAGTAAGAACTATGGTCCACCTGATAACCATCTGATTTTTAGCAAACCACCAGCTTTCAACGGTTTTGATTAGTCTTTACCAAGAGCCGTTTGCTCCTGGACTAGCCAACTCTTGATGGACTTAGTCAACATCTTGGTGAGCTGATTACCAATTATGGATTTTCCACTGCCTTTACCACAAGCCATAATCTTGCGGGCTAGCCAACTCATTCGCTTTATGGGATATGGCGAGTTGATTTACCATACAATTTTGGGCAAATTGCAAGCCGTCAACGGATGTGAGTTATCTTTACCAAGAGCCGTTTGCTCCTGGATTAGCCAATCCCTTTGTCGGTTAGACCTGGCGGACTGATTACCACAAAAATTTTGAAATAAAGTGAAAAAATTTTTGAAAATTTTGGCAAAAAACGGGGGTACTAGAAGATATATTTTGATAAAATTCGCTAGAATTCCCCCCCCCCCCCCACACTTAGAAATGAATATTGTCCTCAATATTCAAAGTCCCGGTTATTATGCCGACTCTTTGAATGGAAAAAACTAATATTCGAATCTAACTGTGGAAATACCATATTTCACTTTATTTCTATATATATACATTTTTCAAATAGTGGGGGGTTGGCCATTCCCCCACACTAGGTGGTACAAAGTAGAAAGAATCAGAGATACGGGTGAAAACCCGTATTGTACTATTGTTTTTGTTCATCGAGTCGCTAGCTTGACTCGATCCCCGAATTCAATTGTCCTTGGGGAAAGTTTGGAGATCCGAGACAACCATGGATGGTATGTCCTCTCCAAAGTAGTGTTTCAACCGATGTCCATTCACTTTGAAATTTGGACCGTCATTTTGAGATAATTCGACGGTGCCGTAAGGATAAACTTTAGCGATAGTGAATGGACCAGTCCATCGGGTTTTGAGCTTTCCCGAGAAGATCTTGAGTCTATAGTTGAAAAGAAGGACTCGATCACCAACGTTGAAAACGCGGTTCTTAATTTTGGAGTCATGAATCTTCTTTATCTTTTCTTTATAGATCAAAGAGTTCTCGTAAGCTTGATCAAGAGGTTCATTTAATTCATTTAGTTGAACTTTTCTATGATCACCCGCAGTTTTGAGGTCAAAATTGGCATGCTTGAGAGCCTAATAGGCTTTGTGCTCAAGCTCGATCAGAAGATGGCACGCTTTCCCGTACACAAGTTTATAAGGCATACACCAATGGGTGTTTTGTAAGCCGTACGGAAAGCCCAAAGTGCATCATCTAATTTATCCGACCACGATGCATGATTTTCACCTACGGTTCTTTCTAAAATTCTTTTAATGCCCCGATTGGAAACCTCGACTTGTCCACTTGTTTGAGGGTGGTATGCAATAGAAAGACGGTGAGTTACACCGTACTTTTGCATGACTTTGTCGAAGTTGTCATTACAGAAGTGCGTACCAAGATCACTAATAATAGCACGTGGAGTTCCGAATCGGGCAAAAAGAGCTTTTAGGAATTTCACAACTACTCGGGCATCATTTGTGGGTAGAGCTTTCGCTTCAACCCATTTTGACAAGTAGTCAACAGCCACGAGTATGTATTTGTTGCCATGAGAAGAAGGAAATGGCCCCATAAAGTCGATGCCCCAGATGTCAAAAATTTCACAAACTTGAATTGCATTCTGAGGCATTTCATTCTTTTGTGAAATATTCCCGTGACGTTGACAGGCGTCACAGGATTTGACCAATTCTTGGGCATCCTTGTAGATCGAGGGCCAATAAAAGCCGGAATCAAACACCTTTTTGGCGGTGTAGTTGGGATTGTGGTGGCCCCCCATGGGACCAGCATGGCAAGCCTTTAAATTTCAGTGGTTTCCTGACCATACACACACCGCCGGATGACTTGATCCGCGCATATTTTGAACAAGTAGGGGTCGTCTCAGAAGTAATGTTTTACATCTTTGAAAAATTTATTTTTTTGTTGGGACGACATCCCTTTCACAACGAAGTTACCCGCGAGGTAGTTTGCGAAATCGGCAAACCATGGGGTAACCGAATCTCCACGAAATGAAACCGCATTGAGGGTTTCGAGAGGAAATGTTTCATTTATTTCCTTTTTCTCGAAAGCATCTTGGTGAGGGTTTTCAAGACGGGAGAGATGATCAGCAGCTAGGTTCTCAGCTCCTTTTTTATCACGAATTATGATATCAAATTCCTGTAGGAGGAGAACCCAATGGAGGAGTCTCGGCTTTGCATCTTGTTTTGCAAAGAGGTACTTTAAAGCTGAGTGATCCGTATACACTATGCTCTTGGTCAGTATCAAGTATGGCCTGAATTTTTCGAAAGCATACACCACAGCTAATAATTCTTTTTCAGTGGTGGTGTAATGGCTTTGAGCCTCGGTCATAGTTTTGCTGGCATAGTGTATAGGCTGAAAATGTTTTATTTTTCGTTGCCCCAAGACTGCCCCTATCGCATAATCACTAGCATCACACATGAGCTCGAAGGGCAAGTCCCAATCGGGGGCAACAAGAATCGGTGCCTCGGTAAGCTTTTTCTTTAATGTTTCAAAAGCTTCGATGCACTCGGGGGAAAAGATAAAAGGAGCATCCTTTTCGAGGAGATGGGTCATAGGCCGGGCGATTTTAGAAAAATCTTGAATAAACCTACGATAGAAACGACATGACCCAAAAAGCTCCTAACACCTTTTATGGTTGTGGGATGAGGCAATTTTGCAATGACGTCCACTTTGGCTCTGTCAACCTCAATCTTGTTTTTTGAAATTTTATGGCCGAGGACAATGCCCTCTTTGACCATAAAGTGACTCTTCTCCCAATTTAGACATAACTTTGTGTCTTCACAACGTTTTAGCATGCTGTCTAAATGAGAGAGACATGATTGGAACGAATCCTTAATGACCGAAAAATCGTCCATAAAGACCTCCATAGTTTTCCCGATCATGTCGGAAAATATGGCCATCATACATCTTTGAAACATGCCTGGAGCATTACATAAGCTAAATGGCATACGTTTGTATGCAAAAGTTCCATAGGGGCACGTGAAAGTGGTCTTTTCCTGATCTTGCGGATCAATGGGAATCTGAAAGTAACCCGAGAAACCATCGAGGAAGCAATAGTACTCATTCCCCGCTAATCTCTCGAGCATCTGATCCATAAAGGGCAGAGGAAAATGATCTTTACGGGTGGCGTCATTTAACTTATGATAGTCAATGCAGACACGCCACCCCGTAACCAAACGAGTTGGAATCAACTCATTCTCCTCATTTGAAACAACTGTAGTGCCACCCATTTTTGGAACACAATGAATTGGGCTGACCCAAGGACTGTACGAGATAGGGTAAATCAATCCGGCATCAAGAAGTTTTAAAACCTCTTGTTTGATAACCTCGTGAATTTTTGGATTCACCCTTCTTTGCTGTTGGACTGCTGGTTTGAAGTCGTCCTCCATTAAAATCTTGTGAGTACAAAATTCAGGGTCAATGCCCTTGATGTCGGAGAGACGCCAAGCAATTGCTTGTTTATGAGACTTCAAAACCTTTAGTAGAGCAGCCTTTTCCTCAACACTTAAGTCTTTAGCAATTATGACGGGTAATTTATCATCACCCTCCAGAAATGCATATTCAAGATGAGGCGGCAAGTCCTTAAGTTCAACCTCAGGGAAGTCATCAGTTTTCTCAACATTTTTGACTTCCTCTTTATGAAGTGTTTGTGGTAGAACAGGAAGAGGAGAGGGATCTTCGTTTAATAACTTCTCTAGCAGGAGAATATCCCTCTCGGGGTCAATCTCTTGGTTATCGATTCCATCGGGAATCGAATCACTTTTGAGAAAGGCCTCAATTTCTTCTAAGATGAAGTCACTTCCCTCAAACGGAGTGAGGGAAGGAGAAGAATTGGCTATGATGGGATGAGAAGATTGAGTGAGGTTTTCACTCGAAAAATCATCAATGAAACCTAAAATCTCTTGAGCATACTCCTCAGCAGCAACATCGATGACATCTATTTGGTTCACCGATTCACAGTCATAATTGGAGGAGTGTCTCGAAGTTTGATTTAGGTTGAAGGTGACGACTTCCGATCCAAAACGTAATGTGATCTCATGCTCAAATACATCGATAAGAGCGCACCCAGTTCTAAGGAATCCCCTTCCAAGAATGAGAGGGACCCTAGAATCGGCATCAAAGTCAACAATCACAAAATCTGCCGGAAAATGGAACTTTCCCACTTTAACGAATACGTCCTCGGCAATGCCAAGAGGACGAGAAATCGAACGATCGGCAAGCTCTAAAGTCATGCACGTGGGAGTGAGTTCGGGGAGAGAAAGTTTCTTCCACACAGAATATGGCATCAGGTTAATGCTAGCACCTAAATCAGCTAAGGCGAAGCATTCAACCATACCCGGGAAAGTACAAGGAATGAGAAATTTCCCGGGGCCTCCAAGCTTTTCAGGAAGCTTTTTCAAGAGAACTGCTGAGCAGTGCTCATTCAAAGGAGTTCTTGCCATCTCAAAGAGTTTTTCTTTATTACTCAACAGATTTTTGATTGTCGATGCAAACTTGGGCATCAAGAGAATAGCATCCGCGAAGCTAATATCAAAGTGCAAATCTTGGAAGATTTGGAAAAATTTATCCATTTGGTGATTAGCTTTTTCACGGAGCTTTTGTTCATTGAGACGGGATGGATAAGGAATAGAAGTTTTAGATTTGTCCACTGGAGTTTCTGGTGGTTCAAAGACAACTCCAGGCTTACATCTGGTTTCTGGATTAACCTAAGGTTGGACGTGTGCTGTACTTCGTAGGCTAGGAGTTTGCACCTCGTCCTTTGTTGCCTCAGGTTCACGATCCACTACCTTTTGAGGAGAAGGAGAAGAGGTAGTAGGAATCGCGGGTTCATCATATGAAGCACCACTTCGTGTTGTGATCGCCTTAGCATCGCCCCTCGGGTTAGCGATCGTGTTGCTCGGTAAAGTAGTACCTGAGCCCGAGGGTCGATCATTTAAAGACTTCTTGATATCATAAATCTGGCTGACCAGCAACTTGTTCAACTCATCTTGGGGCTTCATGAATTGTTTTAACAACTCATCAGATGAAGGCCCGATTGGTTTAATGGCTTGATTCGGATTAGGAAGATTTTGAGCTCGATTGTTCGGATTGGGACCTTGGTTGAAATTTCCTTGGTTTTGATGATGGAAATTACCTTGATTCTGGTGATTGTTTCCATGAAAGTTCCCGGGATTGAAATTACCCTGACCTTGGTTCCGGTTAAAGTTTCCTTGATTTTGGTGTTGGAAACCTTGGTTTTGGAAACCGTGACCCTGAATGAAGTTACCTTGGTTTTGATAACCTTGGTTCACTCTATTTTGATTTTGGCCACGGTTTTGGACATTTTGGTTTTGATTAAAACCGGGAGGTCCATGATAATGGTGAGGACGATAGTTCGGGTCCATAGGAGGGCGGTATTGATTGCCTCCTTGATTTTGGGACCCGACAACAGCATGAGCTTCATATGGAGTACCATCAGTAGCTGTGCAATTGTAGTAGGCATGCGGCCCACCACAAGTCACACAGACTTCCACTTTTTTAACCTCAGCAGGGGGAGGATGTTGTGGTAATGAAACTTTCTTTGTTTTGGCGAGAATCAAAGCTTGGATCGCTTCAGCGAGCTTGTCAAGCTTAGCATCCGTGCTAGATTGACCCACAGAAGATGAAGTGGAAGGACCCGCATTGATTTGAGAAACAATCGGTTTGCTTCGTGTAGAGCGGACCTTAGACTTGTTTTCTATGATCTGTAAAGCTTCTTTTGTGGTTCTACTCAAGAAATTACCTCCCGCGGAGGCATTGAGAGAATCCTGATCAGCTTGGCTCACGCCATTGTAGAAAGTATCGAGTTGCATCAACTCTGAGAAACCATGATGTGGACACTTGCGAAGTAATTCTTTGAAACGATCCTACGCTTCACCAAAAGATTCATCGTATTTTTGAGTGAACTTGGTGATTTCGTTCTTAAGACTCGTGGTCTTGGAAGGTGGGAAGAATTCATTCACAAATTTTTTCACAAGATCTTCCCATGTCTCAATAGATCGTGGAGGTTGTTTTTCAAGCCAAATCCGGGCTTGTCCCTCCAGGGAGAATGGGAAGAGAAGAAGTTTTATTGCTTCACAAGGGACATTTTTGTACTTGATGGTCGATGTGATTTTATTGAACCATCGAATGTGAGCATGAGGATCGTCCCTCTCAAAACCATAGAATTGACTTGAGGTTACAAGATTGAGTAACCCGTTTTTGAGCTCAAAATTATCAGCCACGATGGCTGGGACAACAATGGCATCTCCGTAACCCTCGATGGGTGCTTGGAGAAGCTCACACATGGGGCGGTCTTCCGCCATGGTGACAGTGGGTGTGACAACAGTACGGATCGCAGATCCGACTGTTGGTGCAGAACATCTACGAGGTCTTCGAGGTTTTCGGACAAGCTCACGTAATGGGCTAGTGGACCTTGAAGAACGAGTGCGCATGCACTAGGGATAAAAACTTTTTGGACAATATTTTTGGTATCGTCCCGTAATCTAAAATCGTTTTTCTTTATGAATCACCTTAAAAGAAAACCGAATCAGAAAACGTTACGATATGTTTTGTTGTTTTTAATTTTTTTGGTGTTTTAACACTTTAGGAAAAGTGTTAATGACTTTTTTTTTTATGTTTTGATTTCAAAATTTACACAAGTGGTGGTATTTGTACAGTGATGATGGTGAGATCACACTAATCTCAAAAGACGCTGTAGAAACGCGCACACCTTCCCGGCAGCGGCGCCAAAAATTGATTGGTGCTAAACCGTCAACTTATATTGACCAAAGAATGGTCAACAAAGTTAAAGAGCCTAGACCAATGCTCCGGGTAATATAAGGTATCATCAGGTCGTTAAATCCAGACAAGGTGTGAATTGTGACTGAGCGTGCTTTGTGATCGGTTGATTATTCACAGAAAAGGTTGGTTATGAGAATTATTTGGAAATTATTGACAGAAATAGCTTAGGAAAGCTATGTGATTGATTACGGGAATTAAGATTAAGAAAAATCGATTTAAAACCTAAAAATGTACGTTTTAATAAAAAAACGTGAAGGAAAGTACAACTAATGAACAAAAAGGGCTATGAGTGTGAAATTTGTATTTTTTACAATCCTACTAAATAAAGAAAATTTTAAGAAAAAGAAAAATTATTCTTACACTAATTAATTATTAATTATTAATTAATTACTAATTACTTATTATTTAACTAATTATATTAATTTAAATTATTACAAATTAATAAAAAGACTTAAATAATTAAGAAATTTTTTATAAATCTACTTAACCATCATAGGGATCCTAAAAAATTATAAAAAGTTTATTTTATGTATTTTTACACTAATTTACTAATTATTATTATAATTATTAATTAATTACCAATTAAACTAATTATATTATAAAAAATAGAAAATGAACAGTAAAAATCCTAGAAAAATTTATGAAAATGTTTTAACTTATATAGAAGCTAGAAAAATTATAAAAATTAGGTATTACTTAATAAAATCTAATTATGCTAATTAATTCTTAATTATTATTTAATAGCTAATTAAACTAAAATTAATTATAAAAACCACTAAAAGACAAAAGAAAATTCTGTAAAAATTTATAAAATTACCTTACTATAAAAGAGATTTAATAAAAATATAAAAATGTTAAAGTGCTTATAAATAAGCTAAAAAGAAAATTAAAATGATAATTTCTATTAAATAGAAGCTATCACTAAAATTAAAGTTGGTTTTTTGGTTTTTTTTCTTTTTCCAAACTAATTTACTACTAAAAAAAAACTTTTACAAACACACTTTTATTGGAGCTCAGAAATAAGCACTTGGAGTGCTTATTTGTTCAACAGTTGACTTTTGTTGACTGAGAAGATAAATAGACACAAATGGACTTATGTGGGGTCCACAATGGTTAAAACTGATACACTTGAGTTATATGAACAAAGTTGAGCAAGTTTCACTCCAATAAGCTGCTTGAATAAGCCAAAAAGCTTGAATAAGCACTTGCTTATTTTGGAAACTGAGACATAAAGGGGACAACCTTTAGGGACAAGTCCAGGTAGGGTCCACAGGTCCAATGGTCAAACAAAAGGTCAAAACCTCAACCCTGGTAGGAGGGGGGTTGAATGGACCAAGATTTGGTCAGTGGGACCCACTGAGGTGGTCACAATGAACCACCAAAGTGGTGGTGGTGACTGGGTTGCTGGTGCACAGGGCAAGTCCTTGCCCTGCAAGTGACTTTGAGGGGTATAATTGTCCACAACAAAAATTCACAAAAATCAAATAGGTATGAAAATCACTAGTTCTACTGGTAGACTTTAATCACAACAAGTTTCAAGACCTAAAACAATCCACAAAAATCACAATAAATCAAGCTATTTTTGGTTTTTCTGAGATGATGCAATTTTAACTTTTTTACAAAACTTGGGATTTGACTTTTATGAACTTTGGTTGCTGATTTAATGACTTGGAATGTTATGTTAAGCTATAATATGACCAATTTAAGTTATAATACAAACTTATGAAAGGATTTGACGGGTTTTGGGTTCAAATGTCACCACAGTTAACTGTGGTGATGATTTTCCTTATGATTTTGACTACTGCAATGTTTATGACTCAGAAAATTGTTACCCTGAACCTATATCAACCCAAGTGACTAATTGAAATACAGAGTTATATTATAAAGCAACCAGAACACCACTAACAAGCTACAACCAAACACCCCTTTTGAGAACTGTTTTGAAGATTTTAGAAGCAAAATGAGATTCCAACCTAGAAAACCACTACTTACTGATTTGTTATGCTATAATAGGTGATTATGAACTAAAAAACACAGGTATAGACTGCAAATACTTAAAATCACTAATATTAGCAAAATGACAGTTAAATAAGTAAAATGAGCAACAAGCAAATCCAAAGTATAACTACCCAATATTAAGCTATAATTTAACTTAACTACAACTAATAAACACAAAAAATTCAAGGCTAAGAAGATTTAAGTACATACATAGTGAAATGAAAAATGGAACCAAGAGCTTACAAAGGCTTTCCAAGTTGCAATCATGAACCAAGAACTGAGTAACTCTCCTATTGGTTTCCACAAACCACTAATACCCAAAGCAATCCAGAATCAACCAATTTCCCAGCTCCTTCAACCTTCTTCCATCTTTTTCATTTTATTTTGATTTTTCTTAATTTTTTTAGTATTTATTGAAACTTAGTTTAGGAAGTTAGCACAAGCTTGTAACGCTTCTAAAACATTGTTTTCTGAGTTTACATGAGCTTATGAATAGCTTATACACACATTAGAACCTTAAATTAACACTTGAAATATTTGAATAGAACTTGAAAATTCAAACCGAAAATAAACTTAAAACCTTGCTTTCATTGATTTAAAACTGAGTTACAAAGGAAAATTAAAACATTACTAAAGTTACAATTACAATATTACACACCTTAATGCTCATATGAGCTACAATATATATATCGAGGCAAAAATAATAAAAATCTTCTCCCACATGGCTTCCACTTGTAATCTGAGTGTCCCACAAGTGTTTGCTTTGACCTCTGACCAAATCCTCACCATCCAATTGCAATTTGATCACTCCTAGCCTTTAATTGTCTTTTCCCGCCAAAAAATGAAACGGGCAATATAAGTGGGACGGGTGAGAAACATTTATTGTGGTGGTGGGGGTTGGTGTGGGTTGGTGTTATCATTAATTGCGGGGGGCTAATGGAGGAGGGGGGCATGTGGATGAGACAACCTTTCCCTGTATTTGCGTTGGATGTTGGGGGGAAGAAGAAGTTGACCGGGTGTTTGACCCGTGTTGACTGTTTGACCCTGCGTGGATTTTTATTAAAATGGGAAGTGGGCTGGGGATGAAGTGGGCTTGGGGATTGCTTTGGGCTTGGGGTTTGTTTGGGGTGGATTTGGTTTTGGATATAATAATAAGAAAGGGTCCGTTTGGTTTATGTTGTAACAAGGACCATTTTTGTAATTTCCCCAAACATGAGGGACTGAAATTGTAATTTTTCCCAAATTATACCAAGGACCAAAAATGCCAAGTACCAAAGTCCAAGAACCATTTTTGCATTTTTCCACTTTTCAACATTTCCCAAGGACCTATTTTGCCAAATTTGAAATCTCAAGGACCAAACATGTAATTTTGGAAAACTTATGACCCAAGTGTAATATTTTGTGATTTTTGACTTTCAAAACCTTGGGTTGACTTTTCCTTTCAAAATAAATGCATAGGGACTAATTTTGACAAGTTCTGAAACTTGGGGGACTAAAACTGCCAATATTGCAAACTTTGATCGTTTTTCCTTTGATTTTGCACATTTTGCACTTTAAACACATAAAACACAATCCCTGGGATAATTTAAGTATTTTGATAACCTTTTGATTGTTTTTGTATGTTTTGGCAGTTTAAATACGACAAAAATGATGAGTGTTTGAGCACTCATCATGTACATCAAAGCATATTAGTTTCATACTATTCTCATCACATCCAGGTGTGTTAACTCCTATGATAGGTGAATCATTGAAAATAATGGATTTGATGTCTCTTTACCAATAGCCATTACTACTGGAGTAGCCAAATGTTTCAGTTCACAAACTATGGTACACTGATGACCATATGATTTTTAGCAAATCATCAGCTATAAACGGATTTGAGATGTCTTTACCTGTAGCTGTTTACTCAGGACTAGTCAATTATTTGATGAAAAATCATCTTGGTTAACTGATTACCAAATATGGTTTTCCACTGCCTTTACCACAAGCCATACTCTTGTGGGCTAGCCAATTATTGGAAATCCATAAAGGAAAAATCCATGGTCAATTGACAACCATCCAACTCTCAGCTGTTAAGCATGAGTGAGTTGAGTACCCAGTAGTTTTTAGCAAACTATTACAGCTATCAACAGATTTGACTTGTCTTTACCAAAGCTGTACCCTTTGGACTAGCCAATTTTTTGATGGAATAGTCAACATCAGGTAAGTTGATAACCAGAGAAGGTGTTGAAATAACAAACACCAAATCCTGCAAACAACATACACAATACTATACAAATCTATTAGTGTTTTTATTATTTTATTTTTTTATTATTTTTTTTTATGATAATAAAGAAAAGAAGAAAGAAAATAAAGAAATATACAACAAGATATCATACCAATACCCAATCATTCCAGATAAGTTTCAATATGAACACCATGCTGAGTTTTCAGTTCCATCTTAACCAAAATACTCCTTTTGATAGCCCTAATCAATTGTTCAGCCATATGCATATCATTCCCAATCATATCCAGAGGAACAGTGAGTTTCACTTCCAGCAGTTGGTTCATAATACCTATGGTGATTGGATATCCTGCCCAACAATATAAGGTTTTGCCAGTAGTAGTGATGATCATATGAACATCAGGTAGAGGAAAGTATTTCCAAGTATCAACTACCCAATTCTTCTGACCTTTCCACACATGAAATCCAGTACCAGTAAAAAGATGAGAATCACAGAGAACTTGTAAATCTCCCAGCAAAAACATACCAATCCCTTCAGGTTGATGAGACTTATAATAAGTTACAACCCATCCATATAAAGAAAGAATGTCCTGCCTATCCACCATATGTAAAATTTGACTCAGAAAAGTAAATTCTTTGGTAGAACCATCTTGTCTATGAAGTACATTGACTTATCCTTGTCCAGTTGGAGAGTTAATAAGTTCCCATTTAACTATTCTCTCCCAAACAACATGATTTTCATCATCAGAATCAAAGTCAATGAAGGTACTATCCTTAGGTGATTCATCCTTAGAAGCCTTTCTCTTCTTAGCAATAGTCTTTTTCCTAGTACCAGGGGTAGAAGGAGAAGACATATCAGGTAGAGGATCATCCGAAGGCTTTTCAGTGGGAACTGGTTCTGAAACATCAGGAGAAACACTCTTTGGATCTTCAGTAGAAATAGGTTCAGTAGTAACAGACTCTGGATCATTAGGAACATCTGATGAATCAGTAGGAACAAAAGAAGATCCACCAGCATCTATATGTTCAGAAGGCTCCTCATCTGCATCAGCATGTGGTGAAGTATCAGCATCATTAGAGTCATCTACCTAAGTTAACACCGAAGGAGAATGAATATTCTCCTGAGCACCAAATGAAGACTCAGTAGATTCTTTGGGCTGGTCAACAGAAGCATCAAGCCTGATCCTCTTTGCAATAGGTTTACCCAAAAGCCTGCCACGCTTCTCTAAGACATCTGGAACATTAATACCTGAGGAATGAAAATTAGAGATGATTTTGTCATAATAGGAAGTTAGCTGAGTGTCTGAAAATCCCAAAACTTTCTTTTGAGTCCATCCGGATCCAAACATAGAACACCCTTGATTCTTGACAAAATTCCTCATATACTTTATAATCTCTCCTTTTGTCCATGGTTTGTACCTTAGCTCTTTAGATTTTCTCTCTATCTCAGCTTGCCTCTGTAGCTTAGCTCTTTCAACCATCCTTTTAGCAAAATCAGTCTCATGATAATCAACTCCAAGTACAGATTTTTCCAAATTAGGCTTAGCAGAGACATGAGAAGCCAACTGTTCCCATTGCTCAGCAGATAAGCTCTTAGCAATTTCATCTAGCTCCTTTTGTCTTTCAGCAGGTAGTGTATTAGTGATTGGAGCACCCATTCTATCTAAATCAGCTTGTATCTGTCTAGCAAGGTCCTCAGATGCCTTTATATCCAAATCCCTCTTAGTCTTTGCAGCCTCCTCTTTAGCTTGCAATTATGCTGCAAACAGTTCACTAAGCTTCTCATTAGCTAGTTCATGCTTAGTTTTCTCTCTAGAAGGAATATCTTGAGCAAACATAACAGACTTTGCTTTATCTTGCTGAGTGGAAATAGCTTCAGGAGGAACAAAAGGCTGAGTAGTAGTAGCTTGTGCTGGAGAACCATAAGGACAATCAACATGTAAATCTGCTGAGTTATCAGCAGGAACTTCCTTTGGCATTAGATCAGCTGATGTTGTCTTGTCAGATGATACCACATATTCCTTTCCAGCAACAAAGAATGTATCTGCTGATTGAGAAGCATCAGCAATAGTCTCTTCAGCAGGAACCTCACAGGTTGGTTTAGCCTCCTGAAGAGTAGCATCAGCATCTGACATGAGAATATCATCACCACTAGACACTTTAGAAGATTCAGCAGCTTTCTTTGCCAAATATTGTCTTCTACTTCTTCTGCTGAAATGAATTGTCTGCTTAGGTTACGAAACTTCAGCAACTTTGGGAGAAGAAGCATGTGTCTGTCTAGCAACTTTAGCCAAGATCTCAAGGGAATCCAAATTACCCTCCTTAGACACTTCATCAGCATCTATCACTACCTTTCTTTTCTTCTGCTGAGCAAGTTGTGCCTCCAAATCCTGAACCTTGCTTTTCAGCATCTCAATTTCACCACCAAGAGTAGATTTGGTATTTGCAAGTTCCTTTTATAGGTCATCAGTATTTTTCATATACCTACAAAGAAAATCATGTACAGATGTGAGAGTAACAGGGTCCTCTGCTCCACCAACAGATTGCTCTGTGGTAAAAGGAGCTTCATTGAACCTAGTAGGAGAAACAGACATATGTACAACATTGGGAGACTTCATCATATGGCTCTCTCACAGGACTAGGTGTAGGTAATCTAGTAATCTCAGGCTCAAGAGGTGTAGGTACTTGTGTACCAAGAGACTGAATTGTCTCTTCAACCTCAGGAGTTAGCTCATCAGGAGCAACCTGAGATGGTGATGGAACAGGACTAGGTGACAGAGGTAAAGGGGAAGGTGGAGGTTGGTCAAAAGAAACAGGTAATGGTTCAGCAGTTGTAGATTACGATCAGCGGCAACACCAGAAGATGATGGATTACCATCATCAGCAGCATTTGGAGAGGGCATATGACCAGTAGCATCACCCTCAACTGCATCATCATTGCCATGTGGCAACATAGCAACTAACAGAGGGCGATGTTCCCCGTTATAGTTATTTTGCATAGAGGCAAATAACTTAGAACCAAGACTCTTAATGGGCACATGAATTCTGTCTTCAGTGGTTATGTCTAAAATAATTTGTAGAAACCTAGGGTACATTAAAAACTTATGACTTTGCTTCTCAATATTTTCTAACATATTAGCAAAAATATACTTTGAGAAATTATAAGTTAACCCTTTAGAAAGACAGACAATACCACAACCCAATTGGGTACAGAACTAATCCCAGCCACCATACTTATTGCTTATATGATGAGGCGAAAAATGATCCGTTTTTAGGGGGTCATTTAAGCCCGAATCCGAATTTATTTGATCAAATATTGCCCTAAATCGTTCCTTTTGTGATTTTAGGTGTTTGGAGAGTGAATTCTGGAAAAGAGGCTATTTTGGACGTTTTTGGAGCATAAAGTGAAGAAAACAACAAAGTACCAAATCCAAGCTGGAATTACAAGGTGACGGCGTCAAGAATTTACTCTTGACGGCGTCAGAAAGGATGAATATTTTACCGAAGGTTGTGAAGGCGTCAGATGAAGAGATGACGGCGTCAAAATGACCAAGATTAATTTACCGAGGGTGGTGACGGCGTCACATAGGCCGTCACGATTGGATCTAGGGCGTCCGAGGAAGTATATGGCGGCGAGTTGACGGCGTCAGATTTTACTCTTGACGCCGTCAAGACGATTTTCCTATATATAGTTTTCTAGTTTTTTCATTAAAAAGAGAGAAGTTTTGGTGAAACCCTAAAGACGATTTTGGTACCTCTTTTACAGGTTTTTCAAGGGTTCCAAACCCTTGAGACCTTGCATTGTAATTGAGATAAGTATACTCTTAATTCAATCAATATGTCTATGTGTTGGTTGTCTATCTTTTGTTCTTATCTTAATTCTACTATGCTAGGCTAAATTTCCTTTGTGTTTGCTTAGATCTAATGAAACCTAGATGTTGATTATGTGTTGATTACTTGTCTATTCTTGTTTTGAATGAATGATATTATATGTTAGGCTTAAGAAAACTGGCAGATCTCCAAATGGTAACATGCTTGAACGTCTTAAGAAACATGAACCGAGGCGTACTAGGTCTTTATTGGTTGTATTTAATGCATGAGCCACTGTTTACAATCCCTATAGTTGTGCTGGGTCATGGTGTAGGAGGAGATAAGAGCTCATAGAGTTGGGGAGTTATGTATGCCACTCCACGAATGGTATTAAGGAATACAACCCGTCATTCATACAAGTGTAACAAGTAATTAACATGTAAAAGATATCTAGGGAGTAATGAAGTCTAAGTAAACACAATTTCTCCAACCACTGCTCACAACCTTAGTTTAATATTAGTTTAATTTCATTTTCATTAGTTAATTAGTTATAAAGTAGTTTTTGGGTTAGTTGATTAGCAACTAATTCCGCCCACTCCTTCAAAACCCGAGATTTTAATTGCTTTCATAAAATATAAAAACACAAAAATAATCATCTTCCATCTCTAGAACTATTAATTAGGCTTTCTAATCCTAGCGACACTATTCCTAAGCTGAACGATCAATCCCCCGGTACTTGTCACTATACTATACTACAACGATCAGGTACACTGCCTGGTGGGGGTTGTAAGCCTCGCGAGATCCCTCGAGAGGTAAAGCAAGGTGCGATTCCCACGCATCAAGTTTTTGGCGCCGCAGCCCGGGGAATAGTTATTGTCTAGGTTAGGATTTCTTTTTATTAGGTCTACTTGCTAGATTCCTTTCTAGTAAGATTTTATTTTTATTTTTTTTAGGTTTTCTTTAGTCTATCTTTTTCTTTGTGTGTTTGTTCGTAATTTCCATTGACTCTTCCGTTCACCATTATGGAGTACGCGAATCCACCATACCACCAACCACAAAGGCCATTCTACCCTATTGACATCTTGAATTTCAAACAATATCGAGATGAACCCATATATGATGCATGGACTCGTTTTAAAATTTTACTTCGAAAATTCCCTCATCATAGTTTCTCTTTATCATCCCTAACCGAAACCTTTTACTATCGTGTCAGCCAATGTGACCAAATGCGCATCGATGATTTTGCCGATGGGGGCCCTAGGGAATTAAATGATGAAGAAGCGTGGGATACCATAGAAAACTGTGCCCAATATTATTATAGAGTAGACAACCCAACAAACAACATCACAAATCAATCAAAAACAAGTTTGATGGAGCAAACAGGAAGTTTGTCTGGGGATGAATATACTCATGTTGAGATACCTAGTTGGATGGCACCTAATATCATAGTACAAAACAAACATATAGGTAATCTAGGTACAATGGAGGATGAGGTGGATAATCCAAGCCCACAAAGTACCCCACAAGTCCTACCATCATTTGAGGCACATACACCGCCCGTGACTTACCCGGAAGAAGTAGAAGAGACTATAGGAACCCCAATTGAGGTAGAACCCTTGGACCAAGCACCACCAGAGGATATAGGTTTGAACACTTGTAGTGATAACCTTACTCCTAGTTCTAGGGAAGTTCCTAGTCTTGTTGAACCGGAGCCTCAACCAAAACCATTACCTAATCTTCCATCCTTGGGTGAAGATTTAGGAATTGAAATAGGTCCCGATCCACCCATCAAACCATGTAGTCCGGGTAGTTTTACGTTAAAGGTAGTAGACCCCAAGCCTTGTAGAGAAGAAGCCAATATAGGAGTGGACCATGACCTTACATACTTACATCACCCATTCATGATTGATCATAAGAAACATTATGGGTTTAAACCGGGTCTATTAGGTCAAGATGGATTCCCAACTAGGAATCTCTCGAAGTTGTTAGAAAATGATCCCTTTCTAGGAGAAAATCTTAATCCACCCATTAACCCGATTGAATTAGGTAAGGTTATGATGATAGGAGCACACCCCTTTGAGCATATAACTCATCCACCACTCTTTCCTCACGAGGCATGTTTACACCCTAAGGGTGTGTATCGCTACTTTCACCCGCACTTAATCCTAAGTGTAGGGAAAACCTCACCTTTATCCGTGAAATAAGGGTAGAGTCAGGCTCGTGACTCGAACAAAAACAAGCGCTTCTTGGGAGGCAACCCATGTTTTGTGTGATTTTAATTGTTTGATTGTTATTTGCTTCCGTATGCATGTTTTATTTTTATTGTTGGTTGATCATGTTTCTCAATTAAAATGTGGAAATACTTTATTATGTTGTTTAGCCTAGTCTTAACTTCAACCTAAAGGTATTTTTGCAAAAGATAAGTGTAAGGGGAAACCCCAAATATGTTTTTTAAGAAACAAACCGATCATGATTCTCCACAATATTTAATGAACATGTGTATTCGTATTGTTAGAGTCAAATGCTTGTATTGAGTCATGATGTAGTTTTGCAGGATTTTCCAGGAAGTAGGACAAAGTTTTTCCAGAAATTTTCCGGAAACTTAACATAAAGATTTCTGCAGGTTCATTCTGACGGCGTCAGGCAATTGCTCTTGACGGCGTCAGGAGTCAAAAATCTGGAAATTTTACCGATTTTGTTTTTCTAACGGAGTCTTATAAGTTTTTGTGAATTATTAAGTTTTATAATCTCCAGGAAATCTGCAAACTTCATTCCACAAGCATTATATCTTATTTTGTTTTCTAGGATTTAGTAACTTATATAGGATGCCGCCGATTTTACGCGAGGTTGCCTTGTCTACTTTTGTCAGGATTTACAGGTTATTTGAGACAAGAAGATGATTTATATTCTGGAAGGGAAGCTTTGATTGTTCGTTTTCTTGGAGGAAGATTTAACCTGGCCAACCTAAAATCCATACCGAGCGAATCAGGGGAGTATTTGAATTCATTCTCTTTACTTTTAACTTTTACATTCTTTACTTGAACATTGGGGACAATGTTCATCCTAAGTGTAAGGGGAGGGTAAAAAGATGATACCTTACATATGCACTTTCGCTTGAGTTTGTTTTGTTTGATAGTAGGTGTGTAATAAAACTATGAGAAATACTTGTTAGTGCAATTTTAGCGCCAAATTTAAAATTTTTTACAACATTTAGGAGTGAAACTTTAGCCATAGCAAGCGTCTCATGGATAGGAGGTTGTATGACTAGCACATAACCGTATATTCAGAAAAATTTTCCACCCAAAAATGTGAGGTTCGCCTTTAGATTTGATAGGAAAAGCATTCATTATTGGTGCTTATGAGTGTACCGGTAGCATTTAGGTTCTAGAACTTGCGTTAGTGATGCATCCCGAGACCGCTAGTGAGACTACATTCGTGTAGTAGGATTTACTACATGATAAGAGGCATTAGGATCACCCTTGTGTTAAACCCGTATTACGATTACTTGACCATTTAAGTCATATTACTTGGCTAGTTAAGTCAACTAATTTTTCCCACACCCTTAGCGTTGTACTCATTTTTAGTACACGATACCCCTAGTACACCCCTCCGAGCCTATCTTTTCGTTTCTAACTTTAAGCAGTTTACTTAAAGGAAGAATTTGTTACACCCCACTTAAATGTACACCCAAATCGCCTTAGCCTTCCGTGTATGCGCTCATTTTTAGTGCATTATTGTTATTTATTAAACCCTAAGTTAACTTTCTAATTGATTACATGGTTGCTAAGTCGAGTCATATCCTTGTACATATTGTTTTGGGACGATTGGGACTCATGGGTAAGTACTTATTTTATGGAGTAATGGGGAAGAACAACGCTTATTACCCCCATATGTACGTTAATCTTAAAAGTGCTCCAAGTGTTTTGATTTTCTTAATTCGAGTCATCAGAATAGTTTAATGTAAAGTATGTAAAGATTCAAGTGTAAGGGGAATGCTCAAACCCCTATGATGTATTATTTTGGATGGTAGGGTAAGAGTGTATGAAAAAAAAAAAAAAAAAAAAAAAAAAAAAAAAAAAAATCGAAAAAATCAAGAAAAAGAAAAAAAAAATAGAAAAGAAAGAGAGAAAAAACATACGGACTACCATCCCGTTTTCATTCTATGTTCATTTTATGTTTTTAGTTATTTTTCATTTATTAGCTTAAGTCGAGTCTAGTCTTGGCTTAGCAACGCCATCTTGTACATGTAATTAACTAAGATTGTTAACTCGCCACCAGTGAAATCCCCTTTATCCAACAAAACCGTGTAATTCATATCCCTACACCTAACGTTATAACCCTTTAAAAAGACCTCTTTGATAGTTTATCCTAGGTGCTTACGCCATGTGGTGGAGGTTTGATCCTTTCCCAAGCCTATGGTAATCTATTTTGCTATGACAGGTAGTGAGAGATATCTTCCATTTCCATAATGTTATATTACTTTATTACACCCGAGAGATGTGAGTATCTAAACACTATTTGTGAGGTGCTTGTGTATGACCTCCGTGCTTGTCTATTGGTCTTTAGTGGAACGATTATTTGTTGTAATTACTTTTATATTAGTGTTAAATGACCCCTAACTTGTCTTTTGAGTAGAATAAAAGCTCATTTGCTTGAGGACAAGCAAATCTCAAGTGTAAGGGTATATGATGAGGCGAAAAATGATCCGTTTTTAGGGGGTCATTTAAGCCCGAATCCGAATTTATTTGATCAAATATTGCCCTAAATCGTTCCTTTTGTGATTTTAGGTGTTTGGAGAGTGAATTCTGGAAAAGAGGCTATTTTGGACGTTTTTGGAGCATAAAGTGAAGAAAACAACAAAGTACCAAATCCAAGCTGGAATTACAAGGTGACGGCGTCAAGAATTTACTCTTGACGGCGTCAGAAAGGATGAATATTTTACCGAAGGTTGTGAAGGCGTCAGATGAAGAGATGACGGCGTCAAAATGACCAAGATTAATTTACCGAGGGTGGTGACGGCGTCACATAGGCCGTCACGATTGGATCTAGGGCGTCCGAGGAAGTATATGGCGGCGAGTTGACGGCGTCAGATTTTACTCTTGACGCCGTCAGGACGATTTTCCTATATATAGTTTTCTAGTTTTTTCATTAAAAAGAGAGAAGTTTTGGTGAAACCCTAAAGACGATTTTGGTACCTCTTTTACAGGTTTTTCAAGGGTTCCAAACCCTTGAGACCTTGCATTGTAATTGAGATAAGTATACTCTTAATTCAATCAATATGTCTATGTGTTGGTTGTCTATCTTTTGTTCTTATCTTAATTCTACTATGCTAGGCTAAATTTCCTTTGTGTTTGCTTAGATCTAATGAAACCTAGATGTTGATTATGTGTTGATTACTTGTCTATTCTTGTTTTGAATGAATGATATTATATGTTAGGCTTAAGAAAACTGGCAGATCTCCAAATGGTAACATGCTTGAACGTCTTAAGAAACATGAACCGAGGCGTACTAGGTCTTTATTGGTTGTATTTAATGCATGAGCCACTGTTTACAATCCCTATAGTTGTGCTGGGTCATGGTGTAGGAGGAGATAAGAGCTCATAGAGTTGGGGAGTTATGTATGCCACTCCACGAATGGTATTAAGGAATACAACCCGTCATTCATACAAGTGTAACAAGTAATTAACATGTAAAAGATATCTAGGGAGTAATGAAGTCTAAGTAAACACAATTTCTCCAACCACTGCTCACAACCTTAGTTTAATATTAGTTTAATTTCATTTTCATTAGTTAATTAGTTATAAAGTAGTTTTTGGGTTAGTTGATTAGCAACTAATTCCGCCCACTCCTTCAAAACCCGAGATTTTAATTGCTTTCATAAAATATAAAAACACAAAAATAATCATCTTCCATCTCTAGAACTATTAATTAGGCTTTCTAATCCTAGCGACACTATTCCTAAGCTGAACGATCAATCCCCCGGTACTTGTCACTATACTATACTACAACGATCAGGTACACTGCCTGGTGGGGGTTGTAAGCCTCGCGAGATCCCTCGAGAGGTAAAGCAAGGTGCGATTCCCACGCATCATTATACATTGGAGCAGCAAATGCACTAAATACCTCCACTTGGGACAGAACTGATTCTTCAGCCACTTAGTTGTGTCAGTGCTTTGATAACTAGCTTCCCTCAACCCAGCAAGTATCTCTTCAGTGTTGGAGTGAAAAACACCATTCTCATCATCCAAATGAAGCTTTGTCCTTATCAAACTTTCAGTCACCACATACTCAGTACCATCAATATCAGCCACGATCTCTGTGTCAGATCTTTTCCAGGCAGATGCCCAAAATTGCTTCACTATAAATTCATATATCACATTTGGAGAATGTGTAAAAGCATAATGAATCTTTGAACACTATAGAAACTCCACCATTGAATCATACTCTTCATGACCCTTAGCCTTTTTCAGAATAGCAAACTTGTTATGATCTTTCTTGAATTGAAGTCTTGCCATTTGAATGATTTGCGAGAGACAGTTATGAATTATGCAAAGGAATGATGGGTGTAAATTGAGGGATGGGGGAAAATTTAGTTTTGACGAAGATATGCAAAGTAGGTTATATATGGAAGTTCCCCAATCGTGGTAAAAAATTATCGGAAAAAATTGTTGACCATATCTGACGTGTAAAGTGGATCCATCCAATTTCACAATTACCCTTCAGCAGAAATGAAAGTCAATCTGCTGATGATGGTCAATCAGTAGAAACCAATCAAGAGTAAAAATATCTTCAGTGAATATCTTGATTTTTACTGTGCCACCCAACTCGCATTAATGATCATAAAGCCTAGACTTCGCCTATTTAATAACCCCCAAATCACACTTTTCAGATATCAATTACCCCCAAATCGTATCAAAACCCTAATTTCACAATTAACCCCAATTCATCACCAAATAATGTCTTCCAAAGCTGAAATCATTGATCTAACCTCCTCCTCTTCCTCCTCTTTATCATCAGAGGATCTTCCACCCTATCCTTCTGAATTAGATGATTCAGATTATGCTAGAGAGTTGGAGAGACGATGAAATTCACTGGAAAAGGGTGAACCAAGCAATGCCCCCGTTCTTGCTGAGAGATAATATGTCTCTCCCTTCATCTTTACTTCTGATGAAGACTCTTCAGAGGATGAAGACAAAGATCCATCATTCCTTCCTCCTTCTACACCAGAGAGATCCCAACCAAGGCGAAGGAAGAGGAATCCATCTCTTCCAACATCACGGGATGTGGTGTTGGGTCTTCCTGCTCCAGGATCTGGTGCTTCGTACCATGGACACAGGGGAAAGGGCAAGAAGGCATAGGTGGTGGGTAAGGGGAAAGGGAAAATGGAGTAGTTGATGATGGGATGTTGCCAAGGACCAAAGATGTAAAACTAGGTTCTCGAGCATCTTCTTGCCTTGAACTAAAGATATAAAACTCGGTTCTTGAGCATCTTCGTCGTCATCATCATCATTCTTCCCTTTTCCATTTTTACCTTCAGCTTCTTCATCATACTGGCCATGCATATCCACCAGCCCTTTTGTAATAGATGATAGAAGCTTAGTATTAGTTTGGTAGACTTAGTGTAGGAATGTTCTTTGTATTCCACTTTGAAGTTGATTGTAAGTTGTAAATTGTTTCTTGAATGAATGAACATTTTTCCTTAATTCTCAATTCTTGTGTATTACTTCAGTAGAAGCAATGTGTTTCAGTATGATTGACTCTTCAGTAGAAACAATGCTCAGCAAACATGACCACATTCCCTAAGAAAACAACTCTTTGGTGAATTACAACTAAAGATCAACAACTTCACATAAGAACATTCTGCAAAATAGACACAGAGTAACAAACAAAACAAACAAAACTTACATAAACATTAGTAGATTAGTGTTAACAATAAGCAACAATAATATACAAAGTATACAACATCAATAACAATCCTCCTCAAAGGCATATGCCTCCCCTCAAACATAGCATTCAAGGGTTAACCATCCCAATGTGGACAACTAAGTGATTAAACCTAGGTCCATCAAAAGCTTTTGTTAATAAATCAGCTACATTATCATCAGTATGAATCTTAAGCACCTGTATTAAATGTTTTTCATTTGCATCTCTAATAAAATGGTGCCTAATTTCAATATGTTTAGTCCTTTGATGAAAAACTGGATTTTTAACAATGGAAATGGTACTTTGATTATCAATATAGATTTTAGTGTTCATAAAGTTGAACCCATAATCCAACATTTGATTCTTAATCCAGAGTACCTGACCACAACAGTTAGCAGCAGCAACATATTCTGCTTCAGTAGAAGAGGTAGCCACAATGGTTTGTTTCTTGCACTGCCAAGAAATGAGTCTTCTACCAAGAAATTGACAACCTCCTGTTGTGGATTTCCTGTCCGAATTAGCCCCAGCATAGTCACTATCACTATATGCTTCCAGCACAAATGGTGAATCCCTTAGATACCAAAGACCTAACTTAGGTTGGCCTTTGAGATACTTGAAAATCTTTTTCACAGCATTTAGGTGGGAAGTCAATGGAGTGACTTGATGTCTTGAGCAAGCACTGACAGCAAAAGTGATGTCAGGCCTTGAAGCTGTGAGATACATGAGTGATCCAATCATGGATCTATATAGATGCACATTAACAGCTTCATCTTGTTCATTTAGATTTTTCAGCTTGGGAGGTTCATATGGAGTAGTTGCAGTCCTCAAAAGTTCAAAGTTAAACTTTTTCAAAATATCTTTCACATATTTCTCCTGATGAATAAAAATCCCATCAGGTTGTTGTTTGACTTGTAGCCCCAAGAAAAATGTCAGTTCCCCCATTGCACTCATCTGAAATTCACCTTTCATCAAATCTTCAAATTCCCTGCACCATTCTTCCTTTGTGGAGCCAAAAATAATATCATCCACATACACTTGCACTAGAATAATATCCCTGGAATTTTTCTTGATGAAGAGAGTCTTGTCAATTGCTCCTCTTCTGTATCCATGTTCCAAAAGGAAGGTAGATAGCCTAGCATACCAGGCTCTTGGTGCTTGATGAAGGCCTTAGAGTGCCTTGACAACCTTGTACACCTTCTTAGGATTTTGTGGGTCTTCAAAGCCTTGTGGTTGTGTGACATAGACTTCCTCCTCAATCTTACCATAGAGGAAGGCACTTTTGACATCCATCTAATATACCACAAATCCCATGTAAGAGGCAAAGGCCAAAAATAACCTAATTGCCTCCACCCTAGCAACAGGTGCAAAAACTTCAGTATAATCAATCCCTTCTTCTTGTCTAAAACCTTGAGCCACCAATCTTGCTTTATTTCTTACCACTATACCTCTTGCATCCCTCTTGCATTTTAATATCCACTTGGTTCCAATAGCAATTTTACCTGCAAGTAGATCAACAAGGACCCAAACATCTTGATTCTTGAATTGTTGCATCTCTTCCTGCATAGCTTCAACCCAACTAGGTTCATTCAAAGCTTGTTTAATGCTTGTTGGCTCAACTTGTGACAAGAAACAAGCAAACAGACAATGCTTCTGATCTGTGTGATTGTCTCTCTTCTGATTAGACACATATGTGAAAAAGGCACATTGACCAAACAGTGTCTGCTTTATAACACTTCTGGTTAGAACCATAGCATTTGGATCACCAAGGATATTCTCTTGAGTATGAATGGTGTTGATCCTCTTAGTGGGAACAGGATTGACATCAACAGAGGTTTCAAGATTAGTCAAAGTTGGAGCAAAGTGTTCATCATAAGAAGCTGATTGAAAAATTCCAGCACTTTGTTCATGGTTGCCAAGATCTGAGGGGCTGGGGAACCTGCCAAATTGTTCTTCTAAACTAGTTGATGTAGCAGTGGAAACAGGTGTTGCAGCTGAAATGCCTTCAGGAGAATTGGCCGCAACAGCATCAACAAATTCATCAGCAAAAACAGATTTCCTGCTGACATCAATAGCAGCTTGTTTCAAGAGTGCTTTAGTGTCTTGAGCAAATTCAAGACCAAGCCTTTTAGCTTCTTCAGCAACTGCATGCTCTTGCTTTTTGAGTCTAGCAAGATCTTCTGCATAGGTTGAGTTTTCCACATCATCAGCAGTTTTGGCATCAGAGGCTTCTGTGTTAGTAGTGGGACCTACAACATGAATAGGGAGAGAAGATACAACAATAGTGGGTTCATCACATTCTGAATCACTGTCTGAGTCATCTTCCAGGGTACCTACATTGTTAGTAGGAGACACTTGTGTACCTGCAGAAGGGTTAGTTTTAAATCTTGTATACCCCAAATGATCTATCAAGTAAGCAAGGTCAAAATACCATTCATGACCTTTACCCTGAGTAATTTCATTGCCCTCCAGAAATTTCAGGTTAAGAGTCTCTTCAATTTTCTTTGCAGCCAAATTATATACCCTGTAAGCCTTGCTATGAGTTGAGTAACCAACAATGTACCCTTCAGCACCTTTTTCTTCAAATTTTCCTAAGTGATCACTTGTATTCAGAATAGTCACTTGACATCCAAAAGGTTTCAAGTATTCAATGGTAGGTTTCTTCCCTGTCAAAACTCATAAGGTGTCTTATTGTGAGGTTTAGTAATCAACACCCTATTAAGCACATAATAAGCAGTGCCAACTGCTTCAGTCCAAAACATAGTGGGAAGTTTAGAGTCAGCAAGCATAGATCTTGCAGCCTCTATCAGGGTCCTATTCTTCCTTTCTGCAACTCCATTCTGTTGTGGAGTCCTGGGATTGCTGTAGTCCCTCTTTATACCCTTTAACCCACAGAGTTCAATAAGATTGGCATTTTTGAACTATGTTCCATTGTCACACCTTATACCTTTGATCTTTTTGTTAAGTTGGTTTTCAATGAGGGCCATAAATTCTTTAAGTGTCTGAAAGGTTTGATCTTTAGTCACCAAAAAGAATGTCCAACTAAATCTACTAAAAGCATCAGTGATCACCAAACAGAAGTACTTATGATCAATACTCCTGATGGATGTTGGACCAAAAAGATCCATATGAAGCAGCTGCAAAGGTTCTGAGATTGTGCTCACAGCAGTAATAGCCTTATAAGAAGCTTTGTGTTGCTTTCCTTTGTTACATGCAACACAATTGTGTTCATTGGTGAATATCTTGGAAGGGAGTCCATGAACTAGTCCATCTTTAGCAAGCTTGTTAATTACTTTGAAGTTAACATGTGCCATCCTTCTGTGCCATTTTGTAGATTCATCCAAGGATGCTTTAGCCACCAAGCATGCTAGATCACCTTCTGGCTTGACATCATTCAAGTTGAATGTATAAAGATTATGATTTCTTGGAACCTTTAGCAATACATGACTTTCATCAGGCATTTTGAAGTCATGTGAGAGAATGAGACAGTCCTCATCAGTGAAAAACACAGGAATCTTTTTGTCACAGATTTGTGAAACTGAGAACAAATTGAAACCTTCTAGTTCCTTCACATAGTAGACATTCTCAAAATCTACCTTTGGAGTTCTAATGGTTCCTTTTCCAGTGATTCTTCCTATTCCACTTCCAAATCTCACTATGCCTCCATTGAAAGGCACAAAATTATGTAGCTTCTCCTGATTCCCAGACATGCTTCTTGAACAACCACTGTCTACAATACCTAAGTCTTTATTCAAACTAGGATGTCCCTACAACAACAAAAAATTATACAACAATATAAGTACATTGATAGACTCAAGTCTTGAAAGACTTGAGCCTGCCTTGTGGATCTTTATTATGAAGCCATGTAGATGAGTTAGATCCACCATTGTTCCTGGAACCCCTGTATACATATGGTCTATTAAATTTCCAAGAACAATCTGCTGAGGATTTTACAGCAGAATCCCAATTTGCCCTTCCCAAAAACATTGGGTCATAATATCCAGGCCAATAACCATTTTGAAAATAAGTATGATTAAATCCAGACAATGGTCTAGACACATATCTATTCCTATCAGCATATCTATCAGCAGAAACAGATCCACCAGCAGGAACAGACCTTTCAGCAGAAACTGAGTTGGTTCTGCTAGTGGTGTAGGGTGCATGTGGAACATTGGTCCACTTTGGTCTAGGTCTATTATGAACATCAGAAACACCCATCCTCTTTTCATGAAAATCACAATCCTTAATCAAATGCAATTTACTACCATAAACAAAACACTTCTTCTTTCTAGAAGATTTATTAAAACCAGAAGATGTCTTATTAAATACAAAATTATTCAAACAACCACCAGAAATAGAATTGTTTTGTAATGACTGAAAGGAATTGTTATTAAAAGAAGTAAATAATTAGTCTTCAGAAGAGGCTGTCTTTGAAATCACTTCATCAGCAGCAACTTCAGAGTCCATAGACTTGTAAGATGACTTGACAGATGACTTTGATAAGGACTTGGGTGAGTCTGACTTGGTTTTGGACTCACAGCTGGCATAACTAGAGGTCTCTGAGGTTTTGTCCCTGTAAAAACAAGAGACACATTCATTAGAATCACTAGAGATACTTCTAGAGTCAGTGGAGTCATTGATCCTAATGCCAGTTTGAGTCTGTGATTCAAGTAAGTCCAAATTATGGGATGTGGGCTTAGGGGTTCCTATGGTAGTGGGAGAGTCAGAGTTGTTAGTTTTACAAGTAAGGTTTGGCAAGTCATTAGACTTTTTGCCATACAAATAGTGTGAACCATCAAAGTCAGAGGTTTTGGAGGTGGGCATGAATTCACATCTAATTAGTCCTGGTACAGCATGCATCTCACCTTCCTTTAAAAATTTTACAAGTGTAGTGTTATTTTTACTTTTCTTATCTAAACAATGATTTGCCTCTACACCTACATATTTCTGAAAACCTAAACCAAAATCAGATGTTACAGACTGACTTCTATAGAGAAAACTAGCTAATTTATCACCTGAAATTAGCCATTCTTTATACCTAGTAACTTCCTTATCCAACTTATCTTGCAAAACATCTTTCTCAGACTCAATTCTAGATTTTTCTTTTTCAGTAAATTTTAACTCATTGGTAGTTACCTCTAAATCTCTTTTTAATACTCTTATCTTTTCCTCATAAGCTAACTGATTTTGTTGAAACCACACTTTCTGTTTTTCTAACGTTTTAACAGCTTCTTTATAAGCTTGAGCTTCAATAAAGCTAGTATTATATTTTGGTTCCATATCATCATAAGCTGCTTTAAGAGTATTATATTTAATGTCACACCCAAAAACACAATTAGTTACCTGAGGAGATATTCCCATGAAGGCAAAGTCAGCATCACAGCTAGCCACGCAGGAGATTTGTTGAGGAGAGTTGCTTGTTGCATCTTCAGATTCATGCTCGTTCCAGTCAACACAAGCATCTACAGCAGTGACCAAAGCCTTTGATTCTCCAGCCTCCACCTCCTTCTTCCTGTAAGCAGAATATCTGGTACTATCTTCACTCTTCTTGCTCTTGCATTCTCGTGCAAAATGGCCAATCTCCCCACATGCATAGCACTTCACTTTTCTTCTGTCAAAACGAGCTGCATCTCTTCCATTAACTTGGAGCTTTCTGCCAACCTTTTGCTCAAATCTTCTGACTTTAAGGGACAACATAGCCATTTGCCACTTTAAGTCCAACTCTTCCATTGCAAGTTCATCAATTTGCTCAAAGTCCTCATAAGCTATTTGTTGCTGTTGATCAACTTCAGCAACAAATGAGTGAAGTACATCTTCCATAACATTGCTAACCTTTGGATGATTCTTTGGACTAGCATTTGTGAAGGACAATGTTGTAGTACAAGGACTTGCACTGGGAGAGTGTGGCATATAGTTTGAATTACTGCTGATGAATGCAGAGTGTGAAGGAGGTGCTGCATAAGTGGAGTGACCCTTGATGTCAAGTTCCAAGGCTCTGAGCTTGTTGTACAAGTCATCAAACGAGAGATACTCCAAGCCTCCTTTGGTTTTCAAAGATATGTTGACCTGAGACCATGAGGGAGGTAAGGCTCTGAGAAACCTGGAGTTAACCTCCTCATTGTCAGGTCTGGATAGAAGTTGATTCAAATGACTTAGAATCTTCTGAAACCGATCATAGCCTTTGTGAATGCCCTCCTCTTCAGTAATTCTGAATTCCTGAAATTCTTGCTTCAACATAGACTTTCTCATCCTTTTAGATTCTTCATTGCCCCCGAATCTAGTTTTGATTGCCATCCAAGGTTCTTTGGGATCAGTCAGGTGATGAAAATCTCCTATGTGATCATCAGGAATTGCTTGAAGCAGAATAGTTCTTGCTTTGTTCTCCCTTTGTACAACAAGGATCTCTTCAGCAGATGTTGGAGGCAAAATAGTCATATTACCCTGTGAATCTTTTCCTTGCTTCCTAGGACTGCACCCAGTCAATACCACATTCCATAGGTTGAAATCGACACTGGCAATCCAGTTATGCATCTTCATGGCCCAAATCTCATACTCATCCTTCCTGAGATATGGAAACTTGGCGTTGCTGTTAGAGAAGGCAACCTGTTGGAGTTGTTGAGTGAGGGCGTGGGTGATTGTAAGAGTGACATCAGTAGCATCTTGATTGGCTCCAAACGGTCAACCTAAATTGACCAGGGATGGTCAACAAGGTCAAACTGCCTAGAATCAATCTCCGTGGAATACAGTGTTTCCCCGGGTCGTTATGTCCTGACGAGGTGTGATGGTAATCGAAACGGGTTTGTGATCGAGTGAATTTGGACGGAAAAGGGTTTGAGATTGATTTAATCAAGGAATCTACAAAGGAATAGCTTAAATAAGCTAAATAAACTAGACTTGAAATTAGGAAAAACCAAAAACGTTTAAAACTTAAAACGCATACGTTCACGTTTTAAATAACGCGAGCGTACAAAATAAAAAGTAAAAACTGAAATCTGAAAACACCCAGGGGGTGAAAATGACTTTTTTACAAACTAAAAGATAAAACAAAATTTTTAGAAAAAGAAAATAAATTTTTACACTAATTGATTATTTATTATTAATTAATTACTATTTAATACTAATTATTAATATTTAAAATACTTAAATACAATATAATATTAATTAAATACTAGAAAAATGAAAATAAAATTTCTAAAATTATAAAATAACTAAAAACTAATTTTAAAATTAAAAATAAGTATTTTTGTCTTTTTGTGAATTTTATATTAATTAATTACTAATTAATTATTAATTACCTAATTAAACTATTTTAAATTATAAAAATTAGCAAATGAACAGTAAAAATTACAAGAAAATTTCTAAAATTATTTTACAACATATAAAAGCTAGGAAAAATATAAAAACTAGGTCTTGCTTAATAAAAACTAATTATGCTATTTAAAACTTAATTATTAATTAATTATAAATAAAACTAAGATTAATTCTAATAAATACTAAATGATAAAATAAAAATCTGAGAAAATTATTTAAATTACTTTAACTTAAAAGGAAATTAATAAAAATATAAAAACACCAAGTACTTAATAAAAATCTAAAAATGAAAATTAAAATTTAAATAAAATTAAATAGAAACTATCACTTGAAATTCAAACTTGATTTTTGGGAATTTTCTTTTGGAAAATTATTTTACACCAAAAAAAACAAACTTTTGTAAAAACAACTTTTTTTGTAAACTAAAAATAAGCAATATGGAAAGAAATAAGCCAAATAGTTGACTTTTGTTGACCAAGGGGGAAAATAAGCTCAAACCAGCTTGTGTGGGGTCCACTAGGGATGATTCTGATTACAATTGGTTAAGTGAACATGTTTAAGCAATAAAAAGCACATGGGTACCACAGAATAAGCAGATAAGACCTAATTAAGCACCTTGATTCTTGTGACTTAACTGAAAATGAGACAGAGTTGGGGGTAATTCCAAGTGGGTCCTAGGGGTTCCCAGGTCAAACCAATGGTCAAGGGGTGAAGTATGGTAGGAGGGGGGTTGAAGGGAACAAAGTTTGTGGCTTGTGGACCACTGTTGTGGCCAGAAAACCACCACCAAGTGGTGGTGTTGGGGCTGTGGTCTGTGCAGCAGGGGATGCACCTCCCCTGCAGGTGTCTTTGGAGCTAAGTGGGGCCCAGCAGGAAATTCACAAAAATATAGAAATACTAGGACTCAAAATATGAGCTGGTAGACTACAAATGGAAACAAATTTCAATCCATGAAATCAAGCACAAAATTCAAAACAATTACTTGAACTTTTGAAATTTTCTGCCAAAGTAAAATTTTGACTTTTTGAGTTTCTTAACTATTTTGACTTTGATGAGATTTAAACCTATTTTAATGACTGATTATGTTATAATTGGCTAAATGGAAATGAAATTGAGCTATGATTACCATTAATGAACCATTATGCAAGTTTATGGAACCATATTCCTAACAGTGAACAATCTATTGAGCTAAAACAAAGATTTTGACTTTTTCTACGAACATGACCAAACCAAAGGTTGAATTGCAGTAGATTAGGCCTAAGGATGATGAACAATGAAAACTTAACCTATTATAGTAACTACAACCTAGCTTAACAGCTTAATCCAAACACCCCTAATAAAATTGTTTTGACATTTTTGCAAAGGATCTGAGTGATTTAAGCATTGAAAGTAGCAGCCAAGGTTTATTCAAGAATTAACATGACAATTGCAATAAAGAAGAACAAAAAAAACATGAACCTAGCAGATAAACAAATCACAATTAGCAAGTGTGTTCCATGATGACAGTTAAATGAGAGATCAAAATAAAACATACAACGACTAAACTACCCATTCTGATGAGCTACAAGAGGCTTAAATGAGCAAATGAAAATACTAGATTAACACAAATAAGCAGGGATCAAGCTTAGCTATAGTAACTGCTAAGGATTGGAAAGGAAAGTCTTACATTGGTCCTATGCTCAACAAATGATACCAAACCAGTACACCACACAAACTTACACTCCCCTTGGAGTTCTAACCCATGAAACCATCCACAATCCACAGCTTTCTTCTTCTCTCTCTTTTTTTTTTTTTTTTTTTTTTTTTTTTTTTTTTTTTTTTGATTTGATTTTTCAACTACTTTTTTGAATTTTTGAGTTTTTGAATGAAAATGAGCAACATCGAGAAATTAAGGCTTGAATAAGTTAAACTAACTTATGGTGACTTAATGGAACAGAGAACAAGCATTTTTAACAACTATTAAGTAAAAGTGAAATTTTGAGTATTTCAAATGAAAACTGAATTCTGGACTTTATATTCAATAACTTCAATCAAACACTGAATTTAAATTAAGAAGTACACTGGAAAATGAGAGTTACATTAACTTGACAATAAGAATTATACTAAAATTACATTAGTGACATCAAATCTAAACTACGACTACTAAAAAACACTAACTGGTTCTTCTTCCTTTCTTTTTCCATTTATATGGGACTTCTAGGGTTTCTTCACTTCTTTGGCTTCTTCCCATCTCCATCTGAGGCCATTGGATTGGTCAAAGATGATTTTGGCCGTTTGATTGGTTTAGGCGGGAAAAGTTGGGGAAGCACTTTGGCTGTTAGCTTCTTGGCAAGGGGGTGTGTTTTGGATTTAAGTGTTTGGAAGGGTAGTGTAGGGGTAGGGTTATTGAGTGTTGAGTGTTGGCAGAGGAGGGGGTTGGAGTGATGATGGGTTTTGCAGGCTAGGAGGCAAGTTGGGAGGTTAGGGGTGGTCAACGAAGGGGGTTGACTTGGGGGATAATAAAAAATGGGGTGGGGTGTTTTGGATGTTGGGCTTGGTGGGCTTATGATATTAAAAGGGGTGTGTGTTGGATCAGGTTTTTGGAATTGGGTTTGTTTTTGGATTTGGTAATAATACAAAGGTCCAAATGGTTTATAATTTATGCACTAGGGACCATAAGTGTACAAACTGAATTTTAAGGGACCAATTCTGCCAACTACTCCAATATTATTCCAAGGGTTGTTTTTGCCAAGCTAAATAACCCAGGGACCACTTTTGTAATTTTCCACAACTCCAGGGACCACAACTGCCAAATTTGAAATCTCAAGGACTAAACTGTAAATTCTCCAAATTATCACCCAAGGATCATTCCTGCCACATATGAATAGAACAAGGACCAAAAATTATTTTTCACAAAGTTTTTACATCCCAAGGACCATTTTTGTCAATTTGCAAAGTTGAGGGACTAAACTTGCAATTTTTTGAAAATTTCACCCAAGTGTTATTTTTGATAACTTTTTATTTTAAAAGGACTTGGGTTGACTTTTCTTGCAAAATAAATGCTTAGGGACTAGTTTTGTCATTTTATGAAAGTTGGGGGACTGAAACTGCCAATTTTGCAAACTTTGTACGTTTTTCATCTTTTTTTGCTCATTTTGCATCTAAAACATATAGAACACAATTTTGAAATATTTTTAGTATTTTGATGCATTTCTGAGTGTTTTTGTATGTTTTGCAGTTCATATTTGACCAAAAATGATGAGTGTTTGAGCACTCATCACATCTTCATCAACCATTGTTACTGAGTGAAAAAGGTATTTGATTGTGAGTTAGATTACAGAGATTATCTCGTGGCTCTGATACCACTTGTAGGATCTACACTTGATAGATCTCGAGCCAATAGATCGTTAGTCTACTAATGTAATCACTAGCAAACTAAATAGACAATCTCTGTTAGCTTATACTTATTGCGGAATATAAATATAAACTTGTATGCTAAACTTTGATCCTCTATGGATCGATATTATTCACTAATAATTGTTTTGAAACTCGTACGTAATACAATATCCTTGGGTTCCTTATATACTAGTGGAAACCCTAAATTCTTCTACAAGAAACGTATAAACATAATACTCTAGAAGATATTCTACATTTCTTATCTAAAAATAACTAACTTCTATCTACGGATTAACTACATCCGTAGTAACACTATTCTTCAGCAGGAACTATTCTTCAGCAGAAACCAGTATATGCTTCCGCAGGAACCTGTCAACAGAATCTTCAACAGTATCTAAATACTGACTTCACTAATTCCTTACATGATACGTTGCTACCCTGGTCTAGGCCGGAGTAGACATCTTATTCTTAGCTAGGAGTTCAGCAAGGGATTGCCTTCCTAGTTTAAGTCAACATCTACCGCATTATCTAACCTTATCTAGTCCACACGCAATAACAAATCAAAAGTAGTTGCAGATCCATTAAAACAGTTTGCATGTTTTCTCACCCCAATTTGTATAAGACATAAATATGAGTAAAAAGTGGGGCTATAAACTCACCTTAGTCCAGCAAAGCACAATCACAAAATAACAGAAGCAGATAATAATCCAATCAGAAGTAAGCAATAAGTAGCCAGAAAGCCTCAGCAACTACGGACTCGGCACGACCTAATCATATGAAACTTGCCTTAATGTTTATTCGTAGCAATCGTACCTTAATCTACCCCAAGTATATTCCATTTTACTTTCCCAAATCGTTATCGCGACAATTGTTTCTTAATGTTTGGTATCGTCGGGTGTGTGTGTGTGTGTTAGAGACCCAGTCTCGAGTCGAGTGAACTCACGCCAAGATTACAATCAAGATATATTGATCCACATAAATTCATATAGCCAAATAATTGCAATAATAAACTAGTTTGATTCTATATCTACGCTAAGGTCAAATGATATGACCTTAAGATTCGGTAAGTCCTCGTATGAAGGGTCAATTATTTATCAAATTCGTAAACTTGATAAGTTTAACCAGTCTTCCGTTTACTTATTGATTCCAAAGTTATATCGTCCATTAATAGTCATAGGATACATTTCTCATTAATATTGCCGCCCAATACACTTGTCGGGCCCCTATTGGGTTCATCACTCCAATAGGTCCAATAACCGTATTAGTTTGAGTGTTTGACCATATTAATGTTAAACCAATCCGTAACTTAACATTTGTTAGGTGTAATCATATTTCCTAGTTCTGCGTGCACTCGAAACATTTAATAATTCATTTCTATTAAATATTTATTCTTAAAAACCTTAATGTTTTATTTCCGAAAAGTATTTCTAATGAGGCGAAAAGTGTACCGCTTTTAAGGGGTCATTTAAGCCCGAATTCGTGATTATTTGATCAATTACTACCCTAAATCGTTCCTTTTGTCATTTTAGGTTCTTTTGAGGAGAAATCTGGAAAAGGAAGCATTTTGGACGTTTTTGGAGCATAAAAGTGAAGAAAACGGCAAAGTCCCAAAATCCTTGCTGGGAACAGTACCTGACGACGTCAAGGCTTCATACATGACGGCGTCAAGAGTGATAAAAGAGGTGGAAGTGGATATTATAACATGACAGCCCAGAACATTTTCAATGTAATTGGCCTGACGGCGTCACCAAGGCCGTCAGGATTGATTTACACATGACGGCCCAAAGTATATTTCTACATGAAGGCGTCAAGACTGGATCTAGGCAATACGAATCTTAACTTGGCGGCGAGTTGACGGCGTCAGAAGCTAATACATGATGCCGTCAGGATGTTATATATATATATATATATATATATATATATATATATATATATATATATATATATATATATATATATATATATATATATATTTCCAATTTTTCATTGTAAAGTGTGGAACAAAGTGTGGAACATTAGAAGCATAAACCCTAGGTCGAATTTTCTTCACATTGCAGGGGTTTCAAACCCTTCTTTCTTCCATGTTTGAATAAATATAAGTCTTCCAATAATCATTCAATATGTCTATGTGTTGTTTGATTCTATCTTATGCTTGTCTTTCTTTTAACATGTTAGGCTAGGTTTTTATTGTGTTTGCTTAGATGTAGTGAAACCTATATGTTGATTATTGGTTGATTGTTTGTTTATAATTGTTGTGGATGATTGTACTCGATGTTAGGCTTAAGAAAACTGGCAGACTTCCATTGGTAACTTGCTTGAACGTAAGAAACATGATCGGAGGTGTACTACGATTTTTGGTTGTATTTAATGCATAAGTGAATTCTAATGATCCCACGTTAGGAGCTTTTAGTCGGCTCGACATAGGAGTGAAGTAGGATCTTATAGAGTTAGGGAATATTGTACACGACCCTACGACTAGTATTAAGGAATATAACCCGTCATCCATGCAATTGTAACAAGCTAATCAACCGGTAAGAGATATCTAGGGAGTAATCAAATCTAAGTAAACACATCTTTTCTCATTATTGTTTCCACCACATTAGTTTAATTTCGTTTAATTTTATTTTATTTTGATTGCATCTTAGTTAATTGGGTTAGTTGACTAGCAACTAATTCCGCCCACTCCTTCAAAGCCCGAGATTTTACTTGCCTTCATAAATATAAAAAATACAAAAAGAATCATCCCTCACCTCTAGACCTAGTTTAGTAGGCTTTCTAATCCTAGCGACACTATTCCTGAGTTGATCGATCAATCCCCCGGTACTTGTCACTATACTATACTACAACGATCAGGTACACTGCCTGGCGGGGATTGCAAGCTTCTCAAGATCCCTTGAAAGGTAAAACCTATTGCGAGGGCGCAATCCCCTGTATCAATTTCCTTTTTGTCGAAAACATTTCCTATTTTTTCAATATAATAAAGTTCCCGTTAAATATTAATTCACTTTAAATTGGTAAATTAGGGTGGTGGCAGTGGTGCGGTTAAAGCCGCGGTATGTAGCCATGCCGAGCGGGTAAACCGCCGCCTCCTCCTCAGCATGGCTGCGGTTAAGGGGTTTGCGGCAATAATTACCCAATCGGTATCGCTAGGCACGAAGCAAATATAGTTGTTGGTACTTTAATTGCATCCCCATTTTCAAAATAAATTTGGCCGTTGGCCATTTAAAAAAAAATCTTTATAAATTCACTTCATTTCACACAAATAATTCACACATTTCAAACAAACAATTCACATATTTTCACACAAACAATGTATTCATTCGACGAGATATGTATTCCGGCCGATGATTCTTCCGACCTATGGTTATCCGGTAGTATATACGAAACGTATTTGGCCGCGCGCGATGCCATTGAAGACACGGCAAGCTCTACCGAAACTCGGGAGAGTGTCACCCGTTTTCGTGAAAAAGCTTTACAAACTCTAATGAATGACTATTTCGTCGAACGACCAAAATTTTCTGACAATACATTTCGTGATAGGTTTCATATGGATAAAAGCTTGTATTTAAAAATTGTTGGTGATGTTGAAGCGAGATTTGAATGGTTTCAAGAGGGGCAAGATGCGAGGGGAAAAAAAAAGCTTCACGACGCCACAAAAATGCACATCTGCCATTCGGTAACTCGCAACGGGTGAACCTCCGGATAGATTTGATGACTATTTAAACATGGCACGAAGAACGTCAGGTTATTAATTTTTTTTTTAAGTTTTTGGTATTATTTTTTTTTAATTTTTCGTTATTATTATTTTATTTTTAAATTGTCGTTATTAACATTTTTTGAGGTTTTTTTTTTTTTTTTTTTTTTTTTTTTTTTTTTTTTTAACAGTTTTCGGTGTGTGTATATATATATATATATATATATATATATATATATATATATATATATATATATATATATATTGAATTATATGGTCGAGAGTTCTTACCTAGGCCGACATCTCATGACATTGCACGATTATTCGAGTTTCATGAAGGCCAACATCACATGCCTGGAATGCTTGGTAGCATTGATTGTACACATTTAGTTTGGCGAAATTGTCCTAAACATTTGAAAGGCCAATATAAGCGAGGTGATCACGAATACCCGACTATTATGCTTGAAACGACGACTTCATATGATTTGTGGATTTGGCATTCGTTTTTTGGTCCTCCAGGTTCAAACAACGATATCAATGTTGTGAATCAGTCTCCATTGTATCTTACGGAGCGAAATGGAACGGCGCCAAATAGTTCATTTCATGTAAATGGACGGCTTTACAAACGTGGATATTATCTAACTGATGGAATCTATCCTACGTATTCAACGTTTGTTAAAGCGTATAAGTATCCCACTGATCTGAAGGAAAAGAAATTCAAGAAGCAACAAGAGTCTGCAAGAAAAGATGTTGAGCGAGATTTTGGTCATCTTAAGTCAAAATGGATGATTCGCAGTCGTCCTCTCCGGGCTATGACGGTCGCAAAGATTCGACAACTCGTTTATACGTGTATCATATTGCACAATATGATTTTAAAAGCCGATGAGGTGGCAATATCACCGGTTCATCTAACGGATCAGCCGGTCGCGCTAGTTTATTAAGATATTGTACTACAAGAGTTACTTGACGAAGATATCCATACCCGTCTCCGATAAGATCTTACGGAGCACTTAGACGCTCAATACTTACCACAACTCGATGATTAGTTATTTTTTTTAAGTATTTATGTAATTTTCTTTTAATTATATTTTTTTAAAAGTATTATGTAATTTTCTTTTAATATTAATGAAATATTATGTTTTTATTGAATTGTTTAATATAATTTATGAATTTAAAAAATAAAAAAAATAAAGTTAGGTGAGGTATGGAACATGGTTGCCACTAAAAAAGTATGGTGAAGTATGGTTAAGGTATGAAATGCGGTGTAATGTTATTATTGGTGGGTGGTGAGATATAAGTTTTTTTTTAAGCATGGTTGCCACCAGTCCACCACCCTTAATATTTATCGTTAACTTTATTATTTATATATATACAACTTATTACTATATATATATATATATATATATATATATATATATATATATATATATATATATATATATATATATATATATATATATATATATATATATATATATATATATAGGGGAAGGATAATGTGAGAACTTTCTTAAAGTTGTAAAAATGAGAACTATTCTAAAATACCATTAAAACATTGATACATAACCATTTTAGCAAAGATGCACCAAAATATTATATATTAATACAAGTTAACATTAAATCGACTAATAACCAACTCATACATGAAAAACGGATTACTGAGACACAATTAAATTTTTGATACATATACATTAAAATCTCAAAAAATTAATTTCTTATACATAAATTGATATACCTAATACACAACAACCAATAAAAACTTGATCACAATACTAAACCTTGATACACATTACACGTTAAATCAAAGTGTATCACTTAGTTTACGTCAATTTTCATAAGAAAACCCATCAAATCTTTAACAATTTTAGTTGTAATTAATTATGTTTTTATTTTCTTTTAAGTTGAGTGTCATTTGTGAGATTTTGGCGGTTCTCATTTTTACAACTTTAAGAAAGTTCTCATTTGATCTCAATTCTATATATATATATATATATATATATATATATATATATATATATATATATATATATATATATATATATATATATATACACACACACACACACACTTTTACAAATATATACAAGTTTGTGTCTATTTAATTTGTTTCGCTAATTATTATTTGTTTCGAGTTCACGAGTCCGAGTCATCACTCTCGAACTATATTTCTAAGTTAATAATGAATATTGTCTGAATAAGTCTAAATCCATGTTATGGTGTTGTCGGGCCAACCAAGACTAAAAAGTCAAGGTAACACCGACTTTGCACAAAGCTCACAATAATAAACATGTAAGTCAAAACAATCTCAACGTCCTCAATCAAAACTCCCACATATCATGGCCGTCTACAGCTCACGTCTATCCTAACTCCGTCAACTAATAATTTTGTCATAACCACCATTTTATCACTTTAATCAAAACAACCTTAATCGATCTTAGCCGAGACCCTAGTGGTCTCAGCTTGTTCACACAGCTACCAATCAATAAACAACCCCAAATCCTAACTCCTAACCACGACTACACATCAAACAACACTCCAATCATATCCAAATTCGAACCAAAAATAATCAACACATCAACAAGAATTTATGAACATCAAAGATACCAACTCAACATGAAAAATAAAACAAAATCACACAAATATCGTGAGTACAACTCACGGCTTGGCTTTGACCGTGACACAAACACACCCAAAACATTGATACCATTAAGTTTTTAATCATTTTTATCAAGTAAAAATGTAACCCATTTGATTCGAGCCCAAATGGTAGCAATACTCACGAGTTGACTCATAAACGAGTCAAACCCACGCGTAAAAACACATTTCTTACCTTGTAACAACTAGATCTATTAATGATATTGTTATTAATGGTGGTGAGGGTGGTTGTACGTGGCTGTGAGTGAACAAAAAGGAGGTTGGGTGGTTTTGTTTTGGCGCGTGTGGTACGGTAGCTAGAAAAGGAGGTGATGAGGTTTGTTTTGGTGGTGACGGTATGTGGTGGAGTTGGGTGGTGCAACCGGAATTTGACCGCCAATGTGGCCGGTTATTTTAGGTGTTGTGAGTGACGACTGGAACAAGGGAAGGGAGGAGAAATGCTACTAAGGGGCTGTTTGATAAAAAAATCTGATTTAGTGCTAAATGAATCAAAGCTGCTGAATGATTCCCAGATGCTAAGTGATGCGTGGGAATTGCACCAGGCTTTACCTCTCGAGGGATCTCGAGAAGCTTACAACCCCCACCAGGCAGTATACCTGATCGTTGTAGTATAGTATAGTGACAAGTACCGGGGGATTGATCGTTCAACTCAGGAATAGTGTCGCTAAGATTAGAAAGCCTAAAAACTAGGTCTAGAGGTGAGGGATGATTCTTTTTGTATATTTATATTTTAATGAAAGCAAGTAAAATCTCTGGTTTTGGAAGAGTGGGCAGAATTAGTTGCTAGCCAACTAACCCAATAGCTAAGATGCAATCAAAATAAAATAACAAAAATGTAAATAAAGCTAATTAAACTAGTTGTGTGAACAATAAATGGGAGAATTGTGTTTACTTAGATTTCACTTCTCCCTAGATATCTTTTACAGGTTAATTGTTAGTTACAGTTGTGTGGACGACGGGTTATATTCCTTAATACCAATCGTGGGGTGGTGTACGTACTTCCCCAACTCTATAAGCTCCTACTTCACTCCTATGTCAAGCCTACAAGAAGCTCCTAATATGGGATCACTAAAATTCGCTCATGCATTAAATACAACCATAAAAACCTAGTACGCATTGGTTCATGTTTCTTAAGACATTCAAGCAAGTTACACTATGGAAGTCTGCTAGTTTTCTTAAGCCTAACATCGAAATCATTCATCCATTACAACTATAAACAATCAATCAACCTATAATCAACATCTAGGTTTCATTACATCTAAGCAAACACACAAAAGATCTAGCCTAGCATGTTAAAATCAAGATAAGCGAAAGATATATTCAAACAACACATAGACATATTGAATGAATTGAAAGGATACTTATCTCAATTGAACATGAAAGGTTTCAAGGGATGAAAACCCTTGAAAATACTGTAAAAGTCGTGCTAGGGTTTATTCAAGTCGACCCTAAAATTCTCCTCCCTTTAGAATGAAAATAACAAAGACTATATATAGATTTCCTAAGGTGACGGCGTCAAGAAGAAACTTCCGACGCCGTCAACCCGCCGCCCATAATATTCTCGGACTGCCTAGATCCAGATCTGACGCCGTCATGTGTAATGTTGTTCTGGGCGGTCCCCACTTTTACTCTTGACGACCATGCTTTGACGCTGTCACATTTCTACTGGACCGTCACCACTTTTGCTCTTGACGCCGTCATCAAAATGCTCTTGACGCCGTCAGCACTGTTCCCAGCAAGGAAAATTAAGACTTTGCCGTTTTCTTCACTTTTATGCTCCAAAAACGTCCAAAATGCTTCCTTTTCCAGAATTCACTCCAAAAGTACCTAAAATCACAAAAGGAACGATTTAGGGCAATATTTGATCAAATTAATTCAATTTCGGGCTTAAATGACCCCATAAAAACGGATCATTTTTCGCCTCATCATATACCCTTACACTTGAGATTTGTTTGTCCTCAAGCAAATGCGCTTTTATTCTAATCAAAATACAAGTTAGGGATCATTTAACACTAATATAAAAGTAATTACAACAAATAATCGTTCCACTAAAGACCAAAGATAAGCACGGAGGTCATACACTAGCACCTCACAAATAGTGTTTAGATACTCACATCTCTCGGGTGTAATAAAGTATATATCACAATATGGAAATGGAAAACATCTCTCACTACCTGTCATAACAAAATAGATTACCATAGGCTTGGGAAAGGATCAAACCTCCAGCACATGGTGTAAGCATCTAGGATAAACTATCAAAGTGGTCTTTTTAAAGGGTTATAATGTTAGGTGTAGGGATATGGAAAACACGGTTTTGTTGGATATAGGCAATCTTTACTGGTGGCGAGTTAATAATCTTGGTTAATTACATGTACGATATGGCGTTGCTAAACCAAGACTAGACTCGACTTAAGCTAATAAATCAAAAATAACGAAAACATAGAACAAACATAGAATGAAATGGGATGGTAGTCCGTATGTTTTTTTTTTTCTTTTTTCTTTTTTTTTTCCTTCTTTTTCTTAATTTTTTCCTTTTTTTTTTTTTTTTTTTTTGCATACACTTTTACCCTACCATCCAAAATAATACATCATAGGGAATGTACATTCCCCTTACACTTGAATTTTTACATACTTTACAATAAACTAATCTAATGACTCGAATTAAGATAATCAAAACACTTGGAGTACTTTTAAGATTAATGCACATATGGGGGTAATAATATGATGTTCTTCCCCATTACTCCATAACATAAGTACTTTACCCATGAGTCCCAATCGTCCCAAAACAATATGTACAAGGATATGACTCGACTTAGCAACCATGTAATCAATTATATAATTAACTAAGGGTTTAAACATGTAACAATAATGCACTAAAGATGAGTGCATATACGGAAGGCTAAGGTGATTTGGGTGTACATTTAAGTGGGTTGTAACAAATTCTTCCTTTAAGTAAGATGTTTAAAGTTAGAAACGAAAAGATAGGCTCGGAGGGGTGTACTAGGGGTTTCGCGTACTAAAAATGAGTACAACGCTAAGGTGTGGGAAAAATTAGTTGACTTAACTAGCCAAGTAATATAACTTAAATGGTCAAGTAATTATGATACAGGTTTAACACAAGGGTGATCCTAATGCCTCTTATCATGTAGTAAATCCTACTACATGAATGTAGTCACACTAGCGGTCTCGGGATGCATCACTAACGCAAGTTCTAGAATCTAAATGCTACCGGTACACTCATAAGCACTAATAGTAAATGCTTTTCCTATCAAATCTAAAGGCGAACCTCACATATTTGGGTGGAAAAATTTTCTGAATGGTACAGTTTTGTGCTAGTCATACAATCTCCTATCCATGAGACGCTTGCTAAGGCTAAAGTTTCACTCCGAAATGTTGTAAAAAAATTAAATTTGGTGCTAAAATTACACTAACAAGTATTTCTCATAGTTTTATTACACACCTACCATCAAACAAATAAACTCAAGTGAAAGTGTATCCTATAAGGTATCATCATTTACCCTCCCCTTACACTTAGGATGAACATTGTCCTCAATGTTCAATTAAAGAATGTAAAAGTGAAATAGGTAAAAGAATGAAATCAAATACTCCCCTGATTCGCTCGGTATGGATAGTGTGGTAATAAGGTTAGATCTTCCTCCAAGAAAATGAACAATCAAAGCTTCCCTTCCAGAATATAAATCATCTTCTTGTCATACATAACCTGTTAAACCTGAGAAAACAAACAAGGCAACCTCGCGTAAAATCGGCGGCAGTCTATATATGATAACAAATCCTAGAAAACAAAGTAAGATATAATGCTTGTGGAATGAATGTTTGCAGATTTCCTGGAGTTTATAAAACTAAATATTCAACAAAAAACTTTAAGACTCCGTTAGAAAAACAAAACTAGCAAAATTTCCAGATTTTTACACATGACGCCGTCAGGAATTTTTTCCTGACGCCATCAGAAGTGACCTGCAGAAATCTTTATGTTAAGTTTCCAGAAAATTTCTGGAAAAACTTTGTCCTACTTCCTGGAAAATCCTGCAAAACATCGTTATGACTCGATACAAGCATTTGACTCTAACAAATACGAATATACATGTTTATTTAATATTGTGGAGAATCATGATCAATTTTGTTTCTTAAAAACATATTTGGGGTTTCCCCTTACACTTATCTTTTGCGAAATACCTTTGGATGAAGTTAAGACAAAGCCAAACGACAAAATAAAGTATTTTCACCATTTTAGTTTGAAGCATGATCTACCAACAATAAAAATAAAGCATGCATACGAAAACAAATAATAATCAAACAAATAAAAATCACATAAAATTAAAAAATGAAACCAAAGGCAACCCATAATATTAAAATCCAACATGAAAATAAAAATAAAAATTATCCAGGGCCAACAGAGGTCATACCCTAAGCTATTACAATCCAAATTGTTTCAAATTACACAACCATGAATAAATTGTTCAGAAATCACAAACATCAAGACAAATCATTGGGGAGGGGGACCATAACGGTAGTCATCTCCAGGAGGGAGGTGCCCGGTGTACCCATAGGGAGGGTAGTCCATCTCACGACCGGGGAATGGGTCGATCTGTAGCTGGGGCTCGATCTGATCATGGGTGGAGAGGTGCTGCATCTGGCGGATGGTGTGATCATACATCCAATCAAAACGCTGGTCAGTGGTTGTCCGCCATGCATCCACCTGACCCATCCAGGCCCCCTGGTGTGCCTGCCAGTCTCCCCGACCCATGTGTCGGTAATAATCTGCAGACCCAACCTCATAATCCCCGTAATGTGGCTGCTGGGGCACTCCCTCATCATCATCATCATCATCATCATCCTCAGCAGCCGCAGGTCCTCCTGCAATGTACCAGGTATAGGACCCATGTAACAACCCGCATTTTCGGGACATTTCTCCTATTCACTATTCATCAGTTACTATTCACCGGTTACTATTCACCGGTCACTATTCATCATTTTACTATTCATCGTTTTCGGAGTCAGTTTGTGATTCCGAGAAACGTTCAAAAAATTTTACTATTCATGTGACACTATTCATTTCCGGAAGGAAATCACTATTCACGATTACCGTTCATTTCATCGTAAACTGAGTTTACGAGTCTTTAAATTCGCGTAACCAATGTGGTTTCGCTGCAAATTCATGCTGCATTCATTAATGACACTTCATATAGACTGGTGCAGTCTACATATTATCATCACATTACTTACTACACGGATATGCATTATTTCTATATACGTATGCTTAATTTGTAATTAACGTTACCACTCAGTTTTTACTACGAACGTATACCCAATACTCCCGATTATGATCCTAACATATTTTCATACTCATTATAATAATATAAAAATTATATTATTAATTTACCCGGTGTTTTGAAATCAATTACTATATTTCACGGTCGGAGCTTATAACTCCGTCGGTTTGCGTTATTTCAATTCAATAATTATTTTAACACCCGATTCTCATCAGGAATAATATTTTACAACTTTTACAACTTCGTCATATTTTGTTTCATCGCGTCATGATTTATTTTTAGTTAACTCGGTACCCGGTATCACCTAAACCACACAATATCTACCTAAAGAACACCTAAAGTCAAATTTTACTTACTTACACACTTCACACCTCCCATACTCATTTCCCTTAAAAAGGGGATCTTGCCCCTTTTTCTAAATATATATACTCCTTTCATCTCATTTTCATTCAATACATCAAATTACTAGCAAAAATTCTTTCTTCCTTCCTCTCTTGCTCCATATTCGGCCAAGCCAAGAACACAAGGAGGGATCCATCAACTTTTCAAGATCAAGTGTTTAATCAAGTCATAGTATTGATCTTGTTAAGGTTTTGAAATAAAAACCTCAAGATTATTAAGTTTTCTTGCTCAAAAATCACCCAATCTTTCAAAGTAAGTTACCAACAATCTTTCTTACCCTTTTAAACATCTACTTCATATATTTTCTTGATCTAGTAACAAAAACATGCAAATATACTATGATCCATACCACTTATTGTTTATTTTTGTTTATAAACATAGATCTACAATTTTTACTAGCAATCTCATTAGATCCACTAAGATTGGTGATGTTTAGGAACCCATGACACCCTAAGAAGGTGTATGGTAGGATTGGGTATTTGTGGAGTTGATTTGAGATAGTTTGGGTAAGTTCTAAACAAGTCTTGAACTATAAAATTTGATTTTTACAAACTATATAAAGGTTCTGTCCAAAAACGTAAAATCTGGAAAGATCAGTGGGTTTTGGGTAACTTTGGACCAAAGATTTAGAAAATACATTCCGAAACGAAGCCGTGGCCGAAAACGGGGATAAAATCCGAGTTACGACGAAAAAGATATGCTATTTTCAATTTTAACGACGAAAACTATTTTCTGAAAAATACCTTGCTGTCCCACGATTTTCATGGACTGTTTCGAGGCCTAAAACTCGATCTAGCCATCCCGAATTATCAAAAATATATTAGTATACTTGATTACCTTCGCGGGGATATAAAGAACATAGAAAACGGGCTTATAACGAAAAAGATACAAGTGTTTGAAATCCGACGATATATATATTTTTCCATCAGCTTTTCTATTATTATTTTTGCCGCAAAACTGTCTTTGCGAGACACCACTTTCACGGCTGTTTTTCTTTATGATCGGATTAGTTTGAGTCCGAGCCGTAGTTAAGTAAAATCAAGTACTCCTCGCCTACTTTTCAAATCAATTGGCCGTTCGTCGAATAGACTTATAACGAATAAACTACGACCTCATCTATATACCCGATAAACTATATATTTTGACAGCTTTTACTATAATAAAATTTTCTAAGTGTTGAACATAATATTTTCAAGTAACAACAATAAGAGTCGATTTTCTCATCGATCGAGACCCGTATCGCCAAAAGTTAAATGACACGACTTCAAGATATTGTTACAAGGTTTTCAAAAACGCCGAGTTTCATCACTAACCCTTAACGTACAATATTTTGCGACTTGTTTTGCGAGGCCATTTTGGGCATATTTCAAGTAATGAAAATGTTATATTTTGCGACGAAAACCTTATATTTGCCGATAGGTCACCAAACAAGGATCGTGGAGTACCGTTTCAATCTATTTCCATGAAAAGTGGTTATTAACTTAACGAGACGTCAAAAACGTAATTGTCGACGATAAACGTTATTTTCAAAACTAATGAGTGGTATCGATAACATACGTATTTGCATGTGTAGCATCATTTCGTTTCTTACATTAGACTATCATTCATATTAGGTTGCGATTAGAGATCGTGCCTCATTTCTGTGTGTTCATTGTTGTCATCGTAGCTATTGCACCAGGTGAGTTCATAACCCCTACTTTTACTTGTTTTACAACTGTTTTGGGGGAAGATACATGCTCCTTACTATTTGAATTCAATGCTCGTTTTACTAAAACGCATTACTCGCTTTACATAGTTGATTACTCAAATATTTTCAGCTTTATCTAAATACTTGTTGATTATCCGAGTACAATATTATTCACTTGCTACCTACTTGCTATTTACTCATGGACATGAGTGCATAAATTTAAACTATTTACTGATTGCCAAATATTGCCTAAGTTAAGGACCGGTAGCTACAATATCCTAGGTATGTTTGATAACCTAGAAGTTCTTGGGTATGTTTGATTACCTACAATATCCTAGGTATGTTTGATTACCTAGAAGTTCTTGGGTATGTTTGATTACCTACAATATCCTAGGTATGTTTGATTACCTAGAAGTTCTTGGGCATGTTTGATTACCCACAATATCCTAGGTATGTTTGATTACCTAGAAGTTCTTGGGAGCGTAACCTCCTGCATATAGCTAGAAAACCTTTTCGGTGCCTTGAACTTAGTGCAATCAATATTCTTTCCTAAACTGGTGCTATGAAACTTTGTTTGTTAAACTATTTATGCGTTTTGCTGTGGAAACATTCTTTTAAGCACACATGTCTTACTCATACTATATTTGACAGTGGATTTACGATGCCTTTGCGGGAAAATACTTGTTTACTGGAAACACTTGTTTACGGAAAATACTTGTTTATTAAACCTATGAACTCACCAGCTTTATGCTGACGTTTTAGCATGTATTTTCAGGTTTTAAGCAATGGCACGCTACTGGAGGTTTTGGCAGGGCATGGCATGGTCATAGAAGACTCTGATATTCTTATGGGGGGACCGTTTTAAACTATTTTACAGGCCTACTTCCGCACTATTTTTAAAAAATGTAAATTCAACATTTTGATTTAGTTATTTTATTCTAAATGATTCAAGTGAAAACCCGTTTTGAACCTGTGTTGTAATACCAATTGAGTTACACCCCAGCTGCTTGTATGCTTCCGCTGGACCCGATTTCTGGGGGTGTGACAGATTGGTATCAGAGCTTTGGCTATAGCGAACTAAGTGTTTTTAAAACCTAGACTATAGCTACTTTTACGAAAACTTAACTCTATGACCGTCACGTGCCTGCCTGCCAAGCTGAAGCCTCATTTGTGGTTTGTTGCTGACTTAGGTAATGAGATTTGTGTCTCATTATCTGATATACTATATTTATTTACCATAGTTGATTACTATAACTGTCTTTCATATAAACATGTTCATGTATCATATATTTCACCGCGTTATGTTTTTCCTTGCATAGTTTCATCATTTGACCTCGAGTTTTGGTCACTTGCTTTTGTCTTTCAGAACGTCTTGGTATTTGTGAAGGACATAGTCTTAGTATAATTGAGCTGAGTATTTCAAAATTCATAGAACCTCGGTGGAAGATAGACTGGTCATCTATATTCAACCCGGGATAGTGAGATATAGGCTGACCACCTATGTCTGGCTCAGAGATGAATTTTGCAACACTGAGAATGGTTATAATAAAATTTTGTCTGGATTGAATCCCCTACTCAATTTCCAAATGTTTCATTCATGTGTGTGTATACTCTCGTTGTTGGAACCTTCATACTTTCATCACTTCGTAAACCACCGATTGGAAGCATGTCAGCTAGTCATTTATTTCATGAACTTTCATATTTATACACAATACACTCATATCACAATATTTTCTTTTGTCACAATCTCATTTTGTGCAGTTGTCATAGTCTCTTCCCTTCTCACCATCACTATCATTTCTTTTCCCCACCCCCATATATACAAAGAATTAGGTGATACTCTATAGATTCCGATGTCACTCATCCCTCACTACACCCTATATTGATAAGTGGATATTATCAATGACCTCCCTAGGAAAGATCTTCCATACCTTCTATGAAGATGATCCCTCGGTACCTTAAGATCATTCATAACTCAACAGAAATGTCAGGATATCACAAAACAATTCGAACCACTATCACTGGCCTGATCGCCAAAATTCCACTATCTGGAAAGTATTGGCTTGACTAAATTACAAGATTCATTTCGATACGAGTGCTCACTAAGCAACACCATAGAGATAAATCCAACCTTTTAACCGAGACTATAGATTGAACATGTCCTCACCAATAGACTTTATTCAAACATGTTATACACCTATGCATTTGTGCAGACATACATACCTGGCTATTTTATCCTCTTAATACTTTCACTTTTAAATGGATTTTCTCCAAACTACCGTTATACAAAACATATATCTTGTAAGAAATACTTTTCTGATGCACTTATTTTGACAAGCAAATTCCTTTTGGCTAATCTTTTACAAAACTATTGAATGTTACAAAATTTTAAACATCGATCTTTGGTAAACCATATTATCCACCTTATGTTGAAAATTTTCCTATATTGTATAACTACTGAATTTTGAAACATCAAGAAGGATGTTACCTAAAAAGCCGTTTGCTTAAACTTATAAAATTCATTTATTCAGGAAAGGTTTATGAACAAAACACAATCTCAAAACAAACTTTAAAAATCAATCACTATATTACCTCACTTATACATTTAGGATTTAGTGATTCGATGACATAAAACTTGGGGAAAACCTTAGTAATGGAGACTAAGCATCGTAGGTGGAGAAAGACTCAATTCACGACATCCTGTGGAGGATCACAACCTTATCCTAATCTACCATTTTCAACAACACCCTTTTACGGATTTAACCCTGTAAGTCTTTCAAAACAAGATTCATGATACCCATTCCAATTATTCCTAATAAAGGAATTTGATTCACCTCAACTCCTAGCGATTTCATTAAGATCTCTTTGGAACCACACCACCTATCATCTGTAGACCAATGGTCAGAATTTGAGATTGATTCAAACATAGGGAGATATGCCCAAATCGGGTGTGATTGACACTAGAAATGGTTGGATTAACCATTTACCATAAACCAAATTCAGTTGCAACCATAGTTATCGCGCGAGCGTAGAGACTACACCATCTGAGGCACTCTTTGGTCGAAGTGCCCACATCCATTGACGGATCAAAATTTTGAAAAACCCAACTCACTAGTCCCGTAAGCATTCATGAAATAACCAAGAATTTCCTACAAATCAAGAATCAATTACAAATTCGATAAGTTGTAAACCCTTAAAAATTTCAACTTCGTGGTAGAGCCATGCTGAAAGTTCTGCCTAGGAAAGGCATAATACCATTCAGAAAACTTCATAAAGTTAAACCCGATATACACTGAACCATTTACGATTTCTGACAGAGTAGGCCTAGTGGCCGTCAGACTTGAACCTTGTTAGAGCTCAGTAGCTTACACGATTATATCATCATCTTTTCACCAATACAACTTCAGAGACCAACACAAACTGAACTTCGGGACGAAGTTCCTTCTAAGGGGGTGAGACTGTAACAACCCGCATTTTCGGGACATTTCTCCTATTCACTATTCATCAGTTACTATTCACCGGTTACTATTCACCGGTCACTATTCATCATTTTACTATTCATCGTTTTCGGAGTCAGTTTGTGATTCCGAGAAACGTTCAAAAAATTTTACTATTCATGTGACACTATTCATTTCCGGAAGGAAATCACTATTCACGATTACCGTTCATTTCATCGTAAACTGAGTTTACGAGTCTTTAAATTCGCGTAACCAATGTGGTTTCGCTGCAAATTCATGCTGCATTCATTAATGACACTTCATATAGACTGGTGCAGTCTACATATTATCATCACATTACTTACTACACGGATATGCATTATTTCTATATACGTATGCTTAATTTGTAATTAACGTTACCACTCAGTTTTTACTACGAACGTATACCCAATACTCCCGATTATGATCCTAACATATTTTCATACTCATTATAATAATATAAAAATTATATTATTAATTTACCCGGTGTTTTGAAATCAATTACTATATTTCACGGTCGGAGCTTATAACTCCGTCGGTTTGCGTTATTTCAATTCAATAATTATTTTAACACCCGATTCTCATCAGGAATAATATTTTACAACTTTTACAACTTCGTCATATTTTGTTTCATCGCGTCATGATTTATTTTTAGTTAACTCGGTACCCGGTATCACCTAAACCACACAATATCTACCTAAAGAACACCTAAAGTCAAATTTTACTTACTTACACACTTCACACCTCCCATACTCATTTCCCTTAAAAAGGGGATCTTGCCCCTTTTTCTAAATATATATACTCCTTTCATCTCATTTTCATTCAATACATCAAATTACTAGCAAAAATTCTTTCTTCCTTCCTCTCTTGCTCCATATTCGGCCAAGCCAAGAACACAAGGAGGGATCCATCAACTTTTCAAGATCAAGTGTTTAATCAAGTCATAGTATTGATCTTGTTAAGGTTTTGAAATAAAAACCTCAAGATTATTAAGTTTTCTTGCTCAAAAATCACCCAATCTTTCAAAGTAAGTTACCAACAATCTTTCTTACCCTTTTAAACATCTACTTCATATATTTTCTTGATCTAGTAACAAAAACATGCAAATATACTATGATCCATACCACTTATTGTTTATTTTTGTTTATAAACATAGATCTACAATTTTTACTAGCAATCTCATTAGATCCACTAAGATTGGTGATGTTTAGGAACCCATGACACCCTAAGAAGGTGTATGGTAGGATTGGGTATTTGTGGAGTTGATTTGAGATAGTTTGGGTAAGTTCTAAACAAGTCTTGAACTATAAAATTTGATTTTTACAAACTATATAAAGGTTCTGTCCAAAAACGTAAAATCTGGAAAGATCAGTGGGTTTTGGGTAACTTTGGACCAAAGATTTAGAAAATACATTCCGAAACGAAGCCGTGGCCGAAAACGGGGATAAAATCCGAGTTACGACGAAAAAGATATGCTATTTTCAATTTTAACGACGAAAACTATTTTCTGAAAAATACCTTGCTGTCCCACGATTTTCATGGACTGTTTCGAGGCCTAAAACTCGATCTAGCCATCCCGAATTATCAAAAATATATTAGTATACTTGATTACCTTCGCGGGGATATAAAGAACATAGAAAACGGGCTTATAACGAAAAAGATACAAGTGTTTGAAATCCGACGATATATATATTTTTCCATCAGCTTTTCTATTATTATTTTTGCCGCAAAACTGTCTTTGCGAGACACCACTTTCACGGCTGTTTTTCTTTATGATCGGATTAGTTTGAGTCCGAGCCGTAGTTAAGTAAAATCAAGTACTCCTCGCCTACTTTTCAAATCAATTGGCCGTTCGTCGAATAGACTTATAACGAATAAACTACGACCTCATCTATATACCCGATAAACTATATATTTTGACAGCTTTTACTATAATAAAATTTTCTAAGTGTTGAACATAATATTTTCAAGTAACAACAATAAGAGTCGATTTTCTCATCGATCGAGACCCGTATCGCCAAAAGTTAAATGACACGACTTCAAGATATTGTTACAAGGTTTTCAAAAACGCCGAGTTTCATCACTAACCCTTAACGTACAATATTTTGCGACTTGTTTTGCGAGGCCATTTTGGGCATATTTCAAGTAATGAAAATGTTATATTTTGCGACGAAAACCTTATATTTGCCGATAGGTCACCAAACAAGGATCGTGGAGTACCGTTTCAATCTATTTCCATGAAAAGTGGTTATTAACTTAACGAGACGTCAAAAACGTAATTGTCGACGATAAACGTTATTTTCAAAACTAATGAGTGGTATCGATAACATACGTATTTGCATGTGTAGCATCATTTCGTTTCTTACATTAGACTATCATTCATATTAGGTTGCGATTAGAGATCGTGCCTCATTTCTGTGTGTTCATTGTTGTCATCGTAGCTATTGCACCAGGTGAGTTCATAACCCCTACTTTTACTTGTTTTACAACTGTTTTGGGGGAAGATACATGCTCCTTACTATTTGAATTCAATGCTCGTTTTACTAAAACGCATTACTCGCTTTACATAGTTGATTACTCAAATATTTTCAGCTTTATCTAAATACTTGTTGATTATCCGAGTACAATATTATTCACTTGCTACCTACTTGCTATTTACTCATGGACATGAGTGCATAAATTTAAACTATTTACTGATTGCCAAATATTGCCTAAGTTAAGGACCGGTAGCTACAATATCCTAGGTATGTTTGATAACCTAGAAGTTCTTGGGTATGTTTGATTACCTACAATATCCTAGGTATGTTTGATTACCTAGAAGTTCTTGGGTATGTTTGATTACCTACAATATCCTAGGTATGTTTGATTACCTAGAAGTTCTTGGGCATGTTTGATTACCCACAATATCCTAGGTATGTTTGATTACCTAGAAGTTCTTGGGAGCGTAACCTCCTGCATATAGCTAGAAAACCTTTTCGGTGCCTTGAACTTAGTGCAATCAATATTCTTTCCTAAACTGGTGCTATGAAACTTTGTTTGTTAAACTATTTATGCGTTTTGCTGTGGAAACATTCTTTTAAGCACACATGTCTTACTCATACTATATTTGACAGTGGATTTACGATGCCTTTGCGGGAAAATACTTGTTTACTGGAAACACTTGTTTACGGAAAATACTTGTTTATTAAACCTATGAACTCACCAGCTTTATGCTGACGTTTTAGCATGTATTTTCAGGTTTTAAGCAATGGCACGCTACTGGAGGTTTTGGCAGGGCATGGCATGGTCATAGAAGACTCTGATATTCTTATGGGGGGACCGTTTTAAACTATTTTACAGGCCTACTTCCGCACTATTTTTAAAAAATGTAAATTCAACATTTTGATTTAGTTATTTTATTCTAAATGATTCAAGTGAAAACCCGTTTTGAACCTGTGTTGTAATACCAATTGAGTTACACCCCAGCTGCTTGTATGCTTCCGCTGGACCCGATTTCTGGGGGTGTGACAACCCATCCCCCAGCTCCATCACAATGCTCATCTGCTTGAGGGATTTAGCCCTCACCACCCTACAAGCCCCACAATCGCTCAGGTACCCCATGATGTCAAGAACAAGTACCCCATAAGATCGAGCTAAACGGGTCACGAACATCCCCTCATACACCTTGTCAATGTCCCTCTCCCCCACACTAGTCTTCAGATAGCTCGCTACCCAAAATGGGATGTTACAGTATACATCCGCCTAAAACATGGTGTATAGGTAGAACAGATCTGAAGCAGTGACACGATGAGTGGTGCCATGACGCCCCGAGAAGCTATAGGTGATGCACCTGTGGGCTAACCTGATCATAGGGTCCCTGATTGAGGCCGCCCCAGTAGTTGAGGTGTACACTCCGTTCCCAATATTCGGCCAAAACATGGCACACCTCAATTCGTTCCTCATCGTCTCCCCATTCAACAACCTCTGCATGAAACCCCCTCAACAGCCTCCTCCCGAGTATACAAGCCTAACCTCCACCCAAACTCAGTAACCGAGCATGGTCGAAGCTCTCCCCCCAATCTAAAGTAAATGGTGGTGCCTCCCATATATGTCCTGGCCTCAGCCAAATCAAAGCGAAAAGTCGCAAAGAACTCCCTAACCAACTCACTGTAAACTGTCTCCCTCATCCTGAACAATCTCTCCCATTGAGGACCCGTGAATCCATCAGTTTGGATCCTCCCCAAGAAGTCACCCTCAAGACCTTGGGACCTCAGAAACTCCCAATCGATCACAGCCCCAGCATCAATATGGTGATATACGAGTTTTGCGTACTTGGTTGTAGCGGCGTCATTATCGAACTCACTCCAACTATGGACCAAGTCCCCATAGTTTACGTTGGGATCTATACGAGCTCTCTCGGTGTTGTTGTGATCGTTTGCTCATTTTCCTGGAAAAATATAGAGTGGAATGAAAATGGTTAGAATGAGAGTTTTACGAATTCATGCTGTCAGACACATCTGACGCCGTCAGGAAGGGAAACCTGACGCCGTCAGACCCAGCAAAAATTCATCCATGCAATTATGAGGGAAAAATCAATTTTCAAACTCCAAATCCATGACCCAAACACTCCTTTATGCAGAAAACATGGGTGGGGGGTCAAAGAATCCGTGGTGTGAAAGATTTTTCCGTAATTAACTCATGATTCGAATCAACCACTATCACCTAATGGTAAACTCATGATTACAAAACACCTAAGGAAGGGCATTATGATTCTTAAAGATGGATCAATGATAGGGTTTCGGATGATGGGGGTTTTCAAAATTGGTAGGCTCTAAGGATAATTAAACGAAAAAGGATAAAGAAAAACTACTTACCACGTAGAGATTTGTCACGGAAGATGTCGGATTGGATCTTGGAGATTCGGAGGTGGAGAAGCACTTGGGTGTGATTTGTGGGGTATGAGTTGGGGTTATTATTGCTGAGAATGCGAGGTGACGGCGTCAAGAGTAAAATCTGACGCCGTCAGATGCCCGTATTGTGAACTCTAAGTGGCATTTTCAAATTCAGTCCTTGCACTAATGTAAATAGCTAAATCACAAGTGAAAACTGTTGGGAATTATTCTATCAGTTACCACGGCTAGTGAAGATATTACAACTGCAGAAGATTGTACTTGCAGTGGAAACTCATAACAAATATTACCACTGCTCACTTGTTAACTGTTAGAGAAACGCGCATAGATAAACATAGAAAAGATTTTGTGTATATCTTATTCTATTAGTATTATACTTATCTTGTACAAGAGGACTCCTTGTTGTATAAAAGGAGATCCTAGATCATAGTTAGAATATATCTTTCTAATACGTTTTCTTAAGAGCTTCAAGGTGTAACCCTAGTGATATCATAGATCACTCGTATTATTATCATTAATAATATTGGAGCTATTTGTTTTGTTACATACATTGTTCATACATACAATTGTTTCATTTACAATCAATCTTCTAAGTATCATTAAGTAGATTCCGCATACTTAGTGGTATCACTCAAAGTATCATTATTAACACAAGTTCAAGGTGTTCACGATCCAACAAGTGGTATCAGAGCGAGGCTTTGATATTTTGATTTAGAAGATCCTATGGCAGACTCAAAAGAAACAATGGAGACAGAAACAAGCCAATCAAACATTGCTGCAAAGCTTCCTAAGCTTAAGATTAATGACTTTGAGATGTGGAGGCTTATGATAGAACAATTCTTTATGGTTCAAGACTACACATTATGGGAGATCATAATGTGTGGAAATTCATTCAAACCTGGTACAACTGTAGAGCAGGTTGGTGACAAGACAGTAACAAAAGTTAACACTGGTCCTGTTACTAATGAAGAAAGAAGCCAACTAAAGAATGATTTGAAGGCTAGAGGTTTGTTATTGATGTCTCTACCCAGAGAACAAGTTCTGGCTTTTAGCAAATACAAGTCTACAAAGACTCTTTTTGATGAGATCTGTGAAGTGTTTGGTGGTAATGACTCCACCAAGAAGACTCAAAAGACTTTACTGAAGTAGACTTATGAAAACTTTGGTTCAACAAGTAATAAATCTCTTGATAGCATATTCACAAGGCTACAAAAGATTGTTACTCAGCTCACTGCTTTTGGAATTGAGGTGGAAAAGGAAGACCTCAATCTTAAATTTCTAAGAAGCTTACCTTCTGAGTTTGATACCAATGTTGCTGTTTGGGAAGATAAGTCAGATCTTGAGACCATGAAGCTTAATGATGTGTACAATAACTTCAAAGTTATTGAACAAAGATTAAAGAAAGCTGGCAAGTTAAGAACAAGTTCTGCAAGTGTAGCACTCATATCATCATCAGGTAATGATAGTTTAGATGATGAAAGTGATAGTGATGATGACAGTAGTAACATGATTGTTTCCACTGGTAATGGAAATGTTTCCACTAGGAGCTCAAAGAAACAGGTTGCAGGACTAAGTGATGCTACTTTCTATGCCTTTATATCAAGCCATGTGGGTGGTTCAATTCTCAATCATGAGGATTTGGATCAAATTGATGAAGATGATATGGAGGAGATGGACATTAAATGGCAGGTGGCATTACTAAGCTTGAGATCAAAGAAGTTCTGGAAGAAGACAGGGAGAAAGATACATATAAGTGGTGATGAGACTGTAGGTTTTGACAAAAAGAAGGTGGAGTGCTATAATTGTCACAAGAAGGGGCACTTTGCAAGAGAATGCAAAAAACCAAGGAAATCTGACAATAAGTCAACTTGGTACAAGAAGGAAAAGAACAAAGAACCTACAACAGAAGAGCCAAAGGTGCTATTGGCTATTGATGGAGTGAGCTTTGATTGGAGCTTTATGTCTCAGAATGGAGAAGATGATTCAGAATCTGCAATGATAGCCACTGAGCATGCACTCATGGCTTTCTCCGACTCTGAGGTATATACTGATAATGCTTGTTCTAAAAACTGTAAGGCTGTAAAAGAGTTAGAGATCTCTAAAACAAAATATGATGAACTGATGCTAGATTTACATCATACTAATTATAATTTAGCAAATCATAAAAGAGGTCTAGGTGTTTTAGAAAAACAGATAGAGCATTATAGGGCTAATGAATCTAAGTTCAGTGATGACATTGCTGTTTTAAAAAAAGACTTAGATTTTTATGTTGAAGTAAATAAAGCTCTTAAGGAAGAGATTGAAAAAGTTAAAAAGGCTAGTGAGAATATTCAGATAACTAAGCAAACACTAGACCATCAATCCAAGAGCATTGACAAAATTTGGGAAGCCCAAGTTGTGAGCAAAGCTAAATCAGGTCCTGGATACAAATCTGTTCCACCACCTCTAAGAGGTGTTCCACCACCTCTAAGAGGTGTTCCAGCACCTCCTGGCATTGACCTAGCTCACACAGGCTTAGAAGAGTTTCAGGATCCACCCATGACCTATGGACCAAAATTTGTTAAACCAGTTGAAACTGAAAAGGTTCAGGTTGAGGTTGAGACTTTTGATAGTGCTAGTGACTCATCTCTTAAAGATGAATGTTTGAATGTTGAGTCTAAAACTAGTGTTACTGAAGATGTTAAAGTTGAGGAAAGAAAAAGTATTCCTGAAGAAGTCAAAGAGAAGCCTAGGACACAGTCAAATTACACTAGGCCTACTACTAGGTATGCAGAGATGTACAAGGATAGGTCTAAATCTCCTAGAGGGAACATGAGAAGTTGGAATCATGTTAAAACTAGGCAGTTTGGTAGTGATTTTGTGTTCAACAATAAGGCTTGTCATATATGTGGTAGCTTTGACCATTTAGCTAAAGACTGTACCTACCACATGGGAAGAAGGGAAGTATTTGTGAATACTAGGGTGAATGGACATAATTCTAATAAAATAACTCACCCAAACCCCCTAAGCAAGATGGTTCCCAGGTCTGTTATGCTTACCACTGGCATCAAAGCAATTTCCACTGCTAGACCAGCAGTTACCTTTGCCAGTAGTAAAAACAGAGTTTATCCTAAGTCCCCTGTCACTTCTTTTGTTAAACCATATCAAACAGGGAAAAAGACTTATTTTGAAAAGAATGATCACAAGAATCACATGTGGAGACCAAATTTTTCTAATCCAGCAGTTTCCACTGCTAGGCATGCAGTTACCACTGCAAGACCAAATGTTTCCACTGATGTCTATGTGAATAAGAAAAGGGTAAACTTGGGAAAAGTTGTTAAGGCCTCAGCTCGTTGGGAATGGAAACTAAAAGGAACAACAACCTCAAACAATCCCAATGGTGTATCAATGACCTTTGATAGATACAATTATATTGATACACGAGGCAGATCCAAGTCATTTGTGGCTTGGGTCCCCAAAAGGTACTAATTCCTTTATGTTGTGTGCAGGGACATTCAAAGACAAAAGAGGATCAAGGTTATTCAGATAGTGGATGTTCCAGGCACATGACTGGCAATAAGGCCTATCTTTCAAATTTTAAATCATTTGATGGGCAAGCTGTCAGTTTTGGAGGAGGAATTGGTGGCAAAGTTTCTGGCAAAGGAACAATCAAGGCTGGAAACTTGGACTTTGAGAATGTATACTATGTACCAGAACTCAAGTACAACCTCTTCAGTGTGTCACAGATGTGTGACAAGAAAAACAGAGTTCTATTCTCAGAAGATGAATGCTATATCTTATCTAAGGATTATAAGCTACCTGAAGAAAAAGACATTTTGCTCAAAATCCCTAGAAAAGGTAATCTATATAGCATTGACATGAAGAAGATAGTGGCCAAAGATGATGTTACTTGCTTACTTGCTAAAGCCACTTTGGATGAATCTATGCTTTGGCACAGAAGACTTGGTCATGTTAACTTCAAGACCATCAATAAGATTGTAAAAGATGGTCTAGTCATTGGTTTACCTGAGAAGAGATTTGAAAATGATCAAACATGTGTTGCTTGTCTCAAAGGTAAACAACACAGAGCTTCTTGCAAGACCAAGGCAGTAAATACTATAGATCATCCACTCTACATGCTGCATATGGACTTGTTTGGTCCTACTTCTGTTAGCAGCATCAATTTGAAGAAGTATTGCCTAGTTGTGACTGATGATTTTAGTAGATTTACATGGGTTTTCTTCTTAAATACCAAGGATGAAACTACAGGCATACTCAAGACTTTCATCACTGAAGTTGAAAATCAAGCTGAAAAGAAGATAAAGATCATCAGATGTGACAATGGGACAGAGTTCAAGAATAGAGAAACGGATGATTTCTGCAAAGACAAATGTATTAAAAGAGAATTTAGTGTTGCAAGAACACCTCAGCAAAATGGTGTTGCTGAAAGAAGAAATAGAACACTAATTGAGGCTGCTAGAACCATGTTAGCTGATTCAAAGCTTCCAGTGACATTTTGGGCTGAAGCAGTTAACACTGCTTGCTATATTCAAAACAGAGTATTAGTGGTTAAGTCAAAGAACAAGACACCTTATGAGCTTTTCAGAGGAAGACCCCCACTTTTGGATTTCTTGAAGCCATTTGGATGTCATGTCACAATTCTCAATACCATTGATCATCTGGGAAAGTTTGAAGAAAAGGCAGATGAAGGTTTCTTTGTTGGTTATTCCATGGTTAGTAAGGCTTTTAAAGTCTACAACTTAAGAACAAGAAAGATAGAAGAGAATTTGCATGTTCAGTTTCTTGAAAACAAAGCTAACATAGCAGGTTCAGGACCTGAATGGCTATTTGATCTTGAGACTTTATCAAATACAATGAATTATGTTCCTATTCCTTCAGATTCAAGTGATGCTGCTCTTGAGGACTCAGAGGAGTTTATTGATGAAGATGAATCTTGCCAAGATGATGAAGATGATAAAGATCAATTGGTTATGCCAATTTGGGAATTCGATGCTAATGCAGACCCACAACCTTCAAAGAATGCTAATCAGGAAGATGAATTTGTGAATTTTGAAGTTCTGCGTGATGATATTCCTGAAGGCAGTGGTAATCCTGGTACCACTGCAACACATGATGTTTCCACTGAAGGACCAGATGTGGAAAATATAGCTCAGGAGACACCAATTAATGATGTTGAAATCACAAATATGCCATCATCATATGATATTCCTAACACATCACAGTCTACAATTCATAAAGCTCACCCAATTCAGAATGTTATTGGTGAAATTAATTCAGGTGTGAAGACAAGAAGGCAAACAAGGATGACAGATGTTCATGGGTTCATAAGTGAAGTCTATGAGTCCAAGAATCACATTACTAAGAATGAATGTTTATTCTTCTGCTTTCTATCACAAATGGAGCCTAAAAATGTTTCTATGGCTTTAGGAGAATCAAGCTGGGTTGAAGCTATGCAGGATGAGTTATTGCAGTTCAAACTTCAAAAGGTTTGGGTTCTTTGTGATTTGCCTGATGGTATGAAAGTGATTGGTACTAAATGGGTGTTCAGGAATAAGAAAGATGAAAGAGGTATTATCATCCGGAACAAAGCTAGATTAGTTGCTCAAGGATACACTCAAGAGGAGGGTATTGATTATGAAGAAGTTTTTGCTCCTGTTGCAAGGATTGAGGCTATTAGCTATTTCTAGCCTATGCATCATTTAAGGGCTTTACTGTCTATAAAATGGATGTTAAGAGTGCCTTTCTGTATGGTACTATTGATGAGGAGGTATATGTTGCTCAACCTCCAGGCTTTGAAGACCCTCATCACCCCAATAAAGTTTATAAAGTAGTCAAGGCTCTTTATGGTCTACATCAGGCTCCAAGGAAGTGGTATGAAACCTTAGCTACTTATTTATTGAATAATGGGTTTCATAGGGGCAAGATTGATCAAATTTTGTTCATCAAGAAAGACAAGGGTGATATTCTACTTGTGCAAGTATATGTTGATGATATTATCTTTGGATCCACTAAACAAGAGATGTGCAAAGAGTTTGAGAAGCTGATGAAAGATGAATTTCAGATGAGTTCTATGGGGGAACTCACATTCTTTTTAGGACTGCAAGTTCAACAGAGTAAAGAAGGCATTTTTATCAGTCAAGACAAGTATGTGGCTGAGATAATTAAGAAGTTCAAGTTCACTGATGCAAAATCTTCTAATACCCATGCTGACAAGACCACTCACTTATTGTTAAAGAATGCTAGTGGTGTAAATGTTGATGTACATACTTACAGGTCTATGATTGGCTCTTTGATGTATCTCACTTCATCAAGGCCAGACATTATGTTTGTTGTGTGTGCTTGTGCAAGATTTCAAGTGACTCCAAAGACATCACATATGACAGCAGTGGAAAAGATTTTTAGATACTTGAAGACTTATCCTAATCTAGGATTGTGGTATCCAAGGGAATCTCCTATGGAGTTGATTACTTACTCAGATAGTGATTATGCTGGTGCAAGTTTGGATAGAAGATCAACCACAGGAGGGTGCCAATTCCTTGGATGTAGATTGGTGTCATGGCAGTGCAAGAAACAGACAATGGTTGCTACTTTAACTACTGAAGCAGAATATGTTGCAGCTGCTAGTTGTTGTGCTCTGATCCTTTGGCTTCAGAATCAACTCTTGGATTATGGGTACAATTTCATGAACACCATCATATATATAGACAATAGTAGTACAATTTGCATTATTAAGAATCCTGTGCAACACACTAAAACTAAACATATTGAAATTAGACATCACTTTATTAGAGATTGTTTTGAGAAAAAGCTCATTAATGTTGTCAAAATTCATACTGATGACAATTATGCTGATTTATTAACAAAAGGGCTTGATGTGGGTAGGTTTCAGTACTTGGTAACAGGTATTGGAATGCTTAATCCATAAACTTTTGATGTCTAATACTTTTTGGTGTAGCAGGATAGCTTTTAATGTACTATTATTGTTTGTATATGTTTGTATGGTTTTCCACTAACACTTATGAAGGAGAAACAAGCTCAGTGGAAACTATGCATCACACAGTGGAAAGATTTGCTCTCACAGTGGTAATAAGGAAACAAAGAAGATCATTTATTTATTACTTCAAAAGGTTGAAGAGTACATTCTTTCACTAAGACAAGTTCAAAACACATGTAAACAACTCACAACCTAACAACCTAAGATCTTCAGACACTACATAGGCTTCTTTCCTTTGCCCTTATATGCATGCTTGCGCTTAGCTGGCTTGTTCCTCTTTTCATCAAAGGATAGCTGTTTTCTTGGACAAGCAAGCCCAAGCACTTGTGGTGGAGGTTTCAGATCTTTTGCAGGCTTTGACGACTCTGGCCACTTCATGTTGTTTATGGCAGTCTTCAGGGCAGTTGTAAGTGCTTTTGGTAGTTCCTCAGAAAGGTTGAAGGTTGGATCATCTTTCTCTGAATCAACATCAACAGATGGAGCTGATGCAGTTCTTGGTGGAAAGTATCCACTCCATCCAGTAGAATGCTCCTCAGAATCTGAAACATAGCTGATCTCTTCATCAGAAGAGCTGTCAGAGGAGATGTATACGATTGGGAAACTCATATTTAAGATTAGGGTTTGTTAATGTGATGGTTTCGTTGCTGCTGATTGATGTGTTTTGAGACCCCTATTTATATGCAAAGTCAAGGCCAATGGATAATTAATGAAGTATCTTTACTTCTATCCGTTTTGGTAGTTCGAAGAAGTAATTGTGGAAGATATCGGGTTGACTTTGGAGCAATAAATGTATAAATAGTAACTTGGTTAAAAGTTACTTGGGTTAACTAATATTGGTTAAGTTTGGATGTTTAATGTGAATGGAGTTATAAGATGTGTAACTTAAGACACATAACAAATGGTTATTGATTCACCATGTCTAATCCACATAAGAATCAACTAGTCCTGAGCAAACGGCTACAGGTAAAGACACATCAAATCCGTTCATGGTTGATAGTTTACCAAAAACTAGGTTATCAACTCACCATACATCCTTGTGATCAAGAGTTGGCTAGCCCATAGCAAACGGCTCATGGTAAAGACATAAAAATCCGTTGATAGCTGATAGTTTGCTAAAAACTATGATAAAAGCAGAAAATTTTCCATGTTTTACTTATCACTGCTCTTTGAAAATTTTATTAATTTTTACCACTGCAGGTTCACAGTTACCACTGACAGTGTAAAATTTTTCCTTAGTATGAGTAGATGCAGGACATGACAATATCATTCAGAGCTCTACCATGGCAACACTTCATGTGTCTGATTCTCAAGGATTGGATACAGGTTGTGAAATCCCTAGCCAAATTCAAACATATGGGTGGTTCAGTAGTACTATCTAGTTTCACTAGGTACGAAATTGAATCTTTGTCTAATGATGCACCTCTCTCAGAAGGTAATACATCTGGAAGTGCTGAAGGCAGTATGTTACAAAAGGAATTGATGGAACTGTGTACCACATTCTCATAATTGGTGGATATTAAAGAATTGATAGAAGTTCTTCTGAATTTTATCTGATTGTGCCGATTTTGTTGGAGATTCTCCCAAACAGGGGAGGATGAGAAAAATAATGATCAGATTCAGGGGAGGTTTGCTCTCAGAATGATAAAGTGAAGAGTTTATGCAGATAATGAGAAGCTGATAAAGTGTTGAGAAAAACAAGATAAGTGTTTGGAAGAATTCCCAGGTTTATACTTGAAGAAACTTGTTGATTTACAAATAAATCATAAGTTTAGGGGAGGATTGTTGAGAATTATTCTATCAGTTACCACGGCTAGTGAAGATATTACAACTGCAGAAGATTGTACTTGCAGTGGAAACTCATAACAAATATTACCACTGCTCACTTGTTAACTGTTAGAGAAACTGTTAGGAATTATACTTTGAGTTGATATTGACAAATATGAAAGATGAAGGACTTATGGAGACAAAGGAAGAAACTTGCAAAGAAAGAAAAAGATTACAGCATATCTTTTATTATTCTAGTTTATTCCTTGTAACCCTAGTATCTCTATTATATAAAGAGATACAGGGAATATGTTTTACAAGTCTTCCACAATGTAATATACAGAAAACGTGTGTGTGTGTCTAGGGCTGGAAACGCCTAGACTTGTGTATACAGGTGTTTAATGGGAAACACCTAGGGTAGATTGATGTTAAGCCTCAACTATCTTTGATAGCTGTTAGGATGTAACCGTGCTACACTTGATCACGTAGCATTGGGGCTTTGGTGTTTGTTAGAGTAGAGATGATGACGAGAAACCTTGTTAGCAATAATAAAGATGTTTTTGTTTATTCCGCTGCATACATGTTCTTTATCTTTGTTATTGTGCAATCCCTAGATGAGGTTTATCCAACCTCGAGCTATAAACGATCTCAACAATTGGTATCAGAGCCATGGGGCTCGTGATCGTGGGATTAAACAAGGTTTGGTTTGTCGAAAATTGAAGAAAATTCGTAACTGGTTCGTATCTTAAAAACTCACTGCAGGGCTGTTTTCAAAGGGCGATATCTCCTTCGTTAACCGTTGGATCGGGCTGAAATTTTTATTGAAGCTTCTCAACATATCAAGGAAGAGTTCCACCGGAGGGATCTTCGATCTGAGCTTCCAATAAAAAGATAAAAATTCTTGAAAACTGCTGCGCAGAGAGGTATATTGTTTCGAATTTTTAGGGTTTCTAGTGACTCTAAAAAGTGTCACTAAAGGCTAAAAAGTGTCGTCTTTATACTTAAAAAAAAAAAAAAAAAAAAAAAAAAAAAAAAAAAAGGACGACTACAAAAGAAACCCTAATAGTTAAGAATTGGTGCTATCGTTGTTTTAGGGTTTTGGTTCTGCATTTATTACTCAGTGTGCTGCTATTCATGGTGAATTTATTGGTGCTGCTGTTGCTATATTAAACCCTAATTGGTTGAAACCCTAACATTAGTTGACCTAAATCTGATGTGACAATGATAACAACTACTGTAAATGTTCAAGTTTATAGTTGATGTGATTGTTGTGATCGCTTTCAAGGTTTAGGGTTTCTGACATTGGTGATGAGTCTTTCATGAAGCTGCTATTACTGATTTTTGTTCGTGGTAAAGCTGCTATTAGAGGTGTTGTTTCAAGATGATATTGATTGATCAGTGGGACTAGGGTTACTGGTGGCTTGGTGCTGGTATGGTTACTGATCGTACAAGACAATTTTACCACTGCACGCTTATCAGTTACCACTGCAAGTGTATTCGTTTCCACTGCAAGTGTATTCGTTTCCACTGCAAGTTGATAGTTACCACTGCAAGCTTAATTATTTTTCCACTGCTTATACAAGTTACCATTGATGCCTTAATTGTTTCCGCTGCTGTTCATATTTCTTAAAGGGCATGTAGTTGGTACTTATTCATGTTGCTATATTTCACGTGGAGACTTTGATTATTTCATTGGCAATCATGAGTTACAAGCAGTGAGGGGAAGTATATATTATTTTGGAACAGTTGGTTCCAACACACACACAGGAGAAGAAACACACACACAAGAAAGATTTTTGGAGTTTTGATTTATTGGTTCTTAACAGATTCAAAGGCTCGTTCTTATTGCTCAATTGGTTACGAAGAAAGGTTTTTATCACCTATTTGAAGTTGAAGTGGAGGTTCTTGGATGCGTGTTCTTATCATATCTCAAAGTGAGTATGGCACTTTGAAGATAACTTGTTTGTTCGTTCAGGTGACTACGAATTGGCAAAACACTTGAAGGAGTTACGTTATTGTGCTCAGTGATTTTTTGTCAAGAGGTTGCGATCTCCCTATACGTTAGGTATACGTTCGAAGTCAATTTTAGTACAAGATATAAGACACAAGTTTGGGTGGTTCTACTTCAGCATCAAGTTGGTTATACTTAGTTTTCTTCATTAGTAATCATTACATAAGAGCCTACAGAATTGAAGATTCAAGAGATGGTTAGCATATGGGTTTCAGGGGAAGCTTAATGTCTAAATGTTTAACCATTTATGTGCTACATCGAGGTGAAGGTTTTTACTACTGCTGGTTATTATTATTACTTCTTGTTTTAATTTCTACTGTTTCAAGTCCATTTTTAGATGCGGAAAACTTAATGGTGGGCGACTTTGAAACATTGGAAAGATGAATTGGATGTGTAATATTGATTCGTGGTTGTGAAGATCAAGGTTGCTTACATTTGTCCCCTATTTGATGATGACAAAAAGGGGAAGAAGAATACTTTGAACATTACAGCTTGAAGATCCTTGATGATATGCATGGTTTGAGGGGAAGACGACATCTTTCATATACTTGGTTTTGTCATATCAACTAGGGGAAGATTGTTAGGAATTATACTTTGAGTTGATATTGACAAATATGAAAGATGAAGGACTTATGGAGACAAAGGAAGAAACTTGCAAAGAAAGAAAAAGATTACAGCATATCTTTTATTATTCTAGTTTATTCCTTGTAACCCTAGTATCTCTATTATATAAAGAGATACAGGGAATATGTTTTACAAGTCTTCCACAATGTAATATACAGAAAACGTGTGTGTGTGTCTAGGGCTGGAAACGCCTAGACTTGTGTATACAGGTGTTTAATGGGAAACACCTAGGGTAGATTGATGTTAAGCCTCAACTATCTTTGATAGCTGTTAGGATGTAACCGTGCTACACTTGATCACGTAGCATTGGGGCTTTGGTGTTTGTTAGAGTAGAGATGATGACGAGAAACCTTGTTAGCAATAATAAAGATGTTTTTGTTTATTCCGCTGCATACATGTTCTTTATCTTTGTTATTGTGCAATCCCTAGATGAGGTTTATCCAACCTCGAGCTATAAACGATCTCAACAGAAACGCGCATAGATAAACATAGAAAAGATTTTGTGTATATCTTATTCTATTAGTATTATACTTATCTTGTACAAGAGGACTCCTTGTTGTATAAAAGGAGATCCTAGATCATAGTTAGAATATATCTTTCTAATACGTTTTCTTAAGAGCTTCAAGGTGTAACCCTAGTGATATCATAGATCACTCGTATTATTATCATTAATAATATTGGAGCTATTTGTTTTGTTACATACATTGTTCATACATACAATTGTTTCATTTACAATCAATCTTCTAAGTATCATTAAGTAGATTCCGCATACTTAGTGGTATCACTCAAAGTATCATTATTAACACAAGTTCAAGGTGTTCATGATCCAACAAGTGGTATCAGAGCGAGGCTTCGATATTTTGATTTAGAAGATCCTATGCAGACTCAAAAGAAACAATGGAGACAGAAACAAGCCAATCAAACATTGCTGCAAAGCTTCCTAAGCTTAAGATTAATGACTTTGAGATGTGGAGGCTTATGATAGAACAATTCTTTATGGTTCAAGACTACACATTATGGGAGATCATAATGTGTAGAAATTCATTCAAACCTGGTACAACTGTAGAGCAGGTTGGTGACAAGACAGTAACAAAAGTTAACACTGGTCCTGTTACTAATGAAGAAAGAAGCCAACTAAAGAATGATTTGAAAGCTAGAGGTTTGTTATTGATGGCTCTACCCAGAGAACAAGTTCTGGCTTTTAGCAAATACAAGTCTACAAAGACTCTTTTTGATGAGATCTGTGAAGTGTTTGGTGGTAATGACTCCACCAAGAAGACTCAAAAGACTTTACTGAAGTAGACTTATGAAAACTTTGGTTCAACAAGTAATGAATCTCTTGATAGCATATTCACAAGGCTACAAAAGATTGTTACTCAGCTCACTGCTTTTGGAATTGAGGTGGAAAAGGAAGACCTCAATCTTAAATTTCTAAGAAGCTTACCTTCTGAGTTTGATACCAATGTTGCTGTTTGGGAAGATAAGTCAGATCTTGAGACCATGAAGCTTAATGATGTGTACAATAACTTCAAAGTTATTGAACAAAGATTAAAGAAAGCTGGCAAGTTAAGAACAAGTTCTGCAAGTGTAGCACTCATATCATCATCAGGTAATGATAGTTCAGATGATGAAAGTGATAGTGATGATGACAGTGGTAACATGATTGTTTCCACTGGTAATGGAAATGTTTCCACTAGGAGCTCAAAGAAACAGGTTGTAGGACTAAGTGATGCTACTTTCTATGCCTTTATATCAAGCCATGTGGGTGGTTCAATTCTCAATCATGAGGATTTGGATCAAAGTGATGAAGATGATATGGAGGAGATGGACTTTAAACGGCAGGTGGCATTACTAAGCTTGAGATCAAAGAAGTTCTGGAAGAAGACAGGGAGAAAGATACATATAAGTGGTGATGAGACTGTAGGTTTTGACAAAAAGAAGGTGGAGTGCTATAATTGTCACAAGAAGGGGCACTTTGCAAGAGAATGCAAAAAACCAAGGAAATCTGACAATAAGTCAACTTGGTACAAGAAGGAAAAGAACAAAGAACCTACAACAGAAGAGCCAAAGGTGCTATTGGCTATTGATGGAGTGAGCTTTGATTGGAGCTTTATGTCTCAGAATGGAAAAGATGATTCAGAATCTGCAATGATAGCCACTGAGCATGCACTCATGGCTTTCTCTGACTCTGAGGTATATACTGATAATGCTTGTTCTAAAAACTGTAAGGCTGTAAAAGAGTTAGAGATCTCTAAAACAAAATATGATGAACTGATGCTAGATTTACATCATACTAACTATAATTTAGCAAATCATAAAAGAGGTCTAGGTGTTTTAGAAAAACAGATAGAGCATTATAGGGCTAATGAATCTAAGTTCAGTGATGACATTGCTGTTTTAAAAAAAGACTTAGATTTTTATGTTGAAGTAAATAAAGCTCTTAAGGAAGAGATTGAAAAAGTTAAAAAGGCTAGTGAGAAAATTCAGATAACTAAGCAAACACTAGACCATCAATCCAAGAGCATTGACAAAATTTGGGAAGCCCAAGTTGTGAGCAAAGCTAAATCAGGTCTTGGATACAAATCTGTTCCACCACCTCTAAGAGGTGTTCCAGCACCTCCTGGCATTGACCTAGCTCACACAGGCTTAAAAGAGTTTCAGGATCCACCCATGACCTATGGACCAAAATTTGTTAAACCAGTTGAAACTGAAAAGGTTCAGGTTGAGGTTGAGACTTTTGATAGTGCTAGTGACACATCTCTTAAAGATGAATGTTTGAATGTTGAGTCTAAAACTAGTGTTACTGAAGATGTTAAAGTTGAGGAAAGAAAAAGTATTCCTGAAGAAGTCAAAGAGAAGCCTAGGACACAGTCAAATTACACTAGGCCTACTACTAGGTATGCAGAGATGTACAGGGATAGGTCTAAATCTCCTAGAGGGAACATGAGAAGTTGGAATCATGTTAAAACTAGGCAGTTTGGTAGTGATTTTGTGTTCAACAATAAGGCTTGTCATATATGTGGTAGCTTTGACCATTTAGCTAAAGACTGTACCTACCACATGGGAAGAAGGGAAGTATTTGTGAATACTAGGGTGAATGGACATAATTCTAATAAAATAACTCACCCAAACCCCCTAAGCAAGATGGTTCCCAGGTCTGTTATGCTTACCACTGGCATCAAAGCAATTTCCACTGCTAGACCAGCAGTTACCTCTGCCAGTAGTAAAAACAGAGTTTATCCTAAGTCCCCTGTCACTTCTTTTGTTAAACCATATCAAACAGGGAAAAAGACTTATTTTGAAAAGAATGATCACAAGAATCACATGTGGAGACCAAATTTTTCTAATCCAGCAGTTTCCACTGCTAGGCATGCAGTTACCACTGCAAGACCAAATGTTTCCACTGATGTCTATGTGAATAAGAAAAGGGTAAACTTGGGAAAAGTTGTTAAGGCCTCAGCTCGTTGGGAATGGAAACCAAAAGGAACAACAACCTCAAACAATCCCAATGGTGTATCAATGACCTTTGATAGATACAATTATATTGATACACGAGGCAGATCCAAGTCATTTGTGGCTTGGGTCCCCAAAAGGTACTAATTCCTTTATGTTGTGTGCAGGGACATTCAAAGACAAAAGAGGATCAAGGTTATTCAGATAGTGGATGTTCCAGGCACATGACTGGCAATAAGGCCTATCTTTCAAATTTTAAATCATTTGATGGGCAAGCTGTCAGTTTTGGAGGAGGAATTGGTGGCAAAGTTTCTGGCAAAGGAACAATCAAGGCTGGAAACTTGGACTTTGAGAATGTATACTATGTACCAGAACTCAAGTACAACCTCTTCAGTGTGTCACAGATGTGTGACAAGAAAAACAGAGTTCTATTCTCAGAAGATGAATGCTATATCTTATCTAAGGATTATAAGCTACCTGAAGAAAAAGACATTTTGCTCAAAATCCCTAGAAAAGGTAATCTATATAGCATTGACATGAAGAAGATAGTGGCCAAAGATGATGTTACTTGCTTACTTGCTAAAGCCACTTTGGATGAATCTATGCTTTGGCACAGAAGACTTGGTCATGTTAACTTCAAGACCATCAATAAGATTGTAAAAGATGGTCTAGTCATTGGTTTACCTGAGAAGAGATTTGAAAATGATCAAACATGTGTTGCTTGTCTCAAAGGTAAACAACACAGAGCTTCTTGCAAGACCAAGGCAGTAAATACTATAGATCATCCACTCTACATGCTGCATATGGACTTGTTTGGTCCTACTTCTGTTAGCAGCATCAATTTGAAGAAGTATTGCCTAGTTGTGACTGATGATTTTAGTAGATTTACATGGGTTTTCTTCTTAAATACCAAGGATGAAACTACAGGCATACTCAAGACTTTCATCACTGAAGTTGAAAATCAAGCTGAAAAAAAGATAAAGATCATCAGATGTGACAATGGGACAGAGTTCAAGAATAGAGAAATGGATGATTTCTGCAAAGACAAATGTATTAAAAGAGAATTTAGTGTTGCAAGAACACCTCAGCAAAATGGTGTTGCTGAAAGAAGAAATAGAACACTAATTGAGGCTGCTAGAACCATGTTAGCTGATTCAAAGCTTCCAGTGACATTTTGGGCTGAAGCAGTTAACACTGCTTGCTATATTCAAAACAGAGTATTAGTGGTTAAGTCAAAGAACAAGACACCTTATGAGCTTTTCAGAGGAAGACCCCCACTTTTGGATTTCTTGAAGCCATTTGGATGTCATGTCACAATTCTCAATACCATTGATCATCTGGGAAAGTTTGAAGAAAAGGCAGATAAAGGTTTCTTTGTTGGTTATTCCATGGTTAGTAAGGCTTTTAGAGTCTACAACTTAAGAACAAGAAAGATAGAAGAGAATTTGCATGTTCAGTTTCTTGAAAACAAAGCTAACATAGCAGGTTCAGGACCTGAATGGCTATTTGATCTTGAGACTTTATCAAATACAATGAATTATGTTCCTATTCCTTCAGATTCAAGTGATGCTGCTCTTGAGGACTCAGAGGAGTTTATTGATGAAGATGAATCTTGCCAAGATGATGAAGACGATAAAGATCAATTTGTTATGCCAATTTGGGAATTCGATGCTAATGCAGACCCACAACCTTCAAAGAATGCTAATCAGGAAGATGAATTTGTGAATTTTGATGTTCTGCTTGATGATATTCCTGAAGGCAGTGGTAATCCTGGTACCACTGCAACACATGATGTTTCCACTGAAGGACCAGATGTGGAAAATATAGCTCAGGAGACACCAATTAATGATGTTGAAATCACAAATATGCCATCATCATATGATATTCCTAACACATCACAGTCTACAATTCATAAAGCTCACCCAATTCAGAATGTTATTGGTGAAATTAATTCAGGTGTGAAGACAAGAAGGCAAACAAGGATGACAGATGTTCATGGGTTCATAAGTGAAGTCTATGAGTCCAAGAATCACATTACTAAGAATGAATGTTTATTCTTCTGCTTTCTATCACAAATGGAGCCTAAAAATGTTTCTATGGCTTTAGGAGAATCAAGCTGGGTTGAAGCTATGCAGGATGAGTTATTGCAGTTCAAACTTCAAAAGGTTTGGGTTCTTTGTGATTTGCCTGATGGTATGAAAGTGATTGGTACTAAATGGGTGTTCAGGAATAAGAAAGATGAAAGAGGTATTGTCATCCGGAACAAAGCTAGATTAGTTGCTCAAGGATACACTCAAGAGGAGGGTATTGATTATGAAGAAGTTTTTGCTCCTGTTGCAAGGATTGAGGCTATTAGACTATTTCTAGCCTATGCATCATTTATGGGCTTTACTGTCTATCAAATGGATGTTAAGAGTGCCTTTCTGTAAGGTACTATTGATGAGGAGGTATATGTTGCTCAACCTCCAGGCTTTGAAGACCCTCATCACCCCAATAAAGTTTATAAAGTAGTCAAGGCTCTTTATGGTCTACATCAGGCTCCAAGGAAGTGGTATGAAACCTTAGCTACTTATTTATTGAATAATGGGTTTCATAAGGGCAAGATTGATCAAATTTTGTTCATCAAGAAAGACAAGGGTGATATTCTACTTGTGCAAGTATATGTTGATGATATTATCTTTGGATCCACTAAACAAGAGATGTGCAAAGAGTTTAAGAAGCTGATGAAAGATGAATTTCAGATGAGTTCTATGGGGGAACTCACATTCTTTTTAGGACTGCAAGTTCAACAGAGTAAAGAAGGCATTTTTATCAGTCAAGACAAGTATGTGGCTGAGATAATTAAGAAGTTCAAGTTCACTGATGCAAAATCTTCTAATACCCATGCTGACAAGACCACTCACTTATTGTTAAAGAATGCTAGTGGTGTAAATGTTGATGTACATACTTACAGGTCTATGATTGGCTCTTTGATGTATCTCACTTCATCAAGGCCAGACATTATGTTTGCTGTGTGTGCCTGTGCAAGATTTCAAGTGACTCCAAAGACATCACATATGACAGCAGTGGAAAAGATTTTTAGATACTTGAAGACTTATCCTAATCTAGGATTGTGGTATCCAAGGGAATCTCCTATGGAGTTGATTACTTACTCAGATAGTGATTATGCTGGTGCAAGTTTGGATAGAAGATCAACCACAGGAGGGTGCCAATTCCTTGGATGTAGATTGGTGTCATGGCAGTGCAAGAAATAGACAATGGTTGCTACTTCAACTACTGAAGCAGAATATGTTGCAGCTGCTAGTTGTTGTGCTCAGATCCTTTGGCTTCAGAATCAACTCTTGGATTATGGGTACAATTTCATGAACACCATCATATATATAGACAATAGTAGTACAATTTGCATTATTAAGAATCCTGTGCAACACACTAAAACTAAACATATTGAAATTAGACATCACTTTATTAGAGATTGTTTTGAGAAAAAGCTCATTAATGTTGTCAAAATTCATACTGATGACAATTATGCTGATTTATTAACAAAAGGGCTTGATGTGGGTAGGTTTCAGTACTTGGTAACAGGTATTGGAATGCTTAATCCATAAACTTTTGATGTCTAATACTTTTTGGTGTAGCAGGATAGCTTTTAATGTACTATTATTGTTTGTATATGTTTGTATGGTTTTCCACTAACACTTATGAAGGAGAAACAAGCTCAGTGGAAACTATGCATCACACAGTGGAAAGATTTGCTCTCACAGTGGTAATAAGGAAACAAAGAAGATCATTTATTTATTACTTCAAAAGGTTGAAGAGTAAATTCTTTCACTAAGACAAGTTCAAAACACATGTAAAAAACTCACAACCTAACAACCTAAGATCTTCAGACACTACATAGTGGTGGAGGTTTCAGATCTTTTGCAGGCTTTGACGACTCTGGCCACTTCATGTTGTTTATGGCAGTCTTCAGGGCAGTTGTAAGTGCTTTTGGTAGTTCCTCAGAAAGGTTGAAGGTTGGATCATCTTTCTCTGAATCAACATCAACAGATGGAGCTGATGCAGTTCTTGGTGGAAAGTATCCACTCCATCCAGTAGAATGCTCCTCAGAATCTGAAACATAGCTGATCTCTTCATCAGAAGAGCTGTCAGAGGAGATGTACACGATTGGGAAACTCATATTTAAGAGTAGGGTTTGTTAATGTGATGGTTTCATTGCTGCTGATTGATGTGTTTTGAGACCCCTATTTATATGCAAAGTCAAGGCCAATGGATAATTAATGAAGTATCTTTACTTCTATCCGTTTTGGTAGTTCGAAGAAGTAATTGTGGAAGATATCGGGTTGACTTTGGAGCAATAAATGTATAAATAGTAACTTGGTTAAAAGTTACTTGGGTTAACTAATATTGGTTAAGTTTGGATGTTTAATGTGAATGGAGTTATAAGATGTGTAACTTAAGACACATAACAAATGGTTATTGATTCACCATGTCTAATCCACATAAGAATCAACTAGTCCTGAGCAAACGGCTACAGGTAAAGACACATCAAATCCGTTCATGGTTGATAGTTTACCAAAAACTAGGTTATCAACTCACCATACATCCTTGTGATCAAGAGTTGGCTAGTCCATAGCAAACGGCTCATGGTAAAGACATAACAAATCCGTTGATAGCTGATAGTTTGCTAAAAACTATGATAAAAGCAGAAAATTTTCCATGTTTTACTTATCACTTGTAACACCCCCAAAATATCGCAGCGGAAGACTGTGTCATAGGGGTGCTACTTCATAATACAAAGTACAAGGTATAGAAAACGAACTCTAAATGAGACGTTTTGAAAAGTTACCATTCGATTAATGAATTCAAAGTTACAAACATGAGATTCCAAAGTTTGATACATAAATGTATACAAAATGTTTTGAATGGTAAATGATAAAAGCGTAAGTCTTCAGAGTATGCAGCTTGACTCTAAGTTCCACGCACTAGCTATCGCCTTACTAACCTGAGATAAACATGCTAAAGTGTCAACACAATGGTTGGTGAGTTCATAGAGTTTGTCTTAAAACAGTTGAAAATCCTTAAAAGAATGTTCACACAGCAAAGGCATCATAAATCCACTCAGTTACAAGTCCCGCCATAAGAGACTTGTAACCTGTGTGTTCACAACCCACTGCTACAATATAATATGATTAAGACATGTATAAGTTCATCAAAACAATTAAGCAATTAGTCGTGAGTCTACTCTTCATCTCCGAAGACCTCACGTTTATGATGTATCCAACATTCTCAAATGTTAGGATGTATCAATAGCCTCAATGGTCATCCAAGGTCTTAATTTGGAGCCACCGGAAGTCTCAATGGTCATCCAGCAACTTAATCTGGAGCCACCGGCAGTAACACAATCAAGTATGACGCAGTTAAGTATAACACAATCATGTATGTATGAAATCAAGTATAATGCGATCAAGTATAAGACAATCAAGTATAGAACAATCAAGTATAATGCGATCAAGTATTTGTACAAGTAAGCAAGTAGTTGAGCATGTATCCCCCCCAAGAGTTAAAAAAAGTATGAAAAGAGTAGGGGCTATGACTCACCTTAAGTCTATGTAATGAGAAATGAAAGTGGTAGTCGAATCGCGAAAGTCTCTAAGAGCAGCCTATAATAGAACGTTGCGACTTAGGTTTGGAGTAACGTCTAAGAATACAAAGAATTGCCCATATATGTCTTGCATAATGTTCATGATGTAGTACTTAGTATATAATGTAAGTCTTTGAATATAAGTCGTTTATGAAACATGTATAGTTTGTACATCTCTTACTACCGTTCGGGCCGACATAATTCAGAAGTCATGGAGTAAACGTTCGAGGAGCCAGGACACTTTAACTCGTAAATCCACAACTCGTCTCGACAGCTTACTCAATGAACTCCTCACATGAGGCTCCCTACTATTGTAGTATTTGATAGCATATATATATAAGCTTTTTGATCTTTAATAGTTATATGGTCTTTAGCCGTGGCTTTGCCGTGACCTTGGTCATTGTTACCATGGTCTTGAGACTCAACCTTGGCTTTAGCCATGGTTGTGGTCTTGGCTTTAGGTCATTAGACCTCTTGGTCTCATCTAATTATAATGATTATATAGTAACTTTGGTCTAAAAATGGACTGTTAAGAATTTGAAGAAATTTATCACTCAGAAAGCGTTTTCAGGGCTCGAGCTTCTTTATTCCTGAACGAAAACGTCGTTCCGGACAACTTTCGTGTTTTAACTTTTTGATGAATCGGACCAGAAGTGGGACTTTCAAAATCATAATTTGATCAGAATGCTATTTAGGCAGATTTGCCGTTTTGGTTTCGCTAACTTCAAATGGTCATAACTTTTGACTCGTGTACTCGTTTTGGGTGATTCAAATTGCTATGTTTTCCTTGTTAAGTCCTCTTTAACAGTAAGTAAGTGTCAAATATCAAAGTTATACTATTGGGGTCGTGGTTTTTCATAAAAATCACTAGTTTGCTTGTTTGCTTGTCATAAGTTAACATATGTATATCAATACTTGTTTTATCCATTTTTAAACATCATGAACACAATAACAAGAACATATATAGCATGAAAGAACCATAATAAGCATGAAAATGATATTGAGCAAGAAAGTGTATAAGGGTTTGCTTACAACTTTTGGCTTTCTAAAGAAAGGAAGTCAAGTATAGAACTAGGACACTAAAACTAAGCTTGTAAACCCTTCACCATAACTCTTGTAACCCTTGCTAGCATTGATCTAACCCTTGTGAAAACCATTTAACTTCAGCCCTAGTAACCTTGTGTAGCTCCTAATTCAACCATGGAATCACCAAACAAACTTAAGAACTAGGTAGAGAATACTAAGGCCTTGAACTTTGTAGTGTAACTTGTATATTGAAGATCAAAGGATCATGGTGCTAGGTATTGAGGTTGTGGCATTTTTATTTGATGAGAAAGGAAGCAAATGAGCTTGTATTTATACTAAGAATGAGGAGGTTAGGAAGGTGGCTAGGAAACTACATAAACTTGGTGCCAAAGTAATACATGTGTAATGATCTAGTGAATCAAGGGCCAAGATTGAGCCACAAGTGTGAATGCCCCCCCTAAATGGCGGTTTGAAGAGGATAAGGGTGACTAGATGAGTAGTCATGGTCTTTGGATGATAATATCCTAAGTATGTAACTAGTTTTGACTCCGTAAGTTGCTAACCGTAAGTTTTTAGGCCACGAAACGTAAAACCGGGTATCCTAAAAATATGAAACTTATAAATATGGTTAAACATGTCAATATAGTCCATAATAAAATATAAAATGAGTGGTAGGTTCTATCGGGTGCGAAAACCCTGCTAAAAACTGGAAACACGGGTCTAAAATGCGCAATTCGCGTAAAACGCTGAACTGAAAAACGTAAAATTCCGAAACTTTTGGAATTGTCCTAAAATGAGAGAAAATCATATTTCTATTGTTTATAATGTTTTATGGATATATCGGGATGCTAGAAGGACGTTTAAACCTAAAAGTAAATCTCGGACACGGCTTTGTGATTTTTGCAGAAATGATCCGACGAGCGTCAAACTCTCGGATTATCGTTAAAATAGTTTAACTTATGAGAATATGAAATAGAAATTTCTGAGATGAATAGTGAAAGTGAATAGTAAAAAGTGAATAGTAAAAAGTGAATAGTGAAATTTTCGGGAATAAAAGTTAACCTGAAATTGCGAATTGTTACATCACTGCTCTTTGAAAATTTTATTAATTTTTACCACTGCAGGTTCACAGTTACCACTGACAGTGTAAAATTTTTCCTTAGTATGAGTAGATGCAGGACATGACAATATCATTCAGAGCTCTACCATGGCAACACTTCATGTGTCTGATTCTCAAGGATTGGATACAGGTTGTGAAATCCCTAGCCAAATTCAAACATATGGGTGGTTCAGTAGTACTATCTAGTTTCACTAGGTATGAAATTGAATCTTTGTCTAATGATGCACCTCTTTCAGAAGGTAATACATCTGGAAGTGCTGAAGGCAGTATGTTACAAAAGGAATTGATGGAACTGTGTACCACATTCTCATAATTGGTGGATATTAAAGAATTGATAGAAGTTCTTCTGAATTTTATCTGATTGTGCCGATTTTGGTGGAGATTCTCCTAAACAGGGGAGGATGAGAAAAATAATGATCAGATTCAGGGGAGGTTTGCTCTCAGAATGATAAAGTGAAGAGTTTATGCAGATAATGAGAAGCTGATAAAGTGTTGAGAAAAACAAGATAAGTGTTTGGAAGAATTCCCAGGTTTATACTTGAAGAAACTTGTTGATTTACAAATAAATCATAAGTTTAGGGGAGGATTGTTGGGAATTATTCTATCAGTTACCACGGCTAGTGAAGATATTACAACTGCAGAAGATTGTACTTGCAGTGGAAACTCATAACAAATATTACCACTGCTCACTTGTTAACTGTTAGAGAAACGCGCATAGATAAACATAGAAAAGATTTTGTGTATATCTTATTCTATTAGTATTATACTTATCTTGTACAAGAGGACTCCTTGTTGTATAAAAGGAGATCCTAGATCATAGTTAGAATATATCTTTCTAATACATTTTCTTAAGAGCTTCAAGGTGTAACCCTAGTGATATCATAGATCACTCGTATTATTATCATTAATAATATTGGAGCTATTTTTTTTGTTACATACATTGTTCATACATACAATTGTTTCATTTACAATCAATCTTCTAAGTATCATTAAGTAGATTCCGCATACTTAGTGGTATCACTCAAAGTATCATTATTAACACAAGTTCAAGGTGTTCACGATCCAACAAAAACTATGAGTAGCCATCCCGTTAGTAGAGTCCACCAGGGTCAAACAATTTGTTACTGTCACGGAGAGAGGCGTGGTTATCCAAGGGGGTGAGCAAAGTTCCAGTTAAGTTGTGATCTTTGCATTGGTCAACGGTGGGTATGAAGAGGAGTTGTTCCATAGAGGATCCCAAAGCTGCGGTGTTTTTGAGGTGCAACCTCTTCACACTAGGTTTAAAACCGAAGGAACGTCTCGTGTGCAGATTATGGAGCGTGGTTTGCAAGCTTCCAACGAAGATGTTATGAAATTGCAAGTTCTTTTCCTCCTGAGGATGCTCACAGCAGTAAGGGGTAACTGACGGTGAAGTACTTGAAAAGGATTTCTCATTATCCTCTTTGTCACATACCAAAGGGATTGGAACCTCAAAGATTTTTTCGATTTTTCTTAGTGTGGATTTTTCCTTAATCTTTTCCTTAATTCTTGATATGAATTTGTCTGCTATGTCCATAAAAGCATTACGAGTGCTTTCCATGCGTGCTTCTAAGAGCCGAATTTGCTTTTCCTGATTGTTCATGAAGGTTACCATTATCCCTTCGAACTCCTCTTGTCGAGAATGTTCAGGAAAATTATATTTTTAATCGCACTCACACGCACATCAGGACTCCTTGCGGTTTCATCCGAAGGCATTTCAGCTCTCACCAAACCCTTAACCTGCTTCTCAATATTTACCAATAACTATTCTTGGGTAGCGTTTACGTAATCAAGACTTCCATTACTTGAAAACATCGGATCCTCCCATCCTTCTTCTTCGTATTGTGCTAACCCCTCAAGAACTCTCCAGCAATCATCAACGCTAAGTCTATTTAGCCTGCCATTGGCTGCGTAATCTATAGCCCTTCTCGTTTGATAATTAACTTTGTCATAAAAGATTTGAATCTGGAACCATGGTTCAATGCCATGATGAGGGACTTTTCGGAGTAAGTCCTTGTATCGAGTCCATGCTTCATATAGAGTTTCACCTTGACGTTGTTGAAACATCAATATATCATTTCTAAGCTTGGTAGTTCTCCCCGGTGGGAAAAATTGAGCAAGGAAACAAGTGGTGAGATCATCCCAAGAGGTGATGGATCACGCGGGTAAACATTCAAGCCATTGACTAGCTTGATCATGTAGAGAGAATTGGAATAGGCGTAATCGGGTTGACTCTCTAGTTGTAACATCAAGGTCTATAGAATCTATGATTTTAAGGAAGTCCTTGAGATGTTGATTAGGATATTTGGAACGAAGTCCATGGAATGCACATCCGCTTTGCACCAACCGGATGGTGTCGGATCGCAAGGGAGACACATTGGCTCCTTGGGTGAGCTCAATAGTGTTTCGATAGCCTTGGTGGCTAGGTCGGGAATACTCTCCTAGGGTTCGGGGCCTAAGAGGTTGGTTTGCTAGTGGTGGTTTTTGTGGGTGGTCTTGTTGTGGTGGGTTGATGGGTTCAAAGATGTTACCACCTTCCATGATGTCGGATGGTAAAGATTACGAACAAAGACACGAAGAAATAAGATAGACTAAAGAAAACCTAAAAATAAAAGTAAAATCTTACTAGAAAGGAATCTAGCAAGTAGACCTAATAAAAAGAAATTCTAACCTAGACAATAACTATTTCCCAGGCTGCGGTGCCAAAAACTTGATGCGTGGCGCCGCACTCTTTGCGAAAGTCGAGGAATAAATGTAAAGATAGACAATCCCCGGCAATGGCGCCAAAAACTTGATGCGTGGGAATTGCACCAGGCTTTACCTTTCGAGGGATCTCGAGAAGCTTATAACCCCCACCAGGTAGTATACCTGATCGTTGTAGTATAGTATAGTTACAAGTACCGGGGGATTGATCGTTCAACTAAGGAATAGTGTCGCTAGGATTAGAAAGCCTAAAAACTAGGTCTAGAGGTGAGGGATGATTCTTTTTGTATTTTTATATTTTTATGAAAGCAAGTAAAATCTCGGGTTTTGGAAGAGTGGGCGGAGTTAGATGCTAGCCAACTAACCCAATAGCTAAGATGCAATCAAAATAAAATAACAAAAATGTAAATAAAGCTAATTAAACTAATGGTGTGAACAATAAATGGGAGAATTGTGTTTACTTAGATTTCACTACTCCCTAGATATCTCTTACAGGTTAATTGTTTGTTACAGTTGCATGGATGACGGGTTATATTCGTTAATACCAATCGTGGGGTGGCGTACATACTTCCCTAACTCTATAAGCTCCTACTTCACTCCTATGTCGAGCCTGCAAGAAGCTCCTAACATGGGATCACTAGAATTCGCTCATGCATTAAATACAACCATAAAAACCTAGTACGCATTGGTTCATGTTTCTTAAGACGTTCAAGCAAGTTACACTATGGAAGTCTGCCAGTTTTCTTAAGCCTAACATCGAAATCATTCATCCATTACAACTATAAACAAGCAATCAACCTATAATCAACATCTAGGTTTCATTACATCTAAGCAAACACACAAAAGATCTAGCCTAGCATGTTAAAATCAAGATAAGCGTAAGATATATTCAAACAACACATAGACATATTGAATGAATTGAAAGGATACTTATCTCAATTGAACATGAAAGGTTTCAAGGGGTGAAAACCCTTGAAAATACTGTAAAAGTCGTGCTAGGGTTTATTCAAGTCGACCCTAAAATTCTCCTCCCTTTAGAATGAAAATAACAAAGACTATATATAGATTTCCTAAGGTGACGACATCAAGAAGAAACTTCTGACGCTGTCAACCCGCCGCCCATAATATTCTCGGACTGCCTAGATCTAGATCTGATGCCGTCATGTGTAATGTTGTTCTGGGCCGTCACCACTTTTACTCTTGACGGCCATGCTTTGACGTCGTCACATTTCTACTGGACCGTCACCACTTTTGCTTTTGACGCCGTCATCAAAATGCCCTTGACGCCGTCATGTACTGTTCCCAGCAAAGAAAATTAAGACTTTGCCGTTTTCTTCACCTTTATGCTCCAAAAACGTCCAAAATGCTTCCTTTTCCAGAAAATTCACTCCAAAAGTACCTAAAATCACAAAAGGAACGATTTAGGGCAATGTTTGATCAAATAAATTCAATTCCGGGCTTAAATGACCCCCTAAAAACGGATCATTTTTCGCCTCATCACTGAGTGAACCTGATTCTGAGTGAAAATGATTGTTTGATATTTGTTCTGAATGAGCAATTTGAGTTGCCTAAAATTACCAATTTAACCTTCTGTCTGATTTTGTATTGAACAAAATATACCGTTTAATAAAATATAAAATATTAAGTTGAATAAAAATATAATATAAAGAAAGTAATGTTGGACTAAACAAAATAAAATGTAAATAGTCTTATTAAAAGATAATAAAACAATATAAATTATGAACTAATCTTAGGTCGAAGCATTTAAAAATAACTCATCAACAATCTGATTACGGAGATTAGCCATATATTCATTGCCTTGGGGACCCCATTGTATGTCGTCCATGCCTTGTACCCCACTTCCTTGACCTTGTTCTTTGGTAGTAAACATGGTGTTTGCATCGCTCTTCAAAAATAATTGATCATGAATTTTGCATTTCCTTATGAAGTTGTGGACCGCAAAACAGGCAATCACTACATTTCTTTGTATTGGAAAAGGATAAGGAGCCATTTGTTTTAGTATTGGGAACCTTGTTTTTAAGACACCATAAGCACTCTCGATAACATTTCTAAGTTGTGCATGAGCATGATTGAACCTTTCTTCTTTTGTTAAAGCACGTTGACGTCGGAAATCGGCTAACCAATACCTTGTATTACTATGTGGTGCCATAAACCCACGAGTATTTGTATATGCAACATCACAAAGATAATATTTGTCTACAATGGTAAGTTGTGAGAACATTATTTCACTTAAGAAAATATAGATAATAATAATAAACTTTCATGTTATGCGAGAATAATACATACTTGGTGAAGAAAATGGGAAGTTAGAGTTTGGATTAAATACTACTTCTGTCAAAACTCTTGAATCATGAGCTATGCCCTCCCATCCGGCCCAAACGAATGTGAACATCATATTAAAGTCACATATCCCTATAACATTTTGGAAACACTCACCTTTTCCTCTTCCTCTATAACGCATTTGTTGATCGACAGGCACAACCGCGTGTACAAGAGTTCCATCACGTGCACCAATTGCCCCCTAGATAAGAAATTTGATATATGAGAAATTATTGTTATTCTTTATAGGATTTAAATATATTTTTATAAAATGTATCAAGAATATTTCTCTTAAGTTTCTTTGTCGTTCTGAAGTATTTGCTTCAAATGATGTTGGCACTATGACTTCTCTTGCAAATTGCATCATCCCTCGTAGTACTTCGTGAAAACATGCATGAATAGTTTGTGTGGAGTGTTGAAACCTCCACTTAACCATTCTAAAGCATTCATTATGACCTATAATTGTCAAAAACATTGCCATCTTCTCTTCAACACTTATATTTCTACTATTTTGCAACCAATTTCTCTCTTTAAATGGTTGCATAACAAAATATATGCATCACGAGATAAACGCATCAACTCTTGACATTGTGTATTAGATCCACGTAACAGTTCTTGTGTGTACGCATGACCGGTTAAGACGGAAGTGTTATCTCTTATCCTTTGTTTCCTTCTTGAAGATTTTATTTTCATATACCAATATATGATGAACAAAAACAGAAGCTCATCCTCCAAATCCATATATTACCTTGCAATTATAAAATAAAAACAAAAGTTAACAATATGTAACGCTTAAATGATCTCGCACTAAAAATTCATAACAGGTAAGAACACAATTACACAAATTCATGTCATCAATTGAAAAGCATGTTCAAAATCCATAACATCAGCAAACATAATATTAAAATGACCAAAACAGATGGTGTTCAAATTATAAAGTAAAGCAACAAACAAATCCCATGCAAATTTTAATTCTTATTCCACTAATTCAATATCCCATACTTACGCCCAGCATTCCTAACCCAATTCTCCAAACTCTCTGGCTTTAAGCGCATCCAAACTTTCCTATAATCAGCGCTTTCACTAAAAAGCATAACTGCGACATCGTACAGCAGGTTCTGTGTTCACCACCCAACCTTTTCTAACTTCTCCATGCAAGCATCAATGTCATCTCCTCTATGTTCTTCCATCATAAGTTGAACAACTTTGGCAAAGTCTTCCTCAACAGCAGACTTTTTTGAACTGCTTGCTTGTTTACCTTTTCGTTTTATGCTTTGAGGACTAGAAGAACATTCTTGTTTTGAATTTGGGGGTTCTTGTGTTGATGACGGGATTGCTTGAACATGTTAGATATCATCATCTTCAACTGACACTACATTAGCAGAATCTTCACAATCATTAGGAAGATTAGAAGTTGGTCCCCAACCTTCAAACCCATTGCTGGTTGACCCATCAAATAGTTGTGTACAAAGATTGGGGAAAAGCAATCCAGTACTCCTCACTGGTTCTACATATTTATTCGACTGTTTAAAAGAACTTATAAGTATAGATATAAAACTATCTAGGAAACTATTAGTGAAAATATACAAAGGATAGAATGTGACCTTCATCTCTATTTGCCATTCTTCTTCCGTTAAATTAAAACTGTTAGTTACGGGATCATACACGTTTCCTGTTTTGTTCTTTAGTTTGGTCCATGCATTAAACTTGCTTTTAAGATAGTCAAAATGGTTTTTCATTTGTCGTTGATCAACGATAAAATTATGCTCCTTTTTAAGTGTTTCTCCAACATTTTTCCATGAAAGCATCTTAAGGCTAACTCCGTCTCGTCCATTTACAGCAATCTCATGTATACAAGCTTCAAGAAACGTTTTAACCACACTTTCCTCTTTCCAGTTAAGCCTAGGTTTTGAAGATTCACCAACGTTTTCCAAGCCTATAGAGATGCAATAGAAGCAATTTAACTTACTACATATGTTTCATTATTAAATACTACAAATATAAGAAGTTTGTCAACATCTATTTAGTATAATGCATATATTTCATTATTCAATACTACAAATATAAGAAGTTTGTTAACTGCATATATTTCATATTCAATATTACAAATACTTTTCATTTATATATGCTTAACAAAGATGGGCTTTGATACATGTAGATCGAGTTAGCTAGAAACCACATAATGATAGAAGTCGTTAAATTAAATGCAAACAATAGAAAAAATTACATGTGCATTGAATTGATTATACAATATTGATCATCGCAATGATCATCTTTAAAAATACGATCATTAAAAAGATTGTAGAGTGACCAAGATACAAGTTACAATATAATTTATCAACAAACATAGATTGAATAAAAATAAAATTAATATGTTGTACATGTCGAGAGCAAATAGCAAGAGCCATAAAGGTACTGTCAAATTGAAAACATGTTGTACGAATAAAGATCATGTAGTACAAATAAAATCGATACGATGTACATGTCACACAAAGATCATGCAGTATGAATAAAATAATAATAATGCAGTACGAATTAAAATAATAAGGGTTTACCTTTGGAGAATTTTTTATGTTGATGGTTGCGGTGAAAGAGACATATTAATAGAAAAAAGGTTATTTAGGAGATAAAAAGAGATACTGAATGACTGAGAATGTATAAGAGAGGTGGCCCATTCATTACTTGTTTGGCCCACTCAGCACATGTTTTTTTTCTACCAAACAATCTCTTCTGACCGATTCATTTATTTTGTACTGAACTATTTAATTAAGTGGCTATCAAACACACCCTAACCCTAGTTGGTGTGATAAGGAATATTTATATGCTCATCTTAGGACTATCTTAAAACCCTAGTGCGCCCTTAGGGGATAACCTTGCAAATATTGCGATCTTTCTAACAAAACACTATCAGAGACCAATAAAATGTGTCACCACTATTCCCCGAGCTTATCAAACTTGTTCCATCAATCTTAAAACAGTTTTTCCATGAACTTTGATTATAAATACGTCTATCTTAAATAAATGTAACCGTTACTTAGTTATTTCTCGTTCTATTAGGATTTCTAGTGTTAAAGTCGCGTAGTGCGTAAAATAAATGTACGAGCTAAATAAAATTCCCCAAATCATAGTAATTTCACGTAATAATCCGTCTCAAATGACTAATTTCTCATAAGTCTATCAAAATATTTCCAATTTACTATTTTCCGGTTTAGATTTTAATCTTGGTGTTTCACACATAATTCTCGAATTTTACCAGTTGTCACAATTAATTACGCATATCATAATTTCTACATTTTTTGTTTGTGGACTCTCTTTTTGTGATGGAGGGAGTAGTACATCATAACGAGTGCCTTTAGAGCACTTTAAGACAAACAAAAAAAATCGATTTATTTATTTGTAGTAGTAAATTTTGGGTATGCGTCTAAAATTAACTACTATTAATTATAGAGTTTCAAATAATAAAAGAATAACAAATAATTTGTTATTCTTTTATTATTTAAAACTGTTGTTGTAAATAATAAAAGAATAACAAATAAATTTCTATAAGTTTGTAATATTGTTATCTAAAATTTTATGGATTAAAGTGTTAAAGTACAACAAATTAAGGACAATAATTTTTTTCCAGTCATTTTGATTAAGAAAATAAGTTAAAATGTCCATCAGTTTAGTTTAGACCATTTAGACACGAGTCAAAATTCCTAGCCTATAGTTGTCATCCGGTGTGTCACTAAGCCAAACTAATCTAATCATAAAACCTTAAATATATGACAACGATTATTTCTACAAGTAAATATCTGATTACGTGTACCGACAACAAGTACAAGATATATAACTTCAATGAATCTTTGTGTGTGGTGTGAGAATAAATCGTGTTGTGGCAGTTAGAGAACAAAAAACACGTTGAAAAGCAACTGTATGTCACAATTTTCTTGTTACAAGACTTCATTTTTAAAGTCGGTTGTGGTGATCACGTTTCATAAAATGTCATTCTTCAGGTAGTCATCATCTTCTCTTTACACATAGTATTTCATATACTTATCGATTATAAGTTGCTTAACAATGTGATCAATCACATCTTTTTGTAGTATCACGCATTGATCATTCAAAAAGTTTTGGGCGTTGCTTTGGTATATATCTTGTTACATTGGTTAAACTAAATGGCATCATCTCATATTTGGCTTCAAAATCATTTATCAAATATTTGGTTGTTCATTTGTTGTAGTTGATGAGATTGATTAATCGGGAAAAAGGTTATTCATCGATTATGTTTCTATATATTGTTTGAAATCTAATTTTCTTGTTTCAATTTATGATAGTGAAACCCAACTTCTTGTTTTGCATTTGGAGTGGTCGATTAAGACTATGTAGTTTATTTCTTTTGTTTCTCGTTCTGATTCAAGGTTTTATTGTTGTATGGTTTCTTTCTTTGAATTTTTAATATTTAAGATATGTTTGATTTTTTATATTTATTTTTCAAGATCGATGGTTTATATTTCCCAAATAAAGATGGTCTTAAATCACCTATTGATTTTTGAACTATCTTATATTTTTAGGTTTACTACTCAACGACAACAAATACAAGATACAAAACACTTTCTTCGCCTCATATCATAAAAAGCCTTTAACGAATTTTTGTGTGATGTGTGAGAATAAATCATGCCTCTGCTGTTAGAGAACCAAAAACACGTTGAAAAGCAACCATACGTCATAATTTTCCTGTTGCAAGACTTCATTTTTACGTCGGTTTGTGGTGATCACGTTACACAAAAGGCCGTTCTTCAGCTAGTCATCATCTTTTCTTTGCACATAATATTTTTTATACTTATTGATAATAAGTTGCTTAACAATGTAATCGATCACATCTTTTTGTACTATTGCACGTTGATCTTTCAATAAGTTCCGAGTGTTGCTTTGGTATATATCTTGTTAAAATGGTTAAACTAAATGGCATCATCTCATATGTGGGTTTAAAATCATTAATCAAATTTTATGTTGTTCATTAATCGTAGCTCCTTGGAAAGCTAGGAAGCAAGATTGATTGATTCGGAAAAGAGGTCATTAATTGATTATGATTCTTGTTATATATTGTTTGAGATCTAATTTTCTTGTTTCAATTTATGTTAGTGAAGCCCAACTTCTTGTTTTGCATTGGGAGTGGTCGATTAAGAATATATATGTTACTTCTTTTGTTTCTCATCCTGATTCTAGGGTTTTATTGTTGTATTGGTTTCTTTCTTTGAATTTTTAATATTTAAGATATGCTTGATTTTTTATAGTTATTTTTCATGATCGATAGTTTATATTTTCCAAATAAAGATGGTCTTAAATCACCAGGTGATATTTAAATTTTCTTATAATTTTAGATAGATTGCTCATCCAAGGATTTCAAGGTTTGTTCGACTTATTTAACAGTTTGAACAGGCTTTTAAACTTTTCAAAATAACATTAACATTGTGCATATAGTTTTGGAATTGAACTTTCCAAATAATAGTAATCTAATATAATATAATATACTCATTTATTCTCAAAACAAGTGTACATCATGTCGTTTTAGGATGTCATAAAATAAGTACTCCCTCCGTCCCACATTGACCGTCCAGTTTGACTTTTTCAAGTCTTTTTTATTCGACTTTGACCTTATATATTTTTGTTTGTATAATGTAATATTTGACAAAAATTATACCAATGAAAAGTACATTTAAAACTCAATTCATTCATATATTTTACATCAAGTATTATATAACACAAGATAAAATTATTAAGGTCAAAGTTGTAAAGGGAAGACTTAAAAAGTCAAACATGGACAATAATTATGGGACGGAAGTAGTAACAATTTTGTATTTTAACCACCATCAAATGGGCTGGTGGAAGGTTTTTTAGTTTCCAAACACGAGATAAATGACTTAAACCTCGTTAGGTATGTACATTTGGGAGTGGCAAAGGAAGGGTATGAAACGGTCTCAGGATTAAGGTCGCATACATATTAGTCAAAAAGGCTCGCTCTCCTCCAGATTACCTGAACAAGAAAAAACCTCATTCGTCTACCCGTTTAGAATATATATGATTGGTGAAGAGTGTAGGTAGTGGGATTTCCTAAATCAATCCCGGTTTGTAGATACTTTGATTGGAACTTATTAGTCACAAATCTTTACAAGGGAACCAATGGTCAGCTTCACCCAAACAATTTTGATCTAATCCATTTGTTTATATTTTTTCCTATAGATATATCTCTCATTGTAAGTATAAGCATTTATCCCAAATAATTAAATAAGACGTGTATCGCACTAGCCAAAATAAGTAACATTTTATACCAGAATTGAAAAAATGTAATAGCTTTTTTCCTTCTTTATTATAAATGAACAAAGAAATAGTTTATTTATTTATTTTATAACTAAAGTTTTCAGCAAAGATTAATATTATTAATATTCTGTTGTAATTTATTAAATTTTATATAATATGTTTATTTTATAAGGCTAGGATTATTTAAATATCAAGTTCCCACAATGTTTAGAGAAAAATATGAGGTGACACGCTCCTTTAACAGATAAATAAATAAAATTGTCCAAATTTTAACAACTATATAACCTTTGAAGATTTTGTGGAAAAAAAAATATGATGAACAATACAAATGATGAAGACTTAAAAATATGGACATGGACTTTGTAAAAATTGTTACTTCTTCTTGTATGTTTTTATATAGGACAAATGTCCCTGCTCGCTTATACTAATTTCTATGTTGTAAATTTATAATCATCATAAATGGTATACTTAATCTATCCCAAATAAATGATCACATTATTGGCCTGTAATTATGTTTCTCTCAAAATAATTGCATTTCAACAAACAAGAATAATTGTTTACTTTTTTTTATTAATATTTTGCTCTTAAATACTTTTTATAAGGGAAATTGGCAAAAAAAAAAAAAAAAAAAAAAAAAAAAAAAAAAAAAAAACATTATAGTTGCCACTTTTTGTCATTGTATATAGCGTCCTTTTTTTTTTTTTTAATATAGCACTAACTTTTCAAATCCGTGCCATTGTGTGGTCTGTGTGACCGGTTGTTCCTGGATGTCCTACGTGGCGTAGGTAAAAGCTGAGAATTCATTTTTTTCACTTTTTTTCTTCATTTTCAATTATTTTATCCTTTCATAATAATTTTAAAAAACTTATTTAATTACCCCCACCTTCCCCTTTTCCCTTTTATCCACACACATACACTTTTATCCCCCACCACACAAAACCCTAACCCTAGTCATGAGATCCTCTTCCTCATCAACATCACGATCAAGATCCACGTCAGTCAGACGTTACTACACAAAAGAAGAAGTAATTGCACGCACCGAGTGTGATTGTCATTTACCAGTCTCACCTCAAGTGTCATGGACCATCACAAACCCTGGTAGAAGATTCAAGGGTTGTCCAAAATATATAAGATAATTATTCGTATGTAATTTAACTTTTTGGTACACTAGATTGAAGTGGGTTTTCATTTGTATATCTTGCTATAATAGGGTTGGGAAAATCAGTGCAAGTTTTATGGGTTTATGGATGATGAGCTACATAGTGACTACTACAAAGAGTTGTTCTTCAAAGAGCATGAAGAACTGAAAATGTTGAGGTGGAGAGTTGATGAGTTGATTAGGGGAAAATCTGAGTTGCACATGGACAAGGCTGGTGGATCAAACTATGTTGAAGGCAAAAGTTCCAACTTTGAAGAAGCAACATATTTGCAAATGGTTGAGTTGAAGGCTGAGTTGAAGGAAGAATTGAGTTTGATTAAGGCCAAAATCAATTCACATGACAAAGTTGTAGTGTTGTTTGGTTTGTTTGTCATTGTGATGTTGTTTGTTTATGCAAGTAATGTATTAGCCTAGTTAACCTGTTAGGAGTAATGTATCATGACAATGTCATGGGTTGGTTTATGTTTAATGCAATGCTTTCTTTTGGTTATTTTGTTATTCTAGCATACACAAATAATACACATGCACATTTAACATAGACAAAGGTTCATGTCATAACTTGTGACGGCCCATTCATGAACAAAACTGAGCATCACATAATAGTGTAAACTTACATGACATAAGCACCTAATACATGTTTCTAAGTGCACAACATATATGGACAAAAGAAGTGCACAATGAGTAAGTTAAGGTTACACAACATAAGAGTTATTTGACATAAAAAGTTAATTTCAACAGGAAAGAGTTGTTTTCATTCCAAATTGAGAGCATTAGAGCTTGAACTCCCAATTCCTTGTTGTTGCTTTGCCAATTTTTTCTGCAAGATTCTTTCACTCCTTCCTCTCTGCCTTGGCTGAACAAAATGTCTTCAAACTCTTGGTTGTGCTACATTAATGTCTGGTACAGCTTGGTTTTCAGAAGGAATAGCTTGAGTTTGAGAATTCTGAGTAGCTGCATTTTGTGACACCTGGCTTTCTGAGTCATGAGGTGCATTTTGGTTGTCAATTGGCATTTCTTCAGCATGTTCATCTTCTTCAGCAGTAGAACTTTCATTTTCATCAATTCCAAACCATCTTCCCAACCTTCCTATTCTGCCCAGACCTGTACTCACTCTTCCTCTACCTCTACCTCTACCTCTTCCCCTGAGATTAGTTTGCCTAGTTGCACTAGAACCACCCACATCAGTAAACCTTACCCTTTTATTGGTTTGCCTAGGTGCAGTTGCACTAGAACCACCAACAACTGTTGCACTAGAAGAACCACCCACATAAATAAACCTTACCCTTGTATTGGTTTGCCTAGGTGCAGTTGCACTAGAACCACCCACAACTGTTGCACTAGAACCACCTTCTTGACCATTTTGACCAACTATTTTTTTTTTTCTTCTTTTTTGTTTTGTTGGTAGTTTTCACAGTTGGCCTATCAATACCCCCATCAAATTCACTAGACCTAGGTGTTTCATCTGGTGTTGTTCTACATGGTTGAACTAAGGGTTCATCTTCATCAACTAAACCTGAGGATGTGGGTTTCCTAAGTCTACCCTTCTTAGCAGGTGGTTTAGTTGGTTTCACAACAGTCTCATTCTTACAACCCTTCTTATTATGACCTTTTTGAAAACAATTTGAACAAGTCATTTCAATAGCATTCCTAGGCACTTTGTTAGGATTCTTAATTTCATGACTAGCTCTAATCCTTTTTTTCCTTGGCCTACCAGGCATTTTATGTTTCTCAGGAGGCAAGACTTTACCCATTTCACTAGTATCAGGCCAGAAACTCATGCCACTTATATGTGTTAGGTATTGATGATATGCATCATGAAACATTTGTTTTCTAAAACAGTTTGGCACATATGATTCTACCCTTCTGTTTATCCTAAAAATGACAGCTATGGCATGGGTACATGGCAAACCTGACAACTGCCACACTCTAATACAATATCATTTTCACCTATACCATACCAGTTCTTTTGTCTTGAACTTCCCTCTCCACCTTGTGGTTCACTAGCTTGTTTTTTAACCTTGGGTGCCCTTTTCGCTTCAAAATTTCTCCTCCTAAGTTCAATCAACTCATCCTCACCTTCTGATAAGTTGTCTACAGATCTGTCAAACATTTCACTTTCACTATCTTCATACAACATTTTGTAGTCAGGAATTTCAGTCTCACTATCACTAGACTAATCAACCGTAACACTTGGATTCACATTTTCTTCAATAACAATACCCTTATTCCTAACCATTGGCTTTCTAGCATGAACTGGTCTATCTTCATAAGTCATTGGAGCCTTACCCTTATCCACACACTTCCTAGGTACATCCTCATCAACATTCTTTGTAGGACCAGTGTCATCAACATTCTCTGTAGGACCAGTGTCATCATGAACATTTTCTGATGGACCATTGTCATGATCAACAGGTTCAGATGGCCCAATGTCATGATCAACAGGTTCTGATGGACCAATGTCATGATCAACATTTTCAGATGATGAAGCAATGTAATCATTCACAACATCAGATGTTGAAACAACCTCATTCTCTATATTAAATGCCTTTCTGATCTTAGGTGGTGATACACTATCCCAATGTTTTCTGCTTACAGTTCTAGGCCTAGGTGGTGTGTTTAGCTTTTGCGCTTCATCCTCAGCCCATGAGACTAATTCATCATATGACATGTTCCCAGCATCCTTCTTCCTAATCCCTAGTATGCTAAGTTTTGAAGTTTCCTTATTAACAGATTTATTAGGTACTAAATTTGTATGATAATAATCATACAAATTTTGGGGAATGTGGGCTAAAAACATTTCTAACTTTCCATAAGACTCACAAAATGAATACATTGCCTCCAATTCTGCATTAGAATCAACTATTTTTAGCCCAACCTCTAACTCACATCCTGGTAACTTAAAAAACATGGCATAGAAGCTGGTCTGTAACTGCTCTTTCAGATACTCAAACAAACCCTCATGATCAAACTTCTTATCCTTAGAAACCCTTAAATGGTAAACTACACCATTTTCATACCTGAGTGGATCGAAATAGAAGACACCATCAAAGTGTACATCAAATAACAACGCGTCTAAACCAGGAACCATACTGTAAACAAACAAAAATAATACGTAATCAATATAAACCCTAAATCATGTGTATATTATGGGAGACATAAATAAAAAATAATTCCACAAAAATATAAACATAATAAGGTCAGATGTACCTTTTGCCCACATCAATTTTATAAAATCACTAAGGATCGACTGTCAATTTGTATTTTAATAATTAGGGTTTGGGTTGGGGACCATTGAAATAAAGAAGTCTGTGTGTGTGGGGAATGTGTGTTTTTTGGAATAACGTAAATGGGGACTGGTGGACCACTTTATTATATCGATTATCCAACGTGGATTTTTTATTATCACACGTGGAAAACATAAAAAAGTTATAAAAAGTATTAAAAAAACAGATATAACCGGCTACGCTTAGAAGCGGTCACACAGACCACACAATGGCACGGATTTGAAAAGTTAGTGCTAAAAATAAATAAATAAATAACGCTACATACAATGACAAAAAGTGACAAGTATAATGCTTTTTTTTTGCCAATTTCCCTTTTTATAATATCTGAATTCATCTAGTGTATTAAATGTAAGAATAAAAGTGGTCATTTTAATAATTAATTAATATATAAAAAAGTTGTTGGTGAACAATTAAGGTATCAAAGTTTGATAAAAAAAAATGTATGTGCTAATGAAAATATGTAGAAATATAAAAATACCCGTATAAATCAACGTTTGATAAAACAAAAAGTTGAAATACTAAAATATATATACAAATGTTCATTTGATGATGCATAAATTTTGGAAAAAAAATATCATACTATATTATAAAGCATGAAGGCCTACTATTAATAGAAATACTTAAAATTAAGCAATACAATTTCTAAAGCTATAAGTACAACAACAAATGCTACTTATAGAAATTCCCCTCATATTTAATTCTAACATACAATTAATACTAACATTAAATACAATAAATAAATCATTATGTACATTAAATACAACTAATTAACTTGTCAATAAATACAATTAACGCACTTATTAAAACACCCCTTATATAAGAAATACAAATTATCAAGCATGTTGTACAACCAACTTAAATAAAATTCCAGCATTAAATGTCACTAATACAAATAATAAAGCATATTATACAAATATTCACGCCCGAACGGGCAATGGGCCAAATGGGCTCGAGCCCGAACGGGAACGGGTCAAACGGGCTCGAGCCCGAACGAACACACGAGCTAAACGAAATTTTTGATATCCATAAATTTATTGTCAAAAAGAACATAATAAACTAAAATATGTTCACATATTGTACAAACCAAGCAAACTACTAAACAAAAAAATAAAATAAAATAATACAAACTAAGCAAAATTTCATCAAACTTTTGCCATAAAAAAGTAATCAGCAAAGCTATTGCCAAAAAATGTACAAATAAAATAAATTATTAGCCGAAAAAATTAAATTACAGGGTGCCCGCAGCTGCATCGCGCGGGGACTCTGCTAGTAGTATACAAATAATTAAACATTAATTGTTTGTTGTAATAAATTAATGTCGGATAATTAAGTACTCTATGAAATTAATTTCCATTAATTTGGGTTTAAGTAAACAAGAAAAAGATAAATTTATTTCTATATGTTTGTAATAATGTTGGCTAAATATAGCATCTCATATTTCATAAATCTGGGTAATAAAACAAATAAAATACAAATAACTATATTTCTATTTGAGCAAGGAAATATATTAGACCATTCAGACAAGAGTCAAAAGTCAAAATTACCCCTAGCAAAGAGAGCCTAAATCCTACGTGACACTACACAAGGTTATTCAATTCTAAAACCTAAAATGTACGGTGAGGATCATTTCCACGAATAAATATATGATTACGTGGCACCAATCGACTATATAATAGTACTTGTTATTCCTCGTACCACATTTGTAGTAGCTGTTTGAAGAACAAAAAACATATGCATTGAAAAGCAATCGCACATCACATTTTGAGTGCTCAAGACTTCATATATCACGTCAGTTTTGTGGTGATCACGTTGCATAGGAGGTACATTCTTATATAGCTTGTCACCATCTTCTCAATGCACATACATAATATTTGCTTAAACTTATTGAGAATCACTTGCTTAACGATGTGATAGATCAGATCTTTTTGTAGTCTCACAGATCAATCTTTGATATATTCTTGTTGAAATGGTTCGGCTAATTGGTTTTGTGTCACACCCCCAAAATCGGGTCCAGCGGAAGCATACATGTAGCTGGGGTGTAACTCAATTGATATTACAATACTAGTTCAAAAATAGTTTGCACTTGAATCATTTAGAATAAAATAGTTAAATCAAAATGTTGATTTTTACATTGTTAAAAGTATTGCGGAAGTAGGCCATTAAAATAGTAAAAAAAAACGGTCCCCAAATGAATAATCAGAGTCTTCTATGACCATGCCATGCCCTGCCAAAACCTCCTGTAGCGTGCCATAGGTTAAACCTGAAAATACATGCTAAAGTGTCAACACAATGGTTGGTGAGTTCATAGAGTCTTGTGAAAAAGAATGTAATGCATTGAAATGAAGATTCCCCAGCAAAGGCATCGTAAATCCACTCAATTCCAAGTCCCGCCATAAGAGACTTGTAACCTGTGTGTTTACAACCCACTGCCAAATGTAATAAGTTTGATACAAAAGTATTGTAATTCAGTAATAAGGCTGATGCAAAGGCATCGTATTTCAGTAATAAGACTTGATGCAAAAGCATCGTATTTCAGTAATAAGACTTGATGCAAAAGCATCGTATTTCAGTAATAAGACTTGATGCAAAAGCATCGTATTTCAGTAGTAAGACTTGATGCAAAAGTATCAGGAATTTATCAGTAATTTTGTATGTACAATAGCCACAAGTATAAAGTGAACCGACATAAATGTCAAAAGTGCTACATTGTCTCTTAAGCTCATGACCCCGAAGCTAGACGTACTAAATCCTGCCCCAAATGAGTGTTTACCAGACACTCAATAAATTAGAAATGAAATGCATTCGTAATTCCGTTGGAGCAACCCAAACACGAATGGAGGAGTCACCCTCAATAGATCTATTCACTCACTCTCGCTCGTACTTTAATTAACGGTCCATGAAATAAAGGGGACTTGTCGTGACGTGGTAATAATAAGGCAACTTAAGCAATGTAAGGAATTTGTAATACTTGGGCATGTACAAAAATAGTTGTTGCAATGTATTCTCCCCCATGGGATTTGAAATCGTATAAAAGTATAACACGAGTATTTAAGCATGTATCTCCCCCAAAGAGTTTGTAAAGTAATTAAACCAGTAAAAGTGGGGCTATGACTCACCTGATATGATGGTACCATGAACATGTAATGAGCTGAAAAACAAGGCGCGCACACTAGCCGCAACCTAATATGAATGATGAACGATCTACTTTAGATCATGAAATGATGTTATGAATGTCCATGCTCATGTTTCTATACCACTCTACTCTTTGGAAAAACACTTGTGTTATCAAAAGTATATAATCCAAGTATTTGGAAAATATTGCTATTAGAAAATATAAATAGCTAGTTATAATATATATATACTTATATATATATAACGTAAGTTTCCATGTTAGTGTTGAAATACTCGGGTTGTAATCCTTGAAATGATGAAAACATACTCATAATAACTAATACTACGTTAGTTATAAAGCTCGGTACTTGATATTACTTCTAGCTCAAAAATGTACTTCGTAGTTTTTGCGCCAAATTTAATAAAAGCTGTCAATTATAAAATGGTTTTAGCCGATATTCAAACGTGATTATCTTTGTCGTTACTTGTCCGTTTTACTTGTTCTTTATGTCCACGGTTACGTCTTAGTATATAGTAATATATTTTGGAAATCTCGGCTCCTCCGGATTACGTCTAAAGTCTCTTTTTGTCCAATGAAAAACGTCCAACAGCATACATTTTCAGAAAAATACTTTTCGTCTACAATCTTGCAAAAATCATAACTCCTTCGTTATAGACTCTTTTTAATCCGTTCTTTCGCCTACGGATTCGTTTTTGAAAGTATTTTCTAAAAATTTTGCCAAAGTTTCCTTGGTGTTTACTGATTTTCCAGATTTTTACAAAACGGGACAGCATGTCTAAAATAGGTTCCAAATCAAGTTTCCAAGGTTAAAAACTAATTTCTACCATCACCAAACCTCTTGTAATCACCACATGACTAATCTAATCTTACCATACACCTTCTTAGGGTGCCATGGACTCCTAACCAAGTTATTAGAGCAAGGGGATTCATAACTAAAAAGTTAGGGTTTGTATGTTTCTTTTTAGCCAAAATAAAGTGTGGTATAGCTACTTGTACATGGTTTTTAGCATGATACTTATGTAATACATGTAAAAATAGGATGATCCATGAAAAAATAAAGATGAAAACTTACTTGATAAAATGAGATGATTATAGGATGATTATGCTTGATGTTCTTGTGTTTTTGTTGCTTGATTCTTGATTAGGCTTGTAAAATGAACAAGTTTAGTGTTTTACTTTATGGAAAATGATCACTTGAGCTAGGGATGGTGGTTTGGTCGTGGGTTTGGAGAGGAAATGGAAGAAGATGAGATGAAAAGTGTTCTTAGCTCAAAAGTTGGATTATGATTTGTAAAAATTGGTAAAGTTATGTTTTAAGTGGTTTATTAGTATAAAATGGTTAAGTTAATGCTAGGGGTTAAAAGGGTGTGTCTTGGGGCTGGTTTTCAAAGGGTAGGAGGGGGGGGAGGGTTAGGGTACTTGGGATTTAATTAGAAATACTTGTATGAAATTGCACTAGTTTGTGTTTTTAGTTACGATCGGGTACCGGTTTTATTAGAAATAAATGTTCACGAAGTTTACCGGGATGAAATAAAGTTATAATAATGTTAAAAACATATTAAAAATATGTTGGGTACATTTACTGAGTGATCGGGTGATTATTGTTTAGTTTTCACGAAAACCGTCGTTATATTCATACGCGTACGTTAAAAATAAAATAAATTTCCAAAATACTGGGTAACTGAATGTTATAACTTTTATGATGTTAAAATGGATATAAAAATATGTCGGGACCATTGTGGGAATATTTAGATATATTCGTCGTGTATAAACCGGGTGTTAACGTTTATTATAATTACGTATACGTAAAAACGTTAAATGTATCAAATATAATAATTTGAAAATCCTGAGAGTGGTACAACATGAAAATGCTGTTATGATGATATGCAGACTATCCCCAGTCCGTATGCAGTGTACTTAACACTAATGAAATGAATTCGCACCTAAACCAATCCGGTTACGCGAATTTGAATACCCGTAAACTAAATTTACGATGAAATGAGTAATGCAAGTGAATGGTGAAAACTTTTCCGGAAATGAATAGTGTTTGGTGAATAGTAAATTTCCAAAAAGTTTCTCAAAACATCAAACCGACCTCGAAAACGATGAATAGTAAAACGATGAATAGTGTTTTGATGAATAGTGATTTATGAATAGTAAAAAGTCGAAGTTTGGGAAAATGACCTGAAATGGTAAATGACGTGAAATGGTGAGTTGTGACAGTCTTCCCCTCTAAAAGGAACTTCGTCCCGAAGTTCAGTTTATGTTGGTCTCTGAAAACATATTGGTGAAAAGGTGATGAAAAGTATGAATGTTCTGACAATGAGGGTATACACACATGCATGAAACATTTGGAAAATGAGTAAAGGATTCAATCCAGACAGAATTTTATTATAACCATTCTCAGTGTTGCAAAATTCATTTCTGAGTCGGATATAGGTAGTCAGCCTATGTCCCACTATCCCGGGTTGAATATAGGTGACTAGTCTATATTCCACCGAGGTTCCATGAATTTTGAAATACTCAGCTCAGTCATACTAATACTATGTCCTTCACAAATACCAAGACGTTCTGAAAGACTAAGGCAAGTGACCAAACTCGAGGTCGAATGATGAAACTATGCAAGGAAAAAAAAATAATGCGGTGACATATATGATACATGAGCATGCTTATATGAAAGACAATTATAGTAATCGACTATAATAAATGAATATAATATATCAGATAATGAGACACAAATCTCATCACCTATGTCAGCAACTAACCACAAATGAGGCTTCAGCTTGGCAGGCAGGCACGTGACGGTCATAGGGTTAAGTTTTCTTGAAAGTAGCTATAGTCTAGGTTTTAAAAACACTTAGTTCGCTATAGCCAAAGCTCTGGTACCAATCTGTCACACCCCCAAAATCGGGTCCAGCGGAAGCATACATGTAGCTGGGGTGTAACTCAATTGATATTACAATACTAGTTCAAAAATAGTTTGCACTTGAATCATTTAGAATAAAATAGTTAAATCAAAATGTTGATTTTTACATTGTTAAAAGTATTGCGGAAGTAGGCCATTAAAATAGTAAAAAAAAACGGTCCCCAAATGAATAATCAGAGTCTTCTATGACCATGCCATGCCCTGCCAAAACCTCCTGTAGCGTGCCATAGGTTAAACCTGAAAATACATGCTAAAGTGTCAACACAATGGTTGGTGAGTTCATAGAGTCTTGTGAAAAAGAATGTAATGCATTGAAATGAAGATTCCCCAGCAAAGGCATCGTAAATCCACTCAATTCCAAGTCCCGCCATAAGAGACTTGTAACCTGTGTGTTTACAACCCACTGCCAAATGTAATAAGTTTGATACAAAAGTATTGTAATTCAGTAATAAGGCTGATGCAAAGGCATCGTATTTCAGTAATAAGACTTGATGCAAAAGCATCGTATTTCAGTAATAAGACTTGATGCAAAAGCATCGTATTTCAGTAATAAGACTTGATGCAAAAGCATCGTATTTCAGTAGTAAGACTTGATGCAAAAGTATCAGGAATTTATCAGTAATTTTGTATGTACAATAGCCACAAGTATAAAGTGAACCGACATAAATGTCAAAAGTGCTACATTGTCTCTTAAGCTCATGACCCCGAAGCTAGACGTACTAAATCCTGCCCCAAATGAGTGTTTACCAGACACTCAATAAATTAGAAATGAAATGCATTCGTAATTCCGTTGGAGCAACCCAAACACGAATGGAGGAGTCACCCTCAATAGATCTATTCACTCACTCTCGCTCGTACTTTAATTAACGGTCCATGAAATAAAGGGGACTTGTCGTGACGTGGTAATAATAAGGCAACTTAAGCAATGTAAGGAATTTGTAATACTTGGGCATGTACAAAAATAGTTGTTGCAATGTATTCTCCCCCATGGGATTTGAAATCGTATAAAAGTATAACACGAGTATTTAAGCATGTATCTCCCCCAAAGAGTTTGTAAAGTAATTAAACCAGTAAAAGTGGGGCTATGACTCACCTGATATGATGGTACCATGAACATGTAATGAGCTGAAAAACAAGGCGCGCACACTAGCCGCAACCTAATATGAATGATGAACGATCTACTTTAGATCATGAAATGATGTTATGAATGTCCATGCTCATGTTTCTATACCACTCTACTCTTTGGAAAAACACTTGTGTTATCAAAAGTATATAATCCAAGTATTTGGAAAATATTGCTATTAGAAAATATAAATAGCTAGTTATAATATATATATACTTATATATATATAACGTAAGTTTCCATGTTAGTGTTGAAATACTCGGGTTGTAATCCTTGAAATGATGAAAACATACTCATAATAACTAATACTACGTTAGTTATAAAGCTCGGTACTTGATATTACTTCTAGCTCAAAAATGTACTTCGTAGTTTTTGCGCCAAATTTAATAAAAGCTGTCAATTATAAAATGGTTTTAGCCGATATTCAAACGTGATTATCTTTGTCGTTACTTGTCCGTTTTACTTGTTCTTTATGTCCACGGTTACGTCTTAGTATATAGTAATATATTTTGGAAATCTCGGCTCCTCCGGATTACGTCTAAAGTCTCTTTTTGTCCAATGAAAAACGTCCAACAGCATACATTTTCAGAAAAATACTTTTCGTCTACAATCTTGCAAAAATCATAACTCCTTCGTTATAGACTCTTTTTAATCCGTTCTTTCGCCTACGGATTCGTTTTTGAAAGTATTTTCTAAAAATTTTGCCAAAGTTTCCTTGGTGTTTACTGATTTTCCAGATTTTTACAAAACGGGACAGCATGTCTAAAATAGGTTCCAAATCAAGTTTCCAAGGTTAAAAACTAATTTCTACCATCACCAAACCTCTTGTAATCACCACATGACTAATCTAATCTTACCATACACCTTCTTAGGGTGCCATGGACTCCTAACCAAGTTATTAGAGCAAGGGGATTCATAACTAAAAAGTTAGGGTTTGTATGTTTCTTTTTAGCCAAAATAAAGTGTGGTATAGCTACTTGTACATGGTTTTTAGCATGATACTTATGTAATACATGTAAAAATAGGATGATCCATGAAAAAATAAAGATGAAAACTTACTTGATAAAATGAGATGATTATAGGATGATTATGCTTGATGTTCTTGTGTTTTTGTTGCTTGATTCTTGATTAGGCTTGTAAAATGAACAAGTTTAGTGTTTTACTTTATGGAAAATGATCACTTGAGCTAGGGATGGTGGTTTGGTCGTGGGTTTGGAGAGGAAATGGAAGAAGATGAGATGAAAAGTGTTCTTAGCTCAAAAGTTGGATTATGATTTGTAAAAATTGGTAAAGTTATGTTTTAAGTGGTTTATTAGTATAAAATGGTTAAGTTAATGCTAGGGGTTAAAAGGGTGTGTCTTGGGGCTGGTTTTCAAAGGGTAGGAGGGGGGGGGGGGGTTAGGGTACTTGGGATTTAATTAGAAATACTTGTATGAAATTGCACTAGTTTGTGTTTTTAGTTACGATCGGGTACCGGTTTTATTAGAAATAAATGTTCACGAAGTTTACCGGGATGAAATAAAGTTATAATAATGTTAAAAACATATTAAAAATATGTTGGGTACATTTACTGAGTGATCGGGTGATTATTGTTTAGTTTTCACGAAAACCGTCGTTATATTCATACGCGTACGTTAAAAATAAAATAAATTTCCAAAATACTGGGTAACTGAATGTTATAACTTTTATGATGTTAAAATGGATATAAAAATATGTCGGGACCATTGTGGGAATATTTAGATATATTCGTCGTGTATAAACCGGGTGTTAACGTTTATTATAATTACGTATACGTAAAAACGTTAAATGTATCAAATATAATAATTTGAAAATCCTGAGAGTGGTACAACATGAAAATGCTGTTATGATGATATGCAGACTATCCCCAGTCCGTATGCAGTGTACTTAACACTAATGAAATGAATTCGCACCTAAACCAATCCGGTTACGCGAATTTGAATACCCGTAAACTAAATTTACGATGAAATGAGTAATGCAAGTGAATGGTGAAAACTTTTCCGGAAATGAATAGTGTTTGGTGAATAGTAAATTTCCAAAAAGTTTCTCAAAACATCAAACCGACCTCGAAAACGATGAATAGTAAAACGATGAATAGTGTTTTGATGAATAGTGATTTATGAATAGTAAAAAGTCGAAGTTTGGGAAAATGACCTGAAATGGTAAATGACGTGAAATGGTGAGTTGTGACATTTTGGTTCATATTTGGCTTTAGCTATATTAATTCATAGGAAATTTGATTGTTACTTTGTTGTGTAAACTTTGTGGAATAACTATGTTTTACGACAAAAAGAGATTTTTGTGTTTGAAGTGGCTGATTCTAGGTTTTTTCTTTATTTTAATTTGCTAGTCGTCTTGCTAATTCAAGGGTTTTTGGTGTTTCATATTTTGTTGGCAAATTTAAATATTTAAGGTATGTTTGATTCTTTATGTTTTAGTTTTCGAATCAGTAGATATGGTTTAACTTATCTAATTAAACAAATTAAGTTGGTATTAAAAAACTACCAATTCTATCTATTCTCAAATTTCTTTTTATGTTTGAGGCAGATATGATTTGTCATTAGAAATGTAATTTGAGGTCTTTATCAATGGTTTGAACAGGTTGGCGAATTTTAGAGCAAATACGTACCTTTCAAATTTTGCATGTTTGGATTTGAGAGACTGATTTTATATATTCTATAATCACACGAGCTTTTTTTAGAACGACTTAATTTTGTAAACACGTGAACGCTAACAAGTAGCTAAAGAACTAGAAAGTTACAACGACATGCACTTAAGGTAGCGACTGTGAATCTAAAAGCAATCCACACCTTGATTTTCTATGAACAACAAGTTTTTATATAAAAACTAGCAAGTAGCTAGATGATACTAACACCAGCAATGAAACATTCCTCAGAACCAATTTAAAAAGGAACCCAAACAAAACCAAAAGAGACAATTAAAGATCAAACGACACCTGTATGTAGCAATCCACACCTTAATAAAAAAATTTAGCTGTAAATCGTCCAAGTTGACAACAATTTCAAAATTCAAACTAGTTATATAGTCATCTTCTAACCAGATTCATAATGAGTGTCGTTGCCTCCCACATGTAATCGAGTTGGTTTCACATATGCATTTGGAAGTATATCGGGTTCAATCCCCGGGTTCACCAAGGAGGAAACTAATTTTTTGGAAATCAATGCGATGATGGATCCGTTGGTTTGCTCACCATCTGAGCGGGCCACTTGACGAGCTTGATTTACCTCTCATGGGATGGGCAGCTGGGATTATCGAAAGGTCGACATATTTTGGAGTGATGTTCAGTTCGATCTGTCGATCATCAACAGTAATATGTGAAGTTAATTAAGATTCCCTAATTATACGGCTTTTGATTTACCTCTAACGGGATGTGCTCAACACTTTTTGATGTTTGGATTGCCGTGTTACATATCTAATATACCAATTAGCTGGCACACGCTATTTATTCTCTATGCTTATGGTTGAGGCTGCTACAGCTAATATAAGCCATTTTCGTTTTTATTTATTTATTTATATAAGTCATATTAATTTTTTGTTTTCAGAACAACCTTTCCATGTTAATCTCAAGCTGCCAACTTGATTAGATTTCATCTTAGTATAACAATCTATGCATCCGAGGCTTAAATTATATCTTGACAGATGCTTAATTTGAATACATATTAATTTGTTATCTCATTGTTTGACAGATGCTTAATTAACTATGCCATTAATATGAACACGACCATTTTAATCACTAATCTATGCATATCATACTGCGTATTATACTCTAGCATTGATCAATCCTTATCATATTTATATTTGGTATAGTAATATAAAGGATCTTAATTTAGTTCTTAATGCAGAGATGGTGAGGAAAGCTAGATCACATAATAAGGTCCAATCTGTTTCCAGCCAAGATACTCAAAATTATCATTCTGCTCAAGACATAGCGGACGTTTTTTTGAATCTATATTACGAATGTCTTAAGGATTTTCCTGAGGATATGCATAAGTTCTACAAGGAAGGAAGCACTATGTCAATTCCAGTTGATGATGGATCAATCCAATCAGTGACTACAATCAAGGTACGCAACTACACAAGAATCACAAGTAATCAAATACTACTCATTTGTTAGAAAGTTATTTGTGGTTCATAGAATGTAGTTTCTCGGTAACCTTTAAATTTTAATCAGGAGATACGCAAGGCGATACTAAAGTTTGATATCACAGACCGAGATATCATTCGACTCAATGTGCATGCTCAGGGCTCAATAGAAAACTCGGTTGTTATAGGAGTAGTAGGCGTATTGAGTAAAGATGGTACCATGAAAAGATTCTCTCAGACATTCTTGTTGGCACCACAAACTATAGGCTTTTATGTGCATAATGACTTCTTTCGGTTTCTTATCACCAATGACGACACTGGTATCTCTAATTTCTCATTAATTTTAAAATGTGTTGTATTTTCCGCGACAGCGGTATATGTATTTCTATATAAATTTTCTTATTAATGGTGTTTGATCTTGTTGGTTCCATATCGTTTGATTATATATTTTCTTTTGAAGTTTCTCAGAAAACAAATGGACAATCTAGTGCACCTCCAAAGAATGGTATATACTAGTAATTTAATTGCTCATTTATTATATTGTCTGCTGTATAAAATAGCCAACGTTCTACTTTGTATAGAGAAAGATACTGCAACAGAAGCTGCTCGTGAAGTTCTCAAAATGGACAAAAGCAGCAAATCTAGCTCTACAGGTGAAACTATCGATACTGGAAAAGGCCAGGATGAAAAGAATTTATCGTCGGATCCCCAAGATGAAGTTGAAGAGAAGGAACCTTATGCTACCAATGTAAGCTAATTCTATCTGAAGCATATATAACTTTTTGTTGTTTACCTATATTAAATTCTAGGAAAGTGTTCACTAAAGCGTAGCTGCTCTTAATTAAACACAGCTCGCAAAACCAAGCTTACCAACCAAAACTGAATCATCATCTTCTGCTAGTGCCAAACCATCTGTTGCATCTAAAAATATTGGTACTCGAAGATCTATCGTTAATTCCTATATATTATTTACATGTGATTGTTATTTAAGTAGTTACATTAATATTTTTACTGAAAGCTCTATATACTTATCACAGGTAAGACAATCTATGTAAAAAACTTGCCAGTAAAAGTTACACGCAGAACACTGACCAGCGCGGTTAAGAAATTTGGAAATGTCAGGCACAAGAATATTCAGATTAAAACCAACAAGGTTTGGCCTAGCTCAAATATATTATCTTTCAAGTATTTTACGATCATCTCTTTGATGCTGAGAAGAATATATTCTACGTGTAGAATGGTTATCGCTATGCATTTATGGAATTCAATAGTCAGAAAGCGGCAAAAGAAGCTATTGAGGTACGTGCCTTAAGTTTACAAGCTTCTGTCAATTATTATTATAGAAATAATTAAACTAAGGTTCAATGTACGTTGATACATATTTATGTAGTCTCATATATTTAATAAAGTCCGGCTACCTTTATATGGAGAAATTGTTATCCTATGTCTATGGATGTAGTAACTGTTGATCTGTTATTCACTTAGATTTATCTGAGTTTTCTGATTTTTAATTAATGCAGGCTGGTTATATCCAGTTTGATGGGTATGAATGTGAAGTTGAGTATAAGACAGGTGATACACAAGGTTTGTGAAGAGTATTAATTTTTTTGTGTATGTATAAGATACAAAACCAATCACTAATTTATGGTAAAAATGTACATTTTTAGGTAAGGAAGGCTGTGATAGGAGTACTGGCAATAGCCGTGGCAACGTTGGGGACAATGAAAGTGGCGACAACAATGGCAAGGGCAATGGTTCAAAACCTATAGTTTAGTTGATTATTTTTCGAGATCCTCAATCATGGAGTTTAATATTTATCTAATTTTGTATTCAAAAACAAGGTCTTGTGTTGTTAAGTTTTATAAAAGGGACTTGGAGCTTTTTCAGTGCGACTCAAAGATTTGATTTGGTCTAGATTTTGAAATTTATATTGTTTAGTAATTTGTGTTGATTTTATTGAATCCGTGTTGCAAGGATTTGGTTGTATTGGTCTTGTGTTGGATCCTTGCTTAAAACAACTTAAATCCTTGCAACACAGATTTTATTGAATCTGTGTTGGTTTGATCTTGTGTTGTTAAGTTTGGGTCTTTGATTTTATTATTGAATCCTGACTTGAATTTATAACTTAATTCTTAGTTTTACTGGCAGGTTCTAACTAGTCAGAAGTTTCTTGCTCGTCACTAAATTGCTGAATGTATTATGAGTTATTTGTAGATACTCTTTAAATACGTTTCTAGACAAACATGAAATATTTTGGAAGTTGAAATGCTTTTAAAGTGTAAGTTATTAACGGATAACTAAAACATCAATTGTATTTATTTGTTTCCTTAATATAGGTACATTAGTTAAATCAATCTCAATCATAGGAGTGATATTTGTAAATATAGTTGTATTATCTCTTTATAAACAGATTCTCTCCTCATTGTTTTATGAGGGCATTTTGAATAACCTCCCCCTTCTCTCTCGTTCTGTCTACCCTACCTCTTCCACAAATATTTTCTGGGATCTCACTATGGTCGCATCTTCTTCTCATGATAGCCTATTTTCCATGAATACCCTATTACATATGATGACAATTAAGCTTTCTTCAACCAATTATCTTTTATGACAAAATCACATGATGCCTATCTTCACCTATCAGAAATTGATATGGCACATTGATGGCATCTCTGTCTCACCACCACCCACAGTTACCGTTGAAGGTAAAGCTATTGCTAATCCAGCCCTACTTTCATGGACTGAAGAAGATCAAAGAGCTGTCATTCTTCTCCAATCATCTCTAACCGAAGAAGCAGCGGCTGAGGTTCTTGGTCTCACTATTGCTCGCTAAATATGGCTATCTCTTGAAGCTGCGTATAGCAATTCTTCTGTTGAATACATTCACTCATTGTGCGATTCTCTTCAACAACTTACAAAAGGTACATCCTCTGTTTCTGATTATTGTCGTCGATTCAAAGCAATTTGTGACTAGCTCTCCGCAATCGGTCATCCCGTATTCCCGTTGTTGAAATTGATAAGTTACACTGGTTTCTTTGTGGTTTGGGGCCTTCTTATGAAACTTTTCCTACTGCTATTCGGGTCACAAAACCCGATCCCATGTTTCGTGATTTGGTCACTCAAGCAGAAAGTCATGAATTGTTTCTAAAATCACTACATGGTACACCTACACCAACGACTGCTTTTCATGTTGAAACGACTAACAACAATTCTGCACAAGGTTGTGGTCGTTCTTTTCCTAATCGTGGCAATCATTCTTGTGGTAGGGACGTGGTCAGAATTTCAGACAACCTCATTGCCAGTTATGTCGAACAAATGGTCATTATGCCACCGCCTGTCTGAGTCTTCATACCTATGCTACTCAAGCCTTGTCTTCTTCAGAGGAATCTTTAGCAATAGCTTTTCAGGTGCAATGCCATGTTACCACCAATACACCCGATTGGTATGTTGACTCAGGAACTATAGATCACGTGACTCCTACTTGTGACTCTCTCCACCATTCGTCTCCTTATCCAGGTAATTCTACAGTCATGTTTGGAAATGGTAAGACATTTCCGATTACTCCTACATGTTCATCAACTATTTCACATAATATTCCTTTAAGAAATGTTCTTGTTATTCCTAAACGTAACAAGAAATTGCTTTTTGTGAGTAAGCTAACAACTGACCATCCCGTTGATGTTTTATTTTCTCAACCATATTTTTATATTCACGATCGGAAAACAAAATAGGTTCTTGCTAGAGGCAGTTGTGAACATGGACTTTATGTGCTCAAAGATGAACCTAGTGCTTTCATTTCTACAACTAATGTTTTAAAACAAGCCTCTTATGAGCTATGGCGTGCTTGTTTAGGCCACGTTTCATCTAATGTAATTTCTACTTTGAATAAGTTAGGTGTTTTATCTATCACTTCATTGTTACCAAAACCTGTTATTTGCACACCGTGCCAACTTGCCAAAGGACAGCGATTTCCTTTTCCAATTAATGCGAAACGTTCGTCTCATCCTTTGGACTTGATTCATTGTGATTTATGGGGTCCAGCCCCTATTTGTTCCAAAGATGGATATCGATATTATGTAGCTTTTATTGACGCTTATTCCAAGTTTACGTGGCTTTATCATCTCAAAACAAAAATAGGGTTTTATTCGGTTCTACCGACTTTATCAATCTGGTTTAAACACAATGCTCGCAAAAAATTAAAACTTTCAAAGTGATGGTGGCACCGAATCTGTAAACCAAACGGTTCGTAAATTTTTTGAAGACAATGGCACGTTTCATCAATTTTCATGTCCGTACATACCTCAACAAAAAGGTTGAGCAGAAAGAAAGCATTGACGTATTGTAGAAACCGGTCTCGCTATGCTATTTAATGCTCATGTCCCGGCTAGCTATTGGGTTGATGCATTTAGTACAACAACATTTATTATAAATAGATTGCCCACACCTTTATTGAAGAACAAGTCTCCTTTCGAGTTGCTGTTTAATCAACATCCCCAATATGATAATTTTCGCACGTATGGTTGCCAAGTCTTTCCTTATTTGCATGACTATTCTTAACACAAAATTGCACCAAGAAGCATTTCGTGTATTTTTATTGGACATAGTCCGCAACACAAAGGGTATCGATGTCTCGATCCAGCAACTTCCCGTGTTTTTGTTACTCGTCATGCTCGCTTCAATGAAACGGTTTTCCATTCAGTGGTTCATCAGGTAATCCTAACATTAGCACTTTGGAGCTTACTAGTTTTCTTCCTGATGTTCCCCAATCACCAAACTTTCATGCCTTGAAGCAAAATATAACATCCAAGATACAACCAACCTCGGGCCTAACACCCTGTTCACTATGCAGACCATCTTCTACTGATCTAAATCATACATCTCAGGCCCATACACCTAACCCCATTACGGCCCAACATTCTCTTCCTGTCAGAGATACAATTTCGACCATTGATCATGACCACATCCCGGCACATGATTCACATCAGACCCACAATTCTGATCCAGAAACTGCTCCATTATCCACTCTAGTTGCTCCTGATCAGTCATCTACAGGATCTTCTGATTCCTCTCATCCAATGACAACACAATCAAAGGTGGACATTTTCAAGCACAAACATACAGCGGATCTTGCTTCACTTACTACTCATCCTCTCCATGTTGCTTTAATATCCACTACAGAACCCCGTGGATTCAAATCAGCAGCTAAGGATCCTAAATGGATGGTAGCCATGAATGACGAGTTTCAAGCCTTACAACAAAATCAAACATGGTTATTAGTCCCACGTCCTCGTTTCGTAAATATTGTTGGTTCCAAATGGGTTTATCGTATCAAATATAATTAGTATGGCACAATTGAACGATACAAAGCCCGTTAGTCGCCTAAGGTTACACTCAAATTCCGGGACTTGACTACTTTCACACATTCAGCCCTGTTATTAAAGCATCCATTGTTTTTTTTTTTTGGTGCAAATGGTGAAATTATCTTATTAATACAACTTTTGCTTACATCAATGAGATTAGAGAAATGAACATTCCCATTCTATACAATACTAACATATATTAGTTCATACAATAGAAACATATATCATAGACAACTTATACATAGAACAGTTATACTTTCAGACACTTCAGTTTTCAATTCACCAAATTTGCACCATACCATCTACTACATCTTTCTACCAAAACCACTCAACCAGCACCCATAGTAGTTAAGGTAGAACAGATAAGAGGCATCATCAGGAACCCAAACCCCTCCATGTTAAGGGTTATGCCAATTGTGCTACATTTCCATCTCTAGAATGGCTTCACACAATTGGGAATGCACTCCTTGAGGGAGGACCACCCATTACCTCCTGTGGAAGTGTAAAGAATGGACCATGAAGATTCATCTTTCACATCTCTCAATTCCATTCTGCTTACACTCCCCTCCAAAATCATTTACCCTTCACAATGGTTAACCCTACTTTATGGTACAGCTAGACTGAATTAGACCTCTTACTATTCCAACATACCGTAACTGATTTTCTCCCTAGGCCAAACCAATCAAATCAAGGATATGGGTCATAATAACTACAGTCACACCAATTAAGCCTCCAAGATACAAGGTATTAACCATTCTAATGATCTGCTTTATTAATATTGTCAATATAACAGTACATTTATGATCTCTGCCAAACACCCCTTTCTGATTCAAAACAACAATTATACAATCCCATTCTCACATATCTCCATACTAATGTGCCATTGAACTTGAACTCTCATAATAGCCTCAGACCTTTTCACTTTTAAGCTTGCCAACCTCATTCTCAGGATTTCACAAAACTCTTCAAAGAGGATATCTACACTTCTACTTTCATCTTTAAACAGTCTAAAGTTCCTTTCTTGCCATATCAAATATACACTAGCAGCCAACCCCAACCTTCAAATTATACTATCAATAGATCTCCCATTGTACAACTCAGCCATTCTTCCTACAATGTTATCCCATTCATCTTCATTACATATCAAGCCTATTTTCTGCTTTACCTTTTTCCAAAACTGTCCAGTATAGCAACATTGATAGAACATATGGTTGTGTGAATCACAGTCACTCTTGCATAAAGGACACATCATCATATCATAAGACCCCCAATTTTTAATCCTATCCTGAGTGGTTAATCTTTTTTGGATTGCCAGCCATAGAATAAAGGCATGTTTAGGTATATTTTGAGAAAACCACACAAGCCTACTCCATTTGACATTCTCCTCTGCACAATGTAAATCTTCATAGGCCTGCTTAACAGAAAATACACCTTCTTTCCCCTATTTACTTCTCCATACAGTTGAATCCATCTGATCTTCCACTATGTTGCATTTAGTTACTGAGGTTAATAAAGGATGTTTGGATATCCAGGCTTCAGGCCATTTGCATTCATTACCAACCACAATATCCTTCACCACTATATCAGGATTTATCCTAGCATTATACACATCTCTATGAGTGATAAAATCCTTTAAGTATCCAAGCTTACACCAGTTATCATAAAGAACTTTAGCTTTACATCCATTACCCACTTTCATTACAAAGAAACCTTTAACTTCATCTCTCATCTTAAGTAAATTCTTCCATCCCCAATTATCATTCACTTCCTTATTTACAACCCATATACTTTTTCCTTTGAGTTTAACTGTGTTTATCCACTTAACCCACAATGAATCTTTGTCAACCACCACATGCCACAAATGCTTAACAATCATAGCTTTATTCCAAATATGCAAATCTTTTAGTCCTAAACCACCTTGCTTCTTTGATCTACAAACATATTTCCATGCCACTTTTGCTTTACCTGTTGCCACCTCATCTTGATTCCAAAGAAAACCTTTTAAAAGCTTGTTGATTTCATTAACACGGTCTTGGGAAGTAAGAACACTGATGCCCAATACACATGGATTGATTCAAGTACAAAAGCCACAAGTTGTAATCTTCCTGCATAACTGAGACACCTATTCTTCCAGTTAAAAATTCTACTTTTGATCTTATCCAGAAGGCCTTTACAGTTATTAACCCCAATCTTTTTAGAAGAAAGAGGTACTCCCAAATACTTAATAGGCAGTTTTTCAACTTTAAAAGGAATACTCTATAGAATACTTTTCTTTTCATTCTCATTCATACTCCCAAAGATGACTGTACTCTTATTATAATTTGGAAGTAACCCAGAAATCTCCCCAAAATCTTCAATGGCTGATTTTAAAACTTGCACAGATTCTATATCCCCATGACAGAACATAAGAAGATCATCAGCAAAACAAACATGTGTAAGCCTTAAAGATCTGCATCCATAATGAAACTGAAATTACTCACTACTATCTACCTTTCTTTTGATAATCACAGACAAAATTTCCATCACTAATGTAAACAAATATGGTGATATAGGATCCCCCTGCCTCAGACCCCTACCACCTTTAAAATACCCAACACTTTCACCATTAACACCAATGGAAAATGTAGTAGTAGTAACACACTTGATGATCCACCCAACCATCTTATTATGAAACCCAAAAGCATGTAAAATTTGCTCTAGAAATTTCCAATTCACAGTGTCATATGCCTTTTGTATATCAATTTTCATTGCTATTCTTTTAGGACCATCCTTCCTTTCATAACCTTTAAACAGCTCCTGAGACAGAAGAATATTATCTTGTATGTGCCTATTAGGAACAAAGGCACTTTGATTCTTATCCACCAACTTGTCAAGAACAGTCTTCATTCTTTCAGCTATGATTTTACTTATGCACTTATAGAGCACATTACAGCAAGCAATTGGCCTAAAATCAGTTACTTTAGATGGTGATTGTACCTTAGGAACTAGAGTAATAAAAGTAGAGTTGATCTCCTTAAGCATCTTCCCATTTTCAAAAAACTCCCTTACAGCATTACACACATCTTTACCCACAATATTCCAAGCTTTCTTAAAGAACAAAGAAGAGTATCCATCAGGCCCTGGAGCCATGTTACCAACAATAATAAACATAGCCTTCTTTATCTAAGAATCACTAACCTCTTTAACCAAATTACAAGCTTCCCTTTCAGACAATTTCCTTGAAATGATAGTATCCAAATTCTCCATACTTCTCACAGGAACCTCTTCACCAAGAAACTTTTGAAAATGATCAACAAATTTTTTAGCAACATCATCTCCTTCAAATTTATTCCCATAATCATCAGAAATGCAATGAAATCTGTTCCTATGGGTTTTACTCTTAAGAATTTTATGAAAATAAGCATTATTTCTATCCCCATAACTAAGCCACTGAACTTTAGCTTTTTGAAATAAAATCTTTTCCTCATCTTTCAAAACTTCAACATATTCCTTTAGCACTTTACTTTCCACTACTCTGAATTGCTTGCAATTAGGATCTTTATCAATCTTACCCTGAATCTCTTTCAATTCTGCCCTCAAAACATCCACTCTATCAAAAATGTTACCATTCTTCCAAGAAAACTTTTTAAGAGGCTTCTTTAAACTTCTCAATTTCTTAACTGTTCTGAACATATTACAACCATCAACTTTTTCTTCCCACACTTTTTGAACAATGGGCAGAAAATCTTCTTTATCAGCCACAAAATTGGAAAATTTGAAGCTTCTTTTTTTGATTTGAATTACATTAGGTAACACTAAAACAGTTGGACAATGGTCAGAGATCAAATAAGGAAGAAAAATAGCATTAGCTTGACTAAATTTGGTAATAAACTCTTCACTCCCCATAATTCTATCAAGCTTTTTGAGAACTCCACTTTCATCACCAGCTTTCACTTGACAAAGTAGAACTACCAGTTGAATGCTCATTTGGGAACAATGTAACATTCATATCACCCATCATGACCCAAGGCTCTTTCCCCACAATTCTTTTATAAATTTCTAAATCCTTCCATAACTTTCTTCTCTCAACCCCACCATTTGCAGCATAAACAAAAGAACAAAACATTCTAGTATATATTACCATTATTTGTACTGATACTACATAATAAAGACTGTTTGGCTTGATGTAAAATGTTCACATTCATAGTATCAATATTCCATCCAAGCATAATTCTGCAACCTTTATCACAATACTGCATATTAGAGGTCCATTCCCATCTTCCAAAAATTAAGTCACCAATTTTCTAAATACTTTTGGCCTTTAAATGAGTCTCTATAATTGCACATACACTCAATGATTCTTCAGCAATATACTTCTTTACTTCTTTTTCTTTATCAGAAGTACCTAAACCCCTGATGTTCCAACATCCTATTTTCAAATCCATGAGAAAACAATAATTCTAACAACCTCCCAATACCCCTTTATCCTTTCCTGTTACAATATTCTCCTCCATATACTGTGCCATTCCTGAATCATCTTTAAACACATCATCTTTCTCCATTACGCATACCTTTGGACTAATAACCTTCCTTTTATCCATTGTTCGCATTGTGCTTCTCTTGCCGTATTGCACAAATGGAATTTGCATCAACTTGATGTAAAAAATGTGTTTTTAAATGGTAACTTAAATGAGACAGTTTTTATGGAAAAACCTCATGGCTTCCTTAATTCTCAATATCCAAATCATGTTTGGAAATTATCCAAGGCTTTATATGGATTAAAACAAGCACCTCATGCTTGGTTTTAACGGTTGAGCACTTTCCTACTTTCTTATGGCTTTATATGCAGTCGGGCTGACACGTCTCTCTTTGTGTTCACTAGTGATAAGTGCATCATGTACTTACTCGCCTATGTTGATGATCTTATTCTTACGGGAAATGATGAATCTGCCATTACCACATTTATTTCCCGTCTGAATCACGAATTTTCCATCAAAGAGCTTGGTGCTCTTAATTGTTTTTTGGGACTTGAAGTTGCTTACACAGATAATGGTTTGTTCCTCACTCAATCCAAGTATGCTAGTGATGTACTCAAACGAGCTGATCTATATGATTCTAAACCGGTTAGCACATCTCTTGCTCCTCATGTCTCGTTTAACGCCGATGGTGTACCTTATTCAGATGCAACTCTCTACCATTCATTAGTCGGGGCTCTTCAATATTTAACGATCACAAGACCTGATCTATCCTACGCTGTCAATCAAATTTCCCAATTCCTACATGCCCCAACTATTGAGCATTTTCAGTCCGTCAAGAGAATTCTTCGGTATGTCAAAGGCACCATTTCATTTTGTCTCAACTTTAGTCAGCCTCACACAAACACAATCACCGGCTATTATGATGCCAATTGGGCTCGTTGCCTAGACACGCATCATTCTACCTATGGCTATTTGATCTATCTAGGCAGTAATCTAGTATCTTGGAGTGCCAAAAAGCAACCAACTGTCTCCCGCTCTAGTTGTGAATCTGAATATCGGGCTATGGCCAATACCGCCGTGAGATTGTATGGATCACTCATCTTCTACGGGAATTACATGCATTACCTCCTGATCGGCCCACTCTCTTGTGTGACAATAAGAGTGCCTTGTTGATGACTCAGAATCCGGTATCTCATAAACGTGCAAAAAACATTGATCTCGACTATCATTTTATTCGTGAACGTGTAAACTCTAGAAAACTGTATACGAAGTTTGTTCTAACCAATCTTCTGGTGGCATATATTTTCACCAAAAGTCTTCCGCGCCTTCAGTTCGAAGCCTTTCATGCCATGCTACGTCTTAGACCGCCACCATTTCGATTGAAGGGGTATTAATGGATAACTAAAACATCAATTGTATTTATTTGTTTCCTTAATATAGGTATACCCATTGGTTAAATCAATCTCCTTAATCAAAGGAATGATATTTTTAAATATAATTGTATTATCTCTTTATAAACAGATTCTCTCCTCATTGTTTTATAAGGTCATCTTGAATAATATTGTTACATAAGTAAACTTGTTATTTTTTTTTCGACATAATCCTACGACATATAAAGGATCAAGATCAAGTCAATTTTTCAAACATCTCTAAAGCAGCTAATCCTTTATAGATAAACTGCCCCTACCTAATACAGATGATATTCCCCCAAAATTGCTAAAAAGACAAAGCAAGTACAAAAAGCAGGGACGTGTGGAATAATGTATGATCATTATCACCGAACCGAAGATTCAACATATATTCGGCCAAATAATCCCATGCAGCAGACTACCTTTGACGAGTGCCTATATATCTGTGTCGTACTCATTCAATCAGCCAATTCTTTTATAATCACCCCTTTGAGCAATCCATATTAATTTAATTTGAGTTGCAAGGATTTAAGTTGTTTAAACAAGGATCCAAACAAGTTAGTATTACATATATTCACCTTTCAATACTATAAATACTCTTTCGTTGCCAGAATACGATAGAATCTCAGTAGCACGTACAGACTACAGAATTGCTGACATGCAGAGGCGGACCTACAGTGTATGAAGGTGGTTCCCAGGAACCACCTTAGAAATCGAAACCCTTTAGAAGCTATGTAGAGGAAAAATGAAGGACCTACCTTAAAAATAGATCGGGAACCACCTTACATCTAAGATTACAAGAAAGAAGACAAAAAAAACGAAGGAATACATATTAGAAAATCGGATTTCATACTGTTAGCTTTAATGGAGGTTTTGAGGTCTTATCTTTGTTTAAAGAAGATGACACAATATCCAAAGTGTTTTATTCTATTTTTATTATCTTTCTTTGATTCAATGTTTTATTTTGGTCCTTCAACTTTAAAATTATTAATTGAAATATGACCTAGAATTTGTTACTTATAACAAGTAAATAAAAAGTCAATAAATATTTGTAACACTTATTAGGCAGAGTATCTTTGAAGTTTTTTGGATATCACACATTGTTTTAGTAAAACAAAGTACACATTCTTAGATATACGGCTGCCGATATGTGTTAAAAGTGTTTAGTTTTTATATCAATTGATATAAAATATTAATTGTATTCATTAAACTTGATATTAAGTTTATCAAAAATGTACTTTAGTAATGTTGATATGTTGTTTCATTAAGGAAATTGGTGTTAATTTTGGCCCGACCCGACTCGACATATCGATCGATTGATTGGTTGACTTGTTGACTTTTTTGCCTTTATTAAGTCGGGAACCACCTTGAGTTTCTGGCTAGGTCCGCCACTGCTGACATGCACCTTTATATTTGTTGCTATTAGAAAGTTGAGCTTCTATAGTTTTCCAACTTTCAGTACGTATAGTAAGTCATGCAGCCAATAGATAAAAGCCCAATTTCCATTTACTAACTTAGCAACGAATGGGCTAATTTAAGGCCACATGAAGTCGAAGTTTCTTTGAGGTTGTTCATCAGTTCGGGTTACGATTCTCTGAGGTTATATGGAACAAGTTATTTAGTTTATGAAATTTGACAATTCAAACCAAAACCTAACAAACAAAATCAAAAATCGGTTTTCGAATCATTCAGTATGAGATGAATGCTTTTAAACTAAAAACCTTTTTTTCTGCCAAATGATTAAACTAATAGCTATATATGAATAGAAAAATTAATTATTGGACCCATTTTCCGTATACAAATAGGCCTCATCCCAGATGAAATTGACTAATACTTAATGTGATTGGTTAGTCAACGGAAGTTGTATTCTAACCCGATAATCAAGGTATTGTATAATATGGCTATAGGAAATATGGTGTGCCACAAATATAAGTTACGAAGTATTATGTGGCTAAAATATGAAAGAAAAGGACCAGAAGGACTATTTTTGCCAAGTGATCAAACTTTCAACTAACTAAATATCTAGTTAGTTCCATAGAATTCTAGAAAAGGGGAGAAGTATTAAGGTATGTGTGGGGTGTCAACTTAGAGAAGAAAAAGGAGGGAAACATGGAGTTGTGTTGATCAAGCTAGGATGAAGTAGGGTTCTAATTCAAGGGCTTGATCACTAACTAATTGCCCAAATTGTGATTATAAAGAGTTAGGGTTCATAAGAAATTGGGGGGTTTTGGTAATTGATGTTTTGAAGTTAACTAATGAATTTGATGGGTTATTATTTAATTGAATAAATGAGGGTTAATCTTAAGGGTTTGGTTATATGATCATTGTGATGATCATATAGTGATAAAGAAGGGTGTTAGTCATGGGATGGATGAGTTAGAACACCCTTACTTATTATGTAAGTTAGGGGTGTTAATGTATGTTGGTGATATTGTGGTTAGGATTCAAGTGTGGATGATGATGGTGATGTTCTTGATACTTACCTATGGAATCTAAGGTAAGTAACATATCTATAATTTGTTATGGTATATGAAGTATCTTGTGTTTATATATGTTGATTAATAATGTTTAAGCGTGTGAGTAGAGACTTGGTTAAGGAGATGGAACTAAACTAGTTAAATAGACTAGATAGAATGAGCTTTTGATTAGTTATGGAACTCCCAAGGTATCTGTATGATACTGCTTTAATATGTTGTGTTTGTATGTTGATTGTAGTTGTGATATTTGTATGTTTATGATTTAGAGATTGGTGTGGTAAGTAAGCTAGTGATGGTGATGAATGGTTGAATGAATTAGTCATGATATGTATCTATGCACTTGATAATCGTTATACATGATAATATGTTATTGCGGGTTACTTTCTAAGCGAAAGCTTATAGTTTAGTTGTCTAACTATTTTTGTAGGTTTGTATGCTTTAAAGGATGGCTTGGGAATGTAGCTTGTGAGGCTTAAGGAAAGAAAGTACATTGGATTGCGCATAGGAGCTTAGTATATGTATCGAGCTCAATGTCATGGCTGATGCCCCCGTGAGGCTTTTATTGGTGTATATGAACGTGGTCAAGTGTCAAGTTGTGACCTTGTTAGTTATGGTAAAGAACGTCTAACGGTTCGCTATATAAACGAGTTTAAGTGTTACGGGTCATGGAAAAGTGGGTGTTCGGATTATAGTATAAATCTACCCATTTTGGGCTTCAACGGGTCAATTGATTATGAAAATGATTTATTATGTTATATTAAAGATTTTTGGAAGTTTTCGTGTTATTTCAAGTCTTGGCAGTCGGTTTTCCGGAAATAGATAAAATATAGTCTTATGAAAAAATTTCTGCAGATGTCATATGGTCATATGTTAATTTCAACATATGGCCATATGGTTGTGTCAGAATTTTAAGTAAGGGGCATATGGCCAACATATGGTCATATGAAAATTTCAGCATATGGCCATATGCTTCTGTCAATGCATAGATGAGATTTTTTCTAGTTTTTGTCAAGTTTCTAAATTTCGTATATTTTAATTCGTAAGTCGTCACAGGTCGTGCCACCCGTCATTTCAAAGGTAATTGAGTCTAGTTTCACTTAAAATACTTTCGATGGTTGAAAGGTAATGAAATTTTGTCAGTTGTCAAAAGAGTAACAGAAGGTACGTTAAAGTTAGGTTGTTTTCACATAAAAGTTTAAATTTTAGTCAAACCGGGCATGGGGCGTAACATTAATTAAGAATGACTTAAGCTAATAACGGCATATACGATTAAAATATCCAAATTCTTTCTTGTTTTTTACATTGTTTGTTTTTTATTTACTTGGTCTACAAGTTCTTCAATATGTGTTTTCATCAATGGAGTATATATGGTCAAGTAAACAAATATGCACTTATGCACACATATAAATGTAATATTTAATTCACTCCCAAAATGTATATAAATTTGTAATTTGATTTATTTAGTTGTTTATATTTTACTAGCCGAGTACACGTGTTATGCAATGGAATTTAATAAAAGAAGTACAACTTTTCTTCAACACGATAATAGGTAATTTGTTGGTTGTTGAAAAGTAGCATGATGATCGAACATGTGACCACCCTAAAAAGATACGAAGATACCATTCGTAAATTGATACGAAAGCAGTTGATTGTTGTAGTATAGTACTGAGTTCACCATCTCGACTCTGACATGATTATTTCTTATGATATTAACAAACTATGCATTCTTCATTAATAAGCAATGTTATAAATGGCGTGAGGCGTGGCGTGGCGGCAAGGCCACGCCTCAAGCCTTACGCGTCATGGCGAAGCCATGCGTTTTTTGCGGCGTGACTAAGGCGACGAAAAAATATTTATATATTTATCATTTATGTTATATTATCATATTTTATATGCATATCGAGTTTACAAAAGGTGAGTTTACAAAAGGTGAGCTTACAAAAAGTGATATGCATAAGAAATAAAGTGAAAATTTGAACTATGTTTAGAAATTACTAGGCCCAAAATTTAAGCCTACATCATCCCCTTCTAAAAATGGCGCCACGCCATACGATAAGACGCGCCTTGGCACGCCTTTTCGCGCCTTATTCCACGCCTTTTCACACGACGCCTAGACTTCATGCCTTGGTCCATTTCGTGGCGCCGAGGCCACGCCTCGCGCCTTGGCGACGCCTTGACGCGCCTTTTAGAACACTGTTAATAAGTGATTCAATCACATCTAAATGATCCTTCTTATACTTGAGAATATGCTTACAAACATCAACCTTTTATTTTATTTTTTATTATTTTTTTTAATTGTAGCAAATAATATCAATGTAGATACTTAAACTTGGTAACCTTATTTTTTTTTAGTCAAGGTAGCATAGAATTTCATTATTATCATAACAAATATCTTTATTGCTATTGTAACATCTATTGTTGTCAGGGGCGGATCTAGCTTAAGCACAGGGTATGCACGTACATACTCGTGAAAATTTTCAATAGTGCAAAGAAAGAAGAAATTTCAGTAATTAACAACAAAATGCATAGAAAATTTATCAGTGCATATCCTTTAAACCATTGAAAAATATACGAGTGCATACCTTAATCTAAGTTACCATTGTTGAAAACAAAAAGAAGAAGAAAAGCAGGTGGTTTTGACAGTCGTCTATCTTACACTGTATTCTTGAGTGTAATTTAGAAGGTAAAGTGGAAGCAAAGTAAAGAAAACTAAATTTAGTTTGTGTTTTTGAGAATTTTTTAGATAGGAAGGGAAATGAAAGTGTAGGGAAATGGTATGTTTTTAGCCCCATGACGTTCACCTCAAAAGTGAGATGAAAGTGAAAGTAGACAATAATATTCATTTAAAATTACCAAATAATCCTTGTTAGTATTTTATTATATACAAGTAAGAATAAATCATGAGGACACTATAGTAAAAATGTCACATTTCTTTATTTCACTTCTCTTCTATTTTTTCACTTGAGAACACACCTATATAAGTAATTTTCATTTGCTTTCTTCTTACATTATTTACTTTACTTTTCAATACTTTGCTTTCCTCTTTTAAAATTTTTTGAGAACACATCGTTAGAGACAAAGAAGACAATGAAAAATAGGTCAAATAGTCTAATGGACTTTATATTTCTACTGGCCCAATTCAGATGTAATATTTTAGGCATTCAATTTTGAGTCCACAATGACCCATATCCTCTCACGAATTTCCAACCCACTTTAAATTACACATTACATGTTTTAAGTCTTAAGATTATACGTCTGTTTCTTTGTTTGAATGGGATTTATGTTCAATTTAGGTACCATTTTATAATATAAAGGTATAAATTTGAGATCTAGGAATAACGAGTGTTGGTACCCCGCGCGTTGCTGAGGAATTCTTTTGTAGCCGTTAGCTACTTAACGTGAAGTTAGTTACTTAGGACTGACTTTGCAATTGATGTATAACATGAATGACCATTTATGTAAATTATGTGAGGATTAAATTTGCAATGAACCGCTAAGATGAAGGACAAAGTGCGTACAATTTTTTTTAAATGTTAAAGTAACGGACGTTAGTTAACGGCCATTAAATAACTAACGACCGTTAGTATTGAAAAAAAAAATTACTGTACAAACCACTGTAGCAACTACTATACAAACCACTGTAGCAGCTTCATTGATCGGCACTATTATCCTCCCCACATTTAGTATATACGAGCGGGGGTACCCGCGCGTTGCTGCGGATATGTTGTGGTTAATATAAACTTGAAATAAAACGTTTGAAAAAAATTATTGCTGAAATGTTGTGGTTAATCTAAACTTGAAATAAAACTATTGAAAAAAAATTATTTTTGTTAGTAACGACTAAATTTGCAAAAGATCGATATCCGCAGAAGGAAAAAAAAAATGTTTTTGTTAAATATTTAACCTTAAAAAAAAGAAAAGAAAAAAAGAAAAGAAAAAAAAAACAGTACTGGTACAGTAAAATGCTACAGTAACCGGACTCACAAAACTACTATTTCGTCTACTGTAGCTGCTATTGTACGATTCCCCCTTTTAGTATATATAATAATATATAATTCTTTCAGTTTTATATTAACTAAAAAACGTCCCCAAAAATGTGAGACAAAACAAATCCGGAAAACCCGACCTGTAAATTTTGACCCGAACCAAAATTTTGAGCCAAAAAAATTCTTGTGCATATCTACATTGGATTTCTAGAGCCGCCGCTGCTTGTTACTTTTTTAATTTTTTTTAAGTAAAATTACACAGATAGATAATGAACTTTAAAATTTTTCTAATGTTAGGTAACGAACTCTCAAAAATACTAATATAACCATCGAAACTTGTTGAAACCTTTAATGTTAAGTAATATGGGCTATTTTTGCAACTTGTAACCGGTGCAACCGGTTACCATTGTACCAAGTCATTTTTTATTATATTTTTTAAAATAAAATTACTAAAATACTCCCATCTTCAACCTCTCTTTGCCTAAAATAAAAAAACACACAACATAAATTCATAAATCCAGTTATCAAACCATAATTTTTTTTAACAGCTTCAATTTTTTGTTTTTTCTTTCATCAAAGAAACTAACAACACCCAAACACCCACCCCCATCGTTCTGCCACCACCACCATCAGTTTGCCACCAAACACCTACCCCTATGACATCAGTCCATCTCCATCATCACCACCAAATCGCCACCATCTCCATCATCAGTCAACCACTAAACCCCCATCCCCACAACCATCAGTCCGCCACCAAACTAACTACATCCCCACCACCATCAGTCCGCCACCAAACCCAAATCACCACCACCATCATTCCACCACCAAACCCAAATCACTAATCCCCACCACATTCATAACTCGTTTCAAAACCAGTTACAAAAGTTAACAAAAATCATTAATTTCAAGTTTTCAACCAATTCATACAAACACCTCACTCCTAAAGAAAAAGAAAAAAAGAAAAAATAATAAATAAATAAGGATCCAATCAAAATCTTGTAACAGCTTGGTTGTGGTCCGGCATGGTTGTGGTCCGGCACAGATTTATAAGGATAATGGTGTACGGGTCGAGGAACCCTTGTGGTTGTTTCTTGAATTGGCCGTAAGGATCATCGACCCAAGGTGAATAGGTGATCAAGAGAACCCTCAATGCCAATTAAGGATTGATCAATCCTTAAGGATCATCGACCCAGGGTGAGCAAAAGAACCCTTGTGGTTGACAAGGTGATCAATCCTTAAGAGTAAATTGCAAACGATGGCCCTTTTGGTTTTTAAGCTGAAAAGATATACTTTTGGTTTTTAAGCTGAAAAGATGTACTCTTTTTGGATCCTGAGACTGCTTTTGATTTGAGAAAGAGAACAAGTAGACTATTTTTGTGGTTACACGTCGCCCAATAAGCTTAAACGGTTATATAGCATAACATTAAAGGTTTCAACAAGTTTCGTTAGTTATATTAGTATTTTTGAGAGTTCGTTACCTAACATTAGAAATTTTTCAAAGTTCATTACCTATCTGTGTAATTTTCCCTTTTTTTTAAGACAAAATGATACATTCTTTATATATGAGTAAGATTAGAGGGGAATGCTATGTTCATAAAAAAATTATAAAAAAAGTTCCACACAATTATATGGTAAAATCACTCGTTCAGTAATGAAATCGATTCGATTTTGATTTAGTTTTGGTCTCTCCGTTTTCTTTTTCTCACCCTTACTTTTTTTCTTTACAAAACAGAGATAAAAAGTCTAAAAAACGTGAACAACTAAACGCACAATTAATTGTGTCTTCCAATTTTATGAAAGGCTTTAGGAAGAAAAATCAATTCTAAGTATATTTTCGCAATAGATCTAATTAAACACATTTTAATTTTCTATATTTCACGTAACTCATTTTCAAAACAAGAAAACACAAAATCATTTTTACCTTTCTTTTCAAAACCTTTGGATTCTTTCTATACAAATAATCTAGAATGAACTAAATCACCCAGCATAGAAATTCTGTTGTTGGACTATATAAACCGTTGGATTGAAAAAACATATCCAGAAACAATTAAATCCAACGGCTAAAATGAAGCATGACGATAAGATACTAGAGTACCGCGTGTCGGATACCCTTTCACCTAACTATCCTTTCGACGACAGCTATGTTTTTTAATTTCCCTAAAAAAGGAATATATCTAATTTTAGATAGAGTAAATTGCAAAAAAAGTCCTTGTGCTTTGGTTAAACTGCATGTTTCGTCCTTACTTTTTTGAAAGTGCAGTCATTGTCCCTTTGAAAAACTTATGAGTGCAATTTCGTCACAAAATAAAAATGACTAACACACCCATCTTCTCTAGTTTAGAAGACAAGGATGATTTAGTAATTTCACTTTAATCAAGGATGAAAATTGCACTCGTAAATTCCCAACAAAGACTTTGCTTTCATTTTTAAAAAGATATGGACGAACACACAATTTAGACAACTCGAGTATGACTTTTGTATTTTACTCTTTTAGATATTTAAATTGAGTGATGTTATTGGCACCCCGGACATCTTTATTTATCACTTAGTTAACATTATATGATACCTTTTTTTATATATATAAATTTTATTTCATATATTTTGTTTTGTTATCTGTTTTTATTATGTATTTTTTTTGTCAACCTTTATGTTTTTTGATATATATGTTTCTGTTTTTTTCAACCTTTATGTTTTTTGTTTCGTATTTTCTGTTTCATAGTTTAATAATAGAGGAAAGTACTAAAAGGGGACAAAATCTTTTTTGAGGTCTCTATCATGGTCATTTTTGAAGCTAATCCGAGCAATTGCTAAACTCCGCAACTTCACCAAATGCTCGACACGTGTCCTCTATCAAATGCAGTCCACTTGACCATTATAATATTTTGTTTTATTAAGATGTCCAAAATACCCTTATATATTTAATTACTACTACTCTCTGATTTTGCAAAAAGCTCAGCTCGAAACTCACATATGCACTAATCTTCTTCATCCCTGATTCCAAAATTATCAAGTGACATACCCTTAAGCTGATTATTAATGACTCAAATCCTAAATAACATCCGATTCAGAAACAATAACCAACATTATCATCAGGTAACCAATTCAATGTATGATCCCACACCACAAATCCTCAAACCATTTTACCATCTCAGCCGCCTACTTTTTCTTACCAGATAACACCATCATTTTGACCCGACCCATCTGCCTTTTCTTACCATTGAAACCGTGGTTACTGACTCAGGGAGAATATAAGTAACCGTTGCCAGTGAGGGTGTAATGGATGGTGATGGTTTGGTGGATCTGGGTTTGTTCTTTGGCTTGTTCGCCAGAGCTAACGCGAGTAAAACAGCTGCTAGGTTTTGGTGGTTTCTATGATTGATGTTCTCGGTGTGTTTGTTTTTTAATATGTGATGTTTATTATAGATCGGGAGTATTGTGTGTGATAATTTTGGATTTTACGTTTGACGATTTGGTTAAGATTTTGGGTGCGTTTGACTGAGTGGATAAGTAGTATTATTATTTTTTATTTTATTTATTATTATGATTATTATTTTTATTATTTTTATTATTGTTATTATTATTATTATTTACCAATTTTATCAGTCAATGGTGTGTGATGGATTTTTGATAAAAGTCAAAAATATTAAGTGTATTTTTCCTTTTCATATATACGTGTTTAGTCATTGTATATATTGGTGAAATATATAAATGAAATTGATTACTTATTAACTTTGAGTTATGTAAACGTTCTGTATTTATTTACGTAACAATCTAATGGAATTTGGAAAGAAAAAAAATTTGGCCGAAATATAGCGTTGCTCGCCGGAATCTGAAAAATAAAAATCAGATGATGAAGATTGATGTGGAGTAGATAAGTGTAAAAGAAAGAGAATAATTTATTATAAAAGTTATGGGTATTTTAGACATTTACTATTTTAATAATAAGACAAAATATCAAATCACACATATTTTTATTATAAAAAGTTAGACATGTGTCGAGTTTTGGGTTGAGTTGCGGAGTTTAGTTGCAGAGTTGGACACGTGACACTTTTTGGGTGGAGCTGGAAAGTTGGTTGGTTGCTCATAACCATTTTGAAAATTGAGTTAAAAAATAATTATGATGAGGATCAAAAAAGATTTTGTCCCATTTCTGTACTTTTCTCTTTTATAATAAAACAAAATTATGAAAATAAAAAAAACTATTACTCCTACAATCTTTTTAAACAAAGAGAATTGCATATATGTCTATCTAAAGGTAAATAATTGTCATATATATTTTTTGTGTAAGTTTTTTATACACATATTACAATGATTTTTATACATGCGAAAGATATATATGTAATTTTACATCTTTGAAAGGATATACATGCAAATGCTCTATCTCATTTAAATACGAGTTAATTACATAAATGGTCCCTGTGATTTGTCAGGTATTACAGGTTTAGTCCTTATACTTTTTTTTTCGAATCTTCTCCTTATGGTTTTGACCCATTATGGGTTTGGTCCCTTGACCACTTTTTTTTGTTAGTTTGACCATCAAGGATGGTAGAAATGACACTAATACCCACGTATGTTTAAGCAACGGTTCATGTGGTTTGTCTCGTATAACAGATTTAGTCCCTAAGTGTTTTTTTTTTTCAATTTAAAAAAAATAATAATAAAAAATAAAAAAAAAATTGACTGAATTTTTTGACAAAATGTTTCTTATAATTTTTAACTGACTATTCTAAAAAGAAATTTAAAAATTTTTAGCGGAATATTTCTTTTGGCAGTATATATATTTAAAAAATTTTTTGACAGATTTTGTTTTTAGATCTTTTAGATATTAATTTCTGTCAAAATATTTTAAAATTAACTTTGTTAAAAACATTTAAAGAATTTCAAAAATTGTAAAAAAAATTCTTTCAAAAATTTATTTTGTCAAGGAATAAAAAATGTATATATTCGAAAAAATCAAACACTTTTTTAAAAATTATGTCAAAACTTTTTTTTGTCAAAAAGTTTTAAAAAATTTTATGTAAAAAAAAATAATAATCTAACCAAATTTTTTACCAGAAATTTAACAATTTTTTTTTGTCAAGAATATTAAAAAAAATCCGTCAAAAAGTATTAAAAAGGTTTTAAAAAATCGTTAACAAAAGTTTGTCAAAAAATAATTTAAAAAATTCTGACAAGCAAACTAACAGAAAAGTGGTCAATGGATTAAACCCGTAACGGGTCAAAACATAGGGACAAGATCCGCATAAAAAAAGTTTAGGGACTAAATTCATAAAACCGGACAAATCACAGGGACCATTCATGTAATTAACTGCCTAAATAATTTAAAGAAAATAAAGGACCAACGTGGGAGTAGTAGAGTAGGTGCATCGAATACTGATATAACACGTGTATGTCCCAACTTGGTTAATAGATTATTGACACGTGGAATGAGTCTGACAAAAGACAACTTGTCATTTGTATATTGCATGGTTTGGCTAAAAGAAGCAATGGCCTTTCACTTGGACACACGTAAACAGAAGTCACTTGTAAGTTGTAACATCACTTTTCTAATTTTCATGAGTGATCTGTTGAGGTTATAGTCATATGTTGTTTCATATACCTTTTAAAATTCTGTTGAAAATAATACAAAGTTATATAAACAAGAATACCTAGACTTAGTCATGGTATATATTGAAGCATAAGCTACATCTTTTTTTATAGGAAATAACTCCGGTCAACAATAGTAAAAAGTTGTTCAAAAAAAAAAAAAAAAAAACAATAGTAAAAAGGTGCATGTGTTTTCCATGAACGACATCAACAAAACACAACAAAACGTGGTTTAAAACAAAGGTATTAATGATAATTACCTAAACAAAATTTTACCACATCATCAATAGTATTAAATGATAATTACCTAAACAAAATTTTACTTTCACATGATTTTTATTTCTATGGTCAGTATGTTATTAATACTAGCAGGGTACCCGCGCGTTGCAGCGGCGGATACCTTAAATTAAAATTTTTCGGTGAATCGTGTAATTTTAGTTTATTATGTTCTTTTTGACAATAAATTTACGGATATCAAAATTTCGTTTAGCTCGTGTCCGTTCGGGCTCGAGCCCGTTGGCTCGTGTCCGTTCAGGCTCGAGCCCGTTTGGCCCATGCCCGTTCGGGCTCGAGCCCATTTGACCCGTTGCCCGTTCGGACTTGAATATTTGTATAATGTGCTTTATTATTTGTATTAGTGACATTTAATGCAGGAATTGTGTTTAAGTTGGTTGTACAATATGCTTGATAATCTGTATTTCTTATGTAAGGAGTGTTTTAATAAGTGCATTAATTGTATTTATTGACCAATTAATTAATTGTATTTAATGTACATAATGTTTTATTTATTATATTTAATTTTAGTATTAATAGTATATTAGAATTAAATGAGGGAAAAATTGATGTGTACTTTAAGCTTATTAACTTGTAAATGTCTAATTATATTTCATCACTTGTACTTTAAGCTTATTAATTTGTAAGGCTTAAAATTAAACATGCTAAAATTAGAAGGCATTCATCATTTATAATATAGTAAGATTACACTAATCCTATATTACAAAGTTGTCATAATGATTCTTTACTTTTCATAAAAATAATCTAATTATTATTTTTTACTGCTTTAAGTAAATAAATATCTTTACATCATCATACTTTTTCAAAAAAGAACAAATCCATATGTTCATATGCCAAAAACTGATATAAACATCGACATATATATGTCGTATTTTAGAATATCCCATAACAAATACCCATAAATAACTTTGTTAACAAGTACTTTATTCCCTACTAAACTTTATTTTTAAAAGCTATTACTCTAATTACAAGAATATAAACCATTTTTAACTCTTGAATATAATCCGTATGTTTGATCCATAATTGACTTTCCAAATATTAATTAGAATAAGGGAATGTCTAACCAATGCCAGGGAATGTTTAGGGCATTGGTTAAGATTTATCTTGTTATAGTTTTTAATTTCTATTTATGTGGGTCCATATCCAAATATGCATTTTGTGTCAACCATAAGGATCATTTATGTAATTAAAAGCCATAAAAAGACAAATCTTAACTAATGCCCTTAGGGCATTGGTTAGACATTCCCTTAGAATAATATATAATCTTTTAATTGTCAAAATATTAGAAATAAAGGAGTTTGTTTTGTGCAAAACAAGTAACAAGAATTAAATACGATAAAATTAAAAAACAATAATGATTCTACAGCTTTGATGATCAATGAAGACCCAACGTGTCACCACTACCCCTCTCTGGTCTCTGCCACTTGTCCTTTCTTTATGTCCCCCACCTTTTTCCAAAAGGGTATTTTCGTCCATTCAGTCTTTTGTTGTTTAGTTTTATATTTCTTTCAAAACTAATCCTTGTAGCTAAAAGATTAACAAAGTCACCCATGCACTTGTTAAAATTTCTCTAATTATACTATACTTTGATACACATCAATGTCTATTGCCTATGTGGTTTTTATGGTCTTGATTATTTAGGAAATATAAATGAATGATTTGACACAACCCAACTAGAATAAAGCAAATTTGTCATGCTAGCTATCACCTATCGATGGTGGTTGTTTTGACACAACCTAACTAGATAAAGCAGGTTTGCCATGATAGCTATCGATGATCGTTTTTGAGTCTTGTCAATATACGATAATTTAGAATAAATAATGTTTGTTACCATTTTTTTTATCAACATATCAGGCCATAATTATTTACATGATGTAAAATAAATAAAGAATAATCACGATGGTTTTATAACTTTATTTCTAAATCATAATCTTTGTGTTACACTTCTCTTGTTGTTGGCATATCTCATATTAATCATATTTATATCGGGTATCATGCTAAATTAGTTTTATAAATTTACTAAAAGATATTGTAAGTCTTCTTGAATATTTTGAGTAGCTGGTTTTAACCAAATAGAGAAAAAGGAATACAATAAAAACCGTTAAGCAGTTTCCCCGTTATGGCCCAAATTCAAAAGTTTCTCATAAAAAAGTAACTATTAGATTTGCTTTCCTCACTATCCAGTATTAAGAAATACACACTATTCAGACTCGTCTTCAATCAATTTCATTCCTTTCAAGCCCATCGTAACAACGCGCTAGTCTTAATAAGAAGAGACAAAGTGAAAGATTCATCAGGTGTTAATCAACATACGTGATAAACGTTAATAAAAACTCGTAAGAACCACATACCAAAACAATTAAAGTACACACTCAATTCTACATTCTTAGACAACGAACTGAACATAATGAATCACATCTACATCTTTTTACAACTCAATTCTTATCTAAAAACACGATCATAACTGTATGCTTGATAACCGAGTCACACTTTTGGATTACCAAAAGCGACCCCCTCCCCATCTCTGTCACACACACACCAACCTATTGGAAGCCAAACTTCGACAAGAGTTTCGTCTCTTTAAAGCGCTAGCCAGGTATGGCGACCGTAACAGGCCGAGTCAGATCGGCTCCGATTATCAAACATGAAAACCACAAGTCAAAACTAACACAACCCCTCATAACCCAAAGGACCAAAACCGCAAAGTCCCACATTCCCATCTCTCATTGTCCTGTTTTTCTCTTCCCTTCCCTACGAATCTCTTCCAGATTTCCTCCTCCTCCTCCTTTCTCTTTCTCCCCCATATTTCTCAGACGAATGCTGACGTCACTCTTTTCACTCAATTCCACTCCCACATAATAAACCATGTCACCATCATCTTTAAACCAATTCCAAATTCAACAAAACACTTCAATTCAATAAATTAAAAAAAAAAATGGGTGAAAAAACAAGCAATGAGATGGAAAACCTATCCTTAAAAAAAACCAACACAAGATTCTTACTAAACACTTTCAGACTAGGTAGATCCGACCCGGAAGAGGATCCGGATCCGGGTTCAGAAGATGATGACGTGGAGCTCAATCTTGGGTTATCATTAAACGGAAGATTTGGTGTTGATAAAAACAAGCTAATAAGGTCATCTTCAATAGCAACTATTTTACCAGTCATAAAAGACGACGACGTTTTAGATATTAAAAGGAACCCGTGTCCGGGTTCGGGTTTGGTATCAGGGCCGGGTCGGGGGCATTCGGGTCTGACCCGGACTTCTTCTTTACCGGTTGAGACTGAGGATGAGTGGAGGAAAAGGAAGGAGCTGCAAAGCTTGAGGAGACTTGCGGCGAAACGACGTCGTTCTGAGAAGCAGAGGTGTTTGACTAAAGGTGAAAGAGATGATTACGTGGCGGCTATGGGTCGGGTCGGGTCGTCTGCAGGGCCGGGGTTTGGGTCGGATGTGGAGAGGAGGTTTCGTACAGGTAATGATTTTGTTTTTGTTTTTGTTTTTGTTTTTTGTTTGTTTGTTCATTGTGTTTTGGTGTTTGTACTTTGTGTGTTATGGTATGTGTGACACGTGTTTTTGGTGATTACGTAGTCATATGTTGATAATTTATGTTTTTGTATGTTTTGTCTTAGATAATATGGTAGGTGTTAAAACTTTTAATTTTTTTTAATGATACATCTAATTATTAAATTTTAGTTGAAATGAGGTGATGATATGTGTGTTATGCTCTAGAAGTTTACATTGGTTAATCCACGCATCTTAACACTAAAAATTTGCACTAAAATACTGTAAAAATAGCATCTTTATAGCATATACTTGTACAAAATATAAGTTGCTCCAATATATATAATACTAAAATTTTGAATTAAATATTTTTAATAAGTTTAAAGTACATATAGACACACTAAATAGAAAAAAATAGTTAGAATAATATATATAATATTGGGCTTATTGTAATATATTGATCGAAGACTATATAGTTTATATAAATTAAATTTTATATTTTTAGTTAAGTGTCAAAGTTTTAACAAATATGTGGTGTTTATATTAATTAAATTTTATATTTTTAGTCGGGGCAATTCCATATAATACCAACTTAAATATCATAATTTAATATTTCTCCAACACATGCTTAAAATGCATTGTACTTATGCAATGAAAACTTGTGTTTTGGGTAAATATGGAATTTTGATATTTAAATTATGTAAATATGGAATTATCCCTTTTTAGTTAAGTGTCAAAGACTTATGAAAATATTAGTGAGAAATATAGTGTAACACTATGTTTAGTGCTTTACATTGTGGCACTAAATTAGTGCAAAAGCACTTTTAGTGCCAACATTGGATATTTTTTGGTATGGCCACAACAACATATGAGTATTTTATGTGGTTTAGCTCTGAACGCATATCAGATCTCATAGATTGATCGACTAAGACATTGGAAATCATGCTCCCGCAAAAAGTGAAAACTCTTACGAGTATAACTTATTTATTTGTACTATTTACATGTACCGGCACTATTAAGGTAACTGGTTAGATTGGTTATTTTAGTGACTAGTAATGTAGTTTTAATATGACATTTAACTCTTAATCTAGTGACTTTAGCACCATCGTCGAAGTGTCCTTGTGTTTTTGTCTTAGATAAAGGTAAACGAAAGCTATACCAGCGAATTAGTATCATGTTAGTCTCTCGTAATGTTTTCATCTTGCACTCACATTTCTTAACATTTATTTAAGCAATTATAAAGTCCATTAGTGTCACAAAAAGATGTGTTATTATATGTACTTGCCTAATGCGGAAATTAGTTGTTACTTAAAGTGAGATTTAAGACCTTGTGACAATTTTTTTTTTTTTTTTTTTTTTGGGAAATGTACTTTATGTTTTGTTGGTTTTGCGAAACATCTGAGCATTGTATTGCTAATTCAGGATCAAGTGGTAGTGGTAGTGAAGCAAGCGTGTCACAGGATCGAAAGAACCAACTTACTGGATCTTCAAGTTCTGGCCCACCGGTTGGTCTTGCGCGACAGAATTCGGCAAAAAGTAGTAATCAAGCGAAAGAGGTTGGGTCCGGTTCAATGGAAGACATGCCTAGTGTTTTTACACAAGGAGACGGTCCTAACGGGAGAGTGATCGAAGGGATATTATACAAGTATGGAAAAGGTGAACAAGTGAAGATAATGTGTGTTTGTCATGGAAGCTTTTTTTCTCCCGTAGAGTTTGTGAAGCATGCTGGTGGAACAGACTTACTCCATCCGATGAAACACATTGTTGTTAAACCACCTTCTTCATTTTCATGACATGTTTACAGAGCGGCGATGAGGGGGTCTTGATTCATAACGAATGTTTTAAATGTCTGTATAGTATTATTATCGATTTTGATGCTAAGTGATCGACCCCTTGGGTGAATTATTCTTTGATAATGCTTATATATGAGGCTTTGGTATTTGTCTATTTTGTGGTATCAAAATACATGGGTCCTAACGTGCTGCCTTATGTACTTGAACACACCAATTCGTTCTTGAGAGAAATTTGTATGCCCTATAAGATGAGTAAAACAAAGACCGACTCCCTATTATTGTACAGTCCTCGTTGATCGTATTTGATCAAAAAATAAAACTGTAAAATTTTATGCTGCTAATTGTCAGGAATTTTTCTGGTGGCCCAAATATTTTCTGGTGACCAATATGGATATCAGAAACAATATCGATATCCGTACTTCAGTGTTTGCTTCATTAAGACCTCAGTTGGGTAAAAGAAGTATGTTAACGTTGCTATTGTATGCTACAGTGATCCTGAAGAGTCCACACTTGGCTTCCTCAAATATGGAATTAAGGGGCTTTGAGACAACTGAGTAGTCAGAAGCACACTGGAAACTTGTCGATCCATGATGCAATAGTTCTTTTGATTTATCTTTGTTCTTCAGCTGCCTACCCATAGTAAGTTAGCATATGCAACGCCCAAAACACATGCAAAAAAGAACAAATTCAGAACCCCTATTTCTTTTCCTCTACTATACCACCCTATATATGTGTCTTACAAATTATCATTTGTCATCATTGTTGCCATTATGAAGAAAAGTTATCACTTACTATCATTTCTTGAAAAACTTATAGAGGGCCCTCGTTGTCTCATTTCCCGGCTCTTCATGTCGACTTGTTGAGGAGTTTGATCATATCATCCTATATAAGGATTCTCAGATAAATTACTCATACAAAAAGTCATACTATACGTGATGGTGTAGATTAGATATTGTCGGTGTTGCTCTTTTCTGGCTTTCGTTTTGTTCTTTTTGGTTTGGTCTCCTTCTTGGAGGCGTAAGGTGTTTTGGCTTGTTGCCTTCTTTTTTTGTTGGTGTTAATAAACTTCATTGCTTTTCCAAAAAAAAAAAAGTCATACTATACGTAGTATTCTAATCTCTTATAGTTTGATGACATAAGTTTTTCGTCAAATATAAACACTGGTTGAAATTGTGATTACTAATACATCATATAGCGTAAACGCTAAGAAGATGCACTCAAGCTATTCAGCTCAAAGTCTGGGGTAAAGTCAGACAAGGAGAAATTCGATCACCTAGAAACCGAACTTTGGGTCTGAAATTTCAGTCAAGAAAAAGATCTTCAAGTGACGAGGAGTTCATTTATGACTTATGTTATTGTTACCGAGATAGCTCAACGTAATTGGTGATCAACAAAATTAACTTGGAGCGATATCAAAATTGTGTTTTACGCAGCATTCTCATGATTTTTGGATCCAATAGTTCTAATTCCCCCTTGATAACTCGTTTTTTTAGTCATAAGTTATGAATTGCTTTTCATTCTAAAGTTTCACTTAGTTGGTTATACAAGACCGTTCCTGACGCCAAATGCTGAGACACATGGCGTTCAAGTTAACTTAAGTATCTAACAAGCAATGTTATATATGCACATGTTTAAATATCTCTAATGATTTGATCTACTAACTTTATTGTATCTTTATTGTCTGTTCTGGATACTTGGCGGTTAAACTTCCTATAGTAAACTTCAACTTTTGAGCTATTTGAGTTTAACATTATGGAAGTGATCATATATGTTGGCTCAACTTGCCAAGTGAGATGCCTCTATATATATATTTTTTTTATGAGAATATATATATAGTTACAAGTTATTTTGATTGAAAGTACAATTTTTTATAATATTAAATAATACATATAATACAACACTTTGCGTGTTTAATTAACATAATCATATGATCATGTGTGCTAGAATGTGATTCATCCTAGCCAACAAATTAGAGTTTATGTAAAACATCTCGTCATTTTATGTACTTCCAATGTTTTACGTAACATGACATTATATAAGATATTAATCATGTAACAACCTGTCTCGCATTATTATGATATATATTTGTTTTTGCATGCAAAATAGACAAGCAATGGCTCAAAGCAAACATGCTAAGTGTATTTCAGAAAATATTGGGTCTTAATTAGGGCTGTAAACGAACTGAACGTTCAGTGAACATTTCATGAACCGTTCGGTAAAATGTTCGTTTATGTTCGTTCGTTTACTAAATGCATGGGCGGTTTTGGGCCGGCGCACCATCAGCAACCGAGCCGGGCCCAACCCACTAAAGGGCACTAAAATTTTTTATACCCATTATATGTACTAGGCCCAACCCACTAAGGGGCACTAAAAATAAACCCTATTAATCATTTAATCCAACCCATTAAGAGGCACTAAAAATAAACCCTATTAATCATTTGTTCGTATTTTTGGCTTTTCGTACTTTATTATGGTCTATGGATATTATAATATAGGGGCACTTTTCTTTTTTTTCGTGCCGAGCCTAATTTTTTTTTGACGTTCTCAGCACCGCCCCTGACTAAATGAACGAACATGAACAATATCTTACGTTCGTTTAGTTAAATGAACGAACATGAACAAAAGTCTCGTTCATTCATTTATGTTCGTGAACGTCTGATTAGACGTTCGTTAAAGTTCGTTTATGTTTATTTATCTGTTTATGTTCATATATCATATCTTTTAATTTTATAATTTTAAAAATTGGTTTGTTTAAACAAAGCAACACTTATAAAAGAATATAATGTGAAGAATTCAATAAAGTTTATGTTTGTTTGTCTATTTTCATTTATGTTCGATCGTTTATGTTCGTTTAACGTTCGTTTAGTGTCTTAACGAACGAACATGAACAATTCATTTTCTTAATAAACGAACATGAACAAGAAAATTCGTCCGTTTAAGCGTCCATGTCCGTTTATTTGTCCGGTTAAAATTAAATGAACGAACATGAACAGGGCTCTGTTCGTGTTCGTTCGGTTCGTTTACAGCCCTAGTCTTAATAATTAGATGGTCGACTTGAAGACAAAAACTAGTATTCGATATAAATTTATGCATATGTATATCTCACGAAAATGCTACTCCCTACGTCCCAAAATATAAGTCCATGTTTGACTTTTCAAAGTCTTTTTCTTCAGAATTTGACCGTAATTATTTTTTCTCGTGTTACATAATACTTGATGGAAAATATATGAATGGATTTGTGTTTCAAATGTATGTTCCTTGGTATACTTTTCATCAAGAAGTATATAACACGAAGAAAAATAATTACGGTCAAAGTCAGAAGAAAAAGACTTTGAAAATTCAAACATGGACTTATATTTTGGGACGGAGGTAGTATAAACAAACTCGTACCCACAACTAAAAAGTTGTTGAACATATTCACATTCACATGCCATTAAACAATTTTATTTATTTTTCTCTTTCTTTATTATAGTTAGGCCTTCTACATTAGAGTGAGTTCGCATTGTCTAAAGATATGAGTTACACGCCACCTCATCATTCAATTACATTGTGAGATACTACGTGTAAAATGAGTTCCTCTCTGTTTGCATCATTTTTAAACTTTAATAGAGATCTCTCTTATCTCATACTCATTATTTTTCTATAGAAAGCCTTCTCATTTCTAGGAGCGTAAACGAGACGAGACAACTCGCGAGTTATTTGAGATCGACTCGTAAATTACTCGAAATCGATTTGATTTAAACGAGTCGAGCTCGAGTTCGAGCTACTTAAGTATATTTTTAGTCAAGTTTGATTTCCAAAACACTCAGCACGTGAAGCTCGCGACTCTTATTGATCTTCGATTTAATCAGTTTTATCCTTTCATATACATAAATTTACTTAATTTTCATACAAATCAAGTCGAATTGACCTTGATATGCCGGGTATTTATCGAGTTCGAGCATAAAATGTAGAAATAATCAAGCTCGAGTCGAGTTTCAAGTCGAGTTTTATATGACGAGTCGCGCTCGAGCTCAAGTCGAGTTTCAAGCTTGAGTTTTAGCATTGAAGTCGAGCTCGAGCTTGATATTACTTAGCTTGACTCGGCTCGTTTACACCCCTACTTGTTTCTCCCTCCATAAAATTTAAATGAAGGCTCTGGTAGGTTTAATGGATTGTAAAGAATTAATGTAAAATTATAATATGTATACATGGCATTAAGTTATACTCAAAATGATTCAATGCATCAGAGACTCCTAACTTGTAAAAGTATTTCACCTAATGTTCTATTTTTCATGTACGTGTGTTAGTAGAAGATACTGTTAGATGATTAGTCTTAGGTTGTGTTTAGGCCTATTATGTATTTGGCTCATTGTATCTTATACATACCGAACTTATGTATCGATCTTAGGAATGCAAAAACAGTCGATTATCATAAACTTACATGGCATCAACCCTAACTCTCGATCCCTATCTTCTTCTGCTTCCGCACAATTAACTCTAAATTAATGTTTTTTTTTCCTTTTTTTCTTTTTCGTTTAAAGATTATGTTTGTCGACCTTGTGTGTTGTCGACTGTTTAAATTATTCGTTTGTCGACCATTGTGTGTTGTCGAACTGATTGTTTAACGGTTGGGTTAGAGCAAAGAAAACGATTTCGGGTTTTGAATCGGTTTTGGAGTTACAGGTTTGTCGATCGGAGAAGACGAAGTCTATTAAACAAAAGCTAAATTGTGATTGGTTATTTGTTTCTTGGGTTAGAGCAAAGAAAACGATTTCGGGTTTTGAATCGGTTTTGGAGTTACAGGTTTGTCGATCGGAGAAGACGAAGTCTATTAAACAAAAGCTAAATTGTGATTGGTTATTTGTTTCTTGGCAAGTGAGGGCTTTTTTTTTTTTTTTTTTTTTTTTTTTTTTTTTTTTTTTTTAAATTAAATTGTTGCTTATCAACTTGTTGCTGCTGAATTTCTTATTCAATTGGGTGCAAGTGGATTCCTTATTAAATTGTGAAATTTTGGTACTATTAATTTAGTAAGGGTTTGTCGTACTATTAACCATGACTACGGATACAACTCCTCCTCCACCGGTTCTCACTTTGTCGGATAAAGTTATGGCTATGAATCACCTAACCACTTTTGTTCTCATCAAACTTGATGTTGAAGAGATGAATTACTCCCAATGGGTGTATTATTTTTCTCACCTTCGTCATGGCTATGGCATCTTGGACCATCTTGTTGATCCATCCGAATCCTCCTCTGCTACACCTTCTTCACCACCAACTAGGGATCCGGAATGGCTAAAGGTTGATTTCATTATTCGGTCTGTGATCTTTTCCACACTTGCAGTGAATCTTCAAAAGCGGTTGGTTGTTCTTAATCCCCAAACTGCCAAAGAGGCGTGGGTGTCCCTTGCAACGATTTTCCAAGACAATAAACGCCCAAGAGCTATGGCTTTGAAGGCAGAGCTACGGAATTTGAAGCGTAGGGACTTAACAATTGATGCATACTTTCAGAAAATTGAGTCAATTGCTTCAGTGTTAAATGGTCTTGGTTCTCCTCTTAGCAATGATGATATTGTTACGTTTGCACTTGAAGGTTTGCCAAACACGTATGATGTGATTTCTACAGTTATTACTAGTAGGGAACCCTTTCTCGATCTCAAGACGGTTCGTTCTTTATTGACCACACAAGAGATGCGTATGAAATCTAAGGTTCAAGACCCGCTTGTGGCTGCTACATCTGCTTCTCCTATGGTCCTATTGGCAAATAATAATGCTCGGCGTTCGTCTAATCCTTTGGAAAAAGTGAACAAACCTTGTTTTTTTTTGCTAAAGGTCATTGTCGTTTGAGGCGTGTCGGTATCTTCATAATGGTGTTCATGGTAAGTCTACTTTACTCCCTCATACTTCCGGTTCATCATCTCCTTTGTCGGATATGGATACCTTGCGACAATTGCTGGCTACGTTGGGGTTTACCTCTACGTCTAGCCAAACTACTCCTCCTGTTACTTATACTACCAATACATCTCCTGTTGCGTATACTATGAATAACCATCCTTATGGATCGGCTCTTCTACAATACCAATCCTAGCCTCTCTATTCGGTCCAAGTGTTTCCACAAGGGGTTCAAGGTTTACCACAGGGGGCAGGTCATAATGTTGCTCAAGGGGTTCACGGTCTACCACAGGGGGTTCAGTTTGGGGTGACAGGTTTGTTTCCACATGGGGTTCACGTTACGCAGGGGGTTCCGTTTGCTGCAGGTTCTCAGCCGTTGCAGGGGGTTCAAGGTCTATCACAGGGGTTCAGTTTACAGGTTCACAACCTGGGGTTCAGTTCGGTCCAAGTATGGTTCAGCAAGGGCCATCACCAGCCGGTTTTCACCCGGGTCAACTACTAGCATCAGGTTCACAGGGCTCGGGTCAAGAGACTCTTTTACCAAATGCCTTTAATACCACCACTCTTCAGGAACCGGCTGCTGGCAACTGGAATATGGATACAGGTGCGAGCTCTCACCTTAATGATTCTATACATAGTCTTAGTTATATTCTTAATGAGTGCATTTATCCATCTGTTGAGGTTGGTGATGGGTGTTTCATTCACGTCACTAACTCTGGTCATAGTATTTTGTCTACCCCCTTTCGTCCTCTTCGTTTAAATAATGTTTTAATCACTCCTCACATTGTCAAAAATCTAATTTCTGTGCATCAATTTGTTCGTGATAATTATTGCACTATTGAATTTGATCCTTTTGGTTTTTCTGTGAAGGACTTCCTAACTCGACGGGTACTCCTCCGTTGTGATAGCACGGGTGATCTCTATCCTATTACTAAGCCTTCTCCCATTCCTCTAGCTTATCTTACCAGTCAGTATACGTGGCATCAACGACTTGGACATCCAGTGAGTGAAGTGTTGCGGCGTCTTGTCTCTAGTGATTCTATTTCTTGTAATAAAGAGAAGTCTCCCGTTCTTTGCCATGCTTGTCAGCTTGGTAAACATGTAAAGCTTCCGTTTGTTAGTTCGTCTAGTTCTGTTATTTCTTGTTTTGACATTGTTCACTCGGATTTATGGACATCCCCAATTCCGAGTCTTTCTGGTTTCAAGTATTATGTTTTGTTTCTGGATTATTACTCTCAGTATGTTTGGGTTTATCCGTTAATGAATAAATCTGATGTTTTGTCTAAATTTAAGTTGTTTTGTAGTTATGTTTGTACTCAGTTTAAGTGTGAAATTAAATCGTTTCAGTGTGATCATGGTGGTGAGTTTGATAATACTGTCTTTCATAAATTATTTTCCACCCATGGCATCCAATTTAGATTTTCTTGCCCTCGCACATCTCAACAAAACGAAAAATCTGAACACATGATTCGTACCATAAATAATCTTATTCCTACTTTGTTGTTTCAAGCACACCTACCACCAAACTATTGGACCGAGGCTCTTAATATATGGCTGTTTATTTATTGAATATATTACCTTCTCGTGCCATTAATAATGAGATCCCCTTTACCCGACTTTTTGGTGCTACACCTGATTATAGTGTTCTTCGTGTTTTTGGATGCCTTTGTTACCCACATATTGATACTAATCATAAATTAGGACCTCGTGCCACACCTGCAATCTTTCTGGGACACGCAACCAATCATTTTGGCTATCGTTGTCTTGATCTTAACACCAACAAGATTATCATCTCTCGCCATGTTACCTTTGATGAAACGGTTTTTCCGTTTCAATCCCATCCTTCTAAACTCACCCCCGCATATGATTTTTTGGAAGATTCTTCCAATCGCATTTCCACCATTATCCGTACCACCCCAATTGCTCCTGAACCAACACCAATTGCTCCTGAACCAACACCAACCGATATCCCTGCACCACCTACACCTCCATCAAATGTTCTTGTTCCTGCACCAACACCTCCTTTACCACCTTCGTCTCCACCTATTGTCTCTACTCATCCCATGGTCACACGTTCTCGTGCAGGGATTACTCGTCCCAATCCTAAGTATGCTGGTCATGTGTCTACTGTTTCTCCTTTGCCTCGGTCATATAAAGATGCTTTTAATGATCCCAATTGGTGAAATGCTATGTATGATGAGTATAATGCACTTCTTATGAATAAAACTTGGACTCGTGTACCTAGACCTGAGGGTCTCAATGTTGTTAGTTGTATGTGGTTACTTCGTCATAAATATTTAGCTAATGGCACTCTTAGTCGGTATAAGGCATGTATTGTTGCCAATGGTAGCACACAGATTGAGGGGGTTGATGTTGATGAGACCTTTAGCCCGGTTGTTAAGCCGGGCACCATTCGGACTGTTCTTAGCCTCGCTATTTCTCGACATTGGTCTGTTCATCAGCTTGATGTCAAGAATGCTTTTTTACATGGTGATTTAGTTGAAACTGTTTATATGCATCAACCTCCCGGTTTTAGGGATCCAGAGCATCCGGATTATGTTTGTTTATTACAGAGGTCTCTTTATGGTCTTAAGCAAGCACCTCGGGCATGGTTTCAGCGGTTTGCTGCTTACATAACTACTGTTGGGTTTACTCCGAGTCGTTGTGACTCTTCTTTGTTTATTTATATATAGGGTGATGCTCCTGCTTTTCTGTTACTATATGTGGATGATATTGTGCTCACTGTTTCCTCTGATAGTTTATTACAGAGGATTATTGCTTCTTTACATAAGGAGTTCTCTATGACGGATTTGGGTGCTCTTAACTATTTTTTGGGTGTGTCGGTTACGCGTGACTCTTCTGGGATGTTTTTGTCACAGTGTAAATATGCTATGGAGATTTTGGAACGTGCACATATGGTTGGTTGTAACCCTTCTCGGACTCCTGTTGACACTGAGTCTAAATTGGGCGATGATGGTGATCCGGTTTCTGATTCTAAGTTATATCGGAGTCTTGCAGGTTCTCTTCAGTATCTCACTTTCACTAGACCTGATATTACATATGCTGTTCTGCAGGTTTGCCTTTATATGCATGATCCTCGGGAGCCTCATTTGTCTGCTCTAAAGCGGATTTTACGGTATGTTCAGAGGACTCTAGATTATGGTTTACAGTTATTTTCTTCTACCACTAAGTCCTTGGTTGCTTATTCGGATGCTGATTGGGCGGGTTGCCCTACATACTACAAGACGGTCTACATCAGGTTATTGTGTATTTCTTGGCAACAACTTGCTCTCCTGGTCCTCTAAGCGTCAACCTACGCTTTCTCGTTCCAGTGCTGAGGCTGAGTATCGTGGTGTTGTCAATGCTGTTGCTGAGACATGTTGGCTTCGGAATTTACTTCGTGAGCTTCATACACCTTTGTCCTCTGCTACTATTGTTTATTGTGATAATGTGAGTGCAGTGTACTTGTCATCTAATCCTGTTCAGCATCAACAGATGAAGCACATTGAGATTGATATTCATTTTGTTCGTGATTTGGTTGCTACTAGTCAGGTTCGAGTTCTACATGTTCCTTCTCTGTTTCAGTATGCTGATATTTTTACCAAAGGATTACTGTCTGCCTTGTTTGCTGAGTTTCGTGACAGGTTGAGTGTTCGGTCTCCTCCCGCTCAAATTGCGAGGAAGTGTTAGACGATTAGTCTTAGGTTGTGTTTAGGCCCATTATGTATTTGGCTCATTATATCTTATATATACCGAACTTATGTATCGATATTAGGAATGCAAAAACAGTTGATTATCATAAACTTACAGATACATCAAGTCAATATAACCGAATATCACAATCCAATTAACTATCAATAGGAAATATAGGTTGTCTCATACAACACAAATGTTAAAGCAACGAAACTACATCATTTTCTTTCGTTCTTAGAATAAAATCTAAGAACGACATAAAACAAGAGACGATACAAAACACCCCAAGCCAACAAAATCCCGACATCGTACCACACATTTTCCCAGTGTATATCCATCGATTTCAACACGTCTTCACCAATCAACAAACAATCGATACCTTGCTTCGTTGGATCATTCTTATGCGTGTTACTAATCTTTACTTCTCCAAGTGGACCGGGTGATAGCTCGGAGAAGTTTCCTGTGTAACAACGACTACCTCTAAACTCGTTCACCAACAACGCCTCAAAAGGATACTTGATCGCAGATATGTAATGTAGCCAAATCCAGTAGGATGGGATATGCGATGCTTTTAGGAAAAAACCGCAAGTCAAGAAAAATAGCGCTGTTGTAGCTATGACCACTGCGTAGCCAGTGATGTAACTTGGGACTAACGCGCTCACGAGCATCACATAAGCATTTGTAGTAATGAGAGATGAGTAAAGTATGACCCAAAAACGGAATAAGTTGCTGTTTAGTTTGAGGATGAATTGTGTGATGGCTGCGAATGTGAATCCTTGGATTGCAAAAAACGGAAGGTATACAATGAGAGATGAGATGACATAAGATGATGCACGGTAAGCGTTATGGGAGGTCTCACGGATAAATATGAATCTTTCTTGAATGAATGTGGGCACGGCGTCATTTGAGGAAAAAAAGACTAGACAAACCGCGAAAATGTAGAAGTTAAGAAGGCGGTTGATTGTTTTGAAGTTGTAATGGCTAAGGTTTTCAAAGAGGGAAGCTAAGATGAGACCCATTACGGTTAAAACTATCTCACGCGAAAGAAATAGTTCAGGTGTCCGAATCACATTCAATGCGGTTCGCCATGAGAGAACCATGACTTCCCGTAACCATGGGTTTGCGTATCTTGGTCCTAAGTCGGGTTCATCAAGGACCTCTTGTTCAAACGTGTGTTCATATGACACGTATGAATCTGATGACGGACTAAACATGACCGGTGGCTTGCGATTGCGGTTTATGCTTGGTGTGACTCCGACTGGAGTCATGCCAGGAGTGGTCCTACCCCTGGCTGGAGTCCATGATGGTGCACGCTGTGGAGTACCTTTCACACCGTGGTACAGCCATACTGAAAAATCCTTATAAAAGTCTGAAGCTAAACGTGGACGATAGACTCCGCTGGCCATATTCATCGGTGTTTGAGCAACTTTACGTTCTCTGGAATTATCAAACTCGTCATCAGAGTCATTTCCATGATAATCGATTGTGGTGGAATTGTTTCGAGGGGTTGTGTTGCCACTTGAAAAAGAAAGCCCGTGACGATGGACTTGTTGTTGGCGTCTAGGTGTTTTCTGTTTCGGGACCGGAGTTTGAGCCACTGGATCGGGCTTAAGTCCCTCACGTTGGTACATAACAAGTGGGTCGAGCCCAATAGTGGACTCGTCATACTCCTTGATTACATCCAAAAGGTACTCGAGATTATTCTCGTTTTCTGGCACTGGTCGCTCGAATCCCGCAAGATGTGCAGATAGAGCATTTGGGCTTCCTAAATATATCAGCCTCCCTCTGTCACAATAAACAACTTTCGACATTTGATAACAAACCTAACCATATAAAACATGAAATTTTGTAGTCTTAAACATGTTTTTTACCTAGCGAGAACAACGATGCGGTCGAGTAGCATTTGGATCCGAAATGAAGGCTGATGGATAGTCATAAGCACGATACTCCCATTACGAGCAATATCCTTAACCTTCTCAACAACACTAAATGCACTAGTCGAATCGAGCCCTGATGTCGGTTCATCCAGAAACAATAATGATGGTTTATGGATTATGTCAATCCCAATCGACACCCGTCGCCTCTCACCACCCGAAACCCCTCTCCTCCCCTCATCACCAATATACGTATGAGCCGTGCTCTGCATTTATTAACCATAAATTCGTTTAGTTTACAACGATATCAAACTTAACTTCGGTTTTTTCCATAAAAGTGGTATAAAGAGTCATACGGTTAAGCCCAACTGGTCAAGCAGCTCGATGACCCGTTTTTTCTTCTCGGACCGGGATAAAGAAGGTGGAAGTCGAACTTCTGCCGCAAACATGAATGTCTCGAAAACAGTCAACATAGCAAAGAGTTGATCGTCTTGCATAACATATGAAGATACCATCTTCATGTAGCTAGCTGTTACCTGTACACCGAAATTAAACCATATATAAGAAGTAACCCATATGAGGTCCAAAGAACCTAAACATTCATCAGGTGATTTAAAATTATACATACCGGCTTGCCTTCAATCTGAACCGAGCCTTCAAGACTCCCTTGAGCAATTCGGCCTGCCAAAGCATCAAGAAAAGTAGATTTTCCCGCACCACTGGGACCCATAATCGCCATAATTTCACCACGCACAGCCTGACCTGATATATCATTCAACAGATAAGCTTCTTTCGTGATCCAAACGCCATCTTTCTTCTGTTTCTTCATCACACTATATGACAAGTTATTGAACTCAAGACCACACCCGGGTTGAAGTTTTTTGTTCGGGTTTTGCACCATGTTCTTGTTTGATTTGGCCTTCGTTTTGTCCAAATCAAGCAGAGTCTCGAGACTCCGGTTTGTATCTGTTCTAGCAAACCTCCCCGCCATATTCTAACGAAAGAGTCTGTTAGACTATTTCGTGTTGTTTAAAGATGAGAAATTATACTTTTAGATGATGACAGATTTATAAGTAACAAGAGAATAGATGCTGGAACTAAAGACAAAACAGATTTGGAGGGCGACAATGCATATGATGTATTGCTTTGATGGCACCGCAACAACAGATTGCTGAATTTTGTTTCATATGATAACGTCTGGTACTAGATGTATAATAATATTCCTATTCAGTGCATTTCACAGGAACAAGTAACTTAAAATAAAGTTGAGATTTTTAACTGTATATGAACATAAATGAGTACTCTCATTGACATTGAGATAATTTTCGAAAGCCGTTTTAGTAGATATTCTTGTGGGATTGAACTACCTACCATTTTGTACTCATCGAGATTACACTTACACAGTTACAATTGTTTGATCAATCAGCAGAGTTCTATAAATAGAAAGTTGTAATTTGTAAAGTTAATAGCTTCTGATTATACCAAGCATAAATGTTTACAGAGAGGTAAAATAGTTTAAACTTTAGGTAAACTTTAAAGGCTAATTTAGTGAGTAAAATTTAACCAAGTTTTGTAGTAAATCAACCCGAAAAATAAACAAACTTACCATATAGCGCAAACAATCGATTCATGAACGAAATCATACCTGGAAAACCAATTAAATCGATTCATGAACATCTTACCATTTAGCGCATACAATGTTTCAAGTTTCTAAATCCGCCAACAAATGTATTATACATTATGATATGTTCGTTTAGACGCTGGTTTTACGCAATTACAATTTCCATGACACAAACGGCTGAGCATCGGGCCGGATCCCGACCCGACCCGACTCGACTAATCCCGATCCCGAAAGTCACCTAAATCATAAACCGAATACCGACCCGAAAGTAGTCGGTTTTTTGGCCCGTCCCGACCCGTCCCCGAAAGTAGTCGGTTTTTGCTTGTATTTTGTCGGTTTTTGGCCCGTCCCGACCCGTCCCGAATCCTGGAAATGCTAAAAATCCATCCCGACTCCCGACCCGAGAAGCTATTATTCGGTTTCGGGACTATCGATTTATGTCAGGATCGGGTCGGTTGTCGGAATTTGGGCGGTTTTGCTCAACCCTACAAACGTGTGATAAACAGGCACTAAAACTCAAACAGCAGACAAGCAACATGAAACTAGATTGAACCCGATATCTGCACCTAATGGAAATATGCAAACTCTCAAATTTCAAACTTTGAGTTCAAAATTCAGTTATAATCTATCATTAACAAGTTTACATGCCAAAACTAGAAAGTTTGAGAAAATTACTTACAAATGTAGCACTAATTCATCAGATACGCATTAAAAAAACTAACATAAACGACAAACTAGTCAACTCAGCAATCAGACTCGGCAGGTTGAATTCTCCTCAGTTTACTAACAACTTGCCTCATAACAGGTCTCTGCGCAACCGCATCCGCTGTACAAAGCAACCCCAAATGCAATATCTCCAAGAGAACATCCTCCGGACCCGCTTCCCATAATCCAGTACTAAATATCTCCGCCAGCCGCCCCTCTTGCCTCAGTGACAGGGCCCACGAGACAATTGTGTACCCATTTTCCTGACTTGAAAAAGATGAGTCCAACGCTCTCTTATCAGAAATCAACTCAAGAAGCATAACTCCAAAACTGTACACATCCACCTTTTCCGAAGCATGACTTGTTAAACAGTATTCTGGCGCAACGTAACCGAAAGTCCCTGCAACACCCGTCGTCACGTGGGTCTCGAAATCATCTAAAAGACGTGCTAACCCGAAATCCGACAAGTAAGCGTTGAAATTCTCATCTAGTAAAATGTTACTCGGTTTCACATCCCGGTGAATGATTCGCGGAGTACACATATCATGCAAAAAGTAAAGAGCATTAGCAACATCAAGCGCGATTTTGTGAAGAATCTTCAAACCGATACCCATCGATCGTCTTTCAAGGATGAACTTTTCTAAGTTCCCGCCAGGAAGATAATTGTAAATCAGGAACATTTCCGATGTGCTTGCATAATACCCTATTAAGGTAACGAGGTTTGGGTGTCGGATTCTACCCAGACTCTGGATTTCGGCGTTAAATTGACGTAGCCCTTGACACATTTCGACCGTGAGTCTTTTCACTGCAACAGTGACCCCAGAAGAGATTTCAGCCCGGTATGTCGACCCAAAGCCACCGCTCCCGATGCAGTTTTTCAATGTGAAGTTCCCAGTTGCTTGAACAACGGTGTCTAATGTCAATTTTACCCCTATTTCCTTAAAAACCACCAGTGGTTCTTGTTGATTATGAGGACGAGGAGGTAAAGTAGGACGAGACGAAGTTAAGGCTACCACTGGGTTCGGGTTTGGTCTTCGGTTCCTTCGGTAAAGATAAATACTGATGAGAGCAACAAGAATGATGATTATTACTGATGGAACTATGATTAGTACTAATTCAAAAGTACTCGCACCACTTTTCCCGCTGTTAGTATCTAATGAAGCTGTGCTGTTTCGTAAATCCACGGAACTTGGTTTTTCAGGTGATGATGATGGTAAGTTATTGAAAGAGAAGTTGAATTTAACACCGGACTTTAAGTGTATAGAGCGCGGAGGAACTCCACCGGATAAATTGTTGTTGTTGAGAAGAAGAACCGTTAGATTTTTAATATTCAAGAGACTCTTTGGAATCTGACCCGAAATCTTGTTACTTGACGCATCTAAGAATTTCATACATTCCCAATTCACACCGACATGTCGGGATATTCCACCTGATATGATGTTGTTGCTCACATTCAAGAAAAACCCATTTATATCATTGCAGTTTGTGGAAATGTTATCATGAAATAAACCTCCCGAGAGCTTGTTTCCACCAGCTAGAAACGCATAGTCGAATTTTTTACCCGTTCTTTTGTGGGGTCTGATTCTTGATACCATAGGAAGTAACGGGATTGAGCCTGTGAAGTTATTTTGACTAAAATCATGGATTATAGCAGGCGTAAACCAGGATAAGGGAAGAGGGTTCTGTACACGAGTTTTATGAGAAAAGTAGGAAAGATATGAAGTGACGTAGTTAGACTGTTGGGAGAGGTTTAAACGCTGACATGGCGTGTTTCGGAAATTTGGGATGGATCCAAACATGAGATTTTTACTAACATCAAATACTGTCATACAACGAACACCAAGTTTTTCATCAAGAATTCCACTGATCTTGTTCGAGCTAATGTTAAGAAAATGAAGATTCGGGCAGTTATCAAAAACACCCAAGATCTCGCCTTTTAAATGATTACCAGCCAAATTTACCATTTTTAAGGCTCGACAATCACTCCACTTCTTCGGAAATCCACCAACGATATTCGCACTTGGTGCCCAAAGTATCTCTAAATTTGGTAGCATTGTGATTTGCAAAGGAACTGAGCTTGCAAAAGAGTTACCATCTTTATGATCACCATTTAAATGAGACGATAGGACAAGAACGGATAGCTTAACACAGTTCCCAATGCTCGGGGGAATAACGCCAACAAGACTATTTCTAGAAACATCTAAAACTTCAAGCATTCTAAGGTTACCAACTTCAAAAGGAAGACCACCCGAAAACCTATTTGAAAACAGCAACATTGTTCTTAAACTACTACACTTCCCAAAACTTCTAGGTATCTCACCACTCAACAAATTCCCCGAAAAATCCACATGCTCAAGAACCTCACACGTACTCCAAAACTCATCATGTAACGACCCATTAAACCGATTCAACGCCAGATTAACCCCTTTTAACTTCACAAAGTTACCAAGAAAATCCGGAACAGACCCACCGATCCGATTCCCAGCAAGACTCAAAAACCTTAAATCTTTACATTCCGAAAGCGACTTAGGAACAACCCCAAATAGCCTATTAAACCCCAAATTCAAAACTTGCAAACTCTTCAAATTCACAAAACTAACCATAGACAAATTAGCACTCATAAAATTCCCTTCAATATCAACCACTTCAAGACTCTTTAAACCCCATATCCCACTTGGCAAATCACCCCTAAATCCATTAAAAGGAAGCGCTAAAACCCGAAGCTCCACAAAACTCCCAATAACATCCAACAACACACCACTTAAAAAAACACCTCTTTTTAACTCAGAACAGTTTCTAACAACACCAAAACTATGCAATGCAAGATGAGAATACTTATTACTTAAACAAGAACTAGCATGAGTAAAGTTACCTCCATACACACTTATCTCCGAAACCCTCCCACGTGAGTTGCACGTGACACCAAACCAACTACAGTGATCTTTGTTTCTTGCTTTCCAGCTTGAAAGCATGTTGTGATGGTCAACAAAACCCTTCTTCAACTCCAAGAGTTGACTTTTTTCAGAAAAATCAACGCTTTTTCCAGAAACTAAACATAAAGACAGCAAAATGAGGATTAATTTCCTCATTGCAAACATACCCACAAATTTTTTTTACAAAAAGATTATGAAAAATGAAAATTTTATAGTTTTTGAGGTTCAAAATTTTATAAAGTTTATAAATTTATGGTTTTTTTGCATAAAGTTTTATAAATTTATGGTTTTTTTTTGGGAGTTTTAAGGTGAGTGAAACATGGGTTGAATTTAGTTAGGATGGTTGTGTTTAATGTCTGTGTTTTTCATTTACTGTAAACGGTGTAGTGGGGTCAGTGGTGGGACCCACTTGGGAATATGTATGTGGATTATCAAGAGTCAACAAATTTGACCTGTGTAGTTAGTCAAGGTGGCGGCCCGGTGGAAGAGACTAGGAAAGTGTGAAAAGTTGACATGTCAGCATACCAACTGGACTGGTGAGGTGAAGTGGACATCATGTGACCAATAGCTTTCTAAATATAGTATGACTTATTTTCTTCTAACAGATTGTGTCATTGTGATGACTTGTGCAAGAGTTTATTATTGTAGACTTTACGCACTCTCATAAATGATTGAGACACTCTAAATTTGATTATCTAGACATTTATACCCTCACGGGATAAGAATGAGTAAGAATACTGTGAGGGTATAAATGTCAAGATACTCTAATTTAAAGTGTGTCAATAATTTATGAGAGTGTGCAAATCACCTCCTTGAAAATGAATGTCTAAATTTTTATTTTAAGTCGCTTTAAAATAAATGTTCACTTTGTGTATGATTGATGAAAACCGTAGTTAGTGAAATTCTTAAAACTTTGTGCTATTTGAAAGTGCACATTTATTTTGGCACGGAAGGAGTATATGAGAAAGTATTTCATTTTATAAGGAAAAGATTATATTGTAAATAGTACTAAATCTGTAAATTAGATTATTGATTACTCATAAACCAGCCGATTTGATGCTAATAAGATTATTAATGAGATCTCGATGGAGTTAGGCAGATTCGAATTTTATTATGTGTGGTGCCACAAAATATGGACCAAAGTGCTAGTTATATCAGAACCTCATTAGAGGACAGTAACTTAACTGATAACATGATTACTAGAGGATCATTTCTTATAATTTATAGAATTTATATCTTTATCTTAGAAATTGAGTTTGATGCTTGTTAGGCTTGATTTTTAGTGGGAGATAGAAAATAGGATGTTGAGTGAATAGACAGTTGTTGTTAGTTAAACATGTGTTCAGACTTCAGTATTCAAAGTGTTTGAGACTGTTTCAGGTCAAACAAAAAGATGGTCATTGTTTATTCATCAATAATCTTTTAATACACTAACGGTCATGGGTATAAAAATATATAGGTTGTGTCAAGAGTCTTGATCTACGTTAGGTGACGATTGAGATATTTTCTTTGCAGATGACCATGGACGCTTGAAGAAGCTTCGTCCATAAGAGTTCTTTGGTCAACAAAGGTTGTATTTGGTTCTTGATGGCATTGATTGAGTCGACTAATACTAAACGCAAGTTGATATTCAGCGGTGAAAGATATGTCATTACTATTTTTAGAACATAACGAGTATGTGATTATTTTTTCTTTAATTGCAAAATTTGAAAGTGCAAATACCAATTATGAATAGATGTTACCATGTCTAAAACACACAGTAGTTCTTCTGATGGTCCACATGATAACTTCTGTATCATCGTTTGGGGTTTTGAAATATTAGTTTTAAAAAGATAATGAAACAATCAGAAAGTTGGAACTTGAGAAAGAAATTTGGCTTGTAGAAGCATAAACCCACAGAGGTGAATTCAATGTCCGACTAATAGATATATAAATCATTAGTAACCAAAAACAGACTACTGTATCATGTATGCTTCATATCTCGTTGGAATGAAATCTAAGTTAATTTCTTTTTACCTATTTAACACAATATCAACTACTGTATCATGTATGCCTCTTTAGCCTTTAGGGGTTCTGGAATTTCTTACTGTTTCTAAAATGCGATAAACATGATGAGTTTATGATTCTCATGATGTTCTTACCTCTTTTGCAGCTCAACCGATTCCAGTATACCCTGCTGCTGTCCTGCTGACATAGATGAGGTGTGTACGATAAAACGACATAATTACTATAATAAAGTGACAGATCTGGAAGTAAACTTTCTTCCTCCTAACGAGTTTGCATTCGATTCAAGTATGCAATGTCATCAGGAAGAGCAATGTGTAGTTGTGTACCAATCCTAATGTTCTATTTTCTTAACTTCCAAGGTTTGTGGACAGGTTAGGACAGTTTTGATGAAATTGAACCTGTATATCATCTTGTACTTCATAAACAAGGAATCTTTGCCTTTCGCCAATTTATCCCCTACTTTCTTTGTGTCTTTAACTTGTGGATTAGAATAAAGTCGTATCAAAACTAAAGATTTGTGGTGTATTGAATAAAAGGTGTTGTGTGCAAATGACCTCCGATAACTTGTATGCTTCTAGGAGATCTACATAAACAAGTGTTTATACAATACATTGAAAAGACCTTTTATTCTATAATGTAGACTAGCAACCAGTGTCGTGACAATAGTCATCGACTTAGTGTTAGAAGAGAAGATATTATGCCGTAGTTAATGTCATGTTAAGTATAGTTGATAAAATAGGTAATGAGCGTAACAAACAGTCCAGGTAAAGTACGACCAACTTTATACAACATGTCAAAAAAGCAACATTCATTTTCATCTCAGGATTAAGTGCTATTTGTATAATTTATGTTAAAAATGAGAATCTGTTTTCTGATTGGAAACAATTAGAATGATTTAAACGCTTATATGCAAAACTCGTCCTGACAAAATCTAAGTTTCCAGAATGGGCCAGTGCTATATTTTGCAGTTAGGTTCTTGGTTCCTGGAATTTTTTGAAATTGTATTCAAGAGAATAGAGGCGAACTGAGATTTATACACTCAAAAAACTGAATCAATTAAATAAACCAGTAACTTGAGGTCAGATATTCATGGAAACACACGTATGAAGCTAAGATGTCAGGGATGACGTTGGGCAGCTATCAACTGTGCAGGCCAATATATCTTTGTAATCTCTAGAAATAGTGAAGGAGTCATAAACTTTACCACTGCTGCTCTTCTTATACTCAAATAAAAGATTAGAAGGGTCAGATGATGTGAGTTTAAGAAACCCATAATCAACATCTTTCACTAGACTCCAAGTAGTGTTGATGTTGGCGAAATTTGTAAGACTTGCTCCTCCACCTCCCGCCACTACATGAATTGTCCCGTTCAAGCTTCCCTTGTATGTGTGCTTCTCGTTACTTGTGCAGACACTCTGAAACAATGAAATGAATTTTAATTGGCTAAATGTCTAAAATACTGTTCCAACATATATCAAAAATACATTCTCCATTTAGAAGTTGAGGGAAAATAGGTACATTTAGCTTAATGATTGACAAAACAAAGAAAGAGGCTATACAACTTCTGTTCAACGGCATTAACTTTTAAGCCATCTTAGGGGTGTTTGCCTGTTTGGCATTGCTTATTTTAAACTGCTTATCTGCTTAAAAAATAAGCAGACAACAACCTGCGTACTTTTTAGGTGCTTATCTACTCTAAAATAAGCTAGATACACAGTCTCATCGAAACACTCAAAACTGCTTATTGATAGAGAGAAATTTATCCAAAAGGCTGATCAATTGTCAAATAGTAGAAGTCTCCAGAACCTCTGCCATTATAATAAGCAGACACTAACTAAAATGAGCAATCCCAAACACCCTCTTTCCCGTTTTCCAGTAAAAAAGATATCATTGTTTATGTGAATATGTTAAACTGGACATTAACTATGCTAGAATCAGCGATTCTACACAAAAACTAGAAAGCACAAGTCTTTTTGCATATACTTTTCCGTATTCTGACCGAACTTGACCATTCTTGCAAACAACGTCTTCTTTTTAAGCATTTTTTTGTTTAAGACAAAGGTTGTGTTAATTTGCAAGTAGAAAAAAACAAGTAAAAAGGTGTATTTCTCTATAAACAATTAAGTCTTTTTTCTCTTTGAGTTTCTAATATCATATTATTTGACATTTACGCAAATTAGAGTTAACTGATAAAGATTATTAGTTGTGTGAGAATACCTCATATATGGGACAAGTCCTTTCATAATTGTGTGCATGACCATAAATGGCTATATCAACTTTGTACTTCTGCCAGAGCTTTTGAAGGCTGTCTCTCCCCATGGGTTCCCCAAACGCTCCATCCACAGCATAAAATGAAGTTGATGAGTACCCGAGTACACGATGAGCAAGGAAGATAAGCCACGGTTGCTTTTGTCTATCTACGGATGCCAAACAATTCTCAATGAATTTATACTGTTCGGTTCCCTCTCTCCAATCATGTTCTGTATCAGCAATACAAAATCTAAACATCCCATAGTCTGTAGAGTACCTGTAACACGGATGCAGTTTTCATAAAGGTTACATATCTATAGAAGATTAAAGAGTAATAAAAGAGAGTGGGTTGATATGAATATAGCTAACCAGAATTTTGCCCGGTTCTCAGCAGGAACGTAAAACATAGTTTCAGCCAAAACACCACATTCTCCTCCTGAGTCGTTATTCTCATAAAAAGATCCAGAGTTAGGCCAGTCACGCTCATGATTACCACTGAAAAATATGGATTTATCAGATATTTGACAAAAGAAAGACATATTTAACACCAAGAATTTTGTGGTCGCGCAAAGGTATTTTCCTATGTGCTGCTTCCTCTAAGATTAGCATTTGGATTTGCAATTTTGAACTAACTATTGTCACTTGTCTTTGCAATAATAAGATTCTAATGTATGGACTATGGATAAACATAAACATAATTTGCTGAACACCCAAACATCAGACTATCTCATTATTACACTGCGCAAATAGCATGTCTCATTCTATGATCCTGAAAATTCATACCTAGCTACCATATAAGGTACTGCTGATGCGATTGGCTCAACTTGTTCAGTAAATTGATCCCATTGTGAGAGGTACCCATTGGCATAACAAATATCTCCAATGTGGAACACTATATCATAGTTCTTTAAGTCTGCAGTAAGTTGTTTGGTTGTGTTAAGTGAGCCATGCTGATAATTGTTATAGTCGTTTGACCCATCAGCTTCATCCTACAATATTGAAACAAATGTTAAACATAGCTTTTAACACAGTCAAACCACAACTTCCAAAAAACATCCTACCTTTCCCATATCTCCAAAAATGATCACGCGTTGTAATGAATCTTGACCGGGGTAAGGAGATGATTTAAACTGGCGGATTTGACTCCAAATAATTGTACTGTTTGAAAGTTTGTGGCCAAGTTTGTAGGTGTACCTGCACAAAGAAGGTGGAAAATAAGGATTTGATATATGGTATCATAAATAATCTAAAATTACTTATTTGTCCATTGCAACAAATTGATGTTTCCTATAGCGTCATTATTAATAGGGCACTGAAGATACCGAATATTTTGGTTATAACATATCTCTTAAATTTTCTTCTCTGTCAAATATTACAGGGTCTATAGGATGGATTTATTAGCCCTTTTAAGGACCAGTTATCTAGCAAAAGAAAGTGATTTGACCTTTGACTTTCACTTATCTAGCAAAACTGTCAAAGGAAATGGTTTGACCTTTGAATTTCAATTGTCAAATTCATTTCTTTCTGGTTCTAAATCTAACGATAGTTATTTCATTGCTGTACAAAGTTCATGTCAGTATAAAGAGCTAATGGAAAACAATATGTTGACTGTAAAAGAAAATAGAAGTCCTTAAAAAAATAGCATTTGAGCTATAATATTTTTTTGGGACTATCATATATGGAACTCGTGACCTACACTGAGTTTGGCCACAGTCCCTGCAAGAATCCGGTATGAATAAAGCCAGGATCACGCCAACCAACAGTTCGTGCCGGTGCTCCTGCACAAGCGCATGACCAAATCAGCTCAAGCATAAGGAAGAAAAAATAATTGCTCCTCGGATCTTAAAATTTGACTTTTGAGGGTCAAGTAACATGAATTTTTTATGTTTGTACTTTGTAGATATCTACATACCACAGAGGCTGTTTCGATCGATTGTCAGTGTGGCTGCAAAAGATCGCTGTTTCTCCTCGTCTTTCCGACCCCATTCAACAAAAGGTTCTGCTTCTTCAATCCCATATCCACTCGTCCACGTTACAGTCATCTAGCATACAGACAACAATCATATTTGTTTAATCTTTAAGTTATGAAAAAGTGCTTTGAGACATGGATTCTGTAGGACCAGAACAAATACATTTATCAAAACAGGACTCGAATACATACTGCAGAGCTTTTGTTAAGTGACTGCTGATATGTTCTTGTCTACTTATGTTAGCCAGTAAAAGGACTAAAACAAGATGCACCACTTACTTCATTCCAAGCTTTTCCTTGAGCTAAACGAGGGTAATTTGGTGCGTTTGGATTAGCAAAAGTAACTGAATTTGACACTGCTACAAGCTTGGGCTATTTCATGATGCAAGTTAAACCACATGTTACAAACATTCGTTAAAAGATAGCATAAAAAGGGAATAAAAACAACCAAAAGCATAAGCAAACCTTCGATAATCCACCAGAAAACAATGCAAAAGAAATGTCAGATCTTTGGTTGATCAGTCGAAACTTCATGGATGCTTTTCCTGTGTCTTTGTAGTTAGGAGTGCTATAATTTGCATATTGAAACTGAAAACAGAAGCAAGATTTAATTTAACTTAATATAATATAATCATAGCATTTTTCTAAATAAGAAACACATGAAAGAATAATGTGCAACTAAACTAAACAAAACCTTGATAGGAGCAGTGCATAATAATGGAGGAGCAACCATTGAGCTTTCAGGGACACATGTTGAAGCACTAATAACAGTGTAAATGAAAGCTTTTTAACAAATTAATCGATTAAAACGGCAACAGTAGATTGAAAAATGAACACTTGAAATTTTTAGATACCTGAAATTCGCAGGCGAAAATACTCCAACCCAATCATCATTTGAAGGTTTTGGATTGTGCAATGTTAAAGTCAACCATTCAGATGTTTGACCCTATAACAGAGTTTTAGGATTAATAATCACACAAACTTTAGTAATGGCATATGCATATCACATATGTAGATACTAAAATCAGGATCTACTTCACAATTTCACATACGAGAAATATAACATGAATCTTAATCATACAATAAAGCCTTTGACTGCAAGCCAATCTTTACATAGCACAGTTATGATTCAATCAAGATTCATCATTGTTACTACCTTTAAACCAAGAACCAAAGGAGACGCCTTAACATAAGCTGCATCATTAACAGCAAACACAGTCTCATGTATTGAAATCTTTGAAAATGGTTGATCATGTGATATTACACTTCCAATGCAATACAAACCCCATAAAATTACTAGCAACTTCAACCCTGTAACCTGCATACCTCCTATTCCCTGAAATCAAAATTTTCAAAAGTCAAATACACAAAACAATAATACAAGCATCCTAGCATTGGCACACATTAAGAAAACATAATATCAACCAAAACTGATCCAATACACAAGAAAACAAATAATGGAATTTTGTTATTGACCCTATTGATGAAATTCAAAGGGGAGTAAAATTTATGAAGTTGAATAGAGAAACAATAAATTTTAGTGATTACCATTATGTTTGATATCAATAAGCTCATCAACTTAATAAATGGGCACACATATATACATATTGTGAGGGTTAAGGGAAATGTAAACAGAGGCCAAAAAAAAGAAGTCAAGTTGCAGAATATTTGTAGTATTTAAATATGTTGGGCAACATGTTTCTTTTAAGCAAAATGATGATTAGACAGATAAGGCCAACTTTAAGGTTTCTAAATCCAAAAATTACGGCTACATATATTGTTTAAAAAATAAACTGAATTGATATTGTTTACCTGATTTTTATTTTCTTTCAAAATACAGTATCTTGAAAGAATATGCTAATATGACTTTTGAATCTCATATCTTACTTTTATGATTTATATTTGTCATTTTCAAGTATCTAGATAAGGTATGATCACATAGTTTAGATAATATAATTTTGAGTGAATTAGTAAGTGAGAAGAATTTGCACACTTTGTATGTTCATGTATCCTCCTTTAACTTTTCATAAAAGGATGTTTTCTCTTTTGCATAAAATAATGAATAAAGAATAGCTTGATGACAGCCATTATTAATTATAATTAGCAATTTTTTTTAAGATATAGATAATAAGTGCAAATCTACTATACACAAGCAACAAGTTGCAAAAGAGTAAAGAAAAAGTGAAAGCAGGAGTAGAGTTTATTCCCTAAGGCGAAGGTTCGAGGCTTGCACTAATTGAATGTCACTTTATGATCGAATCACTAACTACTAACTTGTCGTTAAAAAAAATAATAATAATAATAATAATAATAAAAAAAGTGAAAGCAAGTGGAATTTAGAACTTTCTCATGATTTACATCACCCGGCGTGTATTGTGCTATTATTATTATTATTATTATTATTATTATTATTATTATTATTATTATTATTATTATTATTATTATTATTATTATTTTATTATTTATTTTTATTTTTTTTTTGAACAAAAACATTTATAACATAAGCTAACTTTAAACGATTTATGCTGATCTCAACTTCACGACCTTCATTAATGTGGTATGTGTCATCATATGTCTTTGAATCAAGCTCAATGCATATCTTTACATCTTCTAAAAGAACCAAAACATTCATTCAGTATGACCCCTTTTCAATATCAATAGCATACACTTGAAATAAGATGAAATTGGTTACAGTTAAGCTGTTAAGTTATATCTGTTGCACGACAACTATTGCCATGGTTTCGGTTATTTTCTCAATAGTCACTGCAGTCTGCAGAATATTTCAGAGTCTTGGATTCAGAAATGGAACAAAATGCATTGCAACTTCAGTTTACTTATAATAAGTTACCATTGCAGAACATTACTTGCTAAAATCTTGATAATAAATATTTAAAAACAATATATTACGCTGCCAAAAATTCAATAGATAATGTTCAATTGTCGGATTCAAACTGCATCCACTTAAGTCAAAGCAGACAAAATGTGTACTAAGTATATAAAATAAGTCTTGATGAGTATACAATTCAGGTATTTTTTAGAATAAACCATCCTTCAATGTACTGTATTATACTATATAAATACTTAAAAATTAAAATGCCTCATGTGTAATTGATTATTGCTAATAGAAATACTACAAAAGAGACATTTTACATAAACATAATAATATAATCTTATAAATACAATAATAAAAAACATGAAGAAAAAATTCTCAAGTACATTTGAACTTCAGAACTATAGCTCCCAAAAAGATTAATTAATCTGTCTTGAACCAAGAATATGAAAATGCTTCTAACATTTTAAAGTAGAAGGAGCATCCACAAGAGTAAAGTTCCTGAAAAAGAAAGAGGAAAGAAATTCAAACTTAGAAATATAGAAATAGTCTACAGTTTGACTTTGTGATAAATGAATTCGTGACCCTTTAGTGATATAAAAAATCAGACACTGTAAAAATGAACCTGTTATGCTGAAGTATACAACACACTGTATTCTTTACCAAAATGTTGAAAAGGCCCTTGAGAAAGATACACGAAACTAGAGAGATCACACACTAAATTATCTAAATACTACCGACCGCTGTACAAACCAACACTGAGAAGCAATGAAGGACCATCCCAGTGAGGCGAAGAAAATTAAAATGATGACTAAGCATCATTGGTTACCACCAATGATTGGGTTAGCCAAATACTAAGATTTGGAAGTTTCGGCACAACTGAGCAGTACAAGCCCATAACAATACCCTTCATTTTGATGTTTCGAATCAAAGCAGCCCAAGATTATTGCCCAAATTGTAGGGTAATGTAATTGTATGCCATGTAATATTTTATAAATGTTTTTTGTGGAAAGGCATAAGCCAATAACAGATAAAGACTGTGCACGACCAAAAAAAAAGGACAGCTCAATACTTATGTTACCTCCTAGAATAATCTTGGTTTGGATTTTGTGTTTCCATGTTCCATTCCAAGCATAACCTAAACACATCAAATATAACAATGTAACACAATGTGCACCAAGTCAACATTATAGTTGTACAATATGCATACAAAGTTCTACTTACCTCGGCCATAGCAATTTGTCGTAGAATTCCCACCACCACGACATATGCAAGAAAAAGACTGCCTAAAACCAGCAAACCCACAAAAGCCACCACTCGCCTCACAATCCTTACAAGTTTCAGTATAATAGGAATCATTATAGTCCAAAGAAATACCAAAGTCCCATTTCATCGGGTCCGTCTCATCACCACCAAAACCATATATAGAAGCATAAGACGAGCATTGCAGTTTCGGTAGGTCCAACCCAAAACCCGACGCAAAATCAATAATAGGCTGATAAACACAGCAACTAGAAATGGGCGCATTTGGTTCCAACCCAATCCCAGTCACCCCTTCGCAAGAATACAACCCTCTACATAGATGTAAACCCGAGCCCGTATCACACAAATCCTCATTCGGGTCAAAAACAGGCGACGTCCTAGAGCACCCAAGTAGAACAAACATATCTTGTGATGATAATGTAAATGGGCTGGCACGATCCAATTTAAAGCTGCCCGAATTCTGCATGGAAGAGCATGTTGACATGAACAAATCAGTGAGTACTAAAGTGGAAGTTGTATAATCTATGCTTGAAACAGTGTAAGCTCCGGTTCCAGATGAGAACTGGAGCTCACCTGAGGTACATTTTATGTATCTAGCAAAGTCTGGATGGCCACATCCATAATCCGACCCAAACGGATACTTGATAGTGAGATTTCCACATTTGTCCCTGCAAGTAGGGACAATTGGTGGTATATGCGGTGAGGACACTATAGGATGAATGAGAACAATATGGAGAAGTAGCCATAACCATGAGCTTGTTGGAGACATGAATGGAAATGTGAAAGACTTTTGTGTGTGCAAATAGTTTCAAAGAGCTAAAAGGAGTTATAAAAAGTGGTTTCTTTCGGTGGGTTTGAAAGTTTTTCAAGATTTTTGAAAAGTAGATACAATGGTAATCATGAGTTTTACTTTTTATAGTTAAATAACTTTTTTTAATGAAAATTTAAAATTTTCTAGTTCAGATTTTGTTCCTATGTTAGTATGCTTTCTTAGTTGATGAGGACAGTAGTGGATTTAAGTTTGAAAAGCATCAACTATCAAATTTGATGACAAGACTGCGCATATGAGTATGTTTACACGATAACATGAATCTTAAATTGCCATTGCAAGATCTATTTCAAGCACAAGTAAACTAAGATCTAGCTTCAAATCATTTGACTATTGATGTTTGTCTGTTAACGTCATCCTATAACATCAATAAGCTAGCAAGTCCTAAACATCAACAAGCTCGCAAGTCCTAAACATCATTGTAGACCATTATGAAGCCTTAATCCCAACACAAATGAAAAATCCTTGTTTAGTTATGAAATGCAACAAACATTCTCTAATCATTATAAGAAAGTACGTCACACATCAACAAGATTTATTGAATCATTTTGTTAGTGTACGTAGCAATGCAATACTAATACTGTCGCAAAACCGCAAATGCCTTCTCTAATCATTGTAAATTTGTAATACTCGCAAAACCACAAATGTGCTCCATAGTGAATACCCTCAAATGATTCATTCATTTGTGCTCCATAGTGATTGATAGTGTTCCATAGCGGTTGATAATGCTCCATTGATAATAGTTATTGTTTCTATGTGATGATTAATTTATTGTCGATTTTTGAATATGTATTTGTAAAGATCTATTCAAAAACACTAAGTTTCAACAGATAAAAAAATGATATAATCTCAAAGATAACTCAAATAACTCATAGTTTACTTCATATGATGACGCCTTAATTTATACATACATAAAGTAGATGCAATAGTAGCATCTATTATGGAGCACTATCGATCACCATGGAGCAAATGCCTTCTCCTAGTACACATACTAATCTCAAAACCACAAATTTTCATACTAATATCTAAAGGGTACAAAAGGGCATAAGATCATGCTCTTGAACATAAACTTGCCAAATGGAAAACTAACGAACATCATATTATTAGTTATTACTATCCATTTTGAATCAATATTTTAAATCTGGATAATATGATATATAATATAACTTTACTTTTAAAAACAAAAAGCTGGAATAGCTCAGTTGGTTAGAGCGTGTGGCTGTTAACCACAAGGTCGGAGGTTCAAGCCCTCCTTCTAGCGTTTTGACATATTTATATAATAAAATCTTCAAAATAAGAATTGCTCAAAAAGATGGGGGCATTCCGAGAATTGAACTCGGGACCTCTCGCACCCTAAGCGAGAATCATACCACTAGACCAAATGCCCGTATGCATTTTACATCTATTCATTCCGTTATTTAACCAATTGAGAAAACAAATATATTTCTGTTTTGCTATATACAATTCGTGGTTTAGCATTATTACGAGCATGGGAGACCGCGCGTTGCCGCGGGAGTGTTGTGGTTGATAGATTATGTGACTTCGGTTTTATAATGTATGTTTTCATTTTTTTTTAATTGAGTAGTTGATGTGGTTTTCGTAATATTATTTTTCGTTATATACGTTCATATTTGAAAGCTTTTGTAAAGTTGCTTATGGTTATCAAGCAATCTGCTAAAAAAATGTATAATTCTTATTAGACTTTTACTCAGAAAAATAGACTGCTAGTGATGAAAGCATAATTTATTTTGTTTGGTAATTTTTCAGATCAAGCAACAGTTAGTGCCTTGAAAAACATAACCGAATGATACTATCTTGTCTACATTTAATGTTAAAAGCTTCCAATATACATGTACTATTACAAAAACAAACTCCATCAATAAGTGGCTCATTGTAGCTGTTTATGTCGCCTCTTGGTTATCTCGAATCCAAGTCATTTGACCAAAAGGGCCTAGATCTTTTTTCCTTTGTAATGGTGCTTGGTGCTCTCATCCTACTTTCCCCTAGTCTTGCATTACAAACTTGTATTCTCCAAGCCAACATCAGCACCTACACACAGTAGAGACCCTCTCATTAGCTTAGGTGTCTCAAGATGACACGAAGTATTATCAGTCATAGAATCTCATCTACTGGAAAACAACATCTTTACATATTTAATACGTTCCAAATATATGCATTTATAATGAATGCTATAATTGTCTTATGAGATTTATTAATACAAAAACAACAATGAGATTATTATTATTAAGGAGATTTGCAATAGAGATATATGCATCGTCTTTTGTATCATTTTCAACTTGTAAAGGAAATTTTATGAGGTCAAAAGAAAACGCTCCTACATAGTCAAGTTACCATACTCAGTCTATGTCTGTCAATTGTCGTCTAGTTAAACAGCGTAAAGTATTTAAAAAAATATTCGATTTTATTGCTGAAATGACTAACTTTGATCCGACTAAATTCAATTTCTATTCAAGTATCAGTTTTGACTCATTTGCATGACGTGCCCAATTTCGCCATTATCAAAGTTAATTTTTGTTGTCACTTAGAAAGTCACTGTGGGTAGAACACTTAAGCAATAGAAACTTAGTTCAAGGATCCATCAAGTTTAGTCTGCGTACGTAATGCCGTATGTAATGGCTTCTTAACAGTGGGATCGATCCTACTGTCTACCGGTACCCTTCTTTTTTTCTTGCTGCTATTCATCTCTTAACTCATTGAAAATTAACTACAGATCTAAACAGTAAGAGCTCAATCGTCTTCTTAATTTCTATAGTATTCGAATGCAAACACACCTTATTATATCTATACTAACCTGATATATATGTCAAATCTGCGCATTGGTCTTGCGTTAACCTGGAGAACCACCGCTAACCACTTGACCAAACACCATCTGTTAGGGAGTTAGTGGCCCAATCATATCGGGACGTCTATACTCACGCGTGCAGATGCTTTTACATTCTTTCATAACACATTGTGAGCTCCGTGTGTGAAGCTTGATGCTTATTAAGTTACCAACCATCTGTTAACACACGTAATGAGATATCATAAACTTTCGCCAAAAATGAATCAGAAATAAGGCAACCATCTGAAATAACATGTATGAAAAATTGAAAAGTGAAAATATTCATAGTTGTAGATATCTTTTTGCAGCCAAAGCAAATTGGAGTGCTATTGCCTGTTCAATGGGACAACGATGTTATATTTACGCCTTATCAGGCCTGCCAGCTCGAACAATAGGAGAACAAATTTTGACCCGTTTGACCCGGTAGTAGAAAATCATAGACAAACATAAACATATACAAAAGGGATATTCTATAATGTATATAAAACCTTATTATTGCCAATTCCCCGATGTTGGAACTTGGAAGTAATGGCTAGTTGGCAGCAACTTCTGCTCATGACAGATTTACCATTCAAGATTGCGACAACGAATCCCACTTTAACTTAACCTGCTATAGAAATGGATGACGTACGATAGAAAAAATTTTAGACAGCAACTTTGCATATGATATAACTAATTAGCTCAACATACACATTCTTTTTCCAATTTTCACCAATTACTTTATAAAATAATTGGATTCTTTAAGGTTGGCTTTTACATTTTTGACTTGATAATGCAAACATGATCTTGTCTACCGGATAATCAACAGCTAGGATTCAGAGAATGGCGTTGGTGGTTAGTAAAGGGTTTTTTTTTTCTGCAGACCTTGATTTTACTGATTTAACATGGCTAGAATGTAGACTATGTAAGAACAGGAGCAACCATAACATTGATAATTGTAAAACTAAGATCACTTTAAAAGAATAAGGGCAATCAACTACTCAAGAGTCAACATACCGTCCTGTTGGTTCTATGGCGGAAGAGCAAAGGGAGGGGGGGGGGGGGGGGGGGGAAGAGTGGCCAACGGCATTCCCTGTCATGAATACACAAAATATAGCTGAGTAGCCCGTAAATGAATGGGAAAAAAGATGGAAGAGGTGACAGATGCGTGTACCTGATCAGTGTCTATCGATATTAGTCTTTTGTACCTTTTTTCCAACGTGAACATTTCCCACAACCTGTATAAGAAGAGTCCATGATTGTTTTTGAGAGTCGCCTTGACATGTTACGTTCATGTGAAAATTTATATAACATTAAAACATTTAATAGTTAACGCATTAAAAATAACAATGATAATAATAAAAAGATAAATAAATAAATAAATAAAGTGCCAAGAATTGTAATAGTAGACATATGCTAATCCATGCCATAACAACAAAAATACCAAAAGTGTAAGTTGTAATTATATCTTAGAACGTAAATAAAAAAAAGATAAACAATTACCAAATATTTTATGAAATTCTGATTACCTTTACGTGTTGCCAGTTGACTTCTCAAAGCTTAAAAACCTTGCTCCACAACAAAAAAATCCTGAAACCAATATTTCACCTGCAAAGTCATGGTAACAAAAGTTCAAAAAGAAAATTTTCTTGCAACATACAGAAGAAGAGAATATGAAAGGAACCCGCACCTTAATTATGGTTTTTTCTTATGGCTTTAAACGAACTCATCAACGCTTGTTGTCCTTCCGGCCATTTTGTCCCGGTAAGTCCTATTCAGAACCTGTCAAGAACCGTACTCAATTAGAGGCTGTGAAGTGATTTTCTTAAACTCCAAATGAGGCGACGATTGTTTCAGTTAAAAAAATAACACAGTAAAAGGGCACTTGCTATAGTGCTACCTATCTTGCCAACTCTAATCAGAAAAGCATATTTCCACTTAGTGAGGCTACAATTAAATGGTGGACTATATGATTATTAGCAAGAACATTTACGACTACTTAAGCTTACAACACATCAGATGTGAATTCAGCAATCACTAAACATTTTAATATGAAATTCATCCGAACAACATAAAAAACTACCTAAGGCTTACCAATGGCAATCAACCATACATTGGTCTAGACATCTCACATTACAACTAATGTCCCTCGGCCTCGCATCAATACCCTGCTGTTTCTTTACCGGATCCTCTTCATTTTCCATCAGCAACTGCAAACAAAACAAACCAAAACTGTCACTACAATTTTTACTTAAGACATTTCCTCGAACATTTGGTATGCAACCAAACAAAACCCAAGATTTTTATAAAAAAAAGTAGTTAACCCTCGATTTCACTGACACTCTTCCTTACCAACAGTAAACTAACAAAAAAATCACTCACTAATAGTAAATCAAGAGAAACCTGGAAAAGAGAAATTCACTGCACCAACTTCTTGACAAAAAACCTATTATGACAAAAAAAACCAGAGAAAATAGAAGGTAACCAAAGGTAAATGGATAAGTTAGGATTGCAACTTTGGTTCCAACTTATGACAAATATGAGTAATCATAATCAGAAATTCATTGAAACAATAATAAAACTCAACTCTAATAAAATATATATTCATTAAGATGAAGAATTAAAAAAATAATAATAATAATAATAAATTATAGACCTGTTAATAAGAAGCCGATTAGCCTCTATGTTGGTGAAAGGCAATTTATGAGATTCATCATAATTTTTTGTTTTCCTTGCTTTAGTCGATTTGTATCCGTAGAACCAAACCCATAATTTGGCCGATTTTGATCTCCCTAAAATTGTTTATGTTCATGTTTTTTGTTTAGGAACTTCGATTTTTTGGTATGGGAATCTTGCCTGTGATTATAGTAGAAACAATAGCAAGGCCAAAATACCCCAAAAGATCTAATTGGGTGATTTATTTTTTGGTTATGGGAGGTAGAAATAATTCTGGAAAGAGTGTGGTAGCAAATGGGTTTTGGGTGTGGAGAAGATGGATGGTGATAGAATTTTCTAGTGAGAAATGAAAGGCTTACCCAATTACCATGTGGCTAGTACCGCTTAAACAGTGCGAAACAGTGCCGAACAGTGCCAAAACAGTGCTTATTTTGAACGGAAAACGGGTGCACTGTTACTAAGGTACTGTATCAAATATAGAGATTAACAAAACTGACAAATCATATTATGCCTAGTGGACCACTAACACTAAATTAAACTCTACAGCCCAATAAGAAAAAAGATTATGTTCCTAATTATCCCGTAATATAATTGCTTTGGACCCGTTAAAAAACGGCTATTAGTATATATAATAATATCTTATGAGAAAAAACTTAAAGTAGACATTTAAGGGAAAAAAAACAAAAGAAATATTATTGCGGATTTTTTTTTTTTGACCACTTTCGTCTTCTCGTAGAAAACTTCACTTTGGTGAAAACTATGAAAAAGCTTGAAGATTACATTTATTGATGTAATTTGTTAATCTATATACAATATAAACATTATAAGTCTCGATCCCTATTATTCTATTACACTCCTAGATTGTTATATCAGAACGGGGATACCATTTTATTTTACGTTGTATGCATAATTGTTACATTAAACATTTAACTACAATATAGCAACTATATTATGTCACTATAAAATCCCGTCGTAAACAGGTAATCGTCTAGTAAGAAGAAAACACATTTGATTAAAAAATTAAAAATGGGGTAATGTTGTTAAATTAAAACATACTTATAAAAAGCAATGCAAATTATTAAATATTTAAATACTTAACTACAATTTAATTTACTAACTTTCTTCACGCTCGCTTACTTCACGTCCACTTACACCACACTAGTATATATATAAAAAATAAATTTGCACACACAAGTTGACGCTGCTATACACTGTGGTTATTATGCGCGGGTAATCGCCTATGTCACATTATATGTACCGAGAGCACGCGACCTTAACACTCAAAAAATCTAACCACAAAACTTTAGCAGAATATAAAAGTACTGAAACCTCAATCCTGATATTATTGTGAACAGCTTACATATTAAAAAGTAGAAGTTCCTGAAAACTCTACAAGAACATCTAAACAAATAACGACAACCAAACCAGTCCTTACAAACAATTTTGATTCTCCAATGTCAATATCTATATCATCAAGCATCAATCAAAGTAACAAAACCGCAACCTATGCTTCCAAGTTCCTTCTTCCATCCAAGTCCTTCAATAGGTTTCCAAGTAGCCTTTGATCCAACACCATATTCGGTATCTGCATCATTTACATTTACGTTGTCAGAAGCTCAACTTCCACCTCTAGAAGGACAAAAGGTGTTAATGGTCAACCTGAACTGACCCGCTTAGACCTGCTACCCGAACCCGACCTGGCCAAATTTCCACCTCTAATGTGTGTACACACATAGATTATCTTGTCCATTACAACAACTTTGCTTCGTTTCTTATATCATGTGTATGTGATAACACATCATAACGGTTGTATCAATTGTTTATGAGAAAGAGGGTAATAAATGACCTTGTTTCCAAAGAATATTTTGGTATTGTTGGAAATTGCCTCAATAAATCTAAGCTCCAGAAACTCAGGTGTAAGCTTCAACCTATTTGCTTCGGCCTCTTTCATGGTCCTGAGACGAAAAAAGAATATCATGCTAACTTAAAACTGTTGGCGATTAATAGTCTGAATATACAAGGAATGGATAAGAGAACTCACTGATAGTATTTGGCATCGGCCAAACTCTTTTCTCGTGCGACATACATTGCATTAGAAATTTCTTCTTGCCTTCTTAAACTGTCTTTTTCCATCAGCTTTTGTTCCATTACAATCTTGCTCACATAGGCATTTTTCTCAGCTTCAGTAATAGCTATCTTCTTTTGTGTCTCTGCTTCTTTCTCAGCAACTCGTTGCCTTTCTACGGCTACCAGTACCTATTGATGAGCCAGTGATAAGAGCAAGGTTTAAGAAAGTCATACATAACTCATAAGAATGTATATTGATTGTACACCTTCCTTAAAAACTGCAATAAGTAACCGCTTGAAATTTCCATGAAATTGCAATATACGTTTTTTGGAAAGTTATATAGTTATAAAGTTGCGCTACCTATTTAATTAACTCAGCTTGATCTTCAACTCGTCATAATCATTGCTAATAACAAATTTACGTCTACAAGATTTCCTTATTTTGTTAATTTACTGTTTATCACTTTATTAAGCCATATCAAACGTAGTTAAACCAGTCAATGAACATAATGTTGAAATGAACATGTACATCTAGACATGAACATGCATTATATAGGAAGCGAGATCCTTCTAAAATGATGAAGTGAGTAAACAACAAATGCATGCAAAAGTTTCATCTAGAAATGAACATGCATTATATGGGAAACGTTGAAGCATGGAAAGCTAAAAATAATGATGTACCTTGGTGCGTTCTTCTTCCATCTGTTCGAAATTTCGCCTTACACTCTCTGGGATTCTAGGCTTTGTGACACGGACACTGATAATTTCGATGCCTGGTGCATAACGCGTACAATCAGCTTGAAGAGCATCTTTCATTGTTTCATCAATCTGAATTTTTTACATTATTGGCTCTATTAATGCAAATCTTGTATTAATGACATTGCTTTTTATATGTAAAATATAGATATGCTCCTTCAAATGAACATTCGTAAATAAGACATGAAGTATGCATACAAAACAAATTCTATATACTAAAAATGTATCCTCTTAATATGAACAGCTTTCAAGCACCTAATTTAGAAAACAGGACATATAATATTGTGTTAATACCTGATCAAACATGTCAATATAAACTTCTTGAAGGGAGTGAACACTACAGAATTGATTGATCTCGTGATGAATTTTGTCATATATCCAAGTATGGTCATACTGTACACCGTAATTGAGAAGGGTATCATACACAGCTTCCTTGTTGAGGCGGTTAACAACCTGTAGAAGAAAAAAACTATAAATAAAGCACTATGAATGCTAAACCGTAAGCACTTGTGCCAATATCGTTGTATTTAAAGGTTTACCTCTATCCTGTCGAAGTTGATCATAACACCTCCTTTTGTCCCACAAGGTATATCCCTCACCTATTATATATCAAACATTATCAACCAATTTACTCTTACTAGGAAGTTCAGTGATGCATCAGTTCTTCAGCATATTTAGGACATACTTACCAGATCTGTCTGAAGGGTCACCTGAACCGGTTCGTAATGGGTTATCAGAGGTAACTTCAGATGAAAACCTAAAATCCAAGACACAGAAAATGTTTAAAAAAGGAAATACTTGGTTGTTCCATAGCATGAAAACCATCATGTACGAAGTACGATCAACAAACCTGGAGTTGTAGTGGTCTTCTGGAGAGCACCCCCTAGCCAGTAAACCCCTACATGACCTTCAGGAACCTGATGCAAGACTGTTAAGCTGTTCTTCAAGTTTGGGGACGAAGATGGGATCAGAACCTACAAATATAAGAGACGAAGACATGTGAAGTTAAATAAGTTATATCATCAAAATTCACACTTAATTTCATGACGAGCATAATAAGAGCAGTAGTTTTCATGTTCCATGCTCATAAAGGTCACTAACAAAATGCGGACACTTACGAAATGAGTAAAAATACTTTAACAAATCCTAGAAGTTGATTTATCTTTTTCTATACGAGAGGGTCAATGCTGCAGCTTGCTAATTTCAACAGGCTACAACAGCAGGTCTAGTTATATGTCTTATCTATTTAATGTGCTGTATTGTGGATATTATTTCATAACAGGAAAGGCATTTGATACTTCATTAGTTTGGAAACAATCTTTCTAAAGAATGCGAACTATGAGAAGCTTATGTAAGCAGCTTTGTTGGCGTTTCAGGCTTTCAGCTAGTTGAGAACATACTGTTTCTTAATCATTCGATTCACTGTTTCGTAGTAAAGTATGATATGTTATGAAACTATTGAATATAAAGCAGTGTGCGAGAGAAATAAATGTTAACTACAATATCCATCTAATACAGGGGTTTCTATCTTTTCAAGTAAAGCTGTATGACTGAAAGGTTATTATCATACAGGACAAGATGGTAGAGTAAAATATATTGTTATTGTACAACCACCCTGCTGTCTAGGTTTAGGTCATCCAATTGATGGTTGTTGGCATACCTTAACAAACCCTTCACATGGGAAAATGATAGACCTACATTCGTACAGTAGGAAAGGCGTACCGTGTACACACCTTAAAGTTGCAAGGCTACACATGTCTTTGGTGGTTTTACAAACTTACAGGACCACAACAAAAGCTTGCCAAGTACAAGCAAATAGTTTTCTGGTTAGATCCATCTTGGAGTCAAAATGGGATCCGTCTATGGTACTTATCCATTTAAGCATTTAATGTGTTCCCTCATAGAATAGACCACTTATACACAAAGATGAACGGCTTTAAAACATTCAATGAAACGTGTCATGTACTGAAAATTTTCATTCTTCTCAGTTACCCATCTAAAATTTCATTGACGGGCTTAAAATTTGGACTCCCTTTAACTTCCTGTCAGAAATCTCTTCACAATTTTGTTACGAATATGTACTCTAATTTGATGATAATGTACTAGTGTAAAATAAATTTGCTACCAGGAGTTATACTCCAAACCTTCTTTCAGACTAATACTTACACTCAACTTCACAAATACCGGTCGCAGAATCCTAATATACCAAAATCAACACTAATGCACCTGTTCATTGTATATACAAGTATACAACCTTGTTGCTAATCCCAAAAGCATAAATCAGTCCAAATTTATCTGATCCTGATCCAACGATAACTATGACATTGTATTGCAGAAACTATATAAACTCGTTTAAGTTTCAAACCCTATATGTCTAGCATGAAGATTCACAGTTGCCTGAATGACTTGGCAGCCATGAGGGAAATTTCCCCTCTAGTTCGATCTTAGACATAGCACAATTAATCTGATCATGTGTTAACTCTTTGTGTCGTTTATCTTTCATTCGCTATAGTGTATTGTATTTGACTGCAGACTTTAACTATCTGCTTTAGCATCCTGTCAGATCTCTCTTTATAAATTCGCTACAAATACCTACTAATTTGGTTATAACGTATGTACTATAGAAAATTACATTCACCACCGAGATTTAATCCCAACCTTCTTTCAAAGTTAAATATATCCACACAATCCTGATATACCAAAAGGATTACTAATGTAACCGGTTATTCTATATACTACAGGGTACAGACAACCCTGTACCTAATCCTAAAACTATAAATTCGGTTCAAATTTATCAGATTCTAGACCAACGGTCCGAGGACAATGCCTTGGTTAGAACTTTAAGCCTAGAACTGTAATCTAACGTGTTTTCCACTTCTATAAATACAACTCGTATAATGGATAGCACGATTACTCTGATCATGTGAAGCATGTTAACTTGTTGCATCATTTATTTCTCATTCGCTATTATCACTTGTTCGGATCCGTTTTTTTCCTAACACTATCATCAGATTCATCTCTCAAATAAAACATTACACATTCTGATCAACAACTACACATCACGTTACCATTTTTTTTAAAAGGCGACTAACTATCTCACACCACACCTAACCGCCGCACAACGAATACGACAAATATATATACAAATAATTATTCAAATAAATAGGCACTCACATAGTCACATACTATCAGTACTAAAGACCTAAAATGTATAATTCATAACATCATCAATAGATAAATAAATAAATGTAACAGTTAAGAGATGATATTATGATGTGTGAGTGATTACCACTGAGGCGATGATAATGAAGGCGAAGAATACGGTTACGATAGCGGTGAAATCGCCGAAACCTTGTTGAGGAAGTGGCTCCACCGGTGGTCGCCGTGGTGGTGGTTGTGTTCCTTCCATTCCGATGTCGATTTGCGATGGGATGGAGTCAGTGCGTCAACTTCTGTGATTCCAAAAGTAAACTTGTTTACTGGGCTTGCTTATGCTTTATGTTTTTTAGTGGGAAATTTACTACCTACTCCCTCAGTCTCAAAATTAACATATTTTAATAAAAGTTGAAACATTTTAATTTTCAATCAATACAGAATATTTTTACATTAAATTCTCTAATTTTTACTTAAAAAGTAAAATAAACAGTTATTTTAATACATTTCAAAAAAACATATATATAGACATAATTTTGAAACAAAAAGGGTATCATTTTTTCAGATTAGAAATAATTTTAATTTGAAAATAAAGTGGGTGATTTGGCAACTTACATAACCCCAACCATAAGCAGACACTTAGCATGTACTTGGGACACTTATCGAATTTATGGGTGGGTGTTGTAGAGATTGTCCGGTCACTAAATCTATTTTCGAATTAAAATTATTTGTTGTTTAAAAAGTGAAAAGTTGTCAGTATTTTTATACATAACATTATAATTTGTGTGGGTGCAATTTTTTATATATAACGAGTGTGGAGTGAGATTTAAAAAAAAAGTTTAAATTGTAATTAACTATTTACGAATTAATAGACTTTTTTTTTTTTTTTTTTTTTTTTTTTTTTTTTTTTTTTTTTTGGTCTTTTATGAGTAAATGTATTTTTGTCTAACAAAATAATTTACGTTTTAAGATTTTAAGTTTTAACGAAATGTGTTTTCTTTTTATTTTTATATGTAGTATATATATAAATTATTTTTTTCATGTTTATTTGAAATTTTTTTGATTTATATAAGTTTGTGTATAAGTCGAAAAGTTTCAAATAAGCAAGAAAAACGATCTGATAAAATATATGCCAAAGACTACATAAACCATCAATCTTCTATATAAGCTTAAACAAACAACCCCTAATAATTTACGTGTTTTCAAAATTTAGAGTGTTTAAGAAAAAAACAATAGAAAATGTTAGTGAATTACCTTTTCAATGGAATGTTAACTCGCAAAGGCGATGATTTGGATAATTACTTGCAAATCTCAAATCAAACGCCTAAAAGTTTTGTTTCTTTTGTATGATGATTGTAAAGCTATGTCATGTTCAAAACATCTTTGTGTCTATATATTACTTTTGCAAACATACGAGAGTAATAAATTAGAAGTGTCTTGGAAATTGTTTTGAAATGATTTGGAATATGTATATGAAAAAAAAAATGCCAATTGAAGGTTTTTTTTGTTAATGTTTTAGTAATTGCTAAGCGAGTACTTTTGCATAGCAACGTAATTTCTAGCAGCAAACAGTTATACTTGTGATATTTTGGTTAAGTGTTTAGTGTAACGTTTATAGTTGCCATGTTTTTCAAAAATTATAAAGTGTGTGAAACAAAAAAGATTCCGTTCGATGTAGTGGCTATTAAAAATTATAAACCATGTATTTTTCAATTGATATTGATTGTCAAAGTTGTCATCCGGGTCTTTTTAAGTTTACATTAATAAATTAATTGTCAAAGTTGTCATTTTAGAAGTTATAAGAGGTATTAATAAGGGGTATATTAGGAAACAACTTTACTAATTTTTACTCCCTCTATCTCAAAATTATTGTTCACATTTCTTTTTTTGCATGTATCAAAATAATTGTCCATTTTCTTTTTTAAGTAAAAACTAGATAATATATTAAGGGAATATTCTGTTTGAATGGTTGAGATTTATAGTTATCCTATTTTTATTAAACTTTGTGATTTCTCTCTCATGACAATAATTTTGAAAGATTAAGCCAAAACACTCTATATGTTGTAGATACTAGTTTTAGAACTCGTGCACGTATGGGATTTAGGCAGAGAGTGTTTACGTATGGTATGTGATTGTGTGAAAATCAATCTTATTATAGTATAGTAGTATTATATCGAAATGATCCGCGAGAAATACGGATACCCGAGTCGTATCCGAGTGAAGGTGAATGGAATCAAGAATATTGATTCGTGAAAACCGTGAATTGATAAAGTGTAAAAGTGAAAATATCAATCAAGTAATTCAAGTATTCACAAACAAAGTTGAAATATGCAAAGAGTACAAGCTAATTATGCACCAAAATCTAAAACGTAAAAACGAAAATGCAACCGCGTTATTTAAAACGTAACTTTTAACGAAAAATGATCCTACAAATGTGAAATTATTTTTTAAAAAATCTTAAACTATTGAAATGAATTTCCAGAGAAAGAATTTTTTTTTTTTTTTTTGACTTTTCTATTATTTACTATGAATTTATTTTGATTTTTGTAATTTTAAATGAATTAAAAATTGAAGAAAATAGAAAAATAAGTTGAAAAAATGAAAATTAAATTCTGAAAATTCTAAAATATTATAAAAAATTTTCTAAAAATATTTTTATATTTTTCACAGCTTTTTATGAATTTCTATTGATTTTTGTTTATTAAAAACTATTTAAAAATGGATAAAATCAAAAGGAATTTAAGAAAAATATCTAGACTACTTGGAAAAATCTGGAAAAATTCCAGAAAATCAAAAATAATAAAAAGAACTCAGATAAAAATTTTGGAATTAAAAGAAGCTGAAAAAGTGCTTATTTAAGACAAACTGCTTATCACAAGTGCTTATTTTTAAGCACTTGTGACCCAATCTCTATGAAACTTTAAAAACAACCTTATGATGATTAAAGAAGCTCAGTTATGCAGAAATTTGTCAAATGATATCACAATTAACCACAGAAGCTCAGTATGTAAACAATAAGCTCTATTAATTAGCAGTGCTAGAACAAAAAATCTCAGAAGCCAAGCAATGATATAAAATACTCAGGCTACTCAAATTCAGCTCAGAAACTAACACCAAACTCAGATGTTGGCTCAAAAACACAAATGCAAGCCTCAGTTCTAAAACAGATCCTTGTCCCAAATAGGCAACTAGACAGGTTCAATAAGCTGACCTATTAAGCTCTATACTCAGATATTATAAGGGCAAATGACAAGCAGCACTACTGAGACTATAAATCCACAAGATATTTATACCTACAAACTATTTTAATTGGCTAAAATGCCCTGAGATCAACAGCCTATGAACTAAATAACAATGCAACAGTTGACTATTTGAATGCTGAACTACTTTGACTTATTCCAAATTCCTCTACTCAAATCTACTTATTAATTGATTATTAAGCTATCACTTTACTAGATTAAGCTAGATTGAACTTTTAAGCAACTACTTATTACAATATAACTAACTGAATTCTAAATAAGCTAACTATTAATGAATTTTAAAACTAACTTTAACTTTTTGCTTAAGTCACTACTGATTTTATGTTATACTAAATTTACTTTGATCCCAGATGAACTAATGAAGCAATAAAATTCAACAATCTAACTCTAAAGCACAGCTAATCAATTTATTCCAAACACTCCTGTGTCAATACATTTTATGTCCAATTCACTGAAACAGACCACAAATTACCTTCCAAACTATCAAAATTCAATCTCAGAATTATACATGAATCTCAAATCTCAATTATCAAATATTCAACTATAAGTTCTGATATTTCACAATTCTCCAACAACTCAGTCACTTATTACAAAGAATGCAAACTCAGATTCAACAGTTCTACTAGAATTAATGATCTATCAAACTCAGTGACACAATTATAGCAACAAGAACAGCAATAGATTCAATGTAACAGTACAGCTATGCAAATTCAAAACTCTACTCAGATCTAATCAACAAATCAACTACTAAAATCAAACAAACTAGACTATGGATTTAAAACAACAATAATACTACAAATCTAATGTAACAGTGATCAAACCAAAATGACAAACTAAATCAGAGTCTAGACATTTTCCAAACTGAGATTATTGAAACAGAATTTTACCAAATAACTCCCCCTCAGCATGAACAGAGGGGGACTCACTATGCTTGCCTATCTCTAGGATAGGCAGGACCTTCTAAATCTGTCCAACTTATCCAAAGTATACCACAACTATCACTGATTCACCTTCTTTGGTAATACTTGACTAATCTCTGATCAATGATAACATCCAATGGAAATGATATACAAATAGCTACACAGCTAATGTATACAGCTTAATAAGCTGATGCAGCTTATTCACTAACAAATAATACTAATTTGAACATTTTTTTTTTAATTTTTTATAATTTCTGATTTTTTTTTATTTATTATTTTTCTGTAAATGAAATAAGGATTGAGTGAAAATAAGAGAAGATAAACTGAAAGCAATTGATTATTAGCTAGATAAAAGTAAAATTCAAACAAAATAAGCAGTAAGAAATTATGAATATGCTGAGATTTATTAAAGTGAACTAAAAATTTTATTAAAAACTTATATGAAATTACATAAGCTAAACTAAATACATTCTATAGAAAAATTGACAGCATTTCATTACACCAAAAACTACATACCAATAAGCTAAAATGGGGACCTATTTATAACTGAGGTGAATGGGTTGGGGTCTTAATGCCAGGTTGGCGATCCACACCTCTCTTGTGCTTCTTCAATCCATATCATAGCCCTTAGATGAAATTGTGCTACTTCAATCAAATGCTAGCCCTTGGATGATAGATTGATGCGTGGCTTGACCAATCCAATTCTGACATCTGTCCCTTATGAACGCATCATTCTCTGTCCTTGTCAGAGAATTTAGAAGCGAATCCAATGAGGAGTATCGACGTGTCTTGCCCAATAATCTGCTGCCAAGTCTCCTTCAAAGCTCACATACTTTCTCTGACATCTCCTGAACACGTGACCAAGCTTCTAGAAGCCAAAATGATTATCTAATCATGGTTAGTTTGAGTGGGTGTGAGCTAATTAACCCTGGTGATGAAACTAGGGTTCATGGGGTGTTTGGGGATTCTGGGAATTGAGGTGGAATTGGGGATAATGGCACGTTTGTATTATTATTAAAGCTTTGACCAAGCTTTTTGACTCTTGACCCTGATATTTACTATTTGACCGTGGGTTTTTTTAACTTGGGCTCAGGTTGTGGTAATTTGATGTAGGCTTTTGAAATTGGACTTGGATTTATCTTTTCAATGGACCAGGAAATGGATTTGTGTTTACAAAATAAGATTTAAATTTTGATAACCAAGGACCAAATATGTATTTTGCTGAAACTTCAAGGGCTGAAAATGCCATATTTGCAAAATAACTTCCAAGGACTAATTCTGCCAGTTTGAATATATGAAGGACTTATGTTGACTTTTGGATCCCAGCTTTGACTTTTTGACCATCTCCCACTCTCGTGCCCGTATTTCCGGTTTTTGCATGATTATTTGTTTTTTTTTTTTTTTTTTTTTTTGTGATAAATCCGTACCTGCATGTTAACAACATAAAAACACATATTTCTTTGGCATTTGTTAGTACATTTAGTCTATTTGGGTCGGTATTTAGCCATGAAATGGTATATGATTTAACACATACCAGTATTTATTGAGGGTTTGGGGTTGGTCTCTCGATTGGTTTCTTACGTTTGGTAAGGACTCCAAGGTGTAACCAAAGTCACGAGTTTGTAAAATGACTTTGTTTATTAGGGTAGATTAGCCTGATGATTTAATATACTTGATTTGCCATGAAGGTTTGTGTTACCCGTCGAGAGTGTTTGTCCATATCCAATTAGCTTCTCAGGCGTTATGGAATTTTGATTTTTGTATTGCAAGCCTTTCAAGTGTTACGAGATTGTGTCAGGATGTCTCTGCCTGATTATTGTTGTGCCTTGTTTATAAGGTCTGAGTTTGACTTTGTAGAGAGTTCTTGTTTCAAGTTTGTACGCCTTTTAGGCGTTACGCGGTTTTTTTGTTATTTCCTTTTACCATTGTATGCCTCTTAGGCATTATAGAGTTTTTTTTGGTAAGTCTACCAGATGCTAATGTATTTTTTATTTTTCATGATATTTGTGCTTGATTGTTTCCATGCCTCGAATGTTAGCGAGGTCTAGTGTTACTCCTCACAAGCGTTTGTTTAGGATCTATAAATCTCTTAGATGTTATAGCTTTTGCGTATCAGGGTGTGTTTTCCTGATAATTGTCATGCCTCAACTATTTGTGAGGTTAAATTTGACTCCCAAGAGTGTCGCTTGCAAATGTCTTTTTCTATGAAGAGCATTCTGCAAGCACAATGGTTGATGATGAATTTGGAGCTCATTATGTCTTTGAGATAACTAGTACATTTAGTGATCAAATAAACGTAACTAACTGCCACTCAGGTTAACAACATGTTCTCCTTGTACATACATGAACCAATAGGCAAATTGTAGTTTGTATGATTGTTTCAAGTACCTCTAAGATGCTTGAAACTGACGTATATACGAATTCATTGGTATTGCCACTATATTGTGACAACCTTTCATCTTTAGCTATGTGTAACGTGAACTAAGTATGAGGATACGAAAGACAGGATTAACCTGGTCAGTTGCCAACGGAATATGTTTCAAACATATAATTATAATATTGTAATGGCGTGTGATCCTGTTGTAATGGCGTATAAGCCTGATGGCATTTGAGCCTGATTTTATGTGATTGCTCTATATCAAAGTATTGGTTTTATTGTTAGGTTTGTCATGTATGACTTGTATTTCTAAAGTTTTTTAAGATGTTACAAAGAGTTTTGGCAATTATTTAAGTAAATAGCCTCTCAGGCTGAATTGTTGTTTTGAACATACGAATCAATAGTATAAGAGTAACAAGAATAATTGCATTAAGTAGCTTTGACTTGAATGCTTTTACATTGTTTCCGTGTTACAATTAATTTGCATTGAACGATTCAAAGAATCGAAATGGCGATATTGTAATATATACCTAGAGGTAGCGTTTCCTTAGTTTGGTCGCGTGCCACGACATTGACCCCTTTGTCACACATGTATGCAGGTTGTAACCTTTTTGTCTGTCTAACCTTTTATAGGTTTTCCCAGATTTATTCCATTTTCCCTTTGCCTGTTCCTTTGTTGACTTCGAACCCTTGGTCTAATTGATGACGCCTAAGCATGGTCTGATGTTGTGTAGAACTGACGGGATTGGCATTCAAGTCTGGTGAGGTGGTTGTCGATTTTGATGTAAGATGCATTCTCCAAGGGAATGGTTTGTTCTTATCTTTATCTTGCTAGGCAATGAGCTTTAGCCTTTGCCTGTTCAGTATCATTCAGTATCTTAATGTCACTTATTTGAGACACTGAATGTTTTCCCAAACGTTTTATTTTGTGTGGAGATTTTCTGCCGTGCAGGGCAACTCTTGACTGTTTCTTTTTTCTTAGAGATGTTCATGTGTATGTGTTAGCTGTTGCGCTTTGCTTTGTTGTCGGTGGGTTGTTTGAAGTTGTGTCCTAGGATCAGGTTCCCAAGACTAATTGTATAGGGTGTTTGGAGGTGATCTCAGGCCGCTCAGGGCTAAGATTATACCGTTTGGGGTTGAGATTTTGCTGCCTGTGGTTGTTTTATGCTACATTTTAGGTTTCATGAGCCGTTTTCAGACTGTTTCGGGTTGATTGTGATAGTGACATTGTGCGTCAGTTTAAGTGAGTGGAAATGGTATCGCCTGAAGGCTGAAGCAAGCTCCATATGTGTTTTGTGAAGTTTTTGATGAGTTTTTGTTTTTTGGTGAGCCGAAAAGTTTTTCTAATGAGTGAGAGGGTAGTGGAAATGGATATTTTTGGAATTATTTTTTGGGGTGAGGTTTTTCGTTTTTTGTAACGAAGTATGGAGTTTTGGCGTGTCGCCTGGAAACGAGGGTTTCACCTCGAAACCCTTGTTTCTGGTTGAGGATGACTTTTCTGATGACGAAAAAATGTGTTTTGGGTTTTCTGATGCCAGGAAGCAGGAACAGTTAGCGTTTCGCTTTGTTTTCGGGTGACGGATTATTCGAAAACATAGTTTTCGTGTGTTGGAAAGTCCAAAATGGTGGATACTTTTTTGTTTTCCGGTGACAATAACTTTCACCGTTTAACCGGAAAAATGAGAAAATCATGGATATTAGTATCGTATAGCACGGATGGCGCCATGTTTATGTATGGTATGTATTGAGGGTTTGGGGCTAATTAATCGTTTGGTTTTCCACATTCGGTAAGGACCCCAATGTGACAACTGGCAAAATAGGGAGCCGTTGTTAAAACCCGCATTACATTAAAAATTATAATTTTGGAATTTTTGAAAAGTTTATTGTGACGAGATGTTTTATGAACGTTGGAATGTGAATTTGATCGTATGTTAATTATGAGGATTTGATTATTTATTTATGGTTTGGTTTGATTCGTTCGTGATGATTTATTTTGAGATTGTTATTTTGGCACTACATTGACTCCTGCACTAGGTTAACCTAACAATTTTAATTATATTTTTAATATTGGTTTGGATATTATTATTTGGGGACGTATCGCGAGGTTTTGATTATTTTTGGAACGAGTTCGGTTTGAGAAAGTGGTTTGGTTATTTAAGGTTTCGGGTTTGGCCCGTGTGTGTACATTGGGCTACTTAGCCCACTACACCCTCACTAATATTATTATTATTAATAAAAAAGATTTTTTTTTTAATTTACATAAAAATCGTCCTTGCGGTCCGGTCTTAAGCAACACACAACACCACACCCTCATCACCATTTTTCACACACTCTCTCTCTCTATCTTCATCCCCAACCTCCAAAACCCTAGCCGCCGTATCTTTTCCGGCCACCACCACCTTCACCGCCGCTCCCCCATCAAAACCAACACCACCAATCAACTCCTTACATCATTCTCTATCCGATCCATATAAACACGCGCCCTAAATCTACTTTTTTTCATCTCGATTTCACCACCACTTCGTCATTTCTTGTCTTGGTTTTGAAGATCCTTTCGATTTGGTCTTGGGAATCGAAGGTAGGATGAGCTTTGGATCGTATTTTGGTTAAAGTCGTGACCTAGGGTCACGGATTTGGTTTCTTTTCGGGTTTTCTTGATTATTAACGAAAGATTTTAATGGGTTTTGATGAAATGGATTAAAGAAAAATGTTTGGTATCCGGGTTTATGTTATTTTCGATGGGTCGAGGTTCAACCGAGAGCTATGGCTCTCGGCCTTGGGTTCTTGGATGTGTATCTTTGGCCATTTGATGATTATTGGGTCTTTGGTGCTTATTTGTGATGTTGGTTGACCCTCGTGGTCGTTTGGTTTTTTCGGCCGACACCCCCAAGGGGGCTGTTTGGGTCGGTTTTGGCTCGAGTTAGAGCTAGCCGAGACCTAATGGTCTCGGGTGGGACTCCCGTACTTTGTTTCGGGTGTAATATTGACCCGGGTTGACTTGGTAAATCAACCCGTAATTTATTTTGTATTCAGTTGTTATGTTACTTGTCGGATTATTATTGTTGTTGTCGTGGTTGTGATTTTGACCATGGATTCTTATTGGACTTGTTGTGGTATATTTGGATTACGAGTTATATTGGAGATGTGTTGTCGAATGTGGAACTTGGGGACCGATTGTGAGACGGTCATTAGATGACGAAGATAGGTTAGTTGGGTGCCGTAGTCGGACCCTCTTGTTGTAGCACGTGGATATGGGATTGATTTGGACGGAGATGATATATTTATTTTGACTTGATTCTTATATTGGACTTGGACTATGAGCCGAGAGTCATGACTCGGACATGTGACCAAATTCTATGACTCGATAAATATTTAAAAATCAAACATTAAAAATAATACTCGTAATAATATTATTGAGAATATAATCGTTTATATACGTATATAGACGTGATAAGCGTGTGTATATATATATATATATATATATATATATATATATATATATATATATATATATATATATAAATGCGTATATTAATAATAAAACAATCACGAGTAAACGTTATAATAATATAACGATAGTTATTATACTATGGAAATAGTGTAATAAATGTCGGAATATTGTTATAAATAATAACTATAAATAACGGCGAAAACTAATAAGTCGGGTGAATAATAATTAAAAACATGATTTTTATAAATTTAGAAACTTATCGAGTTATACGAATTTTGGTTATTTAAAGTCCAAGTGGGCTTTATATTGTGACTTTTGTGTTGTCACGGATATATGACGATTAATATAAACATTTTTTATAGTAAGTGACTTATTTAGTCGACGAATTAGATCGAGTTATTTGACTATATAAAATGAGTATATTAATGGGCATCGTATCCCACGACGCCCATAGGTTGTGGTATATGTTTTAGGGTAATAAATTACTATGTACCTCGTGGAATTTGGCCGATTCGACGATATATATAGGGAATTTATTGGACTACGATATATACCAAATAGAATTCTTTGTGCTATGTGCTTTAGGTTGGGTATAATTTTGGAACGATATATTACGTAAATAAATATGGGGGATTACCAAATCGACGGATTTGATAAGCTTCGATGATTTATTTAAATAATATGTTGGGCTAATATTAGACCTATAGTTGGTTTATTATTTCGTTTGTTGTGGCTTTTTGGTTTGAGTTGTGTCGACCCTTCACCCATATGGATACCAAACGTCGAATTTCAAATTAATATGAAGATAATTCGAGAAATGGATATTTTTGGAAAGTAAAACGAAAAACGTTCGGGAATGAGAATATTTGATCTTTGAGGAAATGATTTCTGAACGAGTTTGATATTGTTAGGAAGAGCCGAGTCTGTAGTTGCCGTTACGTGAGTTGCTTGAGTTTGCTTACGTCTTTCTTCTATCGATTTCTTTTGAGGATTTTCTGGACTTGAGGTGAGTCATAACCCCACTTTTACTCTTGAACTTTGTTTTCAATACTTGGGGTGAGAAACGTGCAAATGTTTTATGTGGACTATTATCGCTTTATTTATTTATTTATTTCAAAACTTGCTATGCTTATAGAACTAGGTAGGATTTAGCGAGGCCTAGTCCCGAACTAGGTAAGCTATTGATTTAGTTGTTGAGCAAGGCCTAGTCCCGAACTAGGTAAACTATTGGATTGATTATATAGCGAGGCCTAGACTTGAGCTAGGTAAGCTATTGATTGGATTGATTTGAGCTATAGCATGCACCTATAGGGATGATTTGATTTGGTTGACTTGATTTGGTTGGATTATCTTGGTTGGATATTTTGGTTGGATGATTGAGGCCTAGTCTAGCTAGCAAGCGTTTTGCGTATATGTCCACTATATCGAATTATGAACTTAAACCTATGATCTCACCAGCGAAAGCTGACTTTTAGCACGTTTTCTCAAGTAGTTAAGTGATGCTCTATGGATGCTTGGGATTGGAGGCTTGGCAATGGCACCGGTTATTGATCTATTTTTCTAAAACTCTGATAACTATTGTGGGCCTATGTTTATTTCTTTTGGGCCTTACTTTGGATAAGTCTTGGGATAAATGTAAACTTTAAAGCCCGTTTTGGTTGTGTTTTTCTTATGTTTACTTTATCTCGTTCTTTCATGACTTTGAATGGATACCAATCCCCGTAGCACCCCGAAAGCTTGTTGAGTCTTTCGCTGTATCAAATTTTGGGGGTGTTACACCCAAGGTGTGACCGGAGTCATGGGTTGGGTTAACGCTCACGAGTCGACTCAATTTGGAGTATAAGTATACTATTCGTGAGAGAATAATAAATTTGGGTGCAATCTTGCCAAGGTTGGCTTGGCGTGACTTGCTTGGTTATTTAGGGGAAATAGCCAAGTATTTATAAAAGGACCTTTAGGGTTGTGAGAACTCGTAAAGGCAATATGATGATCCCAGATGATCCACGTGGTGAACATTGAGGTAATGGATAAAGGGATGCATGCGATGCTTGTTCTAACAAGCGTGTTTGGATTGTCAGGTGTGCCGCTTGCCTAGACGCGATTGTCAGGCAAGTTTTGTCTTGGGAAAATATTTCTCAAGACTTGTTTGAATCTGACCTTGTTGGGCTTATATTTGGGCCGAGTTTAGAGTGTTTGAGCCTTAGCCAGCTGGGCTGAGGGTCCTATACGCTATCAGATAATATAATGGATAATACTCTACCCCAAATTGTAACTATATATAGAGAAGGAAATAAATACAAAATACTTATGAGTACTTCAATTGTTCATCAATAGTCTACTCCAAATCTATACTACGTATAAAAAGTGTAGGTTAAATCGTAAAAAGTGAAATCTTGAAATTCAAATGTGAAAGAAATGCATAGTGTAATTAATACTCTTATTAAAACACCCCATAACTTAAAAGTACGACAATTTATTTATATTATACAACCAATTAAAAGTATATATATGAAATTAAAAACAACAAATTAAAACACCCTTATTAAAAAGTACAATAAAATTTTCACAATGTACAATTTAAATAAGCTACAACATAATCTAAAATATAAAATAATTAAACACACTAATTATTGTTATTTTTAAAACACACTAAAATGAAAAGTATATGTTATTATACACATTATATAAATTAATAAAACATACAAAGTTTTATACAAGCTAACAAGTTGATGGTACATATAGTTTTGACAACTGAACCGGATCAACGGGTTTAACCGGGAACCGGTGTCGCCACCGGTTCGAGTAACCAATAAAAGCCATACGAAAACGTATATTTCAAAAGGAAACTATTAATACACATTGAAAACCGGGTTGACCCGGGACACATCAAACCGGCGGGTTGACCTGTTTCGACCCAACCCGTTGGGTTGACTCAGTTTAAATCGACCCATTGTTTGACCAGAACTGTTCAACCAGTTGAACCACCCGGGTCGAACCAGGTTTTAAAACATTATGTTTAATCCACAAATCTTCAAACTTTTATTATTTTTCGTTTATAATCCATAAACTTTTTTTTATCACTAAACGATCTGTCGCTACAAAATACCATTGTTATGCACGGTACTCGGGTACTCGGCTAGTAAAAAAGAAAAGACACATGTCATACGTTTTAAACTTTATAAAAGAGAAGCAAGTTTTTATTTGATACTCTACCCATGTAACTATATATAGAAAAAGAAATAAATTTTGGCTATATCTGTCAAAACAAGAAACTGGCTTGAAAGGCTGTGTGGCATGCTCTTGCAACAAAACATACACTAGATAAAACATGGTGGAGTCAGGTGGACCATAACATCTCTTTCTTTGACGTCTGTCGTTACATTAACATTTTTCTCTGCAAACCAAACAAACCACTTCACTTCCCTCAACCTCTTCTTCTCCTACCGACGGTTAAAAGAAAGATGTTCACTGCCACCACAATCTCCACCTCTTTTTCACCAATGGGGATGGTGAAAAGTTCCAACTGGAGGACAAGAGCATCGGCTGCTGAGGTTTTCCCATCGTTTTTGCCCAAGGAAGTGGAGAAAATTGAGGACCCATTTGGTAGAAAACTGGCTTCAAGGATTGAGAGGCTGCCTGTTGAGGTAAATTTATCTACTAATGATTCTCAGCTGATTTTGTTGGTCCCATTATTTTGACTTTAAGGTTGACAAAACTCAACCTAACTTCATATGACTATTTCATTTTTTAAGGTTTTTTTTTTTTTTTTTTTTTTAGAAGTTTAAATTTAATAGAACAGTAACCAGTTAGAAAATGTTGATATTGAATCAACGGACATTTCTGTGTTTTTTTAATTATATTTTGTGAAGCTTAGGGGGTGTTTTTTTCGGACTTTCGGCTTATGGCTTATCTAGTTTTGGGCTTATGTTTCATGCTTATTTTGAAACTTTCTGTTTATATAAGTTTATTATGTCATATAAAGTTCATATAATTAAGCCGAAAACTTTCAAAATAAGACACAAAAAGTTAGTTTATGAAACATAAGCCCAAAACCAATTAAGTTATAAGCCGAAACAAACACCCCCTTAGTTGATTTGGAGATAGGTTTTAGCTGCTTTCGGGACTCTTGAATACCCTGAGTAATGTTTGTAGGTGCCGCAACTGACAAGGCATCCAAATTATATAATTCGGGGAATTTGTGATAATTAAACCATGTTTGGTAGTTTATTTGGAGGTTGTTATGTACTTATCATTTTACCTAGCTTTACATGTTACATTTCTAGTCTTCTATTGATTTCACTTTTAGCATACATGTTCAACAAAAGTAGTGCGATAAGTAAAGGAAAAAATTTACGTTTAGTTCACTTAGTATGTGTATATATTAAAGTGTGAATTATGACATTACATTCTCCAATTAGGTTGGTTTAGAGTTTAGACTTGTGTACATGTGGGGTTGACAGTGGGATTAACAAACGTTCCAGTTTTGAAACATAGTACTGATTGATTATGTATTCGCATCATGTGCTCTGTACTTGTGTTTCATTTATTTCATTTTTGGAATGTGTCAAACGGACATTAGTAAGCTAAACTGATTATTTTAAGTTTATGCTGACTTTTAACATTATTCAAAATCTGATGAGTATGTTTGTATAATTCACAGCTTAGCATATCAAACGATTGTATTATGAGTAGTTGCGTGAAACCGGTGATACAAAAAAGTACCAATCCGCTTGTTCTGCTTCATGGGTTTGACAGGTACACACTGCTAATGACTTTAGATAGCTTTTGACCTAACATCAATAGTTCGGAATGTTATAGTAAAACTGTAAAAGCATGTTCTCCTGCTGTCCCATGAATTTTGCAATATTTCCGTTTAGAAAAATCTATGTAAATCACTCCATTTTTACGGACTGAATTATATCTTTTTTGGTTCTGGTTTTGAAAGGCATTTTGGACTGTCTATTAACTCTTATTCTTCAGCTCTTGTTTAGAATGGAGATACACAATGCCACTTCTCGAGCAGGCTGGCTTTGAGACCTGGGCGATTGATATTCTAGGATGGGGTTTCTCTAATTTGGGTTGTTTTTTAATCTTTTTCCATTTTTATGTGTTGGATCAGTAGTAAACTTGTCTGTTAATCTATTTTCTGTTTTTTTTTTTTTTTTTTTTTTTTTTTTTTTTTTTTTTTTTTTTACTTTATCAGAAAAGCTTCCACTATGTAACGTAGAGTCCAAGCGTGATCACCTCTATCAGGTAAACCTTTGTAGTAAAACTTCGATTCATCTTACTAATCTAGTATTCCTGGGTCTGCTCCAATCAGTTTACAATACACGTATGTTGTTCTCGTTTCAAGTCATGGAACTTGGATACAGAATTTGTTCTATTATACTGTTCATCGTTTTCATTTTTCATTTGATTACTAGTGTTTCTTTTATGATTTAGTTTTGGAAATCCTACATTGGAAGGCCCATGTTGCTAGTTGGGCCTAGTCTTGGAGCAGCGGTTGCAATCGACTTTGCTATCAATCATCCGGAAGCTGTAAGTAACGATTTTTCGATGCTGGAGATATCATATTTAGTGATACATTTTTTACTTCATTTTTATATTGGGACACTCGTTTGTGCTAAAGGACTTATTTTGATTACTTTTCTGTTTTAACAGGTTGATAAGCTGATTTTGATTGATGCAAGTGTTTATGCAGAAGGCACGGGAAGCCTCGCTAGGTTACCAAAATTTGTGGCTTATGCTGGTGTGAGTATGTTAATACTTGATGCATGTTTTTTAGCTTTGCAAAATGGCAGTTCTGGTGGTTTGGATAACGGGTCAAAATCTGTAGGTTTCTGATGGGTCATTCTCTTAGTGCCGGGTCGACCAATGTATCTATCCTTTTTATTATTAAATTTCTATAAAAATAGTTAATCCATAAACAATGACTTCATAAGCTATCTCATTACAGCAATTATCAAAGGGCCTAAATTATCGCAGGCCCCAGTTTGATTTATGTGACCAAAGTTGAGACATAATACTAAATTCATAGCTTCTCTAATCCTCCTAACCTTTCCCCTTGTGGTTGGACCTTCATCTATGTTCAGTGGTTCTTGAAGTAGGTGTTCCGTAGTTAATGCCCTTTGTCTTTTTATTCACTGTGAAAAAGATCTTAAGAATTAAACCCATATCTTTTTTAATGCTGAAAATTGACAAATATAATATTTTATTGGTGGTTCGTGCTCTTTATGATTATTTTATGCAACTTTCTTATGTTAAAAACATGACCAATTTGTACAGGTATCTCTGTTAAAGAGTCTCCCGTTGCGTGTTTATGCTACCAATCTGACATTTAGCGCTCTGCCACTAGATACATGCTTAGATTGGACTCGCGTAAGTTCCTAATTTTCCTTCTTAACCTGATCAACTTCCACAACTAGTGTCTCGATTTATATAGCATAAATATTAATCGCTTTGTTTCTTTTCTAGATTGGACGTTTACATTGTCTGTTACCTTGGTGGGAGGATGCAACAGTTGACTTCATGAACAGCGGTGGATACAATGTCTCCTCCCAGATTAATCAGGTTCTGAAGGAAACACTCATCATATGGGGTGAAGATGATCAAATAATCGACAGCAAACTTGCTGTGGTTAGTACCTTCATATCATACTCCCCCTTATTCATGATCAAATTATATATTATGCATATTTTAAAATATCTTATTTAATGACACAGCGATTACATTGTGAACTTCCAAATGCAATAATTCGCCAAATACCAAAATGTGGACATATTCCACATGTGGAGAAACCAGATGCTGTCACCAACTTGATCAAGGATTTCATCGAGACCAAGACCAGCCCTCTTCCATTGTTAACAAAGCAGGAAGAGAAGGTGTTGGTTGGTCAACTGGAATAGTTGAAGTTATACCTTTTCAGAGTATGTATTTGGTGGCATTCTGTAAATAAGAAATGTAAAAGTTTCAAATGTTTTAATGTTTCTTCTATAGCTAGTGACTCGGTGTTATCGTAGAGTGGAACATTGAAGTATTCAAATTTATTATATGGGTTTTTCTAATTTGTGACACAAGTTAATCACACTAAAAGTACAGCAAAAGTACATAGGGATTCACATAAAAGTACACTTATCTGTACTTTTATATAAATTCCTATGTAATTTTCGTGGGCCTTTGTGTATTAACTTGTGCCCCTAAGGTACAAGTTAGAAAAAACCTTATTATATTCTCCATTGGACCTTTAAAAATATTTTGAACAGACCTGACCAGGGACGGAGCTAGGAATTAAGAATAAGGGGGGCCGAAATTTTTTTCTCAAGCTAACAAAGTAATTTAACTAAAGGTTGGGGGGTCATTTGCCTATAGTTGCGTCATATGCTTAAATTTTATAAGGTAAATAGCAAAGCAATTGGGCGTGTTGGAGGGGGCCGAGCACCCCCTGGCTCCCCCACTGTATCCGTCTCTGGACCTGACTGTTGAAAAGTATACAAGAATCCAGACGTTAGGAAGCGTTTGCATAATTCTCATCATACCAACTTTCAAACTGTAGCTTGTTATGTTTACATAGAGTTGCCATTTGCAAACTTGAATTAGTGATTCTTTGTCAACCTACAGGTCGTGTAACTCACGACTCACCTAATTTCTAGCCCTTTATTTGCTCGTTAGTCTTTTTGATTTGGACATGTCTTACAAAACTACCTAGACTTCAACAACATAACTAGTCATGTTAAGAGAGAATGCAGAGCAAGTAAGAACCTACTGATTTATTCAGTCTCATAACATGACCCGTTTTCGTTTGTTCAACTAAGAGAATGTTAATCCATTAGTGTAAACATTTTTACTTAGCAAATGCTTTACAAGTCATACTTGTTAAGTTACGATTTCAGCTGATTCTCTTCAAGTAGCAGTGGGTAGACTTTTCCCAGGCCATAAAGCCAACTATGTTAGTCAAACCGACACTATTGGCCACCATGATACAGTTGAACGTTTCATGGAAACGGTCGTTATCATCATGGTATAGGATTTAAAGTGTAAAATTGGTGTTTCAGTTAAGAACAAACCATATGAATATATGCTGATAGCTCTATGTAAACATGTTTAGTTTATTATTTTTCATTTTGTAACATATATCTAATCCTAAAGGAACCCAATACCCTCACGTGAAAGGAATCCTTTATTATAATGAAAAGGTAAAGAACACATATTTCTCATACACTAAAAGGGTATTTATAGAATACAACCGATAACTTATAACCTACTTTACAACACGAATATCTCATAAGCATATCATATATCTAACCGCGTCTAGATAAGCCTACCGTGTCTAGATAAGCCTGGACCAGATCAAACCACAACCTAAAAGGGTTGCCGCAAACGTGTAAAGGTTGGTGATTTGGCAAATAGATATTGAACCACTGGTATCAAAGCTTCCTGAACCTGATGGCCCAAGTCCAAGCGGTGAGTTCACATTGATCCCCCCGTTCCCTGTGCCCGTGCCTGTTCCGGTTCCGGTCCCTATTCCTGTGCCTGTTCCCGTGCCAGTGCCGGTTCCAGTCCCTGGAGTTCCAGGTGTCGGGGTCCCCATGCCAGTTCCTGGAGGAGGAGTCGCAGTTCCGGTTCCTGGAGTAGGGGTCCCAGTTCCGGTTCCTGGAGGAGGAGTTGCAGTTCCGGGAGTAGGGGTCCCAGTTCCGGTCCCTGGTGTTGGAGTTGCAGTGCTGCAATTTTAGAATCAAAACCAGAATGTGAATAGCTTTTCAAAAAGCCACTTTATATAAACCATCATTTTTAAGTGAAAATTAAGGCAAAAAGCATGTGCAAAAAAATAATGATTTATTCTGAGCAAAAAGCATCAACCAAGCAATAAAGTTTTTTGCCATTTACTCATTTACATGTAAAATATAGTGCAATGAAACCATAGACAATGGTTCAAGTTTCAAAAGTTGGTCACAGTGAATATTTTACCAACCAGAAGCGCCAACGAATAATGTATCCACCACTAAGAATATGCAAAACTATATCTCTAAGAAGGTGTCAAGAATAATAAAGAAGGCAGATTAGTACACATTCAAGCACACCTAGAATATAATTAGCTCGTTAACGAATTTTTTATGTAACTCACTCTCATTGATGGCATACTAAGTGTTGCCTGTTGCCGGCTGTTGGCTGTTATGCATAATGTGGCTGGATATGCATGCCACCAGTATAGAATTTCAATATAAGCATGTCAATAATCAATATGCTCATTTAGTCACCCAATTAGCTTCAGATAAACAATATCCTAATTCTACCAGGGTACAAAAAAAACATTAATCATCATCATAATGAATCAACAAAATTCACTCCGAACAAATACAATTTAACATTATGCAACCAAGTCAAGTGATCAGAGCCCCGCTTAAATCCAATACATTTCACCATTTTGACAATCTAGACATAACTTCAGGCTTTTCCAACAAGTGGGTCTAACTTTAATTTGGTTGAAATGTCAATATTTGTGGAGATTAAAATCAAATATGCTAAACCAAGGACCAAAGCCTTAACCACTAGTTTGACTTTAGGGGTTAGAAACAGGTTACCGACATCTTAATTAGGAGGTAATCATCATTCTGGTAGTGCTGCTAATGCATAAGGTCCACATATAATTTAAAATCTCATTTTTACGTGACTCGCATCAATAAAAAAACAAATCTTTGCACAATATTTAAACACATAATCAAACATAACAATAAACAAATAAAAGACAAGATCCAACTAAGAAGTCAAGCATCCATACCTAGAGCTTCCGGAAAAACAAACACTATTTGCTCCTGCAAATCATCAAAATAGACAAACACACACACACACAAAAAATGAGTACTAAACAAATCTTGTAAAAACTAAAAACGTAAGATGGTAAAATTTCACAAGGGACTCACCAGCAGGGGGTGTTTGGCTAACAGTAGCAGTCCCGGAAAAATCGCAACTCCCTGGAACTTGACCCTTCTTTTGATAATAGCTATTAACAGCAAAATTGCAATGATCTTTCACAGTGTTGGGGTTAAAACAAGGCCCATTTTGTGAGATCTGACCACAGTCAGCACCAGCTCCACACGCATAATCTATGTTCTTTTGAAGCACTGCATCACTCTGTGCAGCATTACATACACAATAAGCTGCACCTGTTTTTTATTAACAAAAAAAAAAAAAAAAAAAATGAAACAGATCAAATTAAGGCTCAAAATCAAAATCTGACATATACCCATTTGAGGAAATAAAACATAAGTACATAAAAACCTTGCTTTTTAGACAAAACCCCAAAAAAAGAGTTTTTATGAAAAGTAAATCCAATTGATAAAAAAAGAGTTTTTGGAGAGAAATCCAATTGATAAAAAGCTAAAAAGTATAAAGAACAAATACCCATTTGAGAAACAGGATAGTTAAATCTTGTTACACACATATTATAAAGTTATAAACAACAACAAAAATCTTGTTTGTTTATAAGAAAAAAGACCCCATCAAACTGACACTTTATATGCATCTAAGATTAGTTATGTTAAAAAGTATAAAGAGCAAATACCAGAAAAAAGGATAACCAAATCTTGTTGCATAACCAATTAAATCTTGTTGTTTCTTACCAAAAAAAAAAAAAAAAAAAAAAAAAAAAGCCATATAAAATGACATTAAAAGAGATGAAATATAAGATAAGCTAAGTTAAAAAGAACAAAGAACACATCTCCACTTGAGATAAAAGGATAGCTAAATCTTGTTACACACTTAAACATCGTGTTCTAAAAAAAAAACCATAAAAATGACATGAAAAGCTATGAACCCCAAGATAACCTAAGTAAAAAAAATATATACAAACACATATGAGATATAGAGGTTAGTAAGGAAGAAAATGTTACTTGAGTATGAAGGCAAAGTGAAGATGAGCAGCAATGAAAGTGGAAGGAGGTAAGGCATGTTCGAAGATACTAGTCCAAGTGTTTTGAGTGTTTGTGTTGTTAAAACTTAAAAGTGTTGTAGTGGTTAGCTGAAAATGTTGAAATGGAATGAGAAAAAGTGGGGGACAAACGTACGAGAATGGAGGGTTCTAGACAAGATCTACGGTGGCGGTGAATTTACGTAGGATATTTAGGTGGCCAGTTTCATGGTTTTTAAACTATTCCCTTATTCTTTTCAAATTACGTATTTGTTTTGTCTTTTTCTTTCTTTTAAGGGATTTTAAGATGGTGATTTGTTAAAGCTTTAGTTGCTAGTATTTGCTAACTAGGATGATTGTTTAATGATGTGTGCCGTGACTTATACTAATGACAGGTTCACTCATGCGTCGGTGACCTCCAAGACGCACCCACCCTATAAACCCCTCAAACCCGACCTCACCCATGCGTCATCGGAGAAAAAAAAAAGTCGGTCAATTGAATGACCGAGTTGGTGAAGCTGTAGATCGACTTGTGAAAGAGATGTGTGTGTGACTTTGGGTTTTGCAGATATTTTTTGTGTATAAGTGGGATATGATTGGATGATTAAGTTGATTGTTTTATTACACATTGTTAGTAGTAGAGTTATTATAAAAATGTTATGTGTCGCTGAATTGACAATGGTGATCTTAGTCACTACTACACCTTGTCTTATGTTGTAACAAAAATTATAAAGACATGCAAGCAACGAGATTTTCATGTTTATGTTTGACGAAGTTGTGTTTTTCACACAATATAATCGAGATATTCTCGCAACTGGTTCTAAGTTTCTGACATTTTTCTAGCCACCTTCAAATGTGTATCTATTGATGTTTGAATTATTGACCTTTTGTGAGAATATCAAATGACGGCCTTTATCATTAAACGTTTTGATGATGCTAATATATGAGAATATGCGAAAGCGATATCACGATATTGATGTGTTAAATATTTTTTAATTTCGTGTACAAATACAAATTGTTTATTTAGACTCGTAAAGATTGTGATATGTCACAAAGTTCTGCTATTAAAATTAAATTATTTAATACTCATTTTTTCTACTTATATTTTTTAATTATTTTTATAGTATATTATAAAATCATCTTTGTGTTTTACACATAATCACATTTTACATATTTTTCGCAAAAAGTACAGGTTAGCCATTCCTGAATTTGCCAGTTTTTGCATGTCTAGTCTTTTTAGCTGATGATGTTAGTTGTCTCGTTAACTCCCCTTATTTGCGCGACACATAAGAGCATTTCGGTCTTTTTCATACTTTTCAAGTCTTCATAAATTCTTCTTTTTCCTTTCTTTAGTTCTTAAATTTATATTCGTACACGTTCTATCAAGGTTATAGACACGAATTAATATCCAAGATATATTAACATGAAGAACATTAACTTATAAAATACTCTAAATGTTTAGTATGCCCAGATTACTCCTTACTATTTTTTTTATTTACGTTCAATTTTACCATTAAAAAAAATAAAAAATAAAAAATAAAAAGATCAGCATGAAGTCCAAACTAAACACATTACCAAAATCATGTCCACAACCCACCAAATCTTTATCATCTTGAAAGATAAAAATCAAAACCGTTGTTCATGACACACACAATGACTTGGCAAGTGTTGTGGTTCATTCGTATTGCATTATAATCTCTCTTTCTTCTTTGTTAACTTCTACATTTAATTGCAAAATCATTGTGTAAATATAATTTTATAAACTATTTTTTTAGATCTAACATTATTCTTTATAGATTTACTCTCTTCTTTTTTTTTTTTTTTTTATTATTTTTTTTTTATTTTTTTTTTAAGTTTTAGATTTTTAAAAAGTAGAAATGCACGGTGTGAGATTGGGGGAATGTAAGATTTGATACGAAGTACGATGGTATACCGTGCGCACGTTCTAACCATGTGTCTCAAATTCCTCGTACATGTAAAAAGAGTCTAATAATATGGATTGTCTAACACACTACACCTTTTGAGTTGTTACAAGGTGTTTGTTAAAAAAAAAGTTGTTATAACTTACAAGGTGTCAATAGTATGCAACCTCTGATCAAAGTAGGTATTCGTGATGAGTTTTTTTTTAGTTGCACGTTTTGCGCAATCCAAATAAATTGATACATACTATTGATGAACACAGTTGACTGTAGATCATATCCTCTGTTTTGTATAATTTTGTTCTTGGAACATCACAAGATTCTAAATTTCTCTTTTAAACGGAACAATCCTTTTTTGTATTTGGATGTATTTTATTTATTGTATACCTTTAAAAAAAAGCTATTGATATTGATCGGAATTCGATTCGTTGACTATGATCAAAATCATATAAAACTTTGTTTGCTCGAAATCTGTTAGTTCTCGGTTTTCAGTATTGCACCAACATACGATGGCCCTCATAAGTACATAAGTACGAACATTAGTATAAACTATAAACAACATCATATGGATTCTATGAGTTTTAGCCCTTTTGGTCATTAGGTCCTTTAATGCACATGTGTACATGTTAAGTTTTTGGAGATATATTCAAACAACAATAAACACAAGTCGAACGTGTCAACTCGGCCTTTCGCTACACATTTGGTATATTCAAACATAAATGTGATTTGTATTTGGTTGTTATGAAGAAGATAGCAAAGTGGGATGTCGATAATTGTTGGTTATTATTAAATGATTTATATGTGAAAGTGACTATAGTGAAGTGTCAAGTGATGGTGGTTGACACTTCATTTTCAGGGTTTGGTTTGATGAGGAAGGACATCTCATCAATCAACTGTTTTTGCCAATGACCCCATCATCCTGTTTAGCATGTTCACTTGTTTCGTTGTTATTAAAATGATTCCAATACTACTGTACTTCAGAAAAGAAAGGCTTTTTCATTCATACTCGTATCTAAATATGTTTATGAATGTAGCATAAATGATAAAAACCACTTCTCTACCATTCATGAAAATGGTTGTATAAATGGAGTTACATTGGGGCTCACATATATGACTTATATACTAGTAACTATGATGATCAAACGATGGGACCTAATCACTCATGGTCCCGTCACAACTAAAATGTGAGAAGTAAATAAGATAACCAACATGATGAAAAGGTCACGGGGACACCAATTGAACACGTGATCATTGCATTATGCTACATGTCCCCTACCATAGGCCGTGGTGATACGAGAATCAAACAGAACAAGAAACTCGTAATATGTGTGTAATGAAAAACGGCTATATTGATGGTCTGGCGAAATCAAAATTTAATCTTACAGTTAATAAATATAAATAAAAAACAACATACAACATACAACATCTTGAAATGGATTATTATTATTATTATTTATTTATTTATTTTTTTTCAAAAAAAAAAAAGGAATTGTTATTCGGATAATAGTTCCTTTCAATCAATCAAAGCATTCTCTTTTAAAAAAGTGATATCTTATTAGCAGTTTGATGCTTGCAATCTTAAAAAACCATGCATCTTGAAAATGACAAGCATTATAAGTAAACCAGGGGTCTTCACAAATCCGGTAATACCAACAGGAATCGCAAAATCAAAACCGAACTGAAATGAATAAAAGTGAACAAAGATTGTAATCGAAGAATTTTTCAAAAACAAACCGAAGAGAGTTAAATATTGGTTTTCGGTTTGGATATGATTTTGACGAAATATAAATTGAACCGAACCAAAAACCAAATTCACATATATACATGTATTTTTTAAATATATTTATATATATAGAAAACCATTAAAACTCCTTTTTAGTGTACATATAACATTTTTAAACTTAAAAATATATATATAATTAATGAAAAAATAATATGAATTATTTAATTCGAGTCAACTCAAAAATCGAACCGAATTGAAATTTAGTTTTCAGTTTGGTTTAATCCAATTTAAATTTGATTCAACATGATTTTACTAAATTTTTTTAAATCAAACTAACCGAACCGAATAAACTTAATAATGCGAACCAATGAACAACCTTATAAAACTAAAAAACTAGGCCACAAACAAGTATAAAACATGTGTCCACATCTTTAAAACAAGCCCAACAACTAGAAAGCCCAAGAAACAAACCCAGTTGAAAAAACAATAGGTAAATCAGGATCAAACGCCAAATCCCCCTATAGCTACCCGAAATCAATCAATCAAACCCTAAAAAACCAAAATTCATTTTCCCAGAAAGATGAATAATGGAGGTGGGATAAATAATAATAAGAAAAGTGGTGGTAAAGAAGAAGAAGAGGAGGAAGAACAAGATGGCTTGTCTGTTCATTCCCCTTGCAAAGCTCCCAATTCTTCTACTTCTTCTCTCAGAAAGGTATATATATATATATATATATATATATATATATATATATATATATATATATATATATATGTATAAATTGTTGATTTATTTCATGAAATGCATTTTTAGTACATTTTTAACTATGTTTAAGTACGATGTTAAAATGGGTAGTTGTGATGTTATGAGGTTAAGTTTTTTATTAAAAAGGGTGTTTTTGTCTTTTAATGGTAGTAGTGTTTATGTTGTCAATCATGTAGTTTGTGGTGTTTGGTGGTTATGATGATTTGGTATATGGATACGAATAATTGTTTACTTCCAGGGGTGTTTTTGTCATTATGCATGTTTTCGACCGGTATAGATGCAACTAAATACATTACATATACCAAGTGTATTTTTGTTTTTTTGGGAGGTTTTAAAGGTTATTTTTGTCATTATGCATGTTTTCGAACGGTGTATATGCATTATACATACATTGGTGGCATGAGTAATTGGTTAAAGTAAGTTGTTACGAAGGGTACTTTTGTCATTAAAAATGTTTTTGACCGTATTTGGTATAAACGGAAACGGATACATAGTTTGGTAGCTTCAATATACAAATATATAACTCATTTCAAAAAGGATGTTTTTGTCTTTTCAAAAATTGTAAGGGCATATTTGTCAAAAAAACATATTTTCGACTAAATTTGGTATGAACAAGAATAGATACACACTTTGGTATATAAATGAGCTTTACTAGAAATTGCTAGTTGGGTGGCTACCTCAGCATCATCACTTTTTTGTTTGCTGATGGATTTAAGATTATTGCATGTGTTACATTTGCTGAACATATTTTGGTTACTCACATGTATGCTCTTTAGAGGCAGCTGGCGGTCAATGCGTCTATTTACTTAATTCTTTTTATTTTATTTCATTAGATTTTATTACGGTATACTTTAGTATGTTTATATTCATAGGAGATTACTTGTTACTTTGTTATAGTGTGATTGAATGTAGCAATGTGCGGTTTTAGTTATGTTGCGCTTACTATATTCTAATTTTTCTTCATATTTTGGTATTTTAGGAGCAATCACAGGTTGATTTGGAGCTTAAGTTATTAGAGGCTCTTGAAATTTACCCGCCTGTAAAGTTAAGAGGTAAATGTTTCTCTTCATTTTGAGAGACAGTTCTATTGAAATTTAACATCAAGATAAAGTTATTGTTTTAGACTGCAATCCGTTGTAAAGGTTATGGCTTTTGATACTCTTTGTGTTATTTGCATCAGGAATACACCGCCACTTTGTCCTCTACGGTTTGACAGAATACATGCGGAGAAGGTTTGCCTCGTCTCTTTTTTTACCATTACAGTGGAACTATAAGTAACACTCCTATCAGTACAAAGTAGGTTGTTAACGTGTTCTTACTTGTTGCAACCACAGCTTCAATAGGCAATTCTCTGCTTCAGATGTTCTGCAGATGCTGGATCGTTTCTACAACTTGGAAATGCTGGTATGTGGAGTGCTTAAAAAATTTTGCTTTGTTCCTTCTTCTTAGTTGTCGATTTTTCTAAATTTGTAAAAATTTTACATGTTAAAAATGCTTTATTTGACTCTAAATGTTGAATTTATCTCTATCGTGATGCCTCTTTTTTTTTTTTTTTTTTTTTTTTTTTTTTTTTTTTTTTTTTTTTTTTTTTTTTTTGATGAAATGCAGAAACCGGATGATGAGGAGACAGGGATCCTGAATCAAGTGGAAGAATTTAGCTTGCCACCAAGTTATTTTACAAAGGAAGAATCTTGAATGAAGCGTAGGTTCTTTTGTAAATAGAGATGTCTTGTTGTCAAGTTTTGCCTGTTCCTTGACTTCCTTTGGAGCATCACCTTCAGCTTGGATTATATACAGAAAACTTGAATGGGATCTTGGATTTTTCTATCTGAATGTATGAGATTATCTTGTGGTTGTAACATGCAAAATCTCGTCTAAGTAAGACAAGTGTCCCTTATGTCCTATATATGATATGTTATCTTGAAAAAAATCGTGCAATATCAACTGCTAGTATGTGCTGCAAGTAAGCAAGTTGATGCTTTGATATAGTTTATGAAATCTTATAATTTCGTACGTGTACGTGAGTTATATCTTATTTGAATATATTGTGGTCAACAAAATGTAATGCTTAACCCTTGTAAATAAGTGATAAACATATTACTAGTATACTGGTAGAAACATGCCAATTATGCAACTGATATGTATAACTCTCTAATGTTGATTAACTTGTGTTCTGCTAGAAACATGCTATAAGTTATGTAATTAATATGTAATTATAACTGTGCGTAGTCTCTCAAAAGCAGGGTGGACCAAAAACTGAAACATGCATCTATGAACCGATGAGCAGATCGAATGGTCCTGGTTTGGTCGGCTTTCTCAGGTTTTGATCGGTTTTGAACAAAATGTGAGAGGTCACCGGACCAAGACCGAAAAAGAAAATCAATGGACCGAGTCAGTCTTTATTCCGCTCGGTTTTCTTGGTCTGGTCCGGCCATCAGGTCAAAATGCTCATGAGCCTAAAACTCTCTAAAGCACAGTTAGTTTTTTCATTATAACAGAAGACATTGTTGCCTTTCAAAAAAAAAAAAAAAAAAAAAAAAAAAAACAGATATTTTTGTAGTATGATATATAATTGGACCACATATATATAATAGGAAAATGATTGGGAGACCTAATTTTTGTGCCTAAATTCATGCCTAAACATATGTGGCATGATGTTTGTGAAAAGGTGGGTCCTCTGGCTGCAGCCATCAGGATGATGCCACATAAGCTTAGGCATGAATTTAGGCATATCTTTTAGGCCTCCCAATCACTACTCCCATACAATATTTGTTATTTTTTTATTATATCTTTTCTGCAGATATTGCAGTAACTACTTATTGGGGGTTTTATCCCCTTTTTAGCTATTTAAATAATTCTTATTTGCTCAGCAAAAATTGATGTCTAAGTATATAACCTAGAACGACTTGAGTGCAACCTTTGAGATGATTAGATTGACTTATAATCTATAAATAGGTACAACCTCTAATGGCAAAATAAAGTTCAGCATGCATGTAACAAGATCATTACCTATTTCCCTACAACTTTAAGATGATTCTTAAATGTCTTTCCATGGGACCTAATTTTGGCATGGGAATACCTCCAACCCACCAACATTATCATTCACCTTTTTCTATGAAAGATTACACATGATCCAGACTTTAGTTGAAAATGATATTCTTAAACTATCTCGATGTAACATGTAAGTATGGGTTCATATCAACGTCTCATAAAACAACATGTTGGGCAATTTCACCTGCATCACTCTGCGGTGTGTGCACTAACTCTAATCACACGACTTTAAAGATTAAAAGTTATTTTGAAATAGAAATACCAGATAAGTAGGGAATATGGATGAAAATAATAGAACTAAAGTTGATCCAGAACTTCGAAAAGTTTCAACTTGATACAATATCAAATAATATCAAGAGCAAGGAAATAAAAATCAACGAAAAAAATCCTGATAATGTTGATAGTCTAGTAGCATTGATCACACAAAAGTCTTTTTCAGAAAGAAAAATAATAATTCTAAATCTCCCAAGCACAGCGTACGTCTTCTGGTAAACATACTAGCTTGTATCATCAAGGGCTGGTATTTTGTTTTCCGCTAATACTGCTTCTGCAAGATGGTAGGAATTTGGATTAGAGATGGTAACAAGACATTTGTGCAAGTAAAAATAACACACGCAAACACACAAGACAAAATGAGGTGCTAACCTCTTGTTCAGCTGCTCTGGTCTCTGTACCTTTAACATTCTCGTCACCTGTATAGAAGCATCAGAACTTTTACGGCAATGCTTTTCACAAATGTGTATAATTATAAGAAATGTCACAGCTCAGGCTGCTGTTTGATGTTCTATGAACTATGACTGGACTATTTAGCAAGACAAACAAAAGATTTGTCAAGAGGGGGCAATCTGCTTAATTTTCCCTTCATAGATAGAGAGGGATCTTACAGTTTTCAAAATATAAACAGCAATCTTTATATTCAATATAAGCATATATATGTGAATGATATTTTAGTTGTATAGAAAGGCTATGCAATACCTCCATCATCAGGCAAATCAGAGGTCCAGAGAGTAAGGTTGTCTCGCAATAGCTGCATGATCAAGGTGCTGTCTTTGTATGATTCCTCACTCAAGGAGTCCAACTCAGAAATTGCCTCATCAAAAGCTTGTTTAGCCAATTGGCAGGCCCTATATTTATGTTAACAATTGACAATAGACTGGTGTAAACATAACATATAAGTGTTCAATACTTGCAGTGAATTTAACTTGGTTTTACCTCTCAGCATTATTCATAATTTCATAGTAGAAGACTGAGAAATTGAGAGCCAGACCAAGACGGATTGGGTGGGTTGAAGGTAGTTCTGTTTTTGCAGAAGCAATAGCATCCTACAATACGAATTATACATCAATACATGAGCAAATTTGGTATTAACTTTTTTTCTGTCTATAAACTGTTTAATAAGATCCAAAATACATGCCTCATATCCCTTCAATGATTGCTCAGCAGCTTCCTTTCTCTCCTCGTCTGTCTTGAACTCAGCAAGGTAGCGGAAGTAGTCACCTTTCCTGTATAAGCATAAGAGACCAAAGGTAAATAAGATAACATTTCTTTTAACAGAATATAATCTAAAAGTAAGAAGAAATAACGATCCAATGCCCTAACACCAGGCAACAATCGACCATAACGTATTTGTTACATTACTTGAATGAAACCTAAATTTATCGTCGTATCCATGCATACAAGATTCAATATGGAATGCCACAGAAATTAGGGTAACATTTACGATAGCTAACAAGTTAATAGATATGAAAATCTAAGTTGCGTGAATAATAAGCTAGTGCAACTCACATCTTATAGTAGAAAACAGTAGCTTCTCCTGATCCCGAAGCGGGTATAAGATGCTTATCAATGATCACGAGAATATCATTGCAAATTTTGGAAAGCTCCTCTTCAACCTTTTGGCGGTATCCCTTTATTATACTGACATGTTTCTCGTTTCCTTTCGACTCCTCCTTTTGTTCAATTGAAGACATAATACGCCAAGAGGCTCTCCTTGCACCAATGACGTTCTTGTATCCTAATGAAAGTAGGTTGCGTTCTTCAACACTAAGGTCAACATCAAGTTTTGCTACACTCTTCATATTTTCAACCATCTCTGCCATATCAAACATATCATGATTGTCAGTTTGCCACAATACATTATTATATGATGCCAAATAAAAACTTAGCAGATATACAAGGTGTAGTGGATTATTAAAACCAATGTCTCATCAAAGCGATAAACGGATTTATGTTCGATACTGTTATATTAGCTAATCGCCAGCATGAAGCAAAAGGCGTACGAACAGTACTTAATACTCTTTAAGTGTTTAGTTAATCAATCGAATAGAAATGAGCAACATGGAAGTGAATGAATTGTCCATTTTAATTTGTTGCCAAAATGGATAACACATCTATAATGATGGACATAAAATGACATAATGTCACCAACATATAAAAATGCATTGCCACCACCTTCAACATCATCACATCACTTACACCAAAACTTTCTACACGAGCTAATTTAATCAATATGCACATTAACAAGGAAACATCACGTCAACAATGATTTTATAGCATCTATATTGGTGAGGTTCAGTGCAGGTTTTGATTACTTCCCCACTACCAAGTACCGACTAATTATACTGTATGCATAAATAATTAGGCGTAAATGCACAAATCTCTATATATAAACTTTAGGTCATATTCGCGTAATTAGATCTGTCATTCCTCATCAAGCTCCACTAGATACACCAACTAATCAAGTAAATTTACATCCAAGGACACGCTGAATAAACGGTTGAATAGATAGACACATAATGCAAATTGTTCATCCGCAAATTTATACTAATGCAATTTTTACGTTCCTCATCTGTATTATGAGTCCATTATTCGTTTTCTTCAAGCAAATCAAAACTTACATCAGATCATACCGACCAAACTCACATACGAAAAAACAATAATTAACCAAAACTAATGGAGCCCTAAAATTTATCCATATACGACTATATATTCAAAGAATCAAATAATCGAAATCCATAGACTTTAAGCAACAAACATAAAACCATCACACCACAATTTTCCATACGTAACACAACGAGGTCATTAAATCAAACGTAAATCAATTCCACATCATCTTCTTACACAAACATGTATATCAATAACCGTTACACAATTCTATATATATCTAACACATACCATGATATGTTTAAAAAATCGATCCAATATTAAAAAACACAAATGTACGTGAAAAAACATAAATAGTTAATTAAGAGATAAAAAACATATATATCTTTACCTTCGTAACGTTCGGCTTGTTCAGATAGTTTTGCCAGGTAAACATGAGTCTCTCGTTCCTTTTCGCTCGACATTTTTGTTAACTGGTTTGAAAACGATCGTAAAATTTGTTAAGAAATTGCAGAGATGTATGGAAAAATGAATATGAGGGAGGTGGTGGTTTATAAAGATGGTGTATTATGTTTTGTAAAGGTAAGATTAAATCTTCACCGTTCGATTGTTTTCTTACAAATATGGGACGGATACGGAAAATATTAAATGCATAATTATCATGATTTGGAATATATCACGAAAGTATCATTTAAGTTGCTTTTTCATAAGTCTACAATGTCTTAAACATGTGACATCTTTTAGTATTTTTATTGTTTACTTATTACATGACTAGGTGAGTACCCGTATATAGCAACGAGATTTTATAGCGGTAGATTATTATTGTAGTGATAAAAAATTATAGGTTATAGACGAAAAACAATAAAATTTTAATAATTTGTGGATTAAACACGATGTAAACTGAATGAAAATAATATGGGTTATGAGTTATAAATGAAAATAATAATAAATATTTATGGTCCATATATAGTTTTTTTTTTTTTTTTTTTTTTTTTTTTTTTTTTTTTTAATTTTTCACTTTCAAAAATATAAGTTTTCATTTATGTGATTTTCTAAAGTGTGCTCCGAAGGCAAATGTTTGAGCGAATAAAAAAGACAAGTACTAGTTTATTACTTATATAGAAAACTAAATGTAATTATAGTAATTTTTAGGTATTATTAATGTGCATTAATTGCATTTTACAATTTATATGGAAAGTATTAGTTTGATTATCACACATTAACATGTTTTTGAGGGCATATTTTAGAAGAAAAAAACCCTTCCTTTATATATAGTATAGATATGTATGATTGAAATTTTGTTGAATTGATAAGAACCGCGTAAGAAGATACTCGATATCTTTCTTTTTGAAGAGCAAAGATTTTATAAAAACACCCTAATAGAAAAAAAAATAATACCGTAAGTGCCAATAATAGCCGAGGAAGACCGCATCGGATGCAAACCCAAGTCTTTCAATCAACGTTAATCTTAGAATTCGATTTGTGATCTACAACAAAGAGCACGATTGGATAGCGGCAAAGGTGTCAACGCCTAACTCCATGGCATTATCCTCAGCAGGGGCATGTCAAACCTTATTCTTCCATTTACATAAAGCCCATAAAACTGAATAGCAAACTCCAACAAAAACTGATTGAGCTATCTTCGGAAGATGAGTGTAAAAGATACCATCAATGAGCGACTTACTGACAATATCCCCGTACGGGGGTTTTAAACCCCACCAACTAAAACATTTCAACCAAATTGGTTTAACTTTCGGGCAATGAACGATGATATGCTCGATGGATTCGGGAACTTCATTACATAAATGGCACATAACTATAACAACATTTATACCTAAACGTAGAAGTTTTGGAAGAAGTGGAGCCTATCAGCAGCGAGACGCCAAATATGAGTATTAATTTTCTTTGGGACCAACGAGTTCCATATGTGCGATTTACTGCCAAGACAATGGTCTTTGTGAATATTAGAATCAATGAGGCTCCCAAGTTTCTTGACAGAAAAAAATGTTGTTGGTCAAGACTCCATAACAGCTAATCTTCAACACCATCACAAAGCTCAACCCCTTAGCTAAAGCATCATATCGTCGCGATATCAGGATACTGGTTATGTTATGAACACAATATTCATTTTTGAACAAAACTTATTGCCAGATTAAGGTTGTCTTAGACATGGGGTAAATATTTAGAGACAATGATTTCTAAGTGATCAGAGAGTGGTTCATTGTCGCCGATTTAGGTTTATTTGATGATTGTACAACGATAGTGTTCAATAATGCAAGCAATGATGGAAATGATTGTACATTAAGGCGACGGTTTAACTTGCTTAGCAAAATGAAGGTCACAACATAGTGTTAAACTTTTTACCCAAAAAAACATAGTGTTAAACTCATATTTATATTCGTCATAAAACATTCATAACTGGTAATGCTGACTAGTTTACACATCCCGTCCCAAAGACATCATGTGAAGCCGCAAGAAAATATCTAGCTCCTCCCACATGAAAATTCCCATCATTTATTTTCTTTTCTTTTTGAGCATCCACTTTTTAATTAAAAACTAGCAAGAAGCTAGAAGATATAAACATCAAACGCAAACAAAACACTCTTACAAACAACCTAAAAATATCCACATGCAACCACAACAAACAATTGAACTAAAAACACAACACTTAAAAGTGGAGTAAACCTAATACTAAAGAAAAACACAACTATGCCATTTGCTTTAACTATTGGATTAGTTCAGTAATGGGTTTTTCCATTTGGTGTTATGCCACTATGGTACGAGGTCTAGACTGTTAACTACCGAGTAATCAGTTTTTATATTGTTGGCGGAGCATAGATAGAAAATGGTTAATTGGCATTCATTCTCAACCATTGGATGGTGTTAAAATAAAATATTAGCCATTTAAAAATACAAGTTTACCTATTTTATAGCTATTTACCACAACCTTGGAAATTTAGTTACATAATAAAGCACAAGTTTAATTGTTTTTTTTTTTTTTTTTTTTTTTTTTGGTTAAAGGGTTACTCCAGTAAATAATATTAAAACCAAAAAATTTAAGTACAAATGGAATATAGTTGAGATACCATATTTACCTCAAGCTAAACAGCTTGATAAACATATAAAGTGCTTATAACATGGCATAAGCACTTACAACTCTAGGAACAAAAGATGCACCTAAACCAACCAATCAACTGAAATAAGCTAACCAGCAGCTACCGTAAAAGATGAAGTTTCACCAGTATGTGGATTATTAAATAAGTTAGCTGATTCATCATACACATTTTCAACATGTTCTTCATCATCTTCTTCATCCATCACCAATGCAACATACGGATTAGATGTAGTAATATTACCTTCCTTTGAGGTAGTGCCAGTAGACTTCAACATAGACGACGAATTAGAAGTTTTACCCATAGAAGTAGTACCCTTCTTAGGTTCACTAGTTGCCGCCTTTGGGACATATTTGACATTCTGTTTAACCGATGGACCAACAAACCGATTACCACTAGTAGACTTGGCTTTACCCTTTGATGAGTGCTTAATCACTCATCCTTTTTAGACCCAAAATCAGACCAAATACACCAAATACTAACCAAAAATGCCAAGAGAATGTATGTTTTTGTATTTGTGTATGTGCAGGTACGGATATGTGAAAAATGAACAAAAACAAAGCCAAAACCGACAAAAACGAGCACGAGATTGGAAAAAGGTAAAAAGCCGAAGCCGAGGAAGAAATTTATCAAAGAAAAGCTCAAAATGACAAAAGTAATCCTTAGAGATTCAGAGAATAACAAAAGAGACTCTTAGTTGAAATATGCAGACCTTTACAATAATGGCCCTCCAAGTTTCAGCAATTTGTCAACTTTGGTCCTTTGAAGAACTTTGGAAGAAAAGTCAACTCGAGTCCTCCAAGCTACAAGATCATTACGTTAATTATTAAGTCATATTAGTCGCATTTTAACGAGTTTTAAGTAGCTTTTCATGATTTTGTAAAAGTCTAGGGGCTAAATATGCAACAATTGCAAAGTTAAGAGAAGCCCTAGCCCCTAGCCTATAAATAGATCTCATAAGCCTCATTTGAGAGGTTGGTTAGTTTGGTGGTTAGTTTTTTTGGTAAGTTTTAGGGTTAGTCTTAGGGTTGTTGAGGGTTGGTCCTCTTAGTAGTAGGAGTAGTGTAATTTTATTTTAATTAAGTCATTTTTTTATGCTACTTTCTCTCTTTAAAAAGCTTTATCTTTCTAAAAATCTTTAATTTTTAGTTGTTAAATTCATGTTTTTATTGGTGGGATTTAAAGTTTATGGTTAAACTAGTTTATTTAGTAATAAATTTGGTGAAAAACATTAGTTTTTAGGCTTTATTTTGGATCAAAATGGTGTTTTGTCATGTTTTCTTTCGAGTTAGGAGTTTTAAAAAATTGTTATCGAGTTAGGAGTTTAAAAAAAAAAAAAAAAAATTGTTATAGAGTTAGGTGCAACTTTACATATAGAGTTAGGTGCAACTTTAACATACCGAGTTTGAAGTTTTATTTTTATCAAGTTTGAGTTTTATCGAGTTTCATTTCTTTTGGCGAGTTAGCCAAGATTATCAAGTTAGATAATCATTACCTCATCGTTTATCGAGTGAGGTTCTTTTATGCTTTATGCTTAGGCGAAACTCTGCCGAATTTTATTTTGGCTTATCTATTTTGTTTCTTTTATCGAGTCTTTTTATTTTATCAAGTAACTTTATTTTATTAATATGAGTTTCGAGTAGTTTTTTTTAGTGTTTGCTTGGTGGCACGAGTTTGTGAGTTAAGTGTGGATTAAAAGGGGTCATGATTAATAATCGTTATGATTATTTAGACTTGTAATTTTATTATTTGAATGGCAAAAGCCGGAGAATAATCAAATTACACATCTAGTAATTATTCTCTTTTTAAAGGATTATTTTCAAAATAAACCAACGTTGTGAGAAAATAGTCTTGTTTAAGGAAAATAATTCGTCGTCAATCCTTGACCCACACTTGATGAACTTATTCACGTCGCTTTGCAAACATATTGTTTTTAAATTCATTTCCCGTCTTAATTTCTTTTCGCATTTTAAATCTCGTTTTTCTTTAGTTATTTTATCCAATGCTTGTTTTATTTGTTTGCTTTCTTTGCGTCGTTTTATTGTTTCTTTTTACTTTAACTGCGTTTTAAATCCTTTTAGTAGTGTAATCAAAAACCAACCAAATCATCTTTTTAATTACATTCACTTCACAATCACGCGACTCAATCGCCGTCTTACCTTCGTTGGGATAACGACCCGAGGAACATACTTTCACGAGCATTTCTTCGGTAAAATCACATATACTATCAAAAAGACTTCTATCAAAATGGCGCTGCTGCCGGGGAAGGTTTGAAATGAGAGCGTCGTACTTGTATCGTTTGCTGGTGATTTGAAGACCCTTCTCCCGAGAAGTTATCGTTTTTTGTAAATATTCTCAAAAATTTTAAAATCCAAAAAAAAAAAAAAAAAAAAGTATATAAAAAGCAAAAAAAAAATTTAATTTTAAGTTTCTTTAAAATATAAAATCCAAAAATATTTTTTCTTTTTCATATTTGATTTTCACTTTTATTTTGATTTGTTTTTATGATACGTAAAAACCAAAAATAATCTTCTTATCCTCTTATCATTTGATTCTTCTTCTTTAACCCTCTAAACCGATAATTCTTATGGATCCAATTTGTTTTAACTGTGGAGAACCGTTCTTCGGAGGGTTGTGTGTGTGGTGTACGTGCGACGAATGTGGAGATAATATTCGTGATGGCGTTTGTTTGAATTGTAATTCTCATACGTATGATCAAAATTCGTTCAACAATTCGTCAAACATTCCCGATTTTTATACACCACCACCACCTTCGTTTTATTGTTATATTTGTGGAAAACCGTCTGAAGAAGGAATGTCATGTGGGCGATGTTTTTGTAACGAATGTGGATGCATTAATTGTATGTGCTATACTCCGAGTGCTCACACGTCCTATGCTTGTGATACGAGTTTTGATAATTCTCCTCAAAAATGATTTTAATCATCTTTATCAAAACTCTTATGAGCAAGTACCGTTTTTTAATGATAATTCGTTTCAAAATACATCGAGTTTTGAACATTGTGGGGGATCGTTTGAAAATTCTTATCATGAACCTAATTCTTGTTACAATTCTAATGGTTTTTACCAACCCCCACAAACTTCCGATTTTAATAATGATATTTTTGAACTTAAATCCATGATGGATAAGTTGAAAGAAATGGTGACTAATCGTTATACGCATACTCCCGAGCCTAATGAGAAATCGATGGAAGAACCTCTTGTTGAAGAAAGAAAGTTCCAAGCATAATAGGTTTTCCAATAAACGTAGCAATCAGACTAATACCGTCCTCTTCAAAAACTTAAAGAGGAACATCATGCAATTTAACCTATACCAGTATACGAGTCAATTCTTCCTTATGCAGACTAGTATCTATAGACCATTTCTTAAGGATTATTGGAGATTTGCGTATAATCCACGGACCGCCTTTCAAAATAGCTTCTAACCCAGCTAATGTATCAAATATAAAGAAAAAGAAACCTTTGGAATTCATCATAATCCTTTTCAACCCATGTTTCCCCCAGTTATTCCTAGCATAATATTCAACAACTGGAAACGCCTTCCTATTTCCAATAAAATAACCATACAATGTGTGTTCCAACCGTGTACTAACCCTTTCAACCACTTTGTGGGGGATAGATATGTTAACACATTCAAAAACGGGTTCAGCAACCAGTGGTGAAACGAAGTATCAATAATAGGTTGAGCATCCCTCAAACCTGCAGCTCCAACGTAAGATGTAGCATTAGTATTCATGTCCACAGCTTGGACAATAAGAGACTCATTAGTAGGTTTAGGAGTCATAGATTTAGCTTTAATTTCAACCGCAAAAGCATTCCACAAATCAACAAGAGCATTCGTAACCATTGTGCGAGCATTATTATCCAATTCAGTCCATACCGGATATTTACCAGCCTCACAACTCAAAGTGAACTCATTGATGTCCTCTAGTGTAATAAGCGAGACACCAAGTAAAGCAACAATATAGTCATGCTTCATCTTGATTGAAGACGCCGCATCAGTGACCTCGTTAGGATTAGCAAGACCACATATAGGTACACCAATACGGGCATTAGCAGCATGTGGAACAGGCTCCACATACCCTTTACGAATGTTATCATCAACCTGAACAGGAGGAGATGCATCACAAGAATTTTCAGCTAACGAGTCAAGTGTAGGCTGCGTCGCCACACCTGTAACATCCTTAGGTCGAGACTTCTTATGTTTCTTCACAGTCACATTCGACAACAAATTCGTATTCACCTCACCCGTACCCTCAACATCAACAGTAGCAATGTTATCTTTAGCCACAGAGCGTGGCATAATTTTATTCATCTCTCCCAACTTTGACATCCCAAACACCAAAACACAAAGAACAAAAAAAACGTAGCAGCAACAACAGAAAATGTAACTACTGATCTTATACATAAAGAGAAAACCCTAGTTAACAACTAGGGTTTATAATCCATTAACGCACAAACAAAACTTACATGATGTAATGTTGATATCCCAAAATCGTTTTAATGATTGTAAATTAATAGAAGTTGAAACCGACAATTGGAAACCCTAAAACTAGCGATTTAACTAAACCCTAAAACGAAGCAAACACGACCGTACAATTAAACCCAAAACAACTAAGAATCAAGATAGATCATATATTGGATGTAATCGACACTGAATTCAGGATTGTAAGGGAGAAGATTGAAGATCGAAAAGTAGAACGATTTAGGGTTTAAAGTGAATCTCCAAAATCGCCATATGTTTTTAGGGGGAGAGTTATAGGTTCTTACTACTTAAGCTACAAATTAATATTGCATTGTTTAATTGTTCACTACAATTATATATTATCTGATCAAGTGAAGGGTTCAAGTTCTCTCACGAAAAGTACTACAATTTTGATAATTTTCAATAAATAATACATAATTTGATTCATTATTTTATGGCTGCTAAAAACGATATGAACCACTAACTAGAGAACAAAAAGAACATAACTACCTATGTGAAGTTTACATATATGGTTGCATATGGTGTAAGAAAAATGAAACAACAATTCACTTTTTTGTAAGTGGTCTGATGAGGCGAAAAATGAACCGTTTTTAAGGGGTCATTTAAGCCGGAATTGGAATTTATTTGATCAAATATTGCCCTAAATCGTTCCTTTTGTGATTTTAGGTACTTTGGGAGTGAATTCTGGAAAAAGAAACATTTTGGACGTTTTTGGAGCATAAAAGTGAAGAAAACGGCAAAGACTTAATTTTCCATGCTGGGAACAGTACCTGACGGCGACAAGAAGGAAAATGTGACGGCGTCAGGAGCAAAATCCATGACGACCCAGAGAAAACCTGAAGGCGTCAGAAGTAGGGCGTCAAGAGTTATTTTGGTGACGGCCTGAAGATGGATTACACGTGACGGCGTCAGCTTCAGATCTAGGCAGTCCGAGAACTTTATTGGCGGCGAGATGATGGCGTCAGAAATTTACTCTTGACGCCGTCACCTCACAAAATCTATATATACTTTTCTATTTTTCATTCATTAAAAGAGGAACTTGTGTGGAGAATACTAGGGTCGAACCTAATAAACCCTAGGTCGTTTGTAACAGTATTTTCAAGGGTTTTCACCCCTTGAAACCTTTCATGTTCAATTAAGATAAGTCCTCTTTCAATTCATTCAATATGTCTATGTGTTGGTTGAATATATCTTATGATTGTCTTGATTTTAACATGCTAGGCTAGATCTTTTGTGTGTTTGCTTAGATGTAATGAAACCTAGATGTTGATTATAGGTTGATTTCTTGTTTATAGTTGTAATGGATGAATGATTTTAATGTTAGGCTTAAGAAAACTGGCAGATCTCCATTGTGTAACCTGCTTGAACGTCTTAAGAAACATGAACCGATGTGTACTAGGTTTTTATGGTTGTATTTAATGCATGAGCGTATTCTAGTGATCCCATTTTAGGAGCTTCTTAGCCGGCTCGACATAGGAGTGAAGTAGGAGCTTATAGAATTGGGGAAGTAAGTACGCCACCCCATGAATGGTATTAAGGAATACAATCCGTCATCCACGCAACTGTAACAAGTAATTAACCTGTAAAAGATATCTAGGGAGTAGTGAAATCTAAGTAAACACCATTTTCCCACATATTGCTCACACCACTAGTTTAATTTAGTTTATTTTCATTTTTGTTATTTTATTTTGATTGCATTTTAGTTATTGGGTTAGTTGACTAGCAACTAATTCCGCCCACTCTTCCAAAACCCGAGATTTTACTTGCTTTTATAAAAATATAAAAATACAAAAAGAATCATCCCTCACCTCTAGACCTAGTTTTTAGGCTTTCTAATCCTAGCGACACTATTCCTGAGTTGAACGATCAATCCCCCGGTACTTGTCACTATACTATACTACAACGATCAGGTACACTGCCTGGTGGGGGTTGTAAGCTTCTCGAGATCCCTCGAGAGGTAAAGCCTGGTGCAATTCCCACGCATCAAGTTTTTGGCGCCGCTGCCGGGGAATAGTTATTGTCTAGGTTAGGATTTCTTTTTATTAGGTCTACTTGCTAGATTCTTTTCTAGTAAGATTTTATTTTTATTTTTAGGTTTTCTTTAGTCTATCTATTTCTTCGTGCCTTTGTTCATAATCTCCACCATTCGCTATCATTGCAACCGACGAATTCTCTAACCTTAGAATCACTAGGAGTCGTAGTTCCGCTAGAAACCTTGTTTTGCCCTATGCAGAACCTGATAGAGAAATGCGTAGGATGAGACGATCTTACTCAACACCTGAACCATCCTGCATAGCCATCAATTTTGATGCACCCCTCTCTGAGGAAAATTCAGAAAATCACCTTGCAACCCCTAGCTCCCAATCCAACAACGAGATGAGTACCCCCACAACTCCCACTCCTAAGCGCCTCAAGGACTACTCCTCACCAAATCCTCGTGGCTTCTCAAACGCCATTGTCTGCCCAAACGAACACACCAATGAGGTCTTGCATGCGACCGATGTTTGGCTTGTGCAAAGTGTATGCAAGTTTTCTGGGTTAGATGATGATGACCCGATTCAACACATCAAGGACTTCTTAAAAATAGTAGACACCCTCCATACGGATGGGGCTACTAGAAACACGTCCCGATTACGATTCTTCCCTTTCACCCTCTACGAAAAAGCCAAAGAGTGGTATGATAAGCTTCCGTTTGAATCTATTTTCACATGGGAGCAACTCATATCCAAATTTTATGAGAAGTTCTTTCCAGCTGGGAAAACTTCAGCATTTAGAGATAGGATCCTTCGCTTCCGAAAAGAGAAGGACGAACCCTTCCATAAATCATGGATTAGATTCAAGGATTTAATAAGACAAGTTCCCCATCATGGCATCGAACTCTGGCTTTTGGTCCAAATCTTCTACGACAATGTCTCCTTAAATGACCAGAACGGGATCAACAATTCTAGAAAAGGGAGATTAGCTAATCTTAGTGCCGAGGAAGGATGGAATAGGATTGAGGAATATGCTCAAGACCAGGATGACACTTGGGATGAACCTGAGTCGACTGCTAGCATGACCGAAAACACCTCAACATCTTCAGATCGGCTAAGAAAAATTCACAAAAGAATGGAATACCTAGCTGGGTCGCAATTACCAAAACAACTTTCAAATCCTTACTTAATCTGCGACTACTGTGGGGCCCCGCACGAGGTAGAGGAGTGCGGAGGAGAACCAACGACTGAACATGCGTGCTTGTCAGGAGGTGACATCTATGCTGATCCCTCCTTTTTGCCTTTTGAAGATGACCTTGGTCACTTCACTCAAGAAAAAGGCTTACAATTAAAAGGTCTTGATGAACTTGTCGATGAGCAACAGAATGACATCGGAGAATGGTTCAACAATCTTAACTCCACCCTCGATAACCTAGACATGCCGTCAGTAAGCCAAAAAGACCCCATGCTCGCAATAACCACTCGAGCTGGAACAACAACCAAGGACCCCCCTTACCCGAGCTCGCACCCTATCACCCCCGATCCAACCAAGCCTCGCGAAGAGGAGGGTGATGTGAGCAGCGAGGCTCCCGAACAACCTCCCGTGGCGATCCCATCCCCATCAACCCCGCCTAACCAACCTGTGAGAGTCCCATTCCCATCCCGACTAAAAAACCAGAAAACTTAGAACGATAATAAAAGATTCTTGTCATATCTAAAAGACTCAGTGATCACCATACCCCTCCTTGATGCTTGCTATCACATGCCAAAGTATAGCACATACTTTAAAAAATTACTCGCTAACCGAAAGAAACTTGAGGGTCTTGTGACTCTGGGGGAAGAATGTTCGGTGGTGACCCATCGAGGGTTACCAAAAAAGGTAGACGATCCAGGCAGCTTCACCTTGCCCTGTTCCATAGGATCTCTATCGATAAAGAATGCTCTTGCCGATTTAGGGGCGAGTATCAACCTCATGCCTTACTCCATGTTCCTTAAACTAGGATACTCAGGATTAAAGTCTACCCGTATGAACATCCAACTAGCCGACAGATCAGTCAAACACCCCGTAGGGATATGCGAGAATGTGCTAGTCAAGGTTGGAAAATTCAAATTCCCGGTTGACTTCGTAATCTTGGAGATGGAGGAGGATGACTTGGTGCCCATCATCTTAGGGAGACCATTTCTTGCTACCGCTCGTGCAGTCATCGATGTTCATGACGGAAAGTTAACCTTACGAGTAGGAACCGATAGCTTAACCTTCGACATTAAAGACACCATGGATCTCTCTCTCGAAGCAGCTAACCGGCTCTATTTCATTGGAGAGGTCGATGAACTCACGGATGTCATTGATGACTGTGTTGATGAACAGATCGAGGAAGGCTGGTTACGGGATGAGAGTTTTCTCCCCTTGTTGGAGGTAGAAAAGATGGAGGATGTTGGAGCAGTCTCCTTCTACCCTAGACCGGAGGCCATTGAACATCTCAAACTCCGAAAACCCGAAAATAAGCTTAAGCCTTCTGTAATCGAACCCCCTACGCTAGATCTTAAGGAACTCCCTAACCATTTGGAGCATGCCTTCCTTCTGGGAGAGGACCAACTGCCGGTAATCATAAACTCTTCCCTCGAACATGAACAAAAAGGTAAGCTCTTAGAGGTCCTAAAGAAATATAAGGGAGTGTTTGCGTGGAGTGTAGCTGACATTAAGGGGATTGACTCGACTTTTTGCACACATAAGATTCTCATGGAAGAAGATTATAAACCTACCGTGCAACCCAGAGGCGGGTGAATCCCAACATTAAGGAAGTTGTGAAGAAAGAAGTCATCAAACTTCTGGATGCAGGATTAATTTACCCAATCTCGGACAGCCCGTGGTCTAGTCCTGTACAAGTCGTACCAAAGAAGGGAGGAATGACTGTGGTGAAAAACGACAAGGGTGAGATGGTACCCCAGAGAACGGTTATTGGCTGGCGGGTATGTATCGATTATAGAAAGCTCAATGATGCCACAAGGAAAGATCATTTTCCCTTACCATTCATTGACCAAATGTTGGAGAGATTGTCTGGGCACGAGTACTATTGTTTCTTGGATGGATTCTCAGGATATTTCCAAATCCTCATAGCACCTAAGGACCAAGAAAAAACCACGTTTACTTGCCCTTATGGAACGTTCGCCTACAAAAGAATGCCTTTTGGGCTGTGTAACGCCCCCGCCACTTTTCAGCGGTGCGTGACCGCAATCTTTCACGAACTTATGGAAGTTTTCATGGATGACTTTTCAGTCTTCGGGAACTCTTTCGACTGCTGTCTTGCTAATCTAGAAAAAAATGCTCAAACGCTGTGAGGGAACCAACTTGGTATTAAACTGGGAAAAATGTCAGTTCATGGTAAAAGAAGGGATTGTGTTAGAACATAAGATCTCAGGGAATGGGATTGAGGTGGACCAAGCTAAAGTGGAAGCTATATCTAAGTTGCCTTATCCCACGACTGTTAAAGCAATATGCAGCTTCTTGGGTCACGCCGGGTTCTATCGGAGATTCATCAAAGATTTCTCCAAAATAGCTCGACCAATGACTCAATTGCTAATGAAGGATGCTCCTTTCGATTTCTCTCAAGAATGAAAGGATGCATTCGATCTCCTGAAAGAAGAGCTCACACAAGCTCCAATCATGGTTACACCCAACTAGGAGTTACCGTTTGAAATCATGTGCGACTCTAGCGATTTTGCTGTCGGGGCTGTATTAGGCCAACGGCGTGACAAGCTATTCCAACCTATTTACTACGCTAGCAAAACAATGAATCCTTCTCAAGAGAATTATTCTACCACCGAAAAAGAATTATTAGCTGTGGTGTCGCATTCGATAAATTTCGTCAATATCTTATCCTTTCAAAGACAGTCGTTTTCACCGATCACTCGGCTCTTTGATATCTTTTTGCTAAGCAAGATGCTAAGCCACGACTAATTCGGTGGATCTTGTTGTTACAAGAATTTGATGTTGAAATTCGTGATAAAAGGGGGGCAGAAAATCTGGCCGCAGATCATCTATCTTGTCTTGAAAATCCCCTTGACGAGCACGATAGAAGTGAGATTCGGAATTCATTTCCTGACGAACAACTCATGTCAATGACAGATTCTGAGCCTTGGTACGCCGATTTTGCCAACTATCTCGCAAGCAGACTCGTTCCAGAACACATGACTAGATACGAAAGGAAAAAGTTCTTTTCCCAACTAAAATACTACTTCTGGGATGAAACATTTTTATTTCGGCGGTGTCCTGATCAAATAATCAGACGTTGTATTTCGGAAAGTGAAGCAGTAAAAATCATGAGAGAATGTCACTCTGGCCCCTCTGGAGGCCATCATGGGATAAGCACCACCGCCCGAAAGATTTTCGACGCGGGATTCTATTGGCCCACAATTTTTCGGGATGTCAAAGAAATGGTACAAGCATGCGATGCATGTCAACAGGCCGGGAACATATCACATAGGGATGAGGCACCTCAGAATTTTATACAAGTTTGTGAGGTTTTCGATGTCTGGGGAATTGACTTCATGGGACCCTTTCCATCTTCAGGGGGAATGAATACATTTTAGTTGCCATCGATTATGTTTCAAAATGGGTAGAGGCTCAAGCCCTTAGGACCAACGATGCCAGGGTGGTTATTCATTTCCTGAAAAAGCTTTTCGCTAGGTTCGGGATTCCTAAACCCCTCATCAGTGATAGGGGAACCCACTTTTGCAATGCGCAAATGGAAAAGGTCATGAGGAGGTATGGGGTGTCCCATCGATTCTCCACTGCCTATCATCCACAGACCAATGGCCAGGTCGAAAACACAAACAGGGCTATTAAAAGAATATTAGAAAAAACGGTTAGTCAGAATAGAAAAGACTGGTCATTTAAACTCGACGATGCCTTGTGGGCATTCCGTACTGCCTACAAAACACCTATTGGAACGACCCCGTTCCGCATGGTGTATGGTAAGGCATGTCACCTTCCGGTAGAATTAGAACATAAGGCTTATTGGGCGCTTAAGGCATGTAATTTAGATTATACAATTTCTGGAACCAATAGGTTCTTGCAATTACACGAGCTTGATGAGCTTAGGTTAGAAGCGTATGAGTCCTCCATTACATATAAAGAGAGGGCAAAAAGATGGCATGACCAACGAATTAAGAAACCCAAGGAATTTTTGGAAGGGGACAAAGTCCTATTGTATAACTCTCGGTTAAGGTTATTTCCAGGAAAACTCAAATCTAGATGGTATGGGCCATTTACGGTGAAAAGTTCCTCTAAAACTGAAGTTGTTGTGTTACTAGACGATGAAGGTAGAGAATTTACTGTCAACATACAACGTGTAAAACATTATCAAGAAAACAGTAATGAAATGATTAGTGAGGAGGATATAACATTTGACGATGAGGTCACGTAGTAACCCATGACCTTGAGTCTAGCTACAAGACTCGTAAATAAAGAAAAACGCTTCTTGGGAGGCAACCCATGCTTTGTGTGTTTTTTATTTGTTTGATTGTTATTTGTTTCCGTATGCATGCTTTATTTTTATTGTTGGTAGATCATGTTTCAAATTAAATGGTGAAAATACTTTATTTTGTTGTTTGGCTTAGTCTTAACTTCATCCAAAGGTATTTCGCAAAAGATAAGTGTAAGGGGAAACCCCAAATATGTTTTTAAGAAACAAACTCGATCATGATTCTCCACAATATTAAGTGAACATGTATATTCGTATTTGTTAGAGTCAAATGCTTGTATCGAGTCATAATGATGTTTTGCAAGATTTTCCAGGAAGTAGGACCAAGTTTTTCCAGAAATTTTCCGGAAACTTAACATAAGAATTTCTGCAGGTCACTTCTGACGGCGTCACGTGTAAAATTCTGGAAATTTTACCAGTTTTGTTTTTCTAACGGAGTCTTAAAGTTTTTGTTGAATATTTAGTTTTATAATCTCCAGGAAATCTGCAAACATCATTCCACAAGCATTATATTTTACTTTGCTTTCTAGGATTTGTTAGCATATATAGATTGCCGCCGATTTTACGCGAGGTTGCCTTGTCTGTTTTCTCAGGTTTAACAGGTTATGTTTGACAAGAAGATGATTTATATTCTGGAAGGGAAGCTTTGATTGTTCATTTTCTTGGAAGAAGATCTAACCTTATTACCTTATTATCCATACCGAGCGAATCAGGGGAGTATTTCATTTCATTCGTTTTACTTATTTCACTTTTACATTCTTTACTTGAACATTGGGGACAATGTTCACCCTAAGTGTAAGGGGAGGGTAAAATGATGATACCTCATAGGAAACAATTTTGCTTGAGTTTGTTTGTTTGATGGTAGATGTGTAATAAAACTATGAGAAATACTTGTTAGTGTAATTTTAGCGCCAAATTTAAATTTTTTTTACAACATTTAGGAGTGAAACTTTAGCCATAGCAAGCGTCTCATGGATAGGAGATTGTATGACTAGCACATAACCGTATCATTCAGAAAAATTTTCCACCCAAATATGTGAGGTTCGCCTTTAGATTTGATAGGAAAAGCATTTACTATTAGTGCTTATGAGTGTACCGGTAGCATTTAAATTCTAGAACTTGCGTTAGTGATGCATCCCGAGACCGCTAGTGAGACTACATTCGTGTAGTAGGATTTACTACATGATAAGAGGCATTAGGATCACCCTTGTGTTAAACCCGTATTATAATTACTTGACCATTTAAGTCATATTACTTGGCTAGTTAAGTCAACTAATTTTTCCCACACCCTTAGCGTTGTACTCATTTTTAGTACACGAAACCCCTAGTACACCCCTCCGAGCCTATCTTTTCGTTTCTAACTTTAAGCATTCTACTTAAAGGAAGAATTTGTTACACCCCACTTAAATGTACACCCAAATCGCCTTAGCCTTCCGTGTATGCGCTCATTTTTAGTGCATTATTGTTATTTGTTGAAACCCTAAGTTAATTATCTAATTGATTACATGGTTGCTAAGTCGAGTCATATCCTTGTACATATTGTTTTGGGACGATTGGGACTCATGGGTAAAGTACTTATTTATGGAGTAATGGGGAAGAACATCATATTATTACCCCCATATGTACGTTAATCTTAAAAGTACTCCAAGTGTTTTGATTTTCTTAATTCGAGTCATTAGATTAGTTTATTGTAAAGTATGTAAAAATTCAAGTGTAAGGGGAATGTTCATTCCCTATGATGTATTATTTTGGATGGTAGGGTAAGAGTGTATGCAAAAAAAATTAAAAAAAAAAAAAAAAAAAAAAAAAAAAAAAAAAAAAATCGAAAAATCAAGAAAAAGAAAAAAAAAATAGAAAAAAAAAAGAAAAGAGAAAAAACATACGGACTACCATCCCGTTTCATTCTATGTTTATTTTATGTTTTTGTTATTTTTCATTTATTAGCGTAAGTCGAGTCTACTCTTGGCTAAGCAACGCCATGTTGTACATGTAATTAACCAAGATTATTAACTCGCCACCAGTAAAGATTGCCTATATCCAACAAAACCGTGTATTTCATATCCCTATACCTAACGTTACAACCCTTTAAAAAGACCTCTTTGATAGTTTATCCTAGGTGCTTATGCCATGTGGTGGAGGTTTGATCCTTTCCCAAGCCTATGGTAATCTATTTTGCTATGACAGGTAGTGAGAGATGTTTTCCATTTCCATATTGTGATATTACTTTATTACACCCGAGAGATGTGAGTATCTAAACACTATTTGTGAGGTGCTAGTGTATGACCTCCGTGCTTGTCTTTGGTCTTTAGTGGAACGATTATTTGTTGTAATTACTTTTATATTAGTGTTAAATGACCCCTAACTTGTATTTTGATTAGAATAAAAGCGCATTTGCTTGAGGACAAGCAAATCTCAAGTGTAAGGGTATATGATGAGGCGAAAAATGAACCATTTTTAGGGGGTCATTTAAGCCGAAATTCGAATTTATTTGATCAAATATTGCTCTAAATCGTTCCTTTTGTGATTTTAGGTACTTTGGGAGTGAATTCTGGAAAAGGAAGCATTTTGGACGTTTTTGGAGCATTAAAGTAAAGAAAATGGCAAAGACTTAATTTTCCATGCTTGGAACTAATTCGTGTGAAAACCAATTATATAATATATAGTATAGTATCGAAGTGATCCGCGTAAAATACGGATCACCTGAGTCGTTTCCCAGTGAAGGCGAATGGAATATAGAATATCGATTCGTGAAACCGTGAATTGAAAAGTGAAATAGTGAGAATAGCAATCAAAATACTCAAGTAATCACAAACAATTATGAAACATGCAAAGAATACAAGCTAATAATGCACCAAAATCAAATACGTAAAAACGGAAATGCACACGTAAATTTAAAACGTAATGTTTAATGAAAAATGATCCTACAAACTTGAAAATATTTTTTAAAAATCTTAAACTAATAAAAAGAATTTAAAAAAAAATGAAAAATATTTTTTTTGACCTTTTATTTATTTTCTATGATTTTATTTTGATTTTTGGAATTAAAAAGTAATTAAAAATAAAAGAAAATAGAAAAATAAAGTGGAAAAATCAAAATTTAATTTTGAAAATTCTAAAATATTATAAAAGAATTTCTAAAAATATTTTTGTATTTTTTCAAAGCTTTTTCTGATTTTTTATGAATTTTTGGTAATTAAAAATGATTTAAAAATTGATTAATAATGAAGAAAAATTAAGAAAAATATCAAATCAACTAAGAAAAATATGAAAAATTTACAGAAAATCTAAAATATTATGGAGAGCTTGCAGAAAAATTTTGAAAAGAAAAAGTTAAACAGAAATGCTTAAAAGCTAGAAATCAGCTTATGGCAAGTGCTTATTTATAAGCACTTGCCACAAAGCTAAACCAAACTGATACCACAGATGTAGTATGATAAAATAAGCTCAGAAAAGCTCATATGAGAACAGAGATAACACAGAAGCAGTGAATGCAAGCTAATAAGCAACCAATGTAAGCTAATGATAAGCAAATAAGCACTTAGATAAAGCTAGGAGCAAAACACAGATTGAAATAGCTCAAATACTAGAACAACTCAGAAGAGAAAACAAATCACAAGCACAAGCTCAAATAAGCTAAAGCAGCCTATGATCAAAAACAGATCCTAATCTCAACCCCTGAATAAGCAGGTCCAATAAGCTATACCTAATAAGCTCTAATCCAGAAAATTAAGAGGGCAAATTGATCACTATACTACTGAGTTTAACTAATCCTAAAAGCTCAAACAGAAACCATCTTAAACCACTCTAAATGGTGCCAAGGAAAGCTACCAAAACCTGTGGTGCAGGGGAGTTATGTGCTTAATCAGTCAACTACCAACTATTATTTCAATAAGCAATAGATTTCCAAACTTCAAATTTCTTTCTGATTATGTTTAACAAGCTACTAAAGTCTACAAATCAACAATCTAAATCTATTTCCAATTAATTATGAATCCTACAAGTACTTATAAAGATCTGACCAAAAACTAAGTTTCACACTAGTTTGACTTTTGAATAAAACTAAAAACTTTGACTAATTTGGATTTCTACTGCTGAATTCTACTATTATATGTTCTAATAAGCTAATGCAACTCTAGATTAAGCTAGCTTGAATTATATTGCACCTACAACTATAATATCAATAACTGATTTCCACTATACTAACATATAAGCTAGATTCAAACCTCACTTTGACTATTTGTAAATAAGGCCTACTGTTTTTATGATCTTAATAGCTATAACTAATCTAAATGAACTTACTAAAGACAGAAAATCAGCATTCACACTACACCAATACTCAGTATAAGATCCAAACACCCCCTTATTTTTATGCTATAACTATGAAATGAAGCAAACCAAATCAAACTACCAAACTGAAAATCAATTAAGCTAAACTAACTCTAATGTAAGCAAAATCAACAATCAAATCTAACTTAAACCAACAGATACACAGAAAACAGATATATGCTACTTAATAAGGTAAAAGGGAACAATAGAACTTACAAGTCAATTCCCCTCAGCTAAACAGAGGGGATTTACAGAGGCCTATCTCTAGATAGGCAAATGAACACCACTGGATCACCAATCTAACTCTAAAACATCTTCAGAATCAAATCACCCAAAACAGTATACTATTGTTGATAATGAAACTTTTGAACAATGAAACTTAAATCAATACTCTCAGAACTGAATTTCAATGAAAAGTAATTTTTGAAACTGAATTGAGCTATTGAAACAAATATTTAAACTAATAGGCATAAATCAAAGATTATACTAAATTGATTAAAAGAGAAACGATTGTATTAAAATTAAAGTGATACAATGGAAAAGTAAATGTTACACTAAAATTGAGAAGAAAAATTGGCAGAGTTTGGCTACTCCAAACTCCACACCTAAACAGCTAATCTACATCTCTTTATATAGGATAGGAGTGAGGAGTGAGCTCACGGATTGCCATGTTGGCAATCCGTGTGAGTTGTGCTTGTTTGAAGTAATCCTGAGCCGTTTGATCTCTTCTAATCATTGCCAAATCAATATCTTCCCTTGGATTGAATGTGATGACGCGTTTCCTCCAATCATATACTGCCACGTACACCATTCGTGTGTTTCTTGGCTTCTGACACGTCCTGACATACTCCTGATCTTCTAGAAGGTATTTGATTTGACCATAACACCCTTAATGATGGTTAATTTTGGAGCGGGGTAATTAGGGTTCTTCGATGAATAGTGTTTTTCTGGGTATTAGAAGTAAAAGGGGGGGGGCGGGTAAAAATAGTATGGGGTAATATTAAAATAGGTTTGACTTATATTGGGTGGGGTTTGACCTCCGGGTATATGAAGTGGGCTCGGGTCAGGAATATAAAAGTGGGCTTGGGTTTTTGATATTGTTTGGGCTTTTGTATTATAAATGGATTGAATAAACTTTGGATTTCAATTTCAGATTTTGGTATAATAAAATCCAAGGACCAAGTGTGTAGTATTCTGAAACTATGAGGACTGATTTTTCCTTTGTTCCAAAGTAACTTTTAAGGACTTATTCTGCCAATCTTCAATAATATCTTTCAAGGGCTATTTTTGACAAGTTGAGCATAAGAGTGATCCATATTGGTAATTTTCTCCCAGCTTCGGCTCTCGATACTCTTTTCCATATCTCATGCTCGGTTTCGTTGTTTTCTCGTGATTTTTATCCATTTCTTTCATATTCGTACCTGCACATTCAAAAACACAAAAACAACGTATATTTGGCATAATTGGTTAGTTTTTGGTGTCATTAGTCCAGTTTTTGGTCAAATAATAGTGAGTGAATAAGCACTCACCAGGAACAGTACCTGACGGCGTCAAGAAGGAAAATGTGACGGCGTCAGGAGCAAAATCCATGACGACCCAGAGAAAACCTGAAGGCGTCAGAAGTAGGGCGTCAAGAGTTATTTTGGTGACGGCCTGAAGATGGATTACACGTGAAGGCGTCAGCTCCAGATCTAGGCAGTCCGAGAACTTTATTGGCGGCGAGATGACGGCGTCAGAAATTTACTCTTGACGTCGTCACCTCACAAAATCTATATATACTTTTCTATTTTTCATTCATTAAAAGAGGAACTTGTGTGGAGAATACTAGGGTCGAACCTAATAAACCCTAGGTCGTTTGTAACAGTATTTTCAAGGGTTTTCACCCCTTGAAACCTTTCATGTTCAATTAAGATAAGTCCTCTTTCAATTCATTCAATATGTCTATGTGTTGGTTGAATATATCTTATGCTTGTCTTGATTTTAACATGCTAGGCTAGATCTTTTGTGTGTTTGCTTAGATGTAATGAAACCTAGATGTTGATTATAGGTTGATTTCTTGTTTATAGTTGTAATGGATGAATGATTTCAATGTTAGGCTTAAGAAAACTAGCAGATCTCCATTGTGTAACTTGCTTGAACGTCTTAAGAAACATGAACCGATGTGCACTAGGTTTTTATAGTTGTATTTAATGCATGAGCGAATTCTAGTGATCCCATGTTAGGAGCTTCTTAGCCGGCTCGACATAGGAGTGAAGTAGGAGCTTATAGAATTGGGAAAGTAAGTACGCCACTCCATGAATGGTATTAAGGAATACAATCCGTCATCCACGCAACTGTAACAAGTAATTAACCTGTAAAAGATATCTAGGGAGTAGTGAAATCTAAGTAAACACCATTTTCCCACATATTGCTCACACCACTAGTTTAATTTAGTTTATTTTCATTTTTGTTATTTTATTTTGATTGCATTTTAGTTATTGGGTTAGTTGACTAGCAACTAATTCCGCCCACTCCTCCAAAACCCGAGATTTTACTTGCTTTTATAAAAATATAAAAATACAAAAAGAACCATCCCTCACCTCTAGACCTTGTTTTTAGGCTTTCTAATCCTAGCGACACTATTCCTGAGTTGAACGATCAGTCCCCCGGTACTTGTCACTATACTATACTACAACGATCAGGTACACTGCCTGGTGGAGGTTGTAAGCTTCTCGAGATCCCTCGAGAGGTAAAGCCTGGTGCAATTCCCACGCATCATGGTCAAAGAAATGATTTGAATGCTTAAAATATGATTAATCTTGTGTCTAAATTGAAGTGGTAATGGTTCATTGGTTTGTGTAAACACAAGTCACTTCAATTTTAAGAAAACTATTTTCAGAAACAAATTAAACACATGATTTGATAGTAATAGGTGTATGTCAAGTTGTCTTTGAATTACTAATAAGGTAACACAAGGTTATTTTTAAAACTTTTGATAAACACACTTATGTAGGATAACTTCAAATTTTTTGGGATTTCTTTACTTTAAAGTTTAAACAATGCATTTATAACAAATATTTTTAAAAGTATATCATGTCATGTTCAATAAAGCAAATTGATCGTGAACTTTATGTGAAAATATAAATATCCATTTACAACGTGCATGCAATTTTTTCCGGTATTTACAATTATATAGTGTGTATCACATTGTTGGTCTGATATGACATTCATAATGTAATTAAGCATTTAAGATCTTTTAAAAAAGGAAGTCTTAAAACATTAAGTCACAAATAAATGCAAATTTTAATAAATATAGTTATAATGACATGTTTTATGAACAAGTTATAATAACATTAGGTACAATACTTTAAAGCACTTTTTGTTTAATGTTTTAAAACAAATTAATTTATAATTTAATATAAGGAAAAAAAATCGATAACCATAACTATCTATTACTAACTTTTTAATTCTTCTAATAAATGTTACTTTTAAATTCAAACAAGATGATGGTACATATAGTTTCAAAAACTGGACTGGACCAATGGGTTCAATCGGGTTAAGCGGGAACCGGAGTCACCACTGGTTTAGCCAGCAAATAAAAGCCATCCAAAAACGAACATGAGAGGTGTTAGCCCATATTGTATAGTATTGATAGTGTAACGGGCTCAAGCCACATCTAGAACATTCCCCATATGTGTATATATTTGTACCATGTATTATGATTCGGGAATCAATCAAGATACACATTACTGTCATATCAATTATACAATTATCATGGTATTAGGCCATTAACATTACACGCTCCCTTCCTGAATAATATACACGCTCCCTCCCTAACTTTTCTCTCCACCCGCTCCTCTCTCACCAATTACTCACATTCAAACCCAATACACACCTCCAAACTCTAACAGCCTACATCCTCCTGTACAATCCTATCAACGAAATCGGTTTATGTGTTGGTGATCGGTGCTAGCTCATCGATCCACACTTATTATTTGTTTGTTGGACGTGCTACGTCACGCCTGTTATTCGTGCTAGGTCACGGATCTTGGTGTTTTATTTTTTATTTCTTGCTTGTGCATCTCCTGTTACCGCATACCCACTCTTAGATCCACAACTCCACTCCATCCTATAATCTTACCGTTTTCATTACAAACCTAAAACCCTACCATTAACAATGACAGGAGCAGACACTAATAACATAGAGGAATTACTAGTTAAAATATTTGGACGTTTAGGTTTGGGAAATAGTAACTAGACACCTACTGGAACTAGTACTACTAGTAAAAATATTGGGGCTTATTATGTTACTCCAAACCCAAGCCCACTCTCCACATTTGGCCCAACACAATCCACTACTCCAACCTTATATCCCCGCCCAGTCACACCAAATGGACCCCCACCTGGCTTTGGTTACTACCCTACCCAAGCCCAGCAGATCCAACATCATATATCCGCTACCAATTTTATTATGACCCAAGTCCAACCTGCATGCCCACTTAACTTTACAACTACACCCGCACCCCTTGGTTATGCTACTGTTCATCAGGCCCCAACGGCTCAAACTGGGTCAACATCTACTACTCTCAGGTCAATGAGACCCATCGGTAGATTGGGACCGGAAACTATTTTGCCTCATGCATTCACTGCCAGGACACTTCATGATCCCACAACGGGTTCTTGGAACATGGACACAGGTGCGAGCTCACACCTTAATGCATCTGTTAATAGTCTTAGTAATATTTTTAATACTTTCATGTATCCATCTGTATCGGTAGGTGACGGGCATAACATTCCGGTCACCAATATGTAACACCCCCAAAATTTGATACAGCGGAAGACTCAACAAGCTTTCGGGGTGCTACGGGGATTGGTATCCAAACACAAGACATAAAAGAACGAGATAAAGTAAACATAAGAAAACACAACCAAAACAGGTTTTAAAGTTTACATTTATCCCAAGAATTATCCAAAGTAAGGCCCAAAAGAAATAAACGTAGGTCCACAATTTAATATCAGAGTTTTAGAAAATAGATCCATAACCGGGTGCCATAGCCAAGCCTCCAATCCAAGCATCCAAAGGGCATCACTTAATTACCTGAGAAAACGTGCTAAAAGTCAGCTTTCGCTGGTGAGATCATAGGTTTAAATTCATAATTCAATATAGTGGACATATACGCAAAACGCTTGCTAGCTAGACTAGGCCTCAATCATCCAACCAAAATAATCCATCCAATATAATCCAACCAAATCAAATCATCCCTATAGGTGCACGCTATAGCTCAAATCAATCCAATCAATAGCTTACCTAGCTCAAGTCTAGGCCTCGCTCTATAATCAATCCAATAACTTACCTAGTTCGGGACTAGGCCTCGCTCAACAACCAATCAATAGCTTACCTAGTTCGGGTCTAGGCCTCGCTCAATAATCAAATCAATAGCTTACCTAGATCATGTCTAGGCCTTGCTCAATAACCAAATCAATAGCTTACCTAGCTCAGGACTAGGCCTCGCTCAATAACCAAATCAATAGCTTACCTAGTTCAGGACTAGGCCTCGCTCAATCCTACCTAGTTCTATAAGCATAGCAAGTTTTAAAACAAACGAAGCGATAATAGTCCACATAAAACATTTGCACGTTTCTCACCCCAAATATTGAAAACAAAGTTCAAGAGTAAAAGTGGGGCTATGACTCACCTCAAGTCCAGCAAATCCTCAAAAGAAATCGATTGAAGAAAGACGTAAGCAAACTCAAGTAACTCACGTAACGGCAACTGCAGACTCGGCACTTCCTAACAATATCAAGCTCGTTCAGAAATCATTTCCTCAAAAATCAAATATTCCCATTCCCGAACGTATTCCGTTTTTACTTTCCAAAAATTTCCATTTCTCGAATTAAATTCATATTAATTTGAAATTCGACGTTTGGTATCCATATGGATGGTGGGTCGACACAACTCAAACCAAGAAGCCACAACGAACGAAATAATAAACAAATCTATAGGTCTAATATTAGCCCGATATATCATTTAAATAAATCATCGAAGCTTATCAAATCCGTCGATTTGGTAATCCCCCATATTTATTTACGTAATGCATCGCTCCAAGATTATACCCAACCTAAATCACATTGCACAAAGAATACTATATGATATATATCGTAGTCCAATAAATTCCCTATATATATCGTCCAATTTACCAAATTCGTCAATTTAGCCAATTCCACGAGATATATAGTAATTTATTATCCTAATACACGTACCACAACCTATGGGCGTCGTAGGATACAATGCCCATTAATATACTCATTTTATATAGCTAAATAAACTCGATTTAACCCGTTGATTAAATACGTTACATAGTTATAGAAAATGGATATATTAATCGTTATATATCCGTGACAACATAAAAGTCACATAATAAAGCCCACTTGGACTTAAGTAACCACAACTCGTATAACTCGATAAGTTTTCCAAAATTATAAAAGTCTATCATGTTTTTATTTATTACTTACCCGACGTATTAGTTCTCAACATTATTTATAGTTAATATTTATAATAATACTCCGACATTTATTGCATTATTCGCATAGTATAATAATTATCGTTATATTATTATAACGTTCACTCGTGATCGTGTTATTATTAATATACGCATTTATATATATATATATATATATATATATATATATATATATATATATATATATATATATATATATATATATATATATATATATATATATATACGTTTATCACGTCTATATACGTATATAAATGATTATATTATGAATAATATTATTACAAGTATTATTTTTAATATTTGACTTTTAAATATTTATCGAGTCATAGAATTTGGTCACATGTCCGAGTCATGACTCTCGGCTCATAGTCCAAGTCCAATAATAATCAAGTCAAAATAAATAAACCAACTCCGTCCAAATCAATCCCAAAATCACGTGCTACAACATGAGGGTCCGACTACGGCACCCGACTAATCCTATCTCCGTCATTCTAGTGACCGTCTCACAATCGGTCCCCAAATACACTTCGCCAACACAACTCCAAAACCAATATCACAAGTCCAAACACTTCCACTTCAAGCTCAAATATAAATGAAACGATAATAATAAAACCAACTAACAATATTACCCAACAAATATAAACCTCAACCAAATAATTACCATACATACGGGTCGACTTACCAAGTCAAACCCGGGCCAATGCTACACCACAATACATGTGGGTCCCACCTGAGACCTCAAGGGTCTCGGCTTGCTCTATTCGAGCCAAACTAACCAACCGGACCACTTGGGTCGTCGGCCAAAAATCCAAACGACAACAACATGATGTATCAAACAACCAAAAAAAAACATCCAATAATCAAAAATATAATCCAAACATCCTCAACAACAACCAATAATCATCAAGGACCAAGAAAGTCCAAAAATGGCACAAGCCGAGAGCATACGCTCTCGGGTATGTCTCGACCCAAACAAAAACATGGACACCCGGATACCAAACGAGCATTCTTATTAACCAAAACTTCATTTCCCATCATTTTTAGCCAAGATTTCATCAAAACCCATCAAGAAATATACTTATACCCACGGATTGAGTACAAATCGAGGCGCACGAATTAGATTCGTGGCCACTCACCTTCAATAAAGCTCCAAAACGTGATTTCTTCAAAAACCCAAAAAGAAAGGATGACAAAGGTGGTGTTAAAGTGGTGATATAAATTCGTATGGGGTGTTAGGGTGGTCCAAATCGCGCATGGTTTGTACCAAAAGATAGATCGTGAAGAGATGGTTAAGATGGTGGTGTTATTTTTGTTGTAGAAGTGGCGGTGATGGCTGTGGTGATAGTTTAAGGTGGCGGTGGTGGTGAGTAAAGAAAAGAGAGAGAGTTAATGTAGGTGAAGGTGTTGGTGTGTTGTGTTGTTACCAGATTCACAAGGACGATTTGATATTTACTCTTATTAAAAAAAAAAAAAAAAAAGATTTTTAATAATAATAATAATAATAGTGAAAGGTGTAGTGGGTTAAGTAGCCCGGTGTAAATACACGGTCCAAACCCGAAACCTTAAATAACCAAATCAACCTTCTCAAACCGAACTCGTTCCAAAATAATCAAAACCTCACGATACGTTCCAAAAATAATAATATCCGAACCAATATTTAAAATAAAATTGTTAGGTTATCCTAGTGCCGGAGTCAATGTAGTGCCAAAATAATGATCTCAAAATCAATCATCACGAATGAACCAAACCAATCCATAAATAAATAATCAAATCCCATAAATAACGTACAATTAAAATCACATTCCAACGTTCATAAAATATCTCGTCACGATAAACTTTTCAAATATTCCAAAATTATAATTTTTAAAGTAATGCGGGTTTTAAAATTGCTCCCTAATTTGCCAGTTATCACATCCTCCCAGCCTCAGAAGAAACCCGTCCCGGGTTTCTCTCGGAACAAACCATCTACGAAGTAACAAGCTTCGGATATCTCTTTCGAAACTCATCTTCACGTTCCCACGTGAATTCCGGTCCATGCCGCGAATTCCAACGAACTTTGATGAGCGGAATACGACTTCTCTTAAGTCGTTTAATCTCTCTATCCAGTATCTCAATCGGCTCTTCCACAAAATTCAAACTTTCATCCACACGAATATCCTTAATTGGTATAACTGGCGTCTCATCCTAAAGACACTTCTTCAAATTGCTAACATGAAACACATCATGTACTTTACTCAATTCCTGTGGTAATTCCAATCGATAAGCCACAGGCCCAATTCTTTCCAAAATAAGAAATGGTCCAATGTAGTGGGGATTAAGTTTCCCACGTTTCCCAAAACGTATCACACCCTTCCAAGGCGAGACTTTCAGCATCACTTTGTCTCAAACCTGGAATTCTAGGGGTTTACGTCTCTGTTCGGCGTAACTTTTCTGCGTATCTCTAGCTACTTGCAATCGATCTCGAATTTGCGTTACTTTCTCAGTAGTTTCCAAAATAAGCTCGAGGCCTGTGAGTTGGCTATCTCCAACTTCAGCACAACCAATAGGTGAACGACATTTACGACCATATAAAGCTTCAAATGGTGCAGCTTTAAGACTTGTGTGGTAGTTATTGTTATAGGAGAACTCCGTAAGGGGTAGATATTTCTCCCAGCCCTTACCAAAATCTATGATGCATGCACGAAGTATATCCTCCAAAGTCTGAATGGTTCTCTCACCTTGACCATCGGTTTGGGGGTGATATGCAGTACTCATATCAAGTCTCGTCCCCAAAGTGGTTTGAAGTGATCGCCACAACGCTGACGTAAAGCGGCTGTCGCGATAAAAAATGATCGATATCGGAACTCCATGACGAGAAACAATCTCCTTCACATACAACCTCGCGAGTTTGTCAACACTATCATCTTCACTAATCGCCAGGAAATGAACAGACTTAGTCAATCGATCCACAATTACCCATATAGCGTCACAACCGCTAGCTGTCTTTCGTAATTTGGTAATAAAGTCCATCGTAATCCGCTCCCATTTCCAAACCGGGAGTTCTGGCTGCGTCAATAATCCTGACGGTCTTTGATGTTCTGCCTTAACCTTAGAGCAAGTCAAACACTTACTAACATATAATGCTATATCTGCCTTCATACTTGGCCACCAATATAACTTTTTCAAATCCTGGTACATCTTGTCAGACCCATGATGAATAGAGTATCTTGACTTATGCGATTCGTGCATAATCAACTCTCGAATTCCTCCATACAAAGGTACCCAACTTCGCTCTCCAAAACATAATACTCCATCAGAACGCTTGATGCGTGGGAATCGCACCTTGCTTTACCTCTCGAGGGATCTCGAGAAGCTTACAACCCCCTCCAGGCAGTGTACCTGATCGTTGTAGTATAGTATAGTGACAAGTACCGGGGGATTGATCGTTCAGCTTAGGAATAGTGTCGTTAGGATTAGAAAGCCTAATTTACTAGTTCTAAAGGTGAGAAATGATTATTTTTGTATTTTTATGTTTTTATGAAAGCAAGTAAAATCTCGGGTTTTGAAGGAGTGGGCGGAATTAGTTGCTATTCAACTAACCCAAAACTAAGATGCAATCAAAATAAAATAATAAAAATGAAAATAAACTAATTATACTAAGGTTGTGAGCAGTAATTAGAGAAATTGTGTTTACTTAGACTTCATTACTCCCTAGATATCTTTTACATGTTAATTACTTGTTATAATTGCATGGATGACGGATCGTATTCCTTAATACCATTCATGGGGTGGCATACATAACTCCCCAATTCTATGAGCTCTTATCTCCTCCTACACCATGACCCAACACAACTATAGGGATTGTAAACAGTGGCTCATGCATTAAATACAACCAATAAAGACCTAGTACACCTCGGTTCATGTTTCTTAAGACGTTCAAGCATGTTACCATTTGGAGATCTGCCAGTTTTCTTAAGCCTAACATATAAATCATTCATCCAAGAACAAGAATAAACAAGTAATCAACACATAATCAATATCTAGGTTTCATTAGATCTAAGCAAACACAAAGGAGATCTAGCCTAGCATAATGGAATTGAGACAAGAACAAGATATAGACAACCAACACATAGACATATTGATTGAATTAGAAGAACACTTATCTCAATTACAATGCAAGGTATCAAGGGTTTGGAACCCTTGAAAAACCTGTAAAAGTTGCACCAAATTCGTCTTTAGGGTTTCTCCAAAACTTCTCTCTTTTTAATGAAAAAACTAGAAAACTATATATAGGAAAACTGGTCTGACGGCGTCAAGACAAGCATGTGACGCCGTCACCTCGCCGCCAAATACTTCCTCGGACGGCCTTGATCTCCTTATGACGGCCTGTGTGACGCCGTCACCACCTACTGTAATCTATTCTTGGTACTTTGACGCCGTCAGGATGGCTTTTGACGCCGTCACCACCTACGGTATTTTATTCTTCATGTCTGACGCCGTCAGGTGTAACTCTTGACGCCGTCACCTAGTGCTTCCAGCATGGAAAATTGATACTTTGCCGTTTTCTTCACTTTTATGCTCCAAAAACGTCCAAAATGGCTTCTTTTCCAGAATTCACTCTCCAAGTACCTAAAATCACAAAAGGAACGATTTAGGGCAATATTTGATCAAATAAAGTCGGATTCGGGCTTAAATGACCCCCTAAAAACGGATCATTTTTCGCCTCATCATATACCCTTACACTTGAGATTTGCTTGTCCTCAAGCAAATGTGCTTTTATTCTACTCAAAAGACAAGTTAGGGGTCATTTAACACTAATATAAAAGTAATTACAACAAATAATCGTTCCACTAAAGACCAATAGACAAGCACGGAGGTCATACACACGCACCTCACAAATAGTGTTTAGATACTCACATCTCTCGGGTGTAATAAAGTAATATAACATTATGGAAATGAAAGATATCTCTCACTACCTGTCATAGCAAAATAGATTACCATAGGCTTGGGAAAGGATCAAACCTCCACCACATGGCGTAAGCACCTAGGATAAACTATCAAAGAGGTCTTTTAAAGGGTTGTAACGTTAGGTATAGGGATATGAATTACACGGTTTTGTTGGATAAAGGAAGTTTTACTGGTGCCGAGTTAACAATCTTGGTCAATTACATGTACAAGATGGCGTTGCTAAGCCAAGACTAGACTCGACTTAAGCTAATAAATGAAAAATAACAAAAACATAAAATGAACATAGAATGAAACGGGATGGTAGTCCGTATGTTTTCTCTTTTTCTTTTTCTATTTTTTTCCTTTTTTCTTGATTTTTTCGATTTTTTTTTTTAATTTTTTTTTTTTTTTTTTTTTTTTTTTTTTTTTTTTTGTGCATACACTCTTACCCTACCATCCAAAATAATACATCATAGGGAATGAACATTTCCCTTACACTTGAATCTTTACATACTTTACATTTAACTATTCTAATGACTCGAATTAAGAAAATCAAAACACTTGGAGCACTTTTAAGATTAACGTACGTATGGGGGTAATATATGTTGTTCTTCCCCATTACTCCATAAAATAAGTACTTACCCATGAGTCCCAATCGTCCCAAAGCAATATGTACAAGGATATGACTCGACTTAGCAACCATGTAATCAATTAGAAAGTTAACTTAGGGTTTAACAAATAACAATAATGCACTAAAAATGAGCGCATACACGGAAGGCTAAGGCGATTTGGTTGTACATTTAAGTGGGGTGTAACAAATTCTTCCTTTAAGTAAGATGCTTAAAGTTAGAAACGAAAAGATAGGCTCGGAGGGGTGTACTAGGGGTATCGTGTACTAAAAATGAGTACAACGCTAAGGGTGTGGGAAAAATTAGTTGACTTAACTAGCCAAGTAATATGACTTAAATGGTCAAGTAATTATGATACAGGTTTAACACAAGGGTGATCCTAATGCCTCTTATCATGTAGTAAATCCTACCACACGAATGTAGTCTCACTAGCGGTCTCGGGATGCATCACTAACGCAAGTTCTAGAATCTAAATGCTACCGGTACACTCATAAGCACTAATAATGAATGCTTTTCCTATCAAATCTAAAGGCGAACCTCACATTTTTGGGTGGAAATTTTTTTTGAATATACGGTTATGTGCTAGTCATACAACCTCCTATCCATGAGACGCTTGCTATGGCTAAAGTTTCACTCCTAAATGTTGTAAAAAAATTTAAATTTGGCGCTAAAATTACACTAACAAGTATTTCTCGTAGTTTTATTACACATCTACCATTAAACAAAACAAACTCAAGCGAAAGTGCATATGTAAGGTATCATCTTTTTACCCTCCCCTTACACTTAAGATGAACATTGTCCCCAATGTTCAAGTAAAGAATGTAAAAGTGAAATAAGTAAAAAGAATGAAATCAAATACTCCCCTGATTCGCTCGGTATGGATTTTAGGATGGCCAGGTTAAATCTTCTTCCAAGAAAACGAACAATCAAAGCTTCCCTTCCATAATATAAATCATCTCCTTGTCAAACATGACCTGTAAAACCTGACAAAATAGACAAGACAACCTCGCGTAAAATCGGCGGCATCCTATATAAGTTCCTAAATCCTAGAAAACAAAGTAAGATATAATGCTTGTGGAATGAAGTTTGCAGATTTCCTGGAGATTATAAAACTTAATAATTCACAAAAACCATAAGACTCCGTTAGAAAAACAAAAACCGGTAAAATTTCCAGATTTTTAACTCCTGGCGCCGTCAAGAGTAAACTCTGACGCCGTCAGAATGGACCTGCAGAAATTCTTATGTTAAGTTTCCGGAAAATTTCTGGAAAAACTTGGTCCTACTTCCTGGAAAATCCTGCAAAACTTCATTGTGACTCAATACAAGCATTTGACTCTAACAAATACGAATATACATGTTCATTTAATATTGTGGAGAATCATGATCGGTTTGTTTCTTAAAAACATATTTGGGGTTTCCCCTTACACTTATCTTTTGCAAAAATACTTTTAGGTTGGAGTTAAGACTAGGCTAAACAACATAGTAAAGTATTTCCACATTTTAAATTGAGAAGCATGATCAACCAACAATAAAAATAAAACATGCATACGGAAGCAAATAACAATCAAACAAATTAAATCACACAAAACATGGGTTGCCTCCCAAGAAGCGCTTGTTTTTGTTCGAGTCACGAGCCTGACTCTACCCTTATTTCACGGATAAAGGTGAGGTTTTCCCTACACTTTGAATTAAGTGCGGGTGGAAGTAGTGATACATACCATCTTGGTGAAAGTATGCCATGTGACGAAAGAGTGGTGGATGAATTATATGCTCAAAGAGCTGTGCTCCTATCATCATAACCTTCCCTAAGTCAATCGGGTTAGTGGGTGGATTAAGATTTTCTCCTAGAAAGGGATCATTATCAATCAATTTCAAGAGATTACAAGTTGGGGATCCATCTTGACCTAATAAACCCGGTTTAAACCCATAATGTTTCTTATGATCAATCATGAATGGGTGATGTAGGTATGTAAGGTCATGTTCTACTCCTATGTCAGCTTCTACTCTACAAGGCTTAGAGTCTACTACCTTTGTCCTAAGACTACCCGGACTATATGGTTTGATGGGTGGATCGGAACCTAATTTAATTCCTAAATTTTCATCCAAGGATGGAAGATTAGGTAACTGTTTTGGTTGAGGCTCCGATTCATCAAAACTAGGAACTTCCCTGGAACTAAGAGTAAGGTTATCATTATAAGTATTCAAACCTATATCCTCTAGTTGTGTTTGGTCCAAGGGTTCTACCTCCATCGGAATTCCTAAAGTTTCTTCTACTTCTTCCGGGTAAGTCACGGGCGGTGTGTGTGCCTCAAATGATGGTAGGATTTGTGGGGTACTTGGTGGGCTTACGTTACTTACCTCATCCTCCATTTTATCTAGATTACCTATGTGTTTGCTTTGTACTATGGCTTTAGGTGACATCCACACAGGTATCCCTAAGTAATCATCCCTAGATAAACTTCCTGTTTGCTCCATCAAACTTGTTTTTGATTGATTTGTGATGTTGTTTGTTGGGTTGTCTACTCTATAATAATATTGGGCACAGTCTTCTAAGGTATCCCATGCTTCTTCAGCAGTTAATTCCCTAGGGCCCCCATTGGCAAAATCATCGATGCACATTTGGTCACATCGGTTGACACGATAGTAAAAGGTTTCGGTTAGGGATGCTAAAGAGAAACTATGATGAGGGAATTTTCGAAGTAAAATTTTAAAACGAGTCCATGCATCATATATGGGTTCATCTCGATATTGTTTGAAATTCGAGATGTCAATAGGGTAGAATGGTCTTTGTGGTTGGTGGTATGGTGGATTCGCGTACTCCATAATGGTGAACGGAAGAGTCAATGGAAATTACGAACAAACACACAAGGAAAAAGATAGACTAACGAAGACCTAAAAATAAAAATAAAATCTTGCTGGAAAGGAATCTAGCAAGTAGACCTAATAAAAAGAAATCCTAACCTAGACAATAACTATTCCCCGGGCTGCGGCGCCAAAAACTTGATGCGTGGGAATCGCACCTTGCTTTACCTCTCGAGGGATCTCGAGAAGCTTACAATCCCCACCAGGCAGTGTACCTGATCGTTGTAGTATAGTATAGTGACAAGTACCGGGGGATTGATCGTTCAGCTTAGGAATAGTGTCGCTAGGATTAGAAAGCCTAATTTACTAGTTCTAAAGGTGAGAGATGATTATTTTTGTATTTTTATGTTTTTATGAAAGCAAGTAAAATCTCGGGTTTTGAAGGAGTGGGCGGAATTAGTTGCTATTCAACTAACCCAAAACTAAGATGCAATCAAAATAAAATAATAAAAATGAAAATAAACTAATTATACTAAGGTTGTGAGCAGTAATTGGAGAAATTGTGTTTACTTAGACTTCATTACTCCCTAGATATCTTTTACATGTTAATTACTTGTTATAATTGCATGGATGACGGATCGTATTCCTTAATACCATTAATGGGGTGGCATACATAACTCCCCAATTCTATGAGCTCTTATCTCCTCCTACACCATGACCCAGCACAACTATAGGGATTGTAAACAGTGGCTCATGCATTAAATACAACCAATAAAGACCTAGTACGCCTCGGTTCATGTTTCTTAAGACGTTCAAGCATGTTACCATTTGGAGATCTGCCAGTTTTCTTAAGCCTAACATATAAATCATTCATCCAAGAACAAGAATAAACAAGTAATCAACACATAATCAATATCTAGGTTTCATTAGATCTAAGCAAACACAAAGGAGATCTAGCCTAGCATAATGGAATTGAGACAAGAACAAGATATAGACAACCAACACATAGACATATTGATTGAATTAGAAGAACACTTATCTCAATTACAATGCAAGGTATCAAGGGTTTGGAACCCTTGAAAAACCTGTAAAAGTTGCACCAAATTCGTCTTTAGGGTTTCTCCAAAACTTCTCTCTTTTTAATGAAAAAACTAGAAAACTGTATATAGGAAAACTGGTCTGACGGCGTCAAGACAAGCATGTGACGCCGTCACCTCGCCGCCAAATACTTCCTCGGACGGCCTTGATCTCCTTATGACGGCTTGTGTGACGCCGTCACCACCTACGGTAATTTATTCTTGGTACTTTGACGCCGTCAGGATGGCTTTTGACGCCGTCACCACCTACGGTATTTTATTCTTCATGTCTGACGCCGTCAGGTGTAACTCTTGACGCCGTCACCTAGTGCTTCCAGCATGGAAAATTGATACTTTGCCGTTTTCTTCACTTTTATGCTCCAAAAACGTCCAAAATGGCTTCTTTTCCAGAATTCACTCTCCAAGTACCTAAAATCACAAAAGGAACGATTTAGGGCAATATTTGATCAAATAAAGTCGGATTCGGGCTTAAATGACCCCCTAAAAACGGATCATTTTTTGCCTCATCAACGCTTAACAAATCCCTTCTCATTTTCTGCCATCCCAAATATGTTCTCAGCAGGTCGATTTTCTGCTTTCAACGCTTCCATTTGAGCTTCTAATATTTGAGACGGTAATGGCGAACGATAGTCATTCCTAATGACCTAACTCGTAACGGTGGAATTCTCTCCTTTCGACTAAGAGCATCAGCAACAACGTTTGCTTTACCAGGATGGTAACGAATTTCACAATCATAATCGCTTAGCAACTCAATCCAACATCGTTGTCTCATGTTGAGCTCTTTTGATTCAAGATGTGTTGTAGATTTTCGTGGTCAGTAAACATTACACACTTGGTTCCATACAAGTAATGTCTCCATATCCTTAAAGCAAAAACCACAGCACCTAATCCAAATCATGGGTGGTGTAGTTCTTCTCGTGCTTCTTGAGCTGTCGGGAAGCATAAGCTATCACTTTCTCTCGTTGCATTAACACAGCTCCCAAACCTTTATGAGAAGCGTCACAATAGACGACAAAGTCCTCGTTACCTTCAGGTAACGCTAAGATAGGAGCACTACACAAAATCTCCTTAAGTAACTGAAATGCTTCCTCTTCCTTATCTCCCCATTCATATTTAACACTCTTTTGAGTCAATTTGGTCAATGGTTTTGCTATCTTCGAAAATCCCTCAATGAATCTTCGGTAATAACCGGCTAATCCTAAGAATTGACGAACTTCTGTTGGGGTCGTAGGTGCAGCCCAATCTTTAATTGCTTCAATCTTAGCAGGATCCACATGAACTCCTTGTTTATCAATCACATGACCTAGAAATTGTACCGTCGGAATCCAAAATTCACATTTCGAAAACTTGGCATACAGTTTCTCCTTCCTGAGCAATTCTAAGATAAGTCTTAGATGCTCCTCATGCTCCTTCTCACTCTTCGAATAAATTAGAACGTCATCGATGAACACAATCACAAACTTATCTAAGTAAGGCTTACACACCCAATTCATGAGGTCCATGAATACCGCCGGTGCGTTCATCAACCCAAACGGCATCACCTGAAACTCGTAATGCCCGTAACGGGTTCTGAAAGCCGTTTTCAGAATATCTTCCTCGCGCACTCGAAGCTGATGATATCCCGATCTCAAATCGATCTTCGAATACACACTCGATCCTTGAAGCTGATCGAACAAATCGTCGATCCTCGGTAACGGGTATCTATTCATCACCGTTAACTTGTTTAACTCTCGGTAATCAATACACATACGAAACGATCCATCCTTCTTCTTCACAAATAAGACCGGGGCTCCCCAAGGCGAAGAGCTTGGTCTTATAAATCCTTTCTCGGCTAACTCTGCTAATTGTTTCGACAACTCTTCCAGTTCAGTAGGTGCAAGACGATAAGGCGCTCGTGCTACAGGTGCAGCACCAGGTATCAACTCAATCTGAAATTGCACTTCTCTAGTAGGCGGAATTCCCGGCAAATCATCGGGAAATACATCCGAAAAATCACGAAATATGGGTACATCTCCAATGCACCTTTCCTTCTTCTCCTTCTCTCCTTTCTCAGAAATTTGAGCTAAGAAAAGGCAACATCTTTTTTCCATTAGCTTCGGCAATTTAGTGCAAGATATGACCGCTAATCTAGATGGGCCTCTCAAATCCTTTTTATCTCCTGGTATGTTCAGAATCTCCTTGCCGTATGGCACACGCACGATCTTCTCATCGCAAATTATATGAGCACGATACTTCGACAACCAATCCATACCAATAATAACATCAAAACTCCCTAATGTGACGGGTAGAAGATCTATGTTGAAAGGACGATTCAGAAAGTTTAACGTGCAACCGCGAATGATAGTCCTAATCCTCTCTATGTTCCCATTAGCTAACTCTACATCATAACCAATTCCTAAGGCCATCGGGTGTTTCTCTAGTAAGGGTGCAAACTTAGTGGACACAAAACTCTTATCGGCACCAGTATCAAATAGTATGGAAGCATAACGATTATTGAGAAGGAACGTACCAGTAACGACGTTCGGATCTTCTCCTCTCTCGTTCCCAAGTGCATACACTCTTCCATGAGCAGCTCCAGCTTCCACACGTTGGTCCCCATTATCTTGTCGTCCACGGTTTCCTCCAGCTCCACGGTTTCCATTATGGTACCTATTACCACCCGATCCTTGATTTCCTCGGTTCCACGATTCTCTACACTCATTCCTATAATGTCCCTTCTTTCCACATCCATAACAAGTAACCTTTGCCTTACTCATAGTTTCAGGAGTAGCTTGAACCATAGCAAGTGGTCGAGCTCTACAATCCTTAGCTATGTGTCCCATCCTAGAGCAATTCTTGCACATCACAGTACATCGTCCAGAATGATTCCCATAACATCGGTTACACTTGGGTGCATTTCCATTTTAGCTCTTCTTATCTCCATCTCCCATAGCATAAGCTCTAGTAGTTGTTTGTCGCTTGTTTCGACGATCATTACCCTTAGAATAATTATCCCTCTTCCTCTTTCCATTCTTGTCTTTCTCAGCTTCTTCCAATGCCAACGAGTCCATCAATTGTTGAGCAATAGTGATAGCCTCATGAATGTTTGCAGGCTTAGCAGAAATCACATCGTTCCTTGTAGCTACCGGCAATCCATCGGTATACCTCTCAATCCTTTGAGTCTCAGTTCTAACCATATCGGGACAAAGTAAGGCTAACTCTCGATAACGGCGGTTGTAAGTTGCCATATCGGTACCTTTCACCTTATGGTTCCAGAACTCAATCTTCAGCTTCTTAATCTCATTCCTTGGGCAGTAAGTCTGAATCAACAAAGACTTAAATTGCTCCCAAGTCATAGCATAAGCCACATCACTCCCAACCGAGTTACGGTAATTGTTCCACCAAGTTAAAGCTTCATCCTTGAAAGTAAAAGAAGCAAACTTTACCTTCGCATTCTCCGCACAACCACTGACATTAAACACTGACTCGGTCTTCTCTATCCACCTGACCAAGTAGACCACTCCCTCAGTTCCACCAAACTCAATGGGTCCACAAATTTTAAACTCCTTGTAGTTACATCCATTAGCGCTAACAGGTGGAAATGTTCCAGCAGAATTGTTGGAATGATTTGACTCAGCTAATAGCTCAGCAACTCGTTGCTCCACAAGTTGATTGATCATTGCTTGATCCACAATAGGTGCGTTAAGTGGAACATGATCATTGTCTCCCTGGACATCAATATCTTGAGTCCTGTTGTTGCGGTTAGTAGTGTCCAGGTTATCAGGAGTAGGGGTTTCAACATTTCGAATAGGACGGCGTCTTCGGCGACCAGGGGTAGTCATTGCAGGACCAGTTCTGGTAGCTCTAACAGGGTTTCGTCGTGGGGCCATTGATCGAAGTCACAATACAAGGTTCGTAAGTCTCCAATAACACATACCATAACGTCCAACAAGAATCCGATTGGTGAAAGTCGAAATACGAACATAATACCAACACAATATCAACCACGCAAATAGGAACACAATTCTCCATGTACGCCAAAACCGTAGAATATCATACGAGATCACCATCGTCCATACAAGTAGCGATCGATACTTCGCTCCAAAACACCAAAAGACATAATAAATACTAATCGTTCCATACGAGACGAACATACAATCCAAATAACATGACTTAAGGGATAGAATAACCAGCTCTCCTAACCAAGCACTCCCTGGCATAGGAAGCAACATAACAAGAACACAAATCCAAATCGATCTAGCCATGATGCTGGCGTAGACTCCTCAACTCTGATCTCAAATTATCCAATTCTCTCCATAATGATTCCAACTCGACATTGTGAGTATCACTATCCCTCTTGAGGTCTGCAACCTCCTTCTCTAACTCCGTGTTCCTCTGCCACAGCTTGCGATCTGCCTCGCGTGCCGTGAGGAAGCCTCTTTGCAGAATCTCTATCTGCTCATGTATCTCCATCATACCTCTTCTAATCGCTGTCGTCCTGCCCCTGACAGTAGTCAAATCAACTCTCAAGTCAGCAACAAACTCAGCCATAAACTCAACATTAATCATCTCAAGTCGGTCAGACATCCGTGAGATCCTCTCGCCCTGTGCAGTAATCTGAGCCCACATCCTACCAGTCTCACCTGACTCTGCATGCTCAGCAGAAACCTCATAAGGTGCATCCGACTCAACGGAACTACCAGGTGGAAACTCAAACAAAAATGGATGATCAGGTGAAACAGGCTCTATCGGATGTATAAGTGAATCAGGCTCCTCAGCCTGAGCTGGCGGCACAAACGAACCATCATCATCAGGCATCTCCTCCTCCTGAGGATCATCCTCTTCCTCATCCTGAGGGTCATCATTCTGCTCGCCCTCGTACTCCTCCTCATACTCCTCGTCGGAGGGGTACTCCATCAATCTTCATCTCTGAGCAGGTGAACCACGAGGCGATAAAATCGATGACTTAGGGTGACAATGAGACGATAAAGTAGTGGCCGAACGCATGACCAACACGTACGGGTCATCAGGGGCCATAGTGATTTACGAGGGGCGACGCGTACTAGCAATAACAATTCTTAATAACAACACGTGTAAAGGAGGCTATGACTTGTGACAACGGCGTAGGGTAGGTGTAAGTGTTTCAAAACAACTAAACCGCGAACTCAAAATACCATATCAAAAATCATCATATAATTCCAAATCATATATATCAAGTAAGATTTAAAATACCGCATTACTAAAATCATTCGTAAAGCAATTAAGCCATATAATTCCTCAAAACGCATATATTTCCCCAAAACGCATATAATTCCCCAAAACGCCATCATATCACTAAATCAATAAACCTCAAATCCTCAAATCATCTCAAGAATCCCAAATCTAATAATCATCTCAATATACCTCAATAATAACAATGATGCTTCGGCTTGGCGGGCTGGCGGGCAATGGTCGAGTATCGTTTTCTATAAAAATCGGTTATAGTTTAGGTGTCTATTTACCTAGTTCTCTATAACCTTGGCTCTGATACCAATCTGTAACACCCCCAAAATTTGATACAGCGGAAGACTCAACAAGCTTTCGGGGTGCTACGGGGATTGGTATCCAAACACAAGACATAAAAGAACAAGAAAAACTAAACATAAGAAAACACAACCAAAACGGGTTTTAAAGTTTACATTTATCCCAAGAATTATCCAAAGTAAGGCCCAAAAGAAATAAACGTAGGTCCACAATTTAATATCAGAGTTTTAGAAAATAGATCCATAACCGGGTGCCATAGCCAAGCCTCCAATCCAAGCATCCAAAGGGCATCACTTAATTACCTGAGAAAACGTGCTAAAAGTCAGCTTTCGCTGGTGAGATCATAGGTTTAAATTCGTAATTCAATATAGTGGACATATACGCAAAACGCTTGCTAGCTAGACTAGGCCTCAATCATCCAATCAAAATAATCCATCCAATATAATCCAACCAAATCAAATCATCCCTATAGGTGCACGCTATAGCTCAAATCAATCCAATCAATAGCTTACCTAGCTCAAGTCTAGGCCTCGCTCTATAATCAATCAAATAGCTTACCTAGTTCGGGACTAGGCCTCGCTCAACAACCAATCAATAGCTTACCTAGTTCGGGACTAGGCCTCGCTCAATAACCAAATCAATAGCTTACCTAGCTCATGTCTAGGCCTTGCTCAATAACCAAATCAATAGCTTACCTAGCTCAGGACTAGGCCTCGCTCAATAACCAAATCAATAGCTTACCTAGTTCAGGACTAGGCCTCGCTCAATCCTACCTAGTTCTATAAGCATAGCAAGTTTTAAAACAAACGAAGCGATAATAGTCCACATAAAACATTTGCACGTTTCTCACCCCAAATATTGAAAACAAAGTTCAAGAGTAAAAGTGGGGCTATGACTCACCTCAAGTCCAGCAAATCCTCAAAAGAAATCGATAGAAGAAAGACGTAAGCAAACTCAAGTAACTCACGTAACGGCAACTACAGACTCGGCACTTCCTAACAATATCAAGCTCGTTCAGAAATCATTTCCTCAAAAATCAAATATTCCCATTCCCGAACGTATTCCATTTTTACTTTCCAAAAATTTCCATTTCTCGAATTAAATTCATATTAATTTGAAATTCGACGTTTGGTATCCATATGGGTGGTGGGTCGACACAACTCAAACCAAGAAGCCACAATGAACGAAATAATAAACAAATTTATAGGTCTAATATTAGCCCGATATATCATTTAAATAAATCATCGAAGCTTATCAAATCCGTCGATTTGGTAATCCCCCATATTTATTTATGTAATGCATCGCTCCAAGATTATACCCAACCTAAATCACATTGCACAAAGAATACTATATGGTATATATCGTAGTCCAATAAATTCCCTATATATATCGTCCAATTTGCCAAATTCGTCAATTTAGCCAATTCCACGAGATATATAGTAATTTATTATCCTAATACACGTACCACAACCTATGGGCGTCGTAGGATACGATGCCCATTAATATACTCATTTTATATAGCTAAATAAACTCGATTTAACCCGTCGATTAAATAAGTTACGTAGTTATAGAAAATGGATATATTAATCGTCATATATCCGTGACAACATAAAAGTCACATAATAAAGCCCACTTGGACTTAAGTAACCACAACTCGGATAACTCGATAAGTTTTCCAAAATTATAAAAGTCTATCATGTTTTTATTTATTACTTACCCGACGTATTAGTTCTCAACATTATTTATAGTTAATATTTATAATAATACTCTAACATTTATTGCACTATTCGCATAGTATAATAATTATCGTTATATTATTATAACGTTCACTCGTGATCGTGTTATTATTAATATACGCATTTATATATATATATATATATATATATATATATATATATATATATATATATATATATATATATATATATATACGTTTATCACGTCTATATACGTATATAAATGATTATATTATCAATAATATTATTACGAGTATTATTTTTAATATTTGACTTTTAAATATTTATCGAGTCATAGAATTTGGTCACATGTCCGAGTCATGACTCTCGGCTCATAGTCCAAGTCCAATAATAATCAAGTCAAAATAAATAAACCAACTCCGTCCAAATCAATCCCAAAATCACGTGCTACAACATGAGAGTCCGACTACGGCACCCGACTAATCCTATCTTCGTCATTCTAGTGACCGTCTCACAATCGGTCCCCAAATACACTTCGCCAACACAACTCCAAAACCAATATCACAAGTCCAAACACTTCCACTTCAAGCTCAAATATAAATGAAACGATAATAATAAAACCAACTAACAATATTACCCAACAAATATAAACCTCAACCAAATAATTACCATACATACGGGTCGACTTACCAAGTCAAACCCGGGCCAATGCTACACCACAATACATGTGGGTCCCACCCGAGACCTCAAGGGTCTCGGCTTGCTCTATTCGAGCCAAACTAACCAACCGGACCACTTGGGTCATCGGCCAAAAATCCAAACGACAACAACATGATGTATCAAACAACAAAAAAAAAAACATCCAATAATCAAAAATATAATCCAAACATCCTCAACAACAACCAATAATCATCAAGGACCAAGAAAGTCCAAAAATGGCACAAGCCGAGAGCATACGCTCTCGGGTATGTCTCCACCCAAACAAAAACATGGACACCCGGATACCAAACGAGCATTCTTATTAACCAAAACTTCATTTCCCATCATTTTTAGCCAAGATTTCATCAAAACCCATCTAGAAATATACTTATACCCACGGATTGAGTACAAATCGAGGCACACGAATTAGATTCGTGGCCACTCACCTTCAATAAAGCTCCAAAACGTGATTTCTTCAAAAACCCAAAAAGAAAGGATGACAAAGGTGGTGTTAAAGTGGTGATATAAATTCGTATGGGGTGTTAGGGTGGTCCAAATCGCGCGTGGTTTGTACCAAAAGATAGATCGTGAAGAGATGGTTAAGATGGTGGTGGTATTTTTGTTGTAGAAGTGGCGGTGATGGCTGTGGTGATAGTTTAAGGTGGCGGTGGTGGTGAGTAAAGAAAAGAGAGAGAGTTAATGTAGGTGAAGGTGTTGGTGTGTTGTGTTGTTACCAGATTCACAAGGACGATTTGATATTTACTCTTATTAAAAAAAAAAAAAAAAAAGCTTTTTAATAATAATAATAATAATAATAATAATAATAATAATAATAATAATAATAATAATAATAGTGAAAGGTGTAGTGGGTTAAGTAGCCCGGTGTAAATACACGGTCCAAACCCGAAACCTTAAATAACCAAATCAACCTTCTCAAACCGAACTCGTTCCAAAATAATCAAAACCTCGCGATACGTTCCAAAAATAATAATATCCGAACCAATATTTAAAATAAAATTGTTAGGTTATCCTAGTGCCGGAGTCAATGTAGTGCCAAAATAATGATCTCAAAATCAATCATCACGAATGAACCAAACCAATCCATAAATAAATAATCAAATCCCATAAATAACGTACAATTAAAATCACATTCCAACGTTCGTAAAATATCTCGTCACGATAAACTTTTCAAATATTCCAAAATTATAATTTTTAAAGTAATGCGGGTTTTAAAATGGCTCCCTAATTTGCCAGTTGTCACACAATACATGCAGGTCGTAGCATTTTGCCTACTCCTTCTCGACCCCTATACTTAATAACGTCCTTATTACTCCTCATATTGTCAAAAATCTTATATATGTCCGTTAATTCTTCTATGACAATAATTGCACTGTTGAATTTGATCATTTTAGGTTTTTCGTCAAGGATTTCATGACACGTCGGGTGCTTCTCCGATGTGACACTTCTTACTCCAGCTGTTCCAAGAGTGTCTGCCAGTTGAACCGCGTCCAGGCTAAGAAGGCAACTAGCTGCTTAGCCAACGACGATGAAGGTGGGCGACCTATACCCTGTCACGGCCCCGTGTCCTATTCCCCAAGCTCTACTTGTAAGTCAACATACGTGGCATCAGCGCCTTGGACATCCATGGAGTGAAGTGTTACGCCGTCTTGTCTCAAATAATTTTATATCTTGTAATAAGGAGAAGCCGCATGTGCTTTGTCATGATTGCCAGCTTGGCAAACACGTTCGACTTCCATTTTTCAGTTCTGATACTGCTGTTAATGCGTGTTTTGATGTTATTCATTTTGATTTATGGACTTCACCAATTTCGAGCCTCTCGGGTTTTAAATATTATGTTTAGTTTTTGGATCACTATTCTCATTTTGTTTGGGTCTACCCATTGATAAACAAATCTGATGTATTATCAAAATTTGTTCTATTTCGCAAGTATGTTCACTCTCAATTTAAGTGTGAAATCAAATCATTTCATTGTGACCATGGTGGTGAATTTGATAACCGCACCCTACATAAACTTTTTGCCCGACAATGGCATTCAGTTTCGTTTCTCATGCCCCAAGACATCTCAACAAAATGGGAAGTCAGAACGGATGATTCGCACCATCAACAACCTCATTCGAACCCTACTTTTCCAGGCCAACCTTCCACTAACCTTTTGGATTGAATCTTTAAACATGGCTGTCCATTTAATCAACTTCTTACCTTCCACAGCTATTGCCAACGAAATCCCGTATACCAGACTGTTTGGCCAAAACCCGGATTATAGCCTTATACGCACATTTGGCTACTTATGTTACCCCCACTTATATACTAATCACAAACTTGAACCACGCGCCACACCCTCCATCTACTTAGGACAAACTTCAAATCATCGTGGGTATCGTTGCCTCGACTTAAACACAAATAAAATAATCATTTCTCACCACGTAACCTTTGATGAAACTTTTTTTCCATATGGCACCCCTAAACCAACATCGGCACCCAAATACAATTTCTTGGATGACTCACCCGATATAAATCCTCAATTCAATCCATCCGCCCCGTTGTGCAACCCACCAGTCCTAATACAACCTAACATCACACAACCCATGACCCAATACCATCCCCATCACCACCCGCCACCCAACAATAGACACCACATACATCACCACCTGCGCACCAACACCAACATATTATCCCAAATCCTCCTAATAACCCAAACATTGTTTCAATTCATCCCATGGTCACACGATTTCGTGTTGGGACTAATCGTGCTATTGAGCGTCTTAATATGCATGTGTCTTTGGTCTCACCATTACCTTAAATCTATCGTGATGCGTTTAGTGATCCTAATTGGCAAAATGCTATGCGTGATGAATACACTGAACTTGTTAAGAATGGTACTTGGACTCTTGTGCCTAGACCCATGGATACCAACATTATTTGCTCTATGTGGCTTTTTCGCTACAAATATTTAGCTGATGGCATTCTTAGTCGCTACAAGGCCCGTCTTGTGGCCAACGGTAGTAATCAATTGGAGGGGGTGATGTGGATGAGACGTTTAGTCTGGTGGTTAAACCGGCGCTATTCGAACTGTACTGAGTTTAGCTACTTCTCGACATTGGCCTATTCATCAGCTTGATGTCAAGAATGCTTTCTTACATGGAGATTTGAACGAAGCTGTTTATATGCATCAACCTCCGGGATTTCGAGACTCTGTGCACCCTAATTATGTGTGTTTATTGAAGCGGTCTCTGTATGGGCTCAAGCAGACCCCTAGGGCATGGTTTCAGCGGTTTGCATCTTATATCAGTCGGGTTGGATTTTCATATAGTCGTTGTGACTCTTCATTATTTATATATAGACAAGAGACAGATACTGCCTATCTATTATTATATGTGGATGATATTGTTCTCACAACTTCTTCTGATAGTTTATTACAGCGGATTGTTAGTTCCATACATCAGGAGTTTGCTATGACTGATCCGGGTCCACTTAATTACTTTTTAGGTATCTCTGTTTCTCGTGATTCTACAGGGTTCTTTTTATCTCAGAAGTAATATGCACTTGAGGTTTTGGAGAGAGCTCATATGGTTAATTGTAATCCCAGTCGGACTCCTGTTGACACTGAGTCCAAACTAGGGGATGATGGTGATCTAATCTCTGACCCTACATTATATCGGAGTCTTGCAGGTTCTCTTCAATATCTCACATTCACTCGCCCAGATATATCATATGTAGTTCAGCAGGTCTGCCTTCATATGTATGATCCTCGAGAGCCTCATCTATCAGCTCTTAAACGGATTTTGCGGTATGTTCGGGGCACATTACACTATGGTTACAGTTGTTTGCTTCTTTTACTTCATCCTTGGTAGCATATTCTGATGCGGATTGGGCTGGTTGCCCCACTACTAGGAGATCCACTTCCGACTACTTTGTTTTCCTTGGCAACAACCTTTTATCTTGGTCATCCAAGAGACAGGCAACTCTATCACGTTCTAGTATCGAAGCAGAATACCGTGGGGTTGCAAATGTTGTTGCTGAAACTTGTTGGTTACTGAATTTACTTCGTGAGCTACATACACCTTTATCTTCCGCTACGCTAGTCTACTGTGACAATTTTAGTGCAGTCTACTTATCATGTAATCCAGTTTAGCATCAACGAACGAAGCACATAGAGATTGATATTCATTTTGTTCGTGATTTGGTTGCCACTGATCAGGTTCGGGTTCTCCATGTTCCCTCACGTTACCAATATGCAGATATTTTCACGAAAGGCTTACCGTCTGCACTGTTTGAAGAATTTCGGTCCAGCCTCAACGTTCGGTGTCCTCCCGCTCCGACTGCGGGGGAGTGTTAGCCCATATTGTATAGTATTGATAGTGTAACGGGCCCAAGCCCGCATCTAGAACATTCCTCATATGTGTATATATTTGTACCATGTATTATGATTCGGGGAATCAATCAAGATACACATTACTGTCATATCAATTATACAATTATCAAGAGGATCGTCGGAACCGGTAAAAATAGATGAATTGGGCCGGACCAGGATCAGTTTCTTCTTGCTTTTCTCAGGTTAATCAGCTCGTTATTGTTATCTATACTACTTATAAAGCATATTACACCTTCTTTCATATTTAATTTTTAAGATTTCCATATTTAGATTTTAAGTAAAATACAAGTGATAAAACATAAAACACAAGTATGTAAAGCACAATGATTTTAAGGTCAACATATTTCTTATGTATGTACAATTAATACACCCATCACCAATTAATACAAGTCATAAAACACAAAGTACAAGTATGTAAAGCACAATGAAATCTTTTGCTTCCACAAGGAAAAATTGTACGATAAATACAGCATTATGTACAAAATATGTTTTTCGGTCGAGCCTCCATTTTCATAAACCTTTCCATTTTTCTAACTGTGTTAGATCATTTGTTTTATAGCTTAGATCCATCAATATATGCTCCATCAATGTGCCTGCTCTTGACCCGCTTCCAATCAACAATGTCAATGCTCCAATCATAATGGACCCACTTTCGATCCACAATGACAATGCTCCGACTGATAAATCAATATTCAGTTGCTAGAACCTAATAAGTTGTTATAATATATCAATCAGCAAATCTCATTTTCACCAAAAAAAAAAAAAAAAAAAAAAAAAAAAAAAAAAAAAAAAAAAAAAACTTACCTGTGACCACTTTGTCAAAATCTTTGAGACGAAACCTTTTTGTCAACAAACCCATTTTTGTTGACAAGAGTATATTCTAGAAAATAGAGAACGGTTAGTGATTAAAAAAGGTTAAATAAAAATTGATTGTATGTTTCATTGGTGATATAGTTTGGTAGGTGAAATATGTATTTTTTGGTGGCTGAGATCTTGAGAGAGTGTGTGCTGGCGTTTGTGATGTGAGGATGGTGTGTAGTATATTAGGGTTATTGTAAGTGTAGGATAACGGGCCAAATTAGTTTTGAGATAGAAGTTTTGTTGGGCTCTATTTAAGGAATTGGTTTTGATATGCTTTCGGGCTATGATATATGCAAACTTGCAAACCAAGAAGACTATAACAATTTTTTATTACAACATAAAATGCATAACTTTAACCTGATATTACTAATTATAACCTTTATATTTTTGCAGCATTGATCAAATAATTTACTATTTATATATGCAATTTTGCTATTGTTTAAAGTTAACCAAACCTAAAACTCACCTTCCGTAAATTTGTTGTCACGAGAAATGCATAATCAAAAAATATTATTATCCGCAAAACTTAGCTACAGGGTACCCGCTGTCGCAACGCGCGAATACCCTACTAGTTTTGTTGATGCATGAACTCTAATCAGAGTATTCACAAAACGTTACGCAAAGCATTTAACCAAAATATCATTGTTATAACTACAGTAGAAACTCTATAATATAATACACTTGAGACCACCAAAATTTATTAATTAAAAGAGTTATTAATTAATCGATAAATTAATAATTATTAATTTATATATTAATTAATATTTTATTAATTTATAGTAGAATACTTATTTTACAAACACCTTTCAAGCTTCCACTTAATTACTGTATACAATGCATGTATATCAAATGAACGGCTCAATTTGAAAGAAACCTTCAATCTCCCACCTTATTATGCTTCTTATGTTCAATGTATCCCTTTATGAACATTAAAAATATTTTCTATATAAATACAAGATCAAAATAGGTGAACACAAACAAAAAACAAAAGACAATTGAGTCATTTTCAAGAAACTTTTATAAATCATTTATGTAATATGCTATATATAAGGAATTATTAATTTATATTTTATATGGGGTCTAAAGAAATTATCAAAAATGTATTATCTTACAATTTTAACGAATTATTAATTTAGCACCATATCCCTGAGTCGGGACCATAATCTACTAGTATTAATTTATCAAGTTAACTGCTCAAATAAGCAAAAACTTCCAAACACCCCACAAGAAATGATCAGGCGAATCCATTCCATAAACCCTTACAAAACCATCACCACCCTCCACCGCCACCTCCTCCACACCACCACCACCACCACCACCACTCCGCCACCACCCACCACCACACCCAACCCAATAACACCAATAAACCCAACCCACCTCCTCCGCATCTCCACCATCCTATACCAACAACAACACTCACCAGAACCAAGACTCCACAAATCCCTCTCCAACTGCAACTACAATCTCACCCATGAGTTTTTCCTCCAAATCTGCAACAAATTCCCACTTTCTTGGAAACCCATTTATAAATTTCACATCTTTTTACAAACCCAAAACTTTATTCACACTCCCGTCACCTTAAACAAGATGTTGGACGTCATTGGTAAATCAAGAAACATTGATCTTTTATGGGAGTTGGTACTAGGTTTTGGTGAAAAAAGATTGTTTAATGATAAAAGTTTTGTCATTGTTTTGAAAACATTGGCTAGTGCTAGGGAGATGAGGAAATGTGTGGAGTTTTTTCATTTGATGAATGGTTTTGGTTATGGGTATGATTTGGGCTGTTTTAATAAGGTTGTTGAGTGTTTGTGTAAGTGTAAGCTTGTGGATGAAGCTAAGTATATTGTTGCAAAGATGAAGGGGTTTGTTAAGGTGGACGGGTTTACGTATAAGTGTTTGGTTTGTGGTTTTTGTGATGTGGGTGATTTGGTTGAGGCGTCGAAGATGTGGAATGTGATGGTGGATGAGGGTTTTGAGGTTGAGATTGGTTGCGTTGAGAAAATGATGGATAGTCTTTTTAAGACGAATAAGTTTGATGAAGCGTTGAAGCTTTTTCAGTCGGTGAGGGTGAGTCGGATTGGTGATTTGGGTGTTTCGAGTTACGGGATGGTGATTGGTTGGATGTGTAAAAAGGGGAAGCTTGGTCAAGCGCGAGCGGTGTTTGATGAGATGTGTGAGAGAGGGATACAACCGGATAATGTGGTATTGGGTTCGTTGATTTATGGTTTTTTGAGTCAAGCTAGGGTTCGTGAAGCTTATGAGATTGCGGAAGGGATTGAGAAGCCGGATATTAGTGTTTATCATGGTTTGATTAAGGGGCTTTTGCGGTTGAAAAGGGCGGGTGAAGCAACGCAAGTGTTTAGGGAGATGATAAGGAGAGGGTGTGAGCCTACAATGCACACTTATGTAATGTTGTTACAAGGGCATATGGGGAAAAGAGGGAGAAAGGGAGATGATCCTTTGATCAATTTTGATACAATTTTTGTGGGAGGGTTGGTTAAGGCTGGGAAGTCATTAGAAGCAACCAAGTATGTTGAGAGAGTGATGAAACGAGGACTTGAGGTGCCTAGGTTCGACTACAATAGATTCTTGCACTACTATTCAAACGAAGAAGGTGTTGTGATGTTTGAAGTAATGTCAAAGAAACTGAGAGAAGTTGGTTTATTTGATCTAGGAGACATATTTGAAAGATATGGTGCGAAAATGGCTACTAGAGATAGAAGGAGAGATAGGCAAATTGTAACATGAGTATATTATGTAAGTTCTAACCTCAATTTAATTTATTATTTACGACATGATATAACAGTTGTATATATAGTTTTTAGCTTTCTCATGGGTATGTGGTATGTAAAGGTAACTTGATATAAAAGTTCTATTGATTGTAACATGAGTAACATCATGAACTGAGACCAATTCTAGTAGTAATGTACATCCCATAGTAAATGTAAATACAAGACCTCCAATTACAAGATTAAATGAAGAAAAACAAATGGGGGTTGAAAGAATTGCTACAACTCCTTTGCAAAATTAATAGAAAATGAAACAAGAAAAACAACTCGGGATATGTGGCAACAAAACTTTCTGTAATCTACAGCTTACAGTTGCTTCTGTATCTCAATTGGAACTCTGGTTTCACCATTGATGAATATCGTGAGTGCGTGAAGATTATTGTGCGAGTGGTGTTGAATAATTACCGGAGAGTTCTATACAGAAGAATGGTCCAAGGGGAAGGTTTTATCTCTGGTGGGTGAATGTAATTATTTTCTTACAAATGGCTTCTGGCAAATAAGTAACCTTTGGTCACTGCCATTATCCAGATCGATGACCCTTGCTTCCCATCGTATTTTTGTAGCAATCGTGCGTGCATCCTCTATTGGCCCTAGTTTATCTGAAAGAACGACCCACCCCTGAAAAAACATCAAAATTTGATCTCATAAATGTCACTGTTCTGACAAGTTGTAAAAATGTAGTTCGAAGTAACTTGAACAAAAAATTACATCAGGGCGTAGGATACGATCCATCTCTAGAAGTAAGTTTGTGATACTGCATCCGTCTGATATCAGGTCTGAGAGGAGCCCATTCGCGTGAAGCATGTCAAATGTGCGTGGATATGTGGGAAATGGTTCACACCTATTTTTAAATATATGGAAAGAAAACAGATATCAAATTTATGATTATAAGTTTGAACAAATATAGGATCTGATTATGACCGAATTACTCGCATGTTTCAGTTATGCTAAGTTCTACAGATTCAAATTATGCTGACTACATGACAAATTTATGGCAAACACCGATAGTTACCACCAAACCAACACTGTTGTTTTTGATATAGTGTACATGTGAATTATTCACATACACTGCTGTCAAAAGATAAACTCTTTAGTATAACAAACACATTTTTAAACTATACTTCCAGTTCATCAGTAGTTGGAAAGTTCTCCAGGGACTCACATGGCATTGTGGTTATTATTATCTGTTTCGGCTTTTTGCCTTAAAACAGGTGGCACATCCTTTCGTCCTTCAAATCTTTGATTATTACAGCACAACGAATATATAGCACATTTGAAATCCGTCCAATGTCGGAAAATTATTTATAAAAGTTGCGTACTATATAGATTTGAAGAGAGAAAAGGCTGACATCACACCATAATTTGCATAAATAACCTGAACTTTTACATGTTTCTAATGTAATAAGAATGCCTATATTTCCTTTCCTTTTTAGGAGTTTTACTAGATCTGCAATATTTCCCTTTATAGAAATATTTCATACAGGTCCACAAGAATTACCTAATACTTTAATCAAATTTCCTGTAGAGTTAAATGTAAATACTTTCAACCGTAATTAAGTTAAAATCTTACCAATCATGTAGAACGCCGGCAAAACCTTGATCAAGTATAAGAGGGAGTGAATTACGGGCCCCAATTGACACAACATTCATTACCCATGCTGATTTTCCTGATTCCATAAATGCAGAGTTCAACCCTCCATAATGTGCATTCATGTCCATCACATTCCTTATCATATTATATGGTGGTAATGGATCTTCATCACCCGGCCTTTTAGGGTGATCAGAAAAAATCAAAGGTGTAAGCAACGACCAGAAGTTTCTTAAAGCTGATCTTGAAGATTCAAAGTCTTCATGGAATTCCTCCTGCTGAACTCCTGCAGAAATAAACATTAGACCAATAATTAGTACCAGTTGATCTTTAATCAGTATAAAAAGTGTAAAATTTGCATAAGAAGAATACTTTCCATGAATTTCAAGCTCAGCCGGACTTATATGGGAATCTGAAGATCTATTCTGAATAGGAACCCATCGTTTGCTCGCTGTCCCAACTAAACAGGATGCAAGTGGCTGATAATACGATTGAATATCCTCACGTTCTTCTGTACAAGGAGGAATGGCAACCTGTTTGCTACGATTCAGAACCAAATAATTGTCAACAAATCGTATTTTGACAAGTATGGAAAAGGTAAAAACGTGGTTTACTATGCAATTAATCGGATTTTGGGACTACTAATCTCACCTAGACGAGTAGCATTGGGCGTCGACAGTTTTCTGCCAGATGAAAGTTTCTTCTTGCTGAGCAATCAACGTCCAACATATCTTCCTAGTTATTTCTTCAATAGGGTTAACCAGGCTTCCTTTCTGCGTAGTTAATGAAGCTTCATGTAATACGAAATAGCCTCCAGGCTTTAGTATCCGGTCAGCTTCTATTAAAAACATTCCAGCTGTATCATGAAACCAGTATCAGAAAATAATTCTGTATCCATAATTATGCCAGAACTGAATTTATGTCTCTGATGGATCATACTTTTAACTGTTTTAAGTTACCTTTCTTATCCCATTGAACACCGCACTGTGCACAGTGAATCATGTCATATGACAACGATGTAAATGGAAGTTTCTTTGAAATGAAGTTGCCGATAACGGCTGGAAGACCTCTTTCAAGAGATAACTGAACCTGACTACCAGTTAACTCATATGCAGCCATACAGACAGCCATTACTTTCAGCGATAGCAAATGAGCCCCAAAGCTGCCAAAACCACAACCAATATCAAGCACTGTCCGCACCTGTTGAAAACATTTGAAAGCATATAAGACCCAAAGTGAATTCGACTGAAATTAAGATAAGTTAAGAATATAAAACATTGATAATCCTTACGCCAGCTTGCCAAAATTCTGCATCACTCCCTAATCCAATCATCTCTGCAACTTGGCGCGAATGATCTTTGACACCATCAAATATCACATCGTCATCTGAATGGAAAGAAATTTGATTCTCTTCTAACAGCATCAACCTATAAATAGCAACAATAACATCTAAATAGTAGTAATTCATAACACAGTACAATCCTGCTTGAAATTAAAATTCCACCTTTTAGTCATACTCCCAGACGAAAGAAACTGGTCTTTACTAATCTTGACATTCGCATTCCATATCACATCTCTACCAACCGGCCAACTCAACGGACTCCTATAATCCCTTGGCGCACGAACCAAACAATACATTTCATTTCTCGACAGCCCTTCACAATACCTATCAAACTCCTCACCATCGTTAAACCCCGCTAACACATTCCGAGACACATTATAACACGGAACATAATGCTCTTTATCTCTTCCACAAATTCCAATCACCTTATCATCCCTAGAACCAAAACTCTTGAGCTCATTATAATCACTAACAGCTTGCTCCTTTAACCTTCTATAATTAGTATAAACTTCCACTTTCACACCACCACCACTAACTGAGTCAAATTCACTACCTAGCAACGCAATTAGCATGAAAACACTAACAGCACATAAAAGTATCCAGTTTTTTCGTGGCGGCCTAGTGGCGTAAACTATCTGAAGTTTATTCAAAAAAGGACTTCTCATGTTAACAAACTTGTAACATGAATTAGTTTAGAAATGTATATGAGTTCTTAAGTTTTGTAATAAGTAGATCAGCAGATCAACCCTGCAGTAAAAAAAATTTACTACAAAAAACAGAATTATAGTAGTACTGTTGGATCTGATGATAAAAGTTACAAACTGTAGTTGAAGTGAATTAAGGTTTTAAGGTTGGTAGTAGAATGTTGAGGTGTGTGTTTGGATTTGGTTGGATCAGCTGCAGCTTTTGTGAGTGAAAAAGAGTGATGTGCAGTTGTGATTCACAGCAGCAGCTTTTTAGAGAGAGAAAGCTATATTTATATGTGGAATTATTAGTTACAGTTGTTAGCTTTTTTTACTTTTTCCATCTCAAAATAATTATTTTCCAGGAAAAAAAAAAAAAGTTTAGAAAAAAAAATAATCATTACTTGTTTTTTTCTTTTATTATTATTTTTTTTTTATAAAGTAACAGTTTTACTCTTAACTAATTAGTTACTGTGTTTTTTCAAAATTTGTAAATAATAATTTCAAGTAACGACGAAATGATAATCTACATCAAATTTCTTATTCATTTTTGATAAATGTATAATTAATTTAGATCATCAAAAATAATAATATTAGGATGGAGGGAGTATTCAGTAATATAATACTAGTAATATTTAAGTTAGTTTTAAAAGTGTATTGATAAATGGAATTGGTTTAAATAATGAGGTCGATCGGATCCAGCCAAAACGGCTCTAAAATTTATTGTGGAATAGTAATATAAAACAATGTAAATTCTTTCTTGTGGTTATGGTACTTTGTCGTTGGACAGTACAATAGAATGCTTTTTGTTAGTGAGAAAGAAGACAAGAAACTGAGAAGAAAAAAGGTTTCAAGAAATTTAGGAAAAAAGTTTCACAATAGAAAAAGGTTGGTGAATGAAAAGATTAAACAAAACCAAAAATAAATAAATAAATAAAATAATAATAATAAATAAAAATAAAAAATTACATAAACATTTCTTTTATATTTTGTGATGAAATAAAACGTCGCCTAGAAAAAGGATAGTGCAACAAGATATCATCAGTGACGGATCTATGACTAAAAGTTTTGACATGTAATTTAGTAAATTAATGAAGAATTGTAACACAAAATTTGAGACTAATTACATGAAACAATCGATATATTTGGCATAATTTTACACTATGTAAGAAAATGCATGTATGAGAATTTCTCTCGGTCCGCGTCTAGATACCATAGTCATGTATTTAAGCGTTTCACAAATATTATATGTAAGATTTAAATGTAAAATAGTATTTAAATTACAAATTTTGGCTGTTAAGTATATGTTTTCTACAAGTATTTTTGTATACTAAATAAACATATAACAAGTTAGGAATATTAATTATTTACTTTAGACAGCATTTGGATTCGTAAAAGTGATTTGTATTTTCCTTTAAATTGTCAAAAGAACGTCGGGCTTTTTGCACTTTTTCCTCCCTTTACTGAAGTTGGTGGCCGAAGGATAATGATCATGTGTGCAGTGTGTATTCATTTATGGAACGCATGATCTTATTGTGACAGAAAAATACTACTCCGTAAAACATAATCTTTTTTCTTTTTCCTTTTTTTTTTCCTCGTGGGATGTATTTTTGTTTTGTTTGTTTTCTGTTTTTCTTTGGAGTTGAGAAAAAAAATAATAAAAAAATTAAAAAATTATAACCATACATTTTAGATGTATCTGCAAAAGTGTATGCATCTATCATTATTTTATTCCTTTTTATTTGAAGGGATTTTCTAACGAGTGTCAACCAAGCACCTTATAAGATGTAAACAAAAAAGCGAATAGATTGTAATTAACAAATCAAACACACATCAAATTATAAACACATAACAACTATAACATTAAGTAATGAACTTTCTAGCAATACCTTTAGCTATTGAGTTCATGCATGTCATCCAGGGGCGAAGCTTCATAGGGGCCGGGGGGGGGGGGGGGGGGGGGGGGCCCGACCCCCCGAAATTTTTTTTGCGATGTAGGGGTATATAGTTTTCGTGTAGAAAAATTTCGGTATATTCGGTTTCGACCCCCCAAAAATTTCGGTATACCTGAAATATAGCCTTAGGAAAAAAAAAATTTAGATCCCGACCCCCCACTTACAAAATCCAAGCTTCGCCACTGATGTCATCTAGATCGAGATTAAAATCAAACATCACGTAATATACATGACGTACCACTTATATCAAGATATACAAATAGTTAAATACACATACTGGCTTTAGATAATAAATATATGCAAAAAAAATAAATAAAAAATAAAAAAAAATCTATATATAAGCTTCACATGTGTACAGGTATATGCATACCATTTATTAGGGCTTTCATAATAAAGCATAATCATTGATGTGGTGATAGTGTTAGCTTTAAAAGATTATCCTGGCGAGCTTAAGCTTCGTATATATAAGTTTCACGTACTGGGGCGGACCTAGAACACTAAGTTATCAGATGCACAAATTTGTTTTTACGAGTATAAAAGAAATAAAAATAAACTAAAATGTGTGATTTCATTGAAACTAGTAAATAAATTAAGAAAATACCTCCAAATTAGGTCCATACATTCTTTCATATCGAAAAATCGCTTACGTACAACCTCATTAGTAACATTTAGAAGTTCTTCTTTCTCTACAACACAAATTAACGCACCATTAAAATATTCTTCACTCATCATATTACGCAAATATGTCTTTACAAGCTTCATTTTAGAAAAATATCTTTCAATTGTAGTGGTTGCAAAGCATAATCAAAACCAACTTCAACAAGCGATAGTCCAGATGATGAGAGATGTGTTTATTCTTCTCTACCATCAACTAGCAAGTCTGGAAATACTAGACAACTCTGATAAAACTTTTCTTTTCAAATAACTTACGATCTTAGCTTACAATTAGCAAACTAGTGGTTCATTATAACTAAACATTAACAAACATTTATATGCAATGCAACCTTAAAAAATGGTAAAAATTATTAAAACATGTATATTGGGCTTTTAGAAATATTTAATTTTGATGATAAATTAATTATTTAACAAATTAGTTGACTGATTATATAAACCAAGTATTTACATGACACAAAATTTAGGGATCGGATTCAATTTAGAGAAAATCGAATTTTTTAGCGAAAATTTACGCTACGCGACAAAATCCCATCGGGTTCCTGTACACCTCCGAGAACCCCTAGGTCTACCCCTGTTCACGTGTATGTGTATATGAATATATGAATTACGGTTAATAATGGTGTGTGTTTATATATGACTAAATAAAAGTTGCTTTGTGTAATTGTTTCATATAGGACTAAATTAAAAGTTGCTTTGTTTAATTGTTTCATTTTATTTTTTTCTTTTCATAAAAATTTAATAATTAGTGATATTATATCACTATTTAATATAGCTTCCTTTAAAGAAATTTTAACTTTTTTATCTAAAAAATAGCAATTATCTATAGTATTTAACGATTATAATGTTAGAGATTTACCTATTTTTTTTCTTAAATTTTAGCAATTTAAGGTTACAAAATTGAGCAATTTGATTGGTTAATTGCAAAATTAAACAATCGGGTTTTTCTTTTTTAATATTCCATCAATCCCAAATTAATAGTTTACTTTTTCATTTTAAGACATTCAAATTTAATTGTTCATTACTAAAAATAAATAGGGAAGTTTGATCGAGTTTACCATGTTACCCTTAAGTCTTGATTGAAGTTAATATTCCAAGCTTTAAATAAAATATTAATTAATTAGTTAAGAGTAAAACTATCATTAAGAAAAAAATAATAATAATTATATTTTTTTAAAGACATATTTTTATTATTGGACAATTATTTTAAAATTAATAGAATATATAAAAAGATTAATCATGAAAAATGGTTCCAATATCTCAAAATCATGCCCAAGTCTATGGTCATTGGTTATTAGGAAGGTTATTAGGAAGGGAGGTGATTTGCACACTCTCATAAATGAATGAGACACTATAAATTAGACTGTCTTGATGTAACACCCCCAATTTATGGTTGCAGCGGAATTCAAACTGGGTATTACTCAACGGCACAATAGTCACAATGATAGAAAACGAACTCCAATTGAGTCGTTTTAAAAGATTTATCATTCAAATTATATAAATATCAGAGATTATAAAATGAGGTCCCAATTGGTTCCATGTTTACAATGTATAATAAATGAGTTTTGAATGATAATAAAATTTATAGCCCTCTTGAGTATCCGTGTCCTTCCGTGCCATCCTTGATCGTCATGAGCCTGAAATACATGCTTGAGAGGTCAACACAAAGGTTGAGTGATATTCATAGAGTTTGTTTAATGTTTGAACACAATGTGTTGGTAGTAAATCGTTGAACACAATAATCGTAGTATTTGTAGTTAAATCGTTTGAACACAATAATCGTAGTGTGAGCTATAAACTCACACCAATGTTTGGAAACAAAACAGGTAGGCTACGTTATTATACGCCCATGAAATGTATTATACACTAAGCTTATGACACCAAAACGTTAACGTGTACCAATATCGATCGGCAGATTTATCCCGGTAGGTACTTTGCCGTCATACCTAATGTTTCAAATATTAATGCATTTGTTTGAACTTAGTCAAAACAAATGGGATTCGTCAATCCCAATAGGCCTATTCACAATATTCGCGCTCACTTGCAAGTAACCCTCGCAAGTGATTAAATGGTTCATAATAAGGGATCTTGGTTTGGCAAGTATGTTACTTAGTGATAATAAAACAATCAGGCAAGCATACAATTTAAAAACATTGTGCTCGGTTAAAAATAGCATGTATTTCCCCCAAGGGTTTGTAAAAAAATTAAGTAATGGAAAGTGGGGCTATGAACTCACCTTGAGTTGGATGATGTATAATGAGAATGATGGGTATGCCGTAAGAACTTCTACGAGCAACCTAGAATAATCGTTGCAACTTAGGTTTGGAATAATGTCTAAGAAAACATAAACATGCCAATATATATCTTGCACTTAGTCCATGATGTGGTACAATGTATTGTGTAAGTCTTTGAAAGTAATGATTCATGAAACATGTATGTCTTGTATATCGTTTACTACCGTTCGGGCCGACATAATTCAGAAGTCATGTTAGTAAGCGTTCGAGGAGCCAGGACACTTTAACTCGTAAATCCACAACTCAACTCGACGGCTTACATAATGAACTCCTCACATGAGGCTCCCTACTATTGTAGTAGTTGATGAAATATATAGATATAAGTTTTGATCCGAAAAGTTACATGTCCGATATTTGAATAAACTTAGAAAAGTTTATTAGTACATGAAGATTGTTATTAGGGGTAGTTTCATAAGTCTTGAATGACCATGTTCTCTTGGTAAAATCTCATGGTTTCCTTTTAAGTGAAGTAGATCCAAATTGCTTGTTCAAATTATCGCCAATTCCTTGTTTCATGTTTACGCCTAAGTAAGCTTACATGGTCATTTCGTCATGGCCTTGCCATGACCTTTGGTCATTGTTCCATGGTATTGAGACTCAACCTTGGCTCTAGCCATGGTTGTGGTCTTGATTGTAGGTCATAAGACCCCTTTGGTCTTCATAAACCATAACCTATATGTAATGACTTTGGTCTAAAAATGGGCTGTTAAGAATTTGAAGAATTTATCACTCGGAAAGCGTTTTCAGGGCTCGAGCTTCTTTAATCCTGAACGAAAACGTCGTTCCGGAAAACTTTCGTGTTTTAACTTTTTGATGAATCGGACCAGAAGTGGGACTTTCAAAATCAAAATTTGATCAGAATGCTATTTAGGCAGTTTTGCCGGAAATCTTTGGTAACTTCAAAAGGGCGTAACTTTTGACTCGTGTACTCGTTTTAGGTGGTTCAAATTGCTATGGTTTCCTTGTTAAGTCCTCTACTGTAATATGTAATGATCCAATATCATAATTTTACCATTTTGGTCGTGGTTCTCCAAGAAAGTCACTAGTTTACTTGTTTGAATAACATAAGTTACATATATGTATCAATACTTGTTTTACTCACTTTTATACATCATGGACATGAATACAAGACATAATATAGCATGAATAATATGTAAATAACATGAACATGATTATTCAACAAGAAGCATGTTAGGGTTTGGCTTACAACTTTTGGCTTTCAAAGATGAAAGGAAGTTAACATGTAAGGATAGGACTTTGATAGACTTAAGCTTCACCCTTTGCAATCTATGATAAACCGAGGTTATTTGAAAATTATAACGACGCCTTCTTGAAGTCCAAAGCTATTTGAAGATTATAACGACGTCTTTTTGGAGACTTTAAAGTTATAACAACTTTTCTTAGAAAATTTCCAAGATTGAAGATCAAACACTAGTTTTCTTTCAAAAACTAGTTAACTTTCTTACAAAATATAAGAAAAGTGCCTTAGGTTTTAGGACTTGAAGGTTATAAGAAGGTGTGGTGCAAGGAATTTCATGTGTTTAGCTTGGTATTTATAGGGTAGGAAAAATAGTTAACCATATATTGGGTTAGAGTTTAACCATGGTTAGTTAAGACACTTGTAATGATCCTAGAGATCAATGGTCAAGATCAAGCCACACCATGGTGACTCCCCCCCTATTGGCGGTTTGCCAAGCTTGGGGAGCAAGGGTGGACTTTTGGTGATCTTATCCAAGATTATGGAGCTAGTTCCGACTCCGTAAATTGCTAACCGTAAGTTGTTACGTCACAAAACGTAAAACCGGGTATCGTAAAAATACGAAACTTGGAAGAATGGTTAAACATGTCATTATACTCCATAATAAAATATAAAATGAGTGGTAGGTTCTATCGGGTGCTAAAACCCTGCTAAAAACTGGAAACACGGGTCTAAAACGCGTAATTCGCGTAAACCGCTGAACTGGAAAACGTAAAATTCCAAAACTTTTGGAATTGTCATAAAATGATAGAAAATCATATTTCTATTGTTTATAATGTTTTATGGATATATCGGGATGCTAGAAGGACGTTTAAACCTAAAAGTAAATCTCGGACACGGCTTTGTGATTTTTGCAGAAATGATCCGACGAGCGTCAAACTCTCGGATTATCGTTAAAATAGTTTAACTTACGAGAATATAAAATAAAAATTTCTGAGATGAATAATGAAAAGTGAATAGTAAAAAGTGAATAGTAAAATTTCGGGAATAAAAGTTAACCTGAAATTGCGAATTGTTACACTTGACATTTATACTTTTACAGGATAAGAATGAGTAAAAATAATGTGATGATATAAATGTCAAGACACTCTAATTTAGAGTGTCCCAATCATTTATAAAAGTGTGCAAATTCCCTATTAAAAAAAATCGAAACATACGACAAAACCTAAGGCTTGTGATAGAGGGCCGAAAAAAATCGATCTTCCATATTGATCGAACGATATGGAAATCGATCGTCACCACTGTGGTGGTTTGTTTTGAAATCGATCGCCGGCAAGAAATTAGCAAAATCGGTTGCTAGACCGATCGATATTTAGACACAAAGTTGTAGCATTTTGTTTGGATTTAATATGGGTTGTCACTGTGATGAGAGAGCTGAATATTGGTTGAGGAGAGAGAAAGCTGAAGTGGCTGCCAGAAATATGATGCAATATAGGTCATCACTGTCACTAGCCTAAAGTAAATATGATAAGAGAAAACGTGAATAAGCTACGTGTCAACTAATAGACATACATGACTTGTATTTAATCTTTCATATTCATTGTTCTAAAACGCCTCGCAGAGAAAATGCGTCAGGCTTGATTATGCCGTCACCACGCCGTCTTATATCACATTTTTTTAAACTTGATATATATGAAATATGATATAAGTATATAAATATTTTCATATTTTGTGCCGCCTTATGGCACGTCTTATAAACACAAAAGTTTCGCTTTAGCTACAAAAGCCTGAAGCTTGATCATGCTGTCACGCCACACATCGCGTTATTTATAACCTTGTTAATATCATTGCTCGTGAGTTCTAGACATGACATCATTGATCAAAATTTTATTTTATTCATTTTATTTTTCAAATGCTTATATAAATTAATTAATTTTGTTTTGGAAGTGCCAAATGATGGATCTCAAAGCATCTTTTTTGTCTTTAATGTTGGTTTCAAAGAGATCAACTAAATCTCAAGCTGTTTAGATGTGAGCATATGTCACTTCCGATAAATTCCTCAAAACATTTTATCGTATTGTGCTAAAAAAAATTGTGCTTGTAAATCCCGATGTTTATTATAGGAAGACAATATTAACAAGTACGTACGTTGTTTTATACTACAGCAACAACACCTACAACAATCCTAATTTTGCTGGAGCAAAGTATGCGAGACGTAGGATCGATGTGCGATTGTGGACATTGGTACTTTCACCCGATGATAGAATGACCTATTTCAGAAAATTTTCCAAGAAAATACGTAATGAGCACAAATATGTACCAACTATAACCATTGTTTATCATTACCTAAATCAGTGTTTGGTTTCAAAATGTTTTAAGAACACGAACTCGTAGTAATAATTTCTATATTTCAATATTTTTTTAACAGGTATTTTGGTGTTGAAATTTTTTATTTTTATTTATTTATTTTTTTATTTATTTTTCCCCTTTTTAACAGCTTAAATATATATATAAGCTAGCAAGAAGCTAGAAAACAAATTACAAGATATAACTTTTTAGTTTTTAATATTAATATTGAGGAATTTTACTAGAGCAACTTTGTTTTATTTTGGGGTGAGTTATCCACACCCTCCTATAGAGAGGGTATCCAATCATCGGATGCATCATCGACTTGTACGATGTGCATCGCGGGTTGTACGGTTTGATCAAACCCTTCTGATGTGGATGTTCTTAGATAAAAAAGCTTATTAAATTGATAAGCTAATAAGTTTACCCGAAGTCCGAACACCTTCTGGTAAAGCTACTTATAATTTTGTATACGAAAACTTGTGGACACCAATATAACAAACTTGTTGACACCAATCTAATAAACATATTCAAATAAGTAAACCCGAACACCTTCAATGCATTTTTTGTGATGTTGTGGTCTACATCTACACACTTGACCAATGGCTGTGACCGTATTTGGGACCTCATGAAGTACACTGAGTGGGATATAAAGTATATGGGGCCATACATGACAGAACATTCGGATCTTACTTTATTTTGTTTTTTAAACTTTGCAAGTCGTGTACTCGCACGTTACGGTGACAAATACTCGTATAATTAGATTTTCCGACGAGCAAATGGTTTTATTTTACATGTTTTTCATGAGAATATAACATTATCAATTCTATCTTCAAACACTAATTAACTTGATCACCTCTATACTTAAAATATATATACAATCAACATTTTAACTATCATTTTTTTTTCCTTTTTAAATTTAAATAGAAAACTAATTATTGTTTGCAAGATATTTATTTTTCAATTAACTAAGATAAATTATTTAAATATTCATATTAACAGTTATCCCCATTGAAGGACTAGGCCAACATATGTCGGCTCTGGAGTACCGAACTATCCTTAAGTACCAGCTAATGATTCTTCTGTTTCCAGTTAATGAGCTTTGCCCCGCAAGGTTTGTTTGGATTCTTTTGGCGATCATGAGGTCCATTGCAAGGAGTTATTTGGTTAGCGATCTTTTGTATGATGTTCTTAAAAGAGTATGAAATTTTCTAAAAAGGAGGCCCCCGTGAATTTTCTGATAGATCCGCTTGAAAGGAGGTCTACTTTACGGCCGACTAATATACTTGTGTTTGGGTAGGCCGGGGGGAAACATGCTTGTGTGGATCTTACTGAGGTGTCCCCTCTTGTTGGGCTCAAGGACAATGGGTTTTTGGCGGGACAAGCTGCGCTGAAAGCGGAATCGAACAAAGTTGCTAAACACGAGGTCAAACCAAAATCATGATTTCGCAAGTATAATTATTGTTATTATATATAGTCGCTTTACACGGATATACATATAGTTCTCATTGACTACAACATATACTTATACACGCGTATACATATAGTTAACATTCACATATTGGCTTAAAGTATTTATACTGTTAACATCAAGTTTTGCACTTCTTAAAATTTTAAGACAAAATGATGTACCACTTATGTAATGGTAAGATAAGATATTTGTATTCCCCCTTTTTATTCTTTGTGAATGAGATATGTAAATATAAGCAACATAGTTTACATTTTAAATAAGAAATGAGAAATAATAAGAAGTTGTATCTATGTTTATAGGTGCATCTTAAATTTGTGATTTTAGTTTTTTTTCATTCTTTTCATCTTAATTAAATTTCTCATTTAATCATAAGTCTTTGAGGATATACATATAACTGTATTCAGTATTTCATTATCACAGTATGTGACAGTGTGACACACACGTACACATACCATATACCTATATGCATAAATACAATTTAAAGAGAAATAAATGAAAACCTACTAGGCCTAGTTGAGTGGATGGCAGTGAGTTGCATGCTTTTAATGGCCATGAGATGTTTTTATTCAATCATGAGCCAGTATTCATGTACCATTATTATAAGTGTAAGACATTATAGCAGTGTGATGACCCATAAAAACATATGCAGTTCACAGATATGATCATACGAGGTGGATCACCCGCACGTTGCCGCGGGATGTTTTGCCAAAAAATGTAAAAAAAAAAAAAAAAAAAAAAAAAGTAACGGATGAACAGTAGAATGAACAGTAACTTAACAACCGTTAGTTACTGTACATTCTACTGTTCACTATGAGTGGGATCACTGTAGCTTGCTACTGTAGCAATTGCTACAGTACATCCTGGTAAATGTTATATTTATAAATGCTTATACAAGCCAAATGCCAACAACTCACTTTATCACAATAAAGTGACTGTTTGGTGTTAATGAGGCTGTTTCAAGCTTTAACAACTCACCTTTAAAGCTTGAGCTGTATGGAATCTACCATTCTTTCTTTTGGAGGAGGATCCTCACACAACTTTAATAAAGTTGTGAGATTGTGAGCAATTGAATTTAATCTAATGGCTCAAATCAAAATAAGTTTCTTTGATTTGAGCCATTAGATCAAATCTAATGGCTAACAATCTTACGAATTTGCTAAAGTTGTGTTTATAACTTTAGAGGATCCTATTCCCTTTCTTTTTCTATCTGAGAAAACCTTTAAAGCATGTTTGACGCGAGAGATTGTGAAATATTATGGAGACTTAAGATTATTTGTTGAAAAATAATCTTTGGGTGATAAAGATTGTAAACTATTTCAAAAAAACAAGTTGCCAAAAAATAAGTTCTCAAAATTAACTTTTAAAAGATTATAAAGATTATTTTCAAAATAAAATATATATATATATATATATATATATATATATATATATATATATATATATTTTCAGCATCAACACAAAAACACCTGTTTTTGTCAAACATTCACTAGTGGTAGTACATGCCGACACTTGTAAGTTGTAACATAACCAATAATATATATTATAACCAATAATATATTGTTGTTATGATCCACTATTTATAATGCCCGCGCACGCGTGAATTTTTTAAAATTTTTTAAATCATATATTTTTATTTATTAAAAAATAAATAATTTAATTTTTGTTTTGTTTGATTTATAGTGTTTAATTATAGTTTTTTTTTTATTATTAAAGATAAATTATTTAAAAATTTTAATCCTATTATTAATTGCATCTTATCTATATTTTTTTTATTTATCTTCTACTTGTGTTATGGATAAATATAAAATGTTACCTAATAAAAAAAATAATTTTTTTTTTAAATAAAATTATTACTAAATAAAGAATGAATCCATTTTTTTGAAATGAAAAATTCACAATATGAGTTTTGTTTTATTATATATAAAAGATTACACTTGGCTGTAAAACAAATCCCAAATCTTTTTGATGAAATCATCTTCAACTTAAAGAATCATACAATGAAAGTAACAAGTATCTGCAATATGTATTAGAAAAATAATGTTCTGATTTGACAATATTTGGTTTTTTGTTACAGACAAACGAAACGATCATTCTGATATAAAAAACGGACCCTGCAATCCGCAACAATGAACCTTTTCTATAGATAAAAATTTCCATGTCGAATTTTGTTGCAGTTACATTCACACAAATCGCCTAGAAGTCGTTCATAAGGTACATACAACAACAACATACCCAATCCCGCATAAGGTACATAATAGTGGCTAAATTGCAACAAAAAGCCAAAGTATGATATTCAAGAAGTCAACCAATTGTAAGAAAAGGCAAAAATGTGACTAATATAACATACAGAGCTCATAAGCAAGACTTGATTAAGAATCAATTGTGATTTTCAAACAGCTGATAACAGTTTGATTCTTCATCCACTTCCGAACTCTCTGTTCAAGTAGTCAATAAACATTCTCTTTGCGCTGTCAGCATCTGTAGGAGGTGGTGGCCCACTTAAACTCGATTGACTAGTCAGCTTTATGAACGTCTTTCTTAGCCTCCGAAGCTCGGGTAACCCAACTGACCTTGAAATGTTAATAGTTGGCAAGCCTGGGCCAAGAGAGAGTCCAGTCACAGGCCCACCCATGGCCAAAGACTGAGCCTCAACGATGGCACTTGCTACCTCCTGTGTAGCTCTGTCCATTTCATAAAGTGAATTCGCCTCTGAAAAACGAGCACTTTGTGTTGCTATAGTCGGCTGCAAGATTTTAACATCTCGGGTTTTTGTGTCCACTTTTTTAGTTACGTAAGATACAAGATCGACAATAGCAGGAGATGACTTATCGATTCCATCTTTAAATGGAAATAATTCAAACAAGGGTGAATCCCATCGGTTCCTACTATCGGGTCTCTCGAATCGTCTTACTAAATCTTCAAATATATGATCATCATACAAGGGTTCATCTTTCTCCCTACGTTCTTTATTCCAGTTCCTACATTGGGTTTCTTCAACATCACAAAAAAGTACACAATGCCTAATTCCTGCAGCGCGTGCTAGGCACCATAACTCGTATCTGTAACCCTTAATGCTATTTAAGGAATCCACTATGATGATGCTATCTTTCGATAAGGATCTATCGACTTCGGATCTAAGTACTCCTCTTAAGTTCTTTTCTGAGGTCATTTCTGCATAGCTTTGATTACGATCAAGATGAAAAGAAGTCTCGTCAATGATTCTGACAGTAGGATTGGATTCTATGTCTTTTAGAGCTTCGGATAGGCAAAGAGCAGCCTTTGATTTCCCACTGCATGGTTGACCACAAATTATAATCAATGCCATCGAAGTATGTGGCTTTGATAGCAGATATAAACGTTCCTTTCTTGGTTGCTTATATGTGGTCAATGGTCACATAAAAAACCTGTCATCACAAGAACAACTGTTATGATAATATATAACTCACGAGGCTTTGATACAAGCCACCTGGTAGAATACTCAGAAACCGAGTGATGTTTGGTTGATCGACTACAAACATAAAAAAAACCTCTTGCAAAGTAACCATTGTACTATGAAAATGCCAAAGAAACATGGTAGTTTCCAACAAGTAGCGACTTTCTTAAATTTTTAAAACTGCTTGTGAATTTTTTGTCCAAAATCATTCATTCATGCAAAAGTATGATTTACTTCTCACATTTTCCCAGGAACAGGGTTGTATGCAATTCAAAGTCAGGAGCGATGGTTTCAAAGAGCAAGATCGTTGGTCCATCCGGTCATTCTTGCATAGTTATTTACTTTTCAGCATTTGTACAACATTAATGGTTTGTTTCCAAGAGAAAGCTAATGATGTGTATGGCAAAATTAGCTAGAGTTAGAGCTCAAGCCAGAGCTGGAGCTTATATCATAAGCTGGAAGATGGAGTTTTTATTTTCATAGAGGTGTTTTGCGAATTAGTTGGATCTAGAGCTTATTCTTGTAAAATTACGTAAAAGACAAGAAACTCAATTCACATATATTTCAAGCTTTTGCTAGCTAATCCGTGATATTTTGAATGGTATACAAGTAACTTGACTAATTAGAAGCTCTACTCATTACTAAAAGCTCATTTCAAGCTTGTGTTGCAAACCAAACATATTTTATATATAACCTAGCTTAATATAAAAGCTTAAGCTCGTGTAAGCTCATACAAACTCGTTCCCAAATACACCCTTAAGTTCAATAGCACCTAAAATGTCTTAACGTGTAGTAGAAGTTCCTAGCGCATTACGAATCAAAATCAATCGTTACTTTTAACCAGTGTGAAACTATTGGGAAGCTCCTAGATCTATGTCAAAAAAGAAACTATTGTAGTGCTTATCTATTTCATAGCTTTTGTAATCTAAGTATCCGTAGACTGTTTAGCTTTTACCCCTCCAACATATTCTTGTAACCAGGACCATAATAACAAGTGTACATACAAGTATACAACCTAATAATTACCTAAACCCAAAACTAATAAATTGAATATCACAAGCAAAATCTCAGGAACATGATATTATCTATTACATTAAAAATTAAGGTTTATAAAAACATAAGAGAAAGCATGGTGTTTACCAGATTGTGTTCGATTCGTTGTCGGTGTACTGACTTGGGAGGTGGAGGAGGCGTAGTGCAATGGCTTTGATTTTAGGCGGACTACTTTTCAGTGTTTGTAAGTATTAAAGGGCTGATATATTTTGGGCCTAAAAAAATAGGGAACATTTAATGGACTTCTATAGATAAACTCAAACATAAAGTTGGTTTGTTTTCAAACCAAAGAGCGTAGATAGGGCCGTAGGGGGTGTGTAGGTTCTATTTCTAAAAAAATTACCAATCCTCTCCTTCATCAGTGGTTGTGAATGACTAATTTTTTTAATCTTTTCGATCTTGGTTTTGTAAAAGCAAGTTAGAAAGTAGAACCATCTGATTTGATTCGTTCTCAATAGCCATGAGATGATCATCTTAGGGTGATCCTTTTGTCGACGAATGCTCCTATTACACTCATAGTCACTGAAGGATGAGAACCAACTATGTAGCATCTAAACCGAGTACCGCAATTGATGGATTGGTCTTTGCAGCGTTAATGCTTTTTATTGGTTGGTTTCATTATCATAAAGCTGGCTTGGTTTCAAGATGTAGAATCTATGTTGAATCACCATTTAGCGGGGCTACTGGGCTTGGGTGGGCGGGGCATCAAGTACATGTATCTTTACCGATTAACCAATTTCTTAACGTTAGAGTAGATCCTAAAGAAATACCACTAACTCATGAATTTATCTTGAATCGGGATCTTTTGGCTCAACTTTATCCCAGTTTTGCCGAGAGAGCAACCCCATTTTTCACCTTGAATTGGTCAAAATATTCGGACTTTCTTACTTTTCGTGGAGGATTAGACCCAGTAACTGGAGGTCTATGGCTAACTGATACTGCACATCATCATTTAGCTATTGCAATTCTTTTTATACTTTCACCCAATGTTTTAAAAACCGGGTCATGAATCAATTTGGTCGAGTCATCAGGTCATTGGGTCACTAGTTGACGGGTCAACTCGGTTTTTTATTTATGTAGATACAATACAATGTGAAGTAATTGACACAATTTTGTATACTACTCGCGTGATATATTGATACCAACATTCTAATGTTACAAATGGTTGGGTTTGTTTTGGTTTTAACTTTTAACCATAGTGTAGTAATTGCAGAAATGATATTTAGGCTACATAACAACAGAACACACATCTTAAACCATGTAAAGACATAGCAAAACATAACATACAAGCATAATGATTTACTTTTTGCATCATTTTTCACTTATTCATTATGTGTTTCATATGAAATAGTGAATCATATGTATACACAACTAACTTCACTATCTTATAAGAGATAATAGAAATTAAAACAAAATCACTGAAAGTAGCTATTAATTTTCAAGAGTTTCAACTCCTGTTCACTAGATAACATGTTTAAACGCATTCGATTTTTATATATATCATTCATCTTATGTTTATCAAGTAAAAATATCGAGTTTATGATAAAAACTCCTTTGACTTGGTAGTATCCGTGTGAAAATTATGATATTTCTAACCAAGAGGTTACGATTTCAGGTTTTGAGAATGTATACATAAAAGGTGGTTAGGTGCGAATTTACCTTGAAAAGAGAAAACAAGTTTTATGTACATACATATTTTTGGATTAATTTTATATATCACCCTATTTTCATAATTTATTTCATATACGCGCAAAGTGCAAGTACTATATTTTTTAACGGATTATGAACATATTTATAATTTTTAATTGCTAAGTTATAAGTTACATGTAAAAGCCAACTAGTACAAGGACTTCTATTGTTAACAAACGAATTCCTATAAAAAAGACTGAATAGCACACGTGTCCCGGTTCAATTCCACCAAACCGGACACCAACCCGAACCGTCTCTTTCCCCAAACCAAAACAAAAACCGCATCTTTTTCCCCTCTTTTCATCAATCGTAAAATCCCCAATGTCCAATCTCTCAAATCAATCTCCAAAATTCATATAATTCCCCAATTCAATAATCCAATCACCCTCTAAATCCATTCAATTCATCTTCTCCTCTATCTATCGACCCCAATTTCATCCAATTTCATCACTGCTATCAAATTCTAGGGTTAGGGTTTCATTCATTCAATTTTTTAAAATTAGTCGTTTATTCTTTCGATCCGATATATATTCTTGATGGGTTTTTGATCCTTTCAAATACCCCTATATCAATTGCTTCTAATTTTGATTATTTTTTTGTTAATTTTATATCTAGGGTTTCGATTGTTTGTGTTTTTGAAAATTGATTGAGGGGTTTGGTAAGTGTTATTGTTAATTATGGTTTATTGTTGTTATTGTATGATAATTTGTTGATTTATGTGGTTAATCAATAATTAGGGTTAGGGTTTGAAGAAAAAATTGGGGCTTTTTTTATTTTCATAAATTAGATGTTGTAATAGTTGAATGTGTGTTCTGGGTAATGTGATTAGCTTGTTCTTGGTTATAAAAATTGTGAATTTGTGTAATTTGGTATTTCTGATGATGTTTTCATATGCAAATATATCTTTTTAATGCAATGTTGCTAGTTTTGTGCAGTTCGGTTAAGTTTTAATACATTGTTGTCCTGCATGTACACGAGCAGACCAGTTTTTTAATGTTTTATCGTGTCTATTTGCCGTTTCTTTGAGTAAGTTGAGCACTACAAGCTGTGATAAACATCATTTTGTTTATATGTTAGTAGCTTTTTGTTTCACTTATATGGTTATATTTGTACTGCAGAAACTGTTCTTTGTTATTGTTTCGTGTTAGGTTCTACTTTCTAGCATCACTTTATTTGCTGTTATTCGAGACATTAAGAATTTTATTGGCTCTTGTGTGGATCATGCTAAGTAAACACCACATAGGAGAACAAAGTTGGTAACTTGTTATGTATAGTATAACTTTGCTGATACGTTCTGAGTCTGTTTTGATTTTCTTGCTTCAACCACAGCTCCAAAATTATTGCAAACAATACAGCTTTTGTATCTCTTAAGTATAGAACGGTGACCAGTTTTATGTTGATACAGGATAACCAGTCTGCTGATATGATCATTTTACACTGTTTAATAAATTACTCTTATCCATTATTCAGTTAGTTGTATGTCATTTATGTAGTTTCAGGTCATACATGTCATTGTTTGCAGTATCTTTCTTTATTAATGACCCTTTTAGATGAATAGCTACCCATAATTCCCGACTAATCTGTGTATATCAGTATATTTACATATTTTTTAAGGTAGCGGTATTTATTGCTTATAAAACAATAATTGGCTATGTGTTGATATGGTAAAATTAGTTTTCTGTTAGAGATTTTTTTTTTTTTTTTTATTTTTTTATAAATCGTTATTACCTGAAGTTCAGTAACTTTTGTGCATTGTTTATGTAGTTTTAGGTTGCAGTTATCATCCACTATAGGTAATCATCTAGATGGAAAACCCATAACGTGTATCTTTCATTAGGATTATCAAGGATAAAGATTAATTTAGGACTTGTGATCGTACTAGTATGGGCAGATATATAGTGGCATACTGCTGCAGCATTTACTGCTTTCGACATTATATAACATCACCACTAACAACAGTTTGTATAACTTTGCAGATTCTGTATCAATTTGTGTTTACCAATTCTGGTTGTGATGGGAACTAAACGACCGTTTGATGAAGATCTGGAGGAGTTTATTAAGCACCCAAAACATCTCGATTATGGCAATGACATTGCAAGTGAAGGTGGCCGTAAGTACTTCCATACAGTCAATGGACCGGAAAGTGAAAATGACATTACTGTGCCTCATATTGTTTTTAAAGAGTTTGAATTAAATGCACCATTACCGTTAGTGACTGGAATCAGCACTGATGATGACGATTCTGAACCTGGGCCGATGTTTCCCCCATATGTTTTCTCAAGTTCTTTTGAGAATAACTTACCGAGGCGACCATTATTTCGTTTTCAAGATATTTACTCGTCTTTGTTGAATAGCCCTCCCAGGAAAGAAATTCCTATTGGACCAAATCATCAAGCTGATGTTCCCGAATTTGACGCAGAGTTAGCTAGCAAATATCGTGAAAATAGTGGAATGTTGCGTTTCTTGGGTGTTTGCGTTGTTCCAATTGGTCATTCTATCTTCGATTCAGATATTCAAGCGGGTTGTGAGTGCTTTGATGGTGGTTCAATTAGATGTGTGCAACAACACGTGAATGAAGCGCGTTTGAAGCTAAAAAAATTTTACGGGGATGAAAAGTTCGCTGCTTTAGGAATGCTCAAGATGGGAGAAGAAGTGTCATCTAATTGGACTGAAGAAGAAGAACGGCTTTTTCATGAAGTTGTTTACTTGAACCCTGCTACTGTCGGCGGAAGGTTCTGGAAAGAACTAGCTATCGAATTTCCCTCTCGAACAAAGAAAGAAATCGTGAGTTATTACTTTAATGTGTTCATTCTTCGTAGGCGAGCTGTTCAGAACAGATCACAAGTTTTATATCCTGATAGTGATAATGATGAATGGCGGGAAAGTTATGGTGGGGCTTTTGGGGATCAAGTAGAAGATGATTTTATGCTTGGTGATGGTGACGGTTCTTCTGTTGATGACGATAATGATGGGGATGGTGGTGAAGATAATTTTGTCTTAGGCATTGAGGACTCACTTATTTCCTGTAAGGAAGTTGATGCAAAATCATCTCTTGATACGAATGAAATTAAGGTTACAAGCGGATGTGAGGAAGAAAAATAGCCATTTAAGATCTGAAAATGGCTTCCGAAATCAGTGAAGTTAAAAGATTTTTGACAGCATGTGTTTTTGTCACGCCATTGTCAGGTGACTTGTTTTGGCTCCCATTTTTGTAAATTAGTTTGTTGGAACTCTGTGGGTTTATTTCTGTTATGACATCATGGACGAGTTGCACATACAAATTGGGATTTAACTTTTCTTTTGTTCTTTTTTGTGCGGTTCTCAAACTGCAGTTAGAAACTCTTGAAACCCTTGGTGCACTTTTGAAACAGATAGTGCTGGCTATTTTGAATAAAAACTGTTGGGTTCAAACTAGTTATCATTTGCATAAACTGCCATTGCAGGTTTTACGTTGGAGTGTCATTTGTGGCTTGGCTCTTTCTATTGTTGCTAAATGGTGTACAAACAAACTTTTGTGTGGGTTATCGTTTATATGTAGCGATTTCTCATGTACAAACTGATGATCCTTAAAAATCAGTCTGATGAAAATTACAGAGCGCGTGATAGAAATCGGTGTTTGCCAAAGTAGATATCTACATTGCTATAAAATACGGTTAATTGTGACGACTAATATAGTTAGCATACTTGATCAATCGAATCTCGTGGCTTCAACGACGTTTTTGTTATAACATTTAATTTGGGGTAGTTGATCCTACTCCTAATATATTTATGATCTTTATTACTCTGTACTCTAGTATATTTGGAACCTGGCGATTATTATCAGTAACACAAGATAAATTTATTACTCCCTCCGTCCCGGGATGTCCCAAATTAAGTGTCCATTTGTACATTCTAACCAATAAGATGAGACTTTAATGGGTCAAAATAATATTTGATTGGTGGAGAGTGTAGTTAGTGGAATCTCTTAAAACTTTGTGCATTTGGTAAGTGGACACTTAATATAAGACGGAGGTAGTAAATGAAATGAGAAAATAAATCAGATTCGCCTTGCCAAAAAAGTTTAAAAATTCATCAAAAAGACAAGCTATATTTGGCAAAAGTAGCTGTAAGTAGGAGTGAGCAGTAGCTACAGCTCACTCCTCACCGCTCACAACTTGTTAGAAAAAACATTGGAAAAATGAGATTTCCTAAAAAAAATGGCAAAGCTCACCGCTCTTTTGCCAAACAAATACTAAAAATAAAAAAAAAAACTCATTGCTTAATGCTCATCGCTTAAAAAAACTTTAGAAAAGCTCTGCGTTAAACATAGCTAAGGTCCTCCACTGCTTAATGGGCTGGATGAGAGCGCCAAACATAGCCAAGGTTAGGGGTGTTCATGGGTCGGGTAATAAACCGAATAAACCGAAAACCGAACCGAACCGAACCGAACCGAACCGAACATATAACCGAACCGAACTTGTTAAAACCGAACCGAATTAAAAATTCGGTTTTCGGTTTCGATATGGGTTTGGCTATCTGAACCGAAAACCGAATTTATATAAATATATATATTTTTTTTTATATATTTATATTATTTTATATATAAAAAATATCCATTAAAATTTTATACTAATATAAAAAACACTTTTTTATGCTTAAAATATTTTTTTTTGCCAAAAATATATATAATTAAATTTAAAAAAAAAATATAAACAATGTAATTCAAGTATAAATTTCGGTTTTCGGTTTTGACCCATAACCGAACCGAACTTCGGTTCGGTTCGGTTATAAATATTTTCGGTTCGGTTCGGTTTTCGGTTATGACCCAAAATTTGTTTTTAACCGAACAACTCGAACCGAATAAACCGATTAACCGATAAACACCCCTAGCCAAGGTCCTCCACTGCTTAATGGGCTGGATGATCTATTCAAGATTTCAAGTGAATATGTTGTCAAAGTAGTGATAAAAGACAATTGCTTTTAAAGCACGTGGTAATTTGTTATGCAGTTTCTATTCATTATGCAAGTTCGGTACATAAAATTTTTCTTTTCAGAATTCATTAAAATTATGAAACATTGACTAGAAAACAGATGAATAGCGTCTGTTAGATGATAAATATCTTTTCTTAAAGGGATTCTCGTGCCACCATGGCACTTGTTTAAAATCATTAAATGAACTAAATTATTCTTTGAAATAAAATTATTTTTAAATAAAACAAAGTTAATCATGGTAATTAAAAGAGATTTAGAAAATTATTAATGAAAACTAACATTTAAATATGATAATTTAAGTTTATTAATTGTGTTTTTAACACATGCCATGGTGACCCAAGTTAGAAAAAACCTTTTTTAAAAGACAATCTATCACACTTATATCACTTATTTTACAAATGTCTCCGACATAATTTAAAAACACACCTTTTTGGTTAGTTAACACACTCACATAGTCACATATCACATACCGCCAAAGCTAAAGGCCTTGGGCTGCCTGTTAGATAATATGTCAAGCCATGTAACGCAAAATTTTTGATGTCTGATGTGAAACAAAATGGTTGAGTCAAGCCAAAAGTTAACGACCCATCGTTTGAAAATCTAAAGGTAATGAAGTACGAGTGTACAACTTAATTTCCTTAACCGATGAAATCCACACAAGTCACCATTTGCTCAAAACATAAACAAACCCAAACTAAGATACCTTCATCATATTGAAAACTGTGGCATCAAGAAAAGAATTATTTTCCAATACATTTTCAATAACCAAACACAAAAGTTTACATGCAAAAGCAAAACATTGCTTCTTCTTTTGTGGATCCTTCAAATAAACTCAAGTTTAAATTTGCATAGTTGCATTTATTCACAACGATTTTAAAAAATAATTTGATCTTGAATCATGTCAAATATGATCAAGCAAATGAGGTGAGAAATTTTCTACTTTTTCTTGGTATCTGATTTTTTAGCGAACTATTATCATATGCGAACTAACCTCTTATATTAGGGTGAAATTTTCTGGCATCGAAGACGAAAATGAAGGTGAAACTTCACGTGCTAGAGACAGAAGATTACCATCTCAAAAGAGTCTATCCTTTAAAGGAGGTAATTCCTTTTCACCACCCATACGATCGTAGCCAGAAGACGTTTCTAACGGATTAATAGCTAGATTCAATAATGTTTTACATAAAATGAGCGGATAAATGTTCACAGCTAAAATTATACTGTACTAAGTTCTATAAAAAGAATCAGCAGGGATTGCCTTTGTAAGTCCGTCCCTAACCACCCGAAAAGCTGTAAATGGTTCAGTATCCTGTCGAGTATCATAGCTAGGGGTTAATGAAGCCATTTTTGTGTATGTAGAAAACAGAAGAGGTCAAAACTGGTATAGAGGACAATCTTCACGTGAATTGACATACGATTATGACTCTGATTACTTGGAGAGCAATGAATTCCGAACAGCAGTTGCAGCAGCTGCATACGCCATTGTTTCAGTTGAAGAACGAAGAAGAGCAAGAAGACGCCGTGATGATAGTTTGAGCAAACCCAAGAGGAAACAAGAAGATGGCGCAGTTTCTGGAATAAGAAGGGCAAGAGAAAGAACCCTTTCTTCTTCTGCAAGTCATAAGATGAAGAACAAAGAAGACGATATAGTTCCCATATCAACTCCTAACTTGTTCTCTAGGAAAATTTCAGGTACAATTTATATGTTATATTCCATTGTCGTCTTTGAGTAAACAATATTTTAATAACGTGAAACCATAAATAAAAACACAATGTTATAGATTTTAATTAACTCGATAATCTAGTAGAACTCTGTATAATGATCATATTGCATATATTATTAATTTTGCAAACAAAACATATATGTTGCTATTTTATGAAATTAGCCTTATATTACAAAAGTGAAACATTTTTCTAACTGTAGTTATTTTTTGTTGTATGCTGATGTGAAAAGGCAAAATACACCATGATTTAAAACTTGATATACCTTATAAAAAGTCGACGATTCGTGTCAGGTATTGACTAATTAGACTAACTTGTTTCGAACTTTGTCTGAATGAGCTACAGGATTGCAAGAAAAGGTATCAAGAGAAAGGTCCAAATCTCCAGCAAAAACAGAAATCAAAGGAGAAACACCAAGAGGAAGTACTGGTAATTCATCTCCGTTCTTTAAGGAGACTTCTACTTCTTTCGACAACCAAACAGACGAAAGAAACACCGGAAGCAGTTTTGCAAGTAATGCTGGTCAACAAGGCCCATTCCCTTCAACTGAAGTCAATAGAAAGATATCAGAACATAGACTCGAAGACAGAGACACCAAGGCGGAAGTTTGGGAGAAAACTGAAATGGAAAGGATCAAAGAACGGTATATTTCCACTTCTAAACTACCAAAATTTGACATTGTCTTCTTAATTACCCTTAGGTTACAACTTACATCGATTTAAAAACATGAATGTGTTTTTCTCTAACTGAGAGAATGGTCAGGTACGAGAAGTTATACGCCAAAATACTTGAGTGGGAGAATGAAAAGAAGACAAAAGCAAAGAAGAAGTTGTCCAGAAAACAGGTATTGTTTCTCATTATATTCTTCATAATAAACATGGATGCCACTGAAAATAAAATTGGAAATATGTTATTGAAACTTGTAGCAGGATGAATCGGAGAAGAAAAGGGCTAGAGCTTTGCAAAGTTACAAGAATGAGATGGAAATGATTGAGCAGATTGCAGAAGGGGCACGATCAGAGGCTGCAGAAAACCGAAAGAAGGAAATAGTGAAGGTTAAAGAGAAGGCGGACACGATTAGGTTAACAGGAAAAATCCCAACGAAAACTTGCTTATGCTTTTAAATCTCGACTAAACTGATTCATGATCGAGGCCTTATCAAGATCGATCATACATGTAAATATGTATAGTTATAATCATATACATACAATTGCCTATATTTCTTATCTTCGTTATTTTGCATGAATATAAACTTCATCCACTCATTGATGAATTTGTTCTCGGCCTTGGCCAAAATTTGAAGCTTGAACATCATTTCGCCCCTAAACAACGTGTGAAATGGTCTTTTAACCATTTGTTCTTATTAGTTAAATAGCATAAACAGTGAAAGTAAATCAATGTTATCTCTCAACTTAAATACATGGATCGATCTATACATAAAAAGCAAATACAAATCGACGACTCCTCTTAGTTAACATGAAGATCATATATGAATGTTGGATTATACGTATATATTTTCCATAATATGCAATTCAAAATAAAAAATAAAAAAATGTTTCTGATTCATTTTTTGTGATAATATTTCATGCATGCACATTCTCGTTAAAGAAACATGCATGCATGGGTCTTCGAACGTTCATAACACCTATTTATCATCACTATCCGGAGCTGTTGTAGCTTGTGTTGTGGTCGTGGTTTGGGTGGTCTTGGTTCCATCAGCGTCGGTTTTGGTAGTCGTATGGGTCGTTTCATAGTTATGAAGATAGTTTCCAGCTTGGTCCATATACTTCCCCACCCCTTGCTTCTCATCTACCACTCCATAAGAGGACGCTGCATCAATGACATCAGCGGCTGCACCAGCTATCTTACCCGTGTCGGTCTCCTTACCCGTCACGGCATCAGCCATTATTTTGGCGCTAGCCATAAGCTCAGAATTTGATGGTTTGTCATCGGCCATTTTTGTTTTAGATCAAATTGTTACTTGTGAGGAAAAAAATGATCAAAAAGAGCTAAAGGGTGAAATAAATAAGGGGTACGTTTCTATGTTTAACCTTGATGTTAAAGCGTAAGTTACGGGTTGTTTTATATATATGTTAATGGAGAAAAGTTCCCCAAATTCTTTCTATACCAAATGAACCAATCATAGCATTCCAATTTTTTTTATTAAATAAAATATAATAGAATAAAAATCACTTATTATTTTTGTTAAAAATAAATATCTTACAAACTGCTAACACGACAAGAATTAAATTATCTTTCTATAAAAGGGCTCTCCTATATACTTTAGACAAACTTTTTTTCCACTTTTTTGTGAGTGTTGAAATTTACTTCTAGCACTACAACATTTACCACTTTCCCCATCGATATAACGGGCCTTTCCTAAGCGACATGTCGCTGAGGATTACTTTCCCAAGCGACATGTCGCTGGGGAATCTTCGCTGGGAGGGTATCGATATAACTGGCGACTTAACGAAAATTTTTGTGAACGAAAATTTTTGCAAAAATGGCGCGTGAACGAAAATTTTTGCAAAAATGGCGCGTAAACGAAAATTTTGGTAGGAGGGTATCCCAGCGACTTGTCGCCGGGGAAACGTAAAAATAAAAAATTTACTTAAAATAAAAAAAACTTAAAAAACTTATAATAAACTTAAAATACATAAAATAAAAAAACTTAAAATACTTAAAATAAAAATTATTTATAGTCTTTATTTTATATGATAAAAAAACTTACTTAATACTTAAAATAAAAAAAAAACTTAAAATACATAAAATAAAAAAACTTAAAATACTTAAAATAAACGGATGAGCCGACATGTTAGGATTACACATTAGACGTTCAACGGATGAATCTATATTAGGGTTGGACATTACACGTTCAACGGATGAGTCTATATGTTGTTGTTACACATTAGACGTTCAACAGATGAGTCTATATGTTATGGTTACACATTAGACGTTCAACGGATGAGTCGATATGTTAGGGTTGGACATTAGACATTTAACGGATGAGTCAGTATGTTATGGTTACACATTAGACGTTCAACGGATGAGTCGACATGTTAGGGTTACACATTAGACGTTTAACGGATGAGTCGACATGTTAGGGTTACACATTAGACGTTCAACGGATGGGTCGACATGTTATGGTTACACATTAGACGTTCAACGGATGAGTCGACATGTTATGGTTACACATTAGACGTTTAACGGATGAGTCGACATGTTAGTGTTCCACATTAGACGTTCAACGGATGAGTCGATATGTTAGGGTTGGACATTACACGTTCAACGGATGAGTCTATATTAGGGTTGGACATTACACGTTCAACGGATGAGTCTATATGTTGTTGTTACACATTAGACGTTCAACAGATGAGTCTATATGTTATGGTTACACATTAGACGTTCAACGGATGAGTCGATATGTTAGGGTTGGACATTAGACATTCAACGGATGAGTCGACATGTTATGGTTACACATTAGACGTTCAACGGATGAGTCGACATGTTATGGTTACACATTAAACGTTCAACGGATGAGTCGACATGTTATGGTTACACATTAGACGTTCAACGGATGAGTGGACATGTTATGGTTACCCATTAGACGTTCAACGGATGAGTCGACATGTTAGGATTACACATTAGACGTTCAACGGATGAGTCGACATGTTAGGGTTACACATTAGACGTTTAACGGATGAGTCAACATGTTAGGGTTACACATTAGACGTTCAACGGATGGGTCGACATGTTATGGTTACACATTAGACGTTCAACGGATGAGTCGACATGTTAGGGTTACACATTAGACGTTCAACGGATGAGTCGACATGTTATGGTTACACATTAGATGTTCAACGGATGAGTCGACATGTTAGGGTTACACATTAGACGTTCAACGGATGAGTCGACATGTTAGGGTTACACATTAGACGTTCAACGGATGAGTCGACATGTTATGGTTACACATTAGACGTTCAACGGATGAGTCGACATGTTAGGGTTACACATTAGACGTTTAACGGATGAGTCGACATGTTAGGGTTACACATTAGACGTTCAACGGATGGGTCGACATGTTATGGTTACACATTAGACGTTCAACGGATGAGTCGACATGTTATGGTTACACATTAGACGTTCAACGGATGAGTCGACATGTTAGGGTTACACATTAGACGTTCAACGGATGAGTCGACATGTTAGGGTTACAATTAGACGTTTAACGGATGAGTCGACATGTTATGGTTACACATTAGACGTTCAACGGATGAGTCGACATGTTAGGGTTCCACATTAGACGTTCAACGGATGAGTCGATATGTTAGGGTTGGACATTACACGTTCAACGGATGAGTCTATATTAGGGTTGGACATTACACGTTCAACGGATGAGTCTATATGTTGTTGTTACACATTAGACGTTCAACAGATGAGTCTATATGTTATGGTTACACATTAGACGTTCAACGGATGAGTCGATATGTTAGGGTTGGACATTAGACGTTCAACGGATGAGTCAGTTTGTTATGGTTACACATTAGACGTTCAACGGATGAGTCGACATGTTAGGGTTACACATTAGACGTTTAACGGATGAGTCGACATGTTAGGGTTACACATTAGACGTTCAACGGATGGGTCGACATGTTATGGTTACACATTAGACGTTCAACGGATCAGTCGACATGTTATGGTTACACATTAGACGTTTAATGGATGAGTCGACATGTTAGGGTTCCACATTAGACGTTCAACGGATGAGTCGATATGTTAGGGTTGGACATTACACGTTCAACGGATGAGTCTATATTAGGGTTGGACATTACACGTTCAACGAATGAGTCTATATGTTGTTGTTACACATTAGACGTTCAACAGATGAGTCCATATGTTATGGTTACACATTAGACGTTCAACGGATGAGTCGATATGTTAGGGTTGTACATTAGACGTTCAACGGATGAGTCGACATGTTATGGTTACACATTAGACGTTCAACGGATGAGTCGACATGTTATGGTTACACATTATACGTTCAACGGATGAGTGGACAGGTTATGGTTACACACTAGACGTTCAACGGATGAGTCGACATGTTAGGGTTACACATTAGACGTTCAACGGATGAGTCGACATGTTAGGGTTACACATTAAACGTTTAACGGATGAGTCGACATGTTAGGGTTACACATTAGACGTTCAACGGATGGGTCGACATGTTATGGTTACACATTAGACGTTCAACAGATGAGTCGACATGTTAGGGTTACACATTAGACGTTCAACGGATGAGTCGACATGTTAGGGTTACACATTAGACGTTTAACGGATGAGTCGACATGTTAGGGTTCCACATTAGACGTTCAACGGATGAGTCGATATGTTAGGGTTGGACATTACACATTCAACGGATGAGTCTATATTAGGGTTGGACATTACACGTTCAACGGATGAGTCTATATGTTGTTGTTACGCATTAGACGTTCAACAGATGAGTCTATATGTTATGGTTACACATTAGACGTTCAACGGATGAGTCGATATGTTAGGGTTGGACATTAGACGTTCAACAGATGAGTTGACATGTTATGGTTACACATTAGACGTTCAACGGATGAGTCGACATATTATGGTTACACATTAGACGTTCAACGGATGAGTCGACATGTTATGGTTACACATTAGACGTTCAACGGATGAGTCGACATGTTATGGTTACACATTAGACGTTCAACGGATGAGTCGACATGTTATGGTTACACATTAGACGTTCAACGGATGAGTCGACATGTTATGGTTACACATTAGACGTTCAACGGATGAGTCGACATGTTAGGGTTACACATTAGACGTTCAACAGATGAGTCGACATGTTAGGGTTGGACATTACACGTTCAACGGATGAGTCTATATTAGGGTTGGACATTACACGTTCAACGGATGAGTCTATATGTTATTGTTACACATTAGACGTTCAACAGATGAGTCTATATGTTATGGTTACACATTAGACGTTCAACGGATGAGTCGACATGTTATGGTTACACATTAAACGTTCAACGGATGGGTCGATATGTTAGGGTTGGACATTAGACGTTCAACGGATGAGTCAGTATATTATGGTTACACATTAGACGTTCAACGGATGAGTCGACGTGTTAGGGTTACACATTAGACGTTAAACGGATGAGTCGACATGTTAGGGTTACACATTAAACGTTCAACGGATGGGTCGATATGTTAGGGTTGGACATTAGACGTTCAACGGATGAGTCAGTATGTTATGGTTACACATTAGACGTTCAACTGGATGAGTCGACATGTTAGGGTCTCCACATTAGACGTTCAACGGATGAGTCGGCATATATGTATATTTTGTTAAAATATACGGAATATCGGACCGAAACAAACATAAAAAACGTAATTTCATTAATAGTCAACGAAGTCAAAGAGTATCCCCAGCGACATGTCGCTGGGGAAAAGATAGTAATAAAAACCAAATATTAAGCTTAAATAGTATCTCAAGCGACATGTCGCCGGGGAAACTTAAATAATTTTCGGTCCGCTAATTAAGAGTGATTAGCCACTAATTAAAATTTTTTTAATTCAAAACAAGAATCCCCAGCGATGTGTCGCTGGAGAAACATTAGCGGGAAAAGTTCCCGCCACGTTTTACGAAGACTTTTTTGGTCAAAGTATAACGCACTTATCCCCAGCGACATGTCGCTGGGGAAAAGTGGGGAAAAAATATCTGACTTTTTCTACTAGAATTTGTGCCACGTAGGATACTTTTTTGTCGTTTAGCGGACATTCCCCAGCGACAAATATCGCCGGGGAAAATATCGATGGGGAAAGGGGTATTTGTTGTAGTGTAGAACAATCACATGTGATTTCTGAAATCACATGTGCTTCCTAACATATAAATCACATGTGATTTGTTAAATTACACGTGATTCCTAACATATAAATCACATGTGATTTGTTAAATTACACGTGATTCCTAACATACATATCATATGTGATTTTTTCACCCGCAAATTTTAACACTAAAACAAAACTCGGAAAAAAAATCCTCGAAATTATATCGAAGTGCCTGAAAAAAAAATCTCTTCATGATAGTGTATTTTTTGTCGCTCAACAATTTACTGTTTGCAAGATATTTTATTTCAAAAATGTTGTTTTTTTATTTTTTTTATTTTTTATTAATTAATTTATTTATTTTTTTAAAAGATGAATGGCCTAAATTGGTTTATTGGATCTAATGATCTCAACTCCGTGTTAATGAATGTTGTGATTGTATTATTGTTATAAAAAATGGAATTTTGGATGAAATTGAAGGTGTTGGAGAAGCTGGTTTAATGGTTTCTTGAGATACTACCCATTTTGATCACGATATATATATGGTGTAAAGTTAATTTCCCGATTCTTGAGCTATGCCATAATATTGTTCAATGTTGATGACAAGTTATATTGCAAGTGATATTGCTCAATCAAACACTTCTAACGAAATCATCCAAGCGAATTATTGGCCTTTTAGCTATAAGTCAGTTATTTAACATCTTCACATGCTCACCTTCAATTCACTACTACATGACAAGTATTTAGCGACAGACGTTTTTGTCGGAAATCCATCGGTATAATGGTTTCTGATGTATTTGCGACAGAAATAGTCTGTCACAGAGTTGTTGTCGGTAATTAATTAGTATATGCCGGAATTCTGTCAATACTTATATATAGATGAACAAAAAAGCTCAAATGTGAGAAACAGGTTGGATTGGGGTCTCAAACTTTTGCATACGTTGTACAATGTCAGAAGATTTACTTAATTAATATATTAGCAATGACATAAATTAATAAGGATATTCGATAAAATCGACTATAAAAAATTGATCGACTCAAATTAAAGCTTGATAAGAGGTGACAGTTTTCAAGTAACAAGTTCTTATTTTTGCCATCTATAAATATGACATCCTTTTATCTAGCCTTTAGTTTTAAGGCTTTTACAAAGTTCTTTCAAAGATTTAGAAACAACAATGCTAATTAAAGATACTACTCGAACACGAATCTTAACCATTACATGCTAGTTTCAATGTTGAAACTTATTTAGGAATTACATTACGATGAGATCAATAGGGCCATGCTAGTAAGTTTTAAATGTCTTCTTGAACATATGCAAGGATCTCTTTGTCGTTCTCAAAGATAGCCATTTCGTCCTCTCTCAAACGTGCAGTTGCTTCAATACCGTCTCCTGATAGAGTGTCCATCAAAACAAAAACGCCTTGATCTACCTCCGGTACAAGAAAAGTTACTTTTATCGGCTTTCCCCACCCAAAATTTACTTTGTTAATTGGAAACCTACACGTGCTAGTAATCGTATAAACACGGCCTTGATCATCCGCTAATGTTGATAGTGTGTTGGTCCAGTATTGTGCTGCTTCTTTCAAGTCTCTTAGTCCTTCAACCTCCATTTTCCTTTTCCTTAGTTCATTAACCATCTCATTCAACTTAATTTGACCCGAGTTTTTCCTCTTTGTGACTGCCGCAGTGATGACATTACCTGCTGTTGTTTCTGGATAGTTTCCCGCGATTATACCCCTCACATTTAAGGGTTGATACAATAATGAAGAATCATACGACTTGTTTGTGGATGCAGCCACTGCACATTTAAATAATAGAGATGCTAGTACCTCGAATCGACTAGGGTTCATTGGAGTGTTTCCCATAGCGATAACATTTTTCTTCAGCTCATTCAGCTTTGAATTAGTAAATGTAAATGTCCTTGTTTTATAAATAACTTCACTTTTCTCAGGCACATACTCATCAGCAACTTCAGAGCTATTATTTGGAGGGGAATAAATGAAAGTAGGGTTTATTGGTGATTCGCCACGAGCAACAGTGGCCCAGTGATTAACAAAGCTTGCCACAGTAAGCCCATCTGTAATTTTGTGCGACACAGACACAGCCACTGCCACTCCACCATCCGAAAAATGGTTGAGCTGGACCTGGAGTAAGTTAGGGTTTGTTTTACCATCTTTTAGACCTAAACCATTTGGAAGTAGATGGTGTAATGCAGTTTCATCTTGGTATCTTTTAAAAATGAAGTCCCTGAGTCGACTATCAGTAGAAACTTCAACAAAGTCAATCCCTTCATCATTGCAGTCGACATAAGAGGCAGAAGGTGATGGGAACCTACCCGCCAACGGATAGTATCTTGCTAAACTTTGTGATAATGACTGCTTTAGGACATTGGTGTTGACATTATTCATGTACTTTGGATAGAAGAAAACAAAGTCAGAGGACATATTGGGAACAATTTGATCAAGCAATGAAAGATTATAAGTTTTAAGATGAGAAGGCGTTGGAGAAGCTGGTTTAATGGTTTGTTGGGATATGATAGTGTGGAGTTGCCTAATCCTTCCAAATCTTTGGAGCTTTGCCATGATCTTATACATATTGTTGGACAATATGGTAGATGATAGATTGCAAGTAATGTGAAGATTCAGACATGCACACATTCTATATATACTCATAATTGGTGAAATATATTACGCAGGCCGTCACAAAATTATGGTCCCATTTCTATCTTGGATGTTCCACAAAATACAGTCTCTTTATTGTGTTAACCAATAAAAATAAATAAATAAATAAATAAAAGTTGATGGGGATTATATTTGATTGGTTGAAGAGCGTAGTGGTTCTAATTTTTTTAAACTTTGCGTTTCTTTTGTCTAAAGACAATAACTTTGAGCATAAGGGATGAACGGAAAAACCGAAAAATCCGAATAAACCAAAACCGAACCAAACCGAACTTTTAATTCGGTTCTCGGTTTGGATATGGTTTTGGTAATCAAAACCGAAAACCGAATTCATATAAATTTATATATTTATATATATAAAAAGATCAATATATATATATATATATATATATATATATATATATATATATATATATATATATATATATATATATATATATATATATATATTGGGTTAAAATAAAAAGGGTCTTAAAATAAAAAGAATAAAAAGTCTCTGATGCACTAAATTTATAACTATGATGCAGTGAATTTAAATGTGATGCAGTAACTTAATAACTGCAATGCAATAACTGTGATGTCGTAACTTTTTATAGCTGTGATGCAGTAACTGTGATGCACTAAAATTTATGACTGTGATGCAGTAACTTAAAAATGTGATGCAGTAACTTTGTAACTGTGATGCACCAAAATTCGTCTTCCTAGACTTTTTATTTTAAGAGACTTTTTATTATAACCCTACCCTATATATATATATATATATATATATATATATATATATATATATATATATATATATATATATATATATATATATACACAATTTAGATCAAATAAGATTAATCTTAAAGTTGTAAAAATAAGATCAAACTAAAATCTGACAAGTGACACTCTCGTTAAAATAAAATAATTTTTTTTATTGAGTACAACTAAAATTGTTAAAGTTCCGATGGTTTTCTTTTTTAAATTGACGAAACCAAGGTGATACACTTTGATTCGACATGTAATGTATCAGGTTAAGGTGATACTCTTTGATTCGACATGTAAATTTATAGTTGTGTATCACTAATCCAAACTCATGTATCAGTTGGTTATTAGTTGCTAAAATGTTAATTCGTATTAATGCTTCATTTTTTTTGTATTATTGCTAATATGTTTATTTATAAAATGGTTTTGGTGGTTATTTAAACTAGATCTTATTTTTACAACTTTAAGTTTGATCTCACATTAACCCTCCAATATATATAATAATAAAATTTTATCCTAATATTAAAAAATACTTTTTATGTTTGAAATAACTTTTTTGGTTAAATATATTTGTATATATATATATATATATATATATTTTTAAAACATGGTGTGTAATTCGGTTAAACCGAACCGAACTAGAATTCAACCAAACCGAACCGAAAACCGAATTTGAATTCGGTTTGATTTGGTTCATGATTTGACCTTAAAAAAACTTTTAACCGAATTAACCGAATAACCCGAAAACCAAACCGAAAAACACCCCTAAAGGATTAACTAATGAATCCCTTACCTAACTACAATTGGTTTAAGTCGCATTTAAGTTGGCTGTATATGACAAGCCGCAAGCTAGCTCTAGAATAATCAAGTTGGTTTGGTATAAATTTAGAGATATTAATTACTCCGTATAACATAGCTAGGAGGACTGTGTTTACAAATAAAGATGTGCATAAAATATTGTACGTCATGCAACCATTTTAAGATGGTTCCGTCTACTATACAACACTTTATGTATGTCTTTGTTACTTACAGATAGCTCCATGTATTAGCTTTATCAAATCACATATATATAATTCACCTTTACACCAAAAAAAATCACATATATATAAATACAAATATATATCAACTTGTATTGTACTATTTGAATGCATATATATGCCTTTATGCTGACATTTAGGCAAGCCCTAGAATCCTATATACACCCTTGAATGGGTTAGGGTAATTTATTTGGCCGACTCTACAATTGATGTGTAAACTAATGAAAAGTCAATTCTTTCAATTTAGTTCAATAATAACGTGTCTGGATTGGCTTAAACCAAAACCAGAACATTATTACACAATTACTCTCCATTTGATTAAATTTCTTTTAACAAGTCAACACATGAAGGCTTTAATATAGGAGGAAAATTCAAATGCATACTCTTATTTAGGTGCATACCAATGAACAAATTTTCACCATCTATCTAGTTTGATCTAATGGTGGGGATTAACCTAAGATTAAATGGGGAAACATAAGTCCATGTTTTTTTTCTTTCCTTTTTCTTTGTCTTTTTTATTATTCATTTTTTTTCTTTCTTTTTTTCCTTTTTTTTTTATTTCTTTTTTTTTCAAGCTTCATGGGATTTTTGTTTTTTTTTTTCTTTTTTTTGGGTGTCCTTTTTTTCACGTTTTTTTTTTTTTTCTTTCTTTTTTCTTTTTTCTTATTTTTCTAATTCAAGTTCTTTTTTCTAATAAATATTTTTTTCGCTTTCATATATTTTCGACTGTTTTCATACGTTTTCGTCCGTTTTCATACGTTTTTGTCTGTTTTCGTAGGTTTTCGCCCGTTTTCATATATTTTCGCCTGTTTTCTTACGTTTTCGTCCGTTTTCATACGTTTTTGTCAGTTTTCATACGCTTTCGTCCGCTTTCTTACGTTTTCGCCCGTTAACGTCTGTTTTCATACGTTTTCATATGTTGTCTTACATTTTCGTTCGTTTTCATACGTTTTCATCATTTTTCATATGTGTTCGTTCATTTAAATACGTTTTCGTCCGTTTTCTTTCGTTTTCGTCCATTTTTCATACGTCTTCGTCCGTTTTCAGACGTGTTTTTACGCTTTCATACGTTTTCGTTCGTTTTCATACATATTCGTCCGTTTTCGTTCGTTTTCATTCGTTTTCATACATATTAGTCCGTTATCTTACGTTTTCGTTCGTTTTCATACATATTCGTCCATTTTCTTATGTTTTCGTTCGTTTTCATACGTTTTCGTTCGTTTTCATCCGTTTTCTTTCGTTTTCGTCCATTTTTCAAATGTTTTTGTCCTTTTCATACATGTTATTACACTTTCATACGTTTTCTTCTGTTTTCATACATTTTCGTTCGTTTTCTTACGTTTTCGTCCGTTTTTTCATTCGTTTTCGTCCCTTTTTTCATTCGTTTTCGTCCGTTTTTAAATGTTTTTAGCAATTTTCAGACGTTTTCATATGTTTCTAAATATCACAAGTGATATTTTGAATATCACAAATTATATTCTGAATATCACAAGTGATATTATGTGATATTCTAAATATCACAAATTATTTTCTGAATATCACAAATTATTTTCTGAATATCACAAGTGATATTCTGTGATATTTAAAATATCACAAGTGATATTCTGTGATATTTAAAATATCACAAGTGATTTTCTGAATATCACAAGTGATTTTCTGTGATATGCAAAATATCACAAGTGATACTATGAGTACCACAAATGATATTCCGAATATCATAAGTAATATTCTGTGATATATTACTGGTGATACTACAGGTATGACACTTTTCACTTTTCACATTACCATATTAAACTAAATACCACTCAAAACAAATCCAAGGTAGTAGAAAAGATGGTGATGATGGTGAAACTTTTCCCTTGTTTGGACAAGTATGTTTATTATGATCAGTTAAACTACAAATATTACAACCCTTCTTTTGGTTCTTACTTTTTTCAATAGCTTTTTCACGTCCACCCTTAATACGGTCATTCTTATGTCCTTTAGGAAGATTCTTTATACCCATAAAATCTTGAACAATATCACAAACTTTTCAGGGTGGAAGACTTGGCAAATCAGTCTCAACTTTTGACTTTAGCTCTCTCAGGTTGTCTACAAAAGAAGTCTAGTATCATAGACAACTTATCAGTAATTACAACAATAAGAAACAGATTATCAAACATATCACTGGTGATACTACACATATATCAAACATATCACTGGTGATACTACACATATATAAAGCATATCACTAGTGATACTACACATATATCAAACATATCACTGGTGATACTACACATATATCAAGCATATCACTAGTGATACTACATATATATCAAACATATCACTAGTGATACTACACATATACCATCAGCAAAAACATTTATTGTGTTTGTCTATTACAGTGAAAGGCACAAAAACCATCTTGTACATAAAAAATACGTAATTAATACCTTGGTATAAAATCCAATAATGATCTTCATTATATACTCAGCATTAAACTCAGAAACAACACGAAAAATGCCAAGAACTCCATAAGATTTTTTGGTATTAGTCCATTTTTTTTAATATGTGTGATTTTCTGAATATCACTTGTGATATTCTAAATATCACTTGTGATATTCTGAATAGCACTTGTGATTTTCTTATGTTATCGTCTGTTTTCATACTTCGTCCGTTTTCATATGTATTAGTCAATTTTTTTACTTTTTCGTCCGTTTTTATACGTTTCTGAATATCACAATTGATATTCAGAATATCACTTGTGTTTTTCTGAATATCAATGGTGATATTTTAAATATCACTTGTGATTTTCTGAATATCTATCACCTGAGATTTTCTGAATATCACTTATGATTTTCATGTTACAAAACATTTGTTGAATATCACTTGTCAAATTCAGAAAATCACTTATGATATTCAGAATATCACCTGTGATACTCTGAATATCACAGAATATTACTTATGATATCCGGAATATCATTTGTGGTACTCATAGTATCACTTGTGATATTCTGCATATCACAGAAAATCACTTGTGATATTCAGAATATCACTTGTGATATTATGAATATCACAGAATATCAATTGTGATATTCTGAATATCACAGAATATCACTTTGATATTCAGAGTATAACTTGTGATATTTAGAATATCACAGAATATCACTTGTGATATTCAGAATATAATTTGTGATATTCAGAATATCACTTGTGATATTTAGAAACATATGAAAACGTATGAAAATTGCCAAAAACATTTAAAAACGGACAAAACAAAAACTTGAAGCGTTAAAAAAAGACAAAACAAAAAAAAAAAGAATAATAAAAAAAAGACAAAAAGACAAAAAAAAAAAAAAAAAAAAAAAAAAAAAAAAACATGGACTTATGTTTCCCTATTTAATCTTAGGTTAATCCTCACCATTAAATCAAATTAGATGGATGGTGGGGATTTGTCCATTGGTATGCACCAAAATAAGAGTATGCAAAATAAAGTGCCTCTTAATATAGAGATTATGCACTGTAGTGGTGAATTTTCGTTTTATCTCCCTTATATATCGCGAATTTGGATATTATCAGATTTGATATTTTCATATCATGTATATCGACATGGAATAAACTTGCATTAAATTAGTAGAGGTGAGTTATTTTAAATATCAAATCCCCACCATTCGTCTAATTTGATTAATCTAAGATTAAATATGAAAACCTAAGTCCATGTTTTTTCTTTTCTTTTTTTATTATTATCTTTTTTTTATTTTTTTTTTTTGCCTTTTTCCCAATCAACGTTTTTTCCTTTTTTTTTCTTTTTTTTCTATTTTTATAATTCACGTTTTTTGTTTTTTTTTTAAATAAATTCACGATTTTTTTCACTTTACTACGTTTTCGTCCGTTTTTGTCTGTTTTCACATGTTAATATACGTTTTTGTCCGTTTTCAGACGTTTTCGTCCGTTTTTATACGTTTTTGTCTTTTTTCAGATGTTTTTGTCCGTTTTTATATGTTTTCGTCCAATTTTTTTTACGTTTTTGTCCGTTTTTATACGTTTTCGTCCGTTTTTGTCTGTTTTCATACGTTTTCATCTGTTTTTATACTATTTTGACCGTTTATATACGTTTTCATCCGTTTTTATACATTTTCGTCCGTTTTCATACGTTTTTTTACGTTTTCATTTGTTTTCAGGCGTTTTTGTCCGTTTTCATACGTTTTCGTCCATTTTCAGACGTTTTCATCCATTTTTATACGTTTTCGTTCATTTTTTATCCGTTTTAATAAGTTTTCATCCGTTTTCATACGTTTTCATTCGTTTTCTTACATTTTCGTTCGTTTTCGTCCGTTTCCATCCGTTTTCTTTCATTTTTGTCAATTTTCCATACATTTTCGTCCTTTTTCATATGTGTTTTTACACTTTTATACGCTTTCATCTGTTTTCATTCATTTTCATCCATTTTTAAATGCTTTTGGCCGTTTTTAGACGTTTTTCATACGTTTCTAAATATCATAAGAGATATTCTATGATATTCAGAATATCACAAGTGATATTCCGTGATATTCTGAATATCACAAGTGATTTTTTGAATATCACGTGTGATATTCTTTGATTTTCTGAATATCACAAGTGATATTCTAAGTACCACAAGTAATATTCTGAATATTACAAGTGATTTTCAACTAATGTTTTGTAAGTGAATATCACAAGTGATATTCTGAATATCACAAGTGATTTTCTGAATATCATAAGTGATTTTCAACTAATGTTTTGTAACATGAAAATCACAATTGATATTCAGAAAACCAAAAAAGATAGATATTCAGAAAATCACAAGTGATATTCAGAATATCACAAGTCATATTCAGAAAATCACAAGTGATAGTTCGAATATCAATTGTGATATTCAAAACATATGAAAAACATAAGAAAATAGATGAAAACATAAGAAAATCACAAGTGATATTCAGAAAATCACAAGTTATATTCAGAAAATCACAAGTGATATTATGAAAATCACAAGTGATATTTAGAAAATCACAAATGATATTATGAATATCACTTGTAATATTCAGAAACACAAGAAAACAAATGAAAACGTAAGAAAATGGACGAATATGTATGAAAACGGACAAAAACATATGAAAGAGTAAAAGCAATTATGAAAATGGGCAAAAACAATGGATGAAAATAAAGGAAAATGGATGAAAACGGACAAAAACTTATGAAAATGAATGAAAACGAACGAAATCGGATGAAAACGTATGAAAATAGACGAAAACGGGCAAAAACGTATGAAAACAGACGAAAATGAATGAAAGCGTAAAAACACGTCTAAAAACGGACAAAAACGTATGTAGGACCAAGGAATGTGTTTATATATAACATTTAATCGTTTCTAAAATGTCATTTCTAGCACCTCCTTAAGTTCCAAAACTCGACACTTAACCCCCACCTTTTTCCTTGTTTGACCATAAAAATATTCGTGACTTAATATAATTAAATCTCATATGCAACGCGTGCAATCCCATAGGCTCATGTTCAAATCTGGTCATACGTATATTAAATATATCCACAAACTAACAGCTCCCACTTGGAGATATCTTAATATATGTAATGACATTGGTTAGCGTCTAGCAACACGCCAATGCCCCCAGAACGACCCTGATTGTGGTTTCCTGGAAAAACCTTTTAATGATTCATCATTATACTTATCTTTTTGTTTCTAATACTACGTTAAATATGGATATGGATCTAAGTCATTCCATTATTTAACTATTCTTTTTCTCGTTATATCTGATTAAACAAGATTACCAAATCATCAGAACGTATTCCAGAAAGATCTTGGGTACGGCCGTACAAACATCTTGTCAACCCTACGAGGGGCCCAGTAGTATTAAACTTCGAAACAAATTCGAAGGAACAAATTCTTTCTCGACTACAAGCAAAACCCATGAATTTTGCAACACTTCTGAAAACAATCCTTATAACTACCAGTTACGGATATAGCGGTAAATTGCTAAACAGAAATGCACTACATTGATGACAGTTCTCTGGTATCTCAAGTCTGATGATAAATATTCATGATTTACTTAATGACAAAGATCCATAAGTACAATCATGCAGTTGGGATCAGTCTTATATTCAATTCATTGAATATCATGTGAAATTGGCATGACAACGCATCAATATACTTTCAAGTATATTCTAACCAATACTCAGATTTGTCTTAATTTAATAATATTCCCATATCATTAATTGACAACGGACAATTTAGAATAACATAAGTTATTCACGGATTTAAACATGCAAATATAGGATACAATCTATTATTAATGAAAACAAACGTACAAAGTACTTTTATTCATTATAAATAATAATTACTTAATATCCCTGATCGAAATACTAAATCAATGCATGATAATTCTAGTTAATGAATTTTGTCTCAAGTAATAACTTTTTGACAATTATGCCTCAAGTAATGACAATCATACTTGTTGACAAGGCATTATTTCAACTAACTTTGATCTATCAGAATTTTGAGAATACTTATTTCAAGAATTCAATTATTGAAATTCTTGTATGTGTACATCCAACTATTTTGATATAGCCACATAATATTTCATAAATGGTGTGACATCCTCAATCACCAACTTATGACAATCAAACTTTCAAACCTTTAATGTATAATGCAACTATGCTCTTAGTTGAGCACAACTAGTTCACATGGCTATTAACAAGGATGAAATCCTACCATGGCTAGTATTGAGTGTCATCACAATTTAAACCAGCATCATTGTATATTAAATACAATATGCTCTTTAAAATTCCATAAACTTAATATCCATTGTGTAATGTTTGACGCCTTTCAATCTTTCAAGATTTATTGTCAACTATAACAATTACACAACAATTTGCCATATTGTTTATACTTAGAATTTAGGAGCAATTCCAGGTTGAGGATCATTATTCTAAGTCCAACCATACTCCATTAGAATATTCATTACACAAGTTACATAATAACTTTAATTGGATATCAAATATTGTTAAATCATTTAGCATTTAAGCATGATACAACAATAATATGGTGTACATGAAAAATCCTTCAGTCAGACTTAGATTTCTTTCATGTTCTATCTTTACAACTATATATATCCATTTAGTCTTACAAAATGATATATCATATTCTATTAGAATTTATTTACCACACATGTTTATTTAATAATAAACTTTTGTTACAAGGTTGTATGTTTTATTTTCTAAATCTTTCAAATAAAGTTTCATTCCAAACTAAGTCTAACATTTTACTTATATGTAATGTTACTCTACAACATATATGATTTAGTAATTCAAACATAATACCCCCACTAGCTTTCATGAATACTTAGAAATTATCTTATTTCAATTATAAATCAATGCATATATTTAATAATTAAACATAAGAGCAATTTCCTAGATGCATGCATTTATCCATTCATGGATTCTTGCACTTTGTACACTTCCAAAGATTTATTTGAATTCATAAACTCCTTTTTTAGTACTTATCGTCCTCGCTCAAGTAATTATTCAAGAAAGAGTTTTGATATTTCATTGTCAAATTTCATATTCATATAAATATGACAATTATCATCTTTGTATCTTTAATGTGCTTAGGAAAGAGTATTCAATCATAGTTAATTGATTAAGTATGATTAATAATCTTGTCATAAGACATGCATTAAGATATGTGTACAATTTTGTCCATATGATTTCTACAAAGATTTAAACCACTAGGGTTACATATTGTTTGAGTAAACTCATCTTCATTCTCTAACTATTAAGAATTAAGATAAACCAAATTTTTAGAATTTGAATATCTTTATGAACAACATCTATAACATTCATAGTATGAGTAATTTACCCAATTCATTATCTTGGTAATACTACATCATATTATCCTCAGCGTATAACCAAATATCTGAGATATCCAAGTGAATCTATGAATGAAAATTCCATCATCTTGAGGTTTATCATTTACATAATTACCTCGTCATGATTTTTACTAGTGTGTATTTAGAAGATTATGTATCTTGTAATTAAAACTCCCACTTGCCTTTAGTAATATGTAGACGTACTATCTATAAATACTTGGCAATTAGAGCAATAATCCATTTTTCTCTTTTAGGATATTACAAATACATATTGACAGTTTCTGACATTCTTTCGTTAATGACCTACACATAAGTAGTTTAACAAATTCAAAACTTCAATTTAAGACTTAATGTGATTCATCACATTTCATAATTTAATAGTGTCTTATTAATCTTCTAGGATTCTAATTGAGTATCTTCAATCCATACTCAATTTTATAACCTTGATAACTTTTGGAAGAAATAAGTCATAGTTATCTTTAATCAAACAATCTAACAAAAGTTTGATTTCTCTAACATACCATAAATATGTGGTATTTCACAAGAATTAACATTGTAAGAAGATCTAACAATATATAAGATAACCATATTCCTGTTGGCATACCTATTTACCAACTAAGTCAACTTAATGATATAATAGTATTTCCAAACCAATTGCATGCTTTATAACACAAGTACTTTTGACCAAGTCACTTCATATTTATGTCTCATATAAAACATAAACTTGTTATAATCCCACAATACGTTATTAATCATTGATCAACTCAATGACTTCTTGTATATGTCTTAATTAAAAAAATATAACAAGTTAACGTCTTACTTTATTATAAGTCTTGTAATACTTAAAATACTTCATGTTTATAAAAGATATCAACAAGTATAACTAAAGTATTCTTGATCACCACCAATTGGTTTCAATAGTAATTTCAAGTTAATTTATTTACTTCATTTATTTGTGTCATTCTAATAATATGTTGATATAAATAAATGACTAAAAACGTTATTTATATCTTTCGATATCTCTATGTTTTGATAATCACAAAACGAAAACTCATCAAACCAAAGATCATGACGTAAACAAGTATTTAGTAGTAAATACTCACTTTCACCATCTAATCACTTAAGGTATGAATAAACATAGTGTTTAATGCATTATAAGATCAAAGGGATATTATTACAAAGTTTATTTTAATATATAAACTTATTATATATTTTTGAAAAACACTTTTGGTAATAAAGAAAAATGTTTTAATCATACTAAATATATGATTTCAAAATTTTAACCAAAATCAGTTAGTTTTTCACCAAATAAACTTTCCCCACTAAAAAACAAAAAATCTGGCCGTGCAGCTGGGCGGCCCCCTTAATTATAAAGGGCGGTCCCCTTAATTTTAAGGGGGCCGGCCTTGATTTAAGGGGACCGGTCACGCTCCTCTGTCAGATTTTGTTGCCTATAAATACCACCTCAAATCTGGAATTTTTCTCACCTTTTTGCACTAAAAACTTTCTGATTCAAATATCCATTTCAATCTTAAAAGTCCTTTGATCATATAATTCATAAGCCTTTGTTTCCAAGTGATCCAAAGCCTCATTCATTCAAGTGCAAAGAGAAGAATACTTCTATTCATCAAGACTAGGAGTATTACAACTTAGTATCATCTTGCTATCTAAGTTGCTTGATCATTTCATCTTGTATATCATTCATTCTTTGGTGAATATAGTGTATACATTGGTTAGTTAGATTTAGATATAGGATCTAGATTTATTGAAGGTGTGAAGTAGTACTAGAAGTGAAGAAGTAGTGGTGAATAGGATTGGTGATAGAAGAAATAAGTAGTGGTTGTATATTGAAGTGGAGATAGTTGTGAAGACAAAGAAGTTGAAGCTTTGAAGTTGAGAAGACCTTGAAGCCTAGAAGTTGTGAAGTAGTATATATCTTGGAGTAGTGGTTAGGACTTAGTAGTGAAGGTGTGAAGAAACAAGTGGCGTGAAGAAAAAGACTTAGGAAGTAGTTAGTTGTGAAGAAACTAGGAGCGAAGTAGAAAGTTGTGAAGAAGCTAGGAGTGAAGTACAAAGGTGTGAGGAAGAATTGGTGTGACAAAGATTGGTGTGAAGAAGTTGTGTAGAAGTTGTGATTGTGTTGCGATAAAGTTGTGGTGTGTTATTTGGTGTGTAAGGGTTTCTCCGCCATAATGGAGGTTTTTGATCTAGTGAAGAAAACTCTCGAGTAGGTGACTCGGGGAGTGGAGTAGGGCAAGGAAGGTGTCCTTGTAGCCGAACCACTATAAATCCTTTGTCTCTCGGTTTGATCTTTCCATCTCTCACTTTTTGATTACTTACTTATTAGCATTTCATACATAATTATAATTGCTTGTGTTGTGCATATATTGATTTCACATAAAGATCAAACTAAAATTCATTCATAACATTAATCTTACAAAAATAAACCAAGTACATAAACTTGTATTAAAATACTTATACATATATATATGCTTATATATATGATATATGAAATTATAAATTCTTTCTCAACATTATACATAAGTAGTGTTTATACAAAATCATAAATATACTAGTATCGACACTTTCGCATTAAAGAGTTTTGAAATTGTACATTATACATAAGCAGTGTTTATACAAAATCGTAAATAAACTTGTATTTATATTTTTGCATTAAAGAGTTTTGAAATTTTCATCTAAACTTCAGAAGCTAACTTTTACAAAACAAATAAAACGAAAAAGACGTAAAAGTATTCAACCCCCCCCCCCCCCCTTCTAGTTTTCCACATAATACATAAATATTATAGTTGAAGTTGTCTGGTTATCATATTGACACATGTTCTAATAGGTGTCTAATTTAGAAACAGTAAATTATCCATGTACGGTCTCGCTCATATATGGAAATTCACCTTGTCATTAAAATTTTGCCTGCGTCTCACGTTTACTAAATTTCAACACCAAGTGTTTCTTAGATTAGATGTGTATTAGAATGTTAGTCTCTTACTTTACAGTTAAGAGTATCCTTTACATCATATTCTTATGTGTTGTACCTTGCACACAATGAATATTTCTCCCACTTGTGCATGGAACAACACCATGTACCATATAAACAACACGCACGCGTTGTTAATATGAACAATATGGTATTGTCAATAATATTAGCATAACTTGTAGATATATAGTTACTTAATTAACAAGGAAACGCACATGACTATCCTTGAAAATTTAGTGTCTATATTTGGAAAGTATTTATCTTGAGATATTAAAAGATAATGTAGATTACTACCAAGATAACAATCCTAGTAACTCCCACTGAATTAGAGATCATTACCATAATTCCTTATTCAGTAATACGAACACAATCCTCCCACTGAATATGACAACGTTGTAAGTGTTTCATAACCAGTGACAGGAAATAGTGTGCTATTCACTTTCCTACATCTTTGAGAAAACTCATTTATAACAATTACTTAGGTACTCAAAGAATGTATTCTACTATTTAAATGTGATTCATCATTCCTAACTATTAACTTGAAAATTGGGCATGCAACTTCTTCCTTAATTAGGTCTACCATTCCAACAATTGTATGTAGTACCTTTCATGATCAAAGCAAAACAACTAGATAAAATATGCTAGTTTGTCTTTTATCATTTGTGGTAATTGATGCGTGGGAATCGCAACAGGCTTTACCTCTCGAGGGATCTCGAGAAGCTTACAACCCCCACCAGGCAGTGTACCTGATCGTTGTAGTATAGTATAGTGACAAGTACCGGTGGATTGATCGTTCAGCTTAGGAATAGTGTCGCTAGGATTAGAAAGCCTAAATTACTAGTTCTAAAGGTAAGGGATGATTATTTTTGTATTTTTATGTTTTTTAGAAAGCAATTAAAATCTCGGGTTTTGAAAGAGTGGGCGGAATTAGTTGCTATTCAACTAACCCAAAGCTAAGATGCAATCAAAATAAAATACTAAAAATGAAAATAAACTAATTATACTAAGGTTGTGAGCAGTAATTGGAGAAAATGTGTTTACTTAGACTTCACTACTCCCTAGATATCTTTTACACGTTAATTACTTGTTATAATTGCATGGATGACGGATCGTATTCCTTAATACCATTCATGGGGTGGCATACATAACTCCCCAATTCTATGAGCTCTTATCTCCTCCTACACCATGACCCAGCACAACTATAGGGATTGTAAACAGTGGCTCATGCATTAAATACAACCAATAAAGACCTAGTACGCCTCGGTTCATGTTTCTTAAGACGTTCAAGCATGTTACCATTTGGAGATCTGCCAGTTTTCTTAAGCCTAACATATAAAATCATTCATCCAAGAACAAGAATAAACAAGTAATCAACACATAATCAATATCTAGGTTTCATTAGATCTAAGCAAACACAAGAGAGATCTAGCCTAGCATAATTGAATTGAGACAAGAACAAGATATAGACAACCAACACATAGACATATTGATTGAATTAGAAGAACACTTATCTCAATTACAATGCAAGGTATCAAGGGTTTGGAACCCTTGAAAAACCTGTAAAAGTTGCACCAAATTCGTCTTTAAGGTTTCTCCCAAAACTTCTCTCCTTTTAATGTAAAAACTAGAAAACTATATATAGGAAAACTGGGCTGACGGCGTCAAGACAACATTGTGACGCCGTCACCTCGCCGCCAAATACTTCCTCGGACGGCCTTGATCTACTTATGATGGCCTGTGTGACGCCGTCACCAACCACGGTATTTTATTCTTGGCCTTTTGACGCCGTCAGGATGACTTTTGACGCCGTCATCAACTACGGTATTTTATTCTTGATGTCTGACGCCGTCAAGGCATAACTCTTGACGCCGTTACCTAGTGTTTCCAGCATGGAAAATTGATACTTTGCCGTTTTCTTCACTTTTATGCTCCAAAAACGTCCAAAATGGCTTCTTTTCCAGAATTCACTCTCCAAGTACCTAAAATCACAAAAGGAACGATTTAGGGCAATATTTGATCAAATAAAGTCGGATTCGGGCTTAAATGACCCCCTAAAAACGGATCATTTTTCGCCTCATCAGTAATTCATCTAGCTTCTAATTTCATAACTCATAAAAGATTACACATGTTTTCCAAGAGAATGTGATTACCAAAGAAGGTAATAAAATCTCTTATGGAAAATATGCAATTTCTCTTAACTATTAAAGTGGCTATGAGTTATGTATTTAAAATTTAGACAATTCTAATTTTCCTATTATACCTTTCTCATTCATGAAAAGGAATAGGATTAAGTCTCACACTTCTCCTTATGGAAAGAAGACTAGGTTTATTCTTTTAGTAAAATTGACTCTAACCAAAAAACCCTTACGAGTGTAGATCAATTTATTTGATAAAAGAATAACTTACGTTTACGGTTTTAACATTGCATTAATACACTTAAAAGAATTTACAAAATTCAATTTTAGTATTTTCAATAATTAATTTTCAAGAAAACATAATAACCAAGGATATATTCATATAACCAACATATTTTCTTGAAAATCTAGGATCCAACTTTTCATAGATTTCACTACATCAGTTGATCTGCTAGCAATGAAAGTATAAAAGATGGTAATCTATCGAACAATAATTGGCAAACTATTTTCCAATTTCTAGATCATTTTGGGAATTACATCAAATTGATTCATCAATTTGTCATGTAAGCATGTTTCATCCCATCTCATGCCTTAAGTTCTAGGTCTCACGCATCAACTTAATTAAGTCGTCTAACTTAGAAACTACAAATTCTCCATGTGTGGTCTCACGTACACTTGGAAATTTACCTTGTCATTAATATTTGGCCTAGGTCTCACGCATGCCAAATAATTAATTCCAAGTGTTCCTTATAGTTAGATGGCATGTAACTTAAATTTTAGGGTATTTAGTTTGATGTGACAATCAAAACATGTATGAAGATGCATGCACTCATCTTCACAAGTAACCTTACATGATCCGGTATGATGCATGTTACACTTGTTACACTGGGGTAGAGTCCCACTATAACCTTTCCTTTCTGGGGGCACTGCCACATAAGCTCTGGCAGCTTCTTGACGACGATTCTGCTTCTGGTGATGGTTATTGCGGTTCTATTGTTGATCTCGATTACGGTTGTTGCTTTGGTTGTTGCTGTTGTAGCTCCTGTTACTATTGTAGTTGTTGTTGTAGTTTCGGTTGTTGCTATTGTTGTTTCCACGGTTATCAGCACTCCTTTTATGTTCGTTGATCGTGGAGGTAGAACCTCTTTTGATCACTCGGGTCAACAATCGCTGTGCAAGTCCCATTGCTTCTTCTACAGTCTGGGTTTGATGCGGTAACATCCCCTTCAATAGTTGGTGGTAGTCCTTCCACATATTTCTCCAATGCTTTCTCAATATCTGGTACTATTGTTGGACATAACACTGACAATTCCAGAAACTTTCTGTCATATGTTCTCAGATGATTGTACTTCACTACTAGTTGATGAAATTCATCCTCTAGTTTTATGATCTCGGTCCTGGGACAATACTTCTTAAGCATCTTCTTCTTCAACTCATTCCAGGAGAGTTTAAAAGCTTCATCCTGACCCATAGCATTTGCGGTAGTATTCCACCACGATTGTGCTTCTCCCTGAAGAGCTCCTGTAGCAAAGGTAACTTTGTTATCTTCATAACAGCCGCTCCTCTTGAAGACTGTTTCGGTATGCTCAAACCTTTGGGCCATTTTTGTAACTCCTTCTATTCCCTTAAAATTAGTTGGTTTGCAAGCCATGAAGTCTTTGTAAGTACATTTATGTTGAGTAGGTGTATCAGCTTCATTGTTTGCTCCATTGATGTTATTTAATCGATCAGTTTCACGAGCTGCAGTTATGCCCTCGACAATCATTCTCTGGACATTTGTAGGTGTCATGATCACTCCAGGGTTGGAAGTTTCACTACTTGCATGCTCCATATTGCTATTGATAACACAAAATATAGATTTAGAATTTTAAACAATGATTTTGTTTAAATGATTTTAAGAAGTAGGGAAATGAATATTTATGAGTTCTAACAATAATTGGGCAGCATATGCAGTTTTTATTTCGATTCATCAATCATAATTTTTCCGATATGTTGGATGCATTTTAATACACATGAACAACCATAAACATAAATTAACATTTGTATATAGTAATATCATAACCAACAACATAACATTAATAACTTGATCAGTTGAGTTTACATAACAAAACGATACAAGATTCTTTATTAATTGCCACATGCGACAGACTTAGATGCCTTATTACTTATACAAATACTAACTGCCTCTAATGGTTAGGTCCGTCCACATGTTCTCTCATCTCTGAAATCTGGGTTCGGAGATCCTGCATCTCGGTATGGTGCTGAATCTGCATATCTCCCACTAGGTTCTCCAATGTATCTGCTCTACGATGTACTAACTAGGCTTCCCAAGTACGGTTCTGTCCCTCTCTTCGCAATGATATCGCGAAAGAGCGTGTCTCTGAGATGTCTGAATGTATCTGAGTCTAACCTTGCTGCAACTCTATCCTATTAGCTATAAGACTATGTAAGGTATTGCTGATTGTATCCGAATGGTCTAATGATGAATAGTCAATCATGTGAAGAAGCGTGTCTATCTGCTCTTCGTGGTGCTCCAAACGTGTCACTACTGCAGAAGGTGAAAGAGTAGGGATAATTTCCATCCTAGCACTCTCACCAGTTTCATACATATGAGCTGGGGGAGTGAAACCAGGAGGATATGGTATTGATGGTGAAAGTGGATGAGTAGAGTCGGAAATACGAAGTCGGCTAGATGCGGGTATATCTTCTTCAGGAATTTGTTCTCTAGGGTGAAAAGTATATGGATAAGTTTGGCTAAAAATATCAAATAGGTGATCGGGTGCTAGAGATGGTAAATCATGATGGTGTGTCGGGGATATATCATTTGCAGGTAGGAACTACTGGCTCTCCATATAGGCATCATCAATTGGTGGAATATAGACGGGTGCGTATGAATCAAATTCATGATGCGATAACGGCATATGTGCTGGTAAAGCCAACACATAGGGATTTTCAGGCGTTGCTACAACTTCATCTTGTTCGAATGGTTCTGTCTCATGGGAAACAGCGTCAAGTACTAAGGTATGACGAAAAACAGGCGACGTAACAGATGCGACAGAAATCTCAGAGTCTGCGTCTGATATACTCATATTGAAATAATACTGTAATAATTCGTAAATAGTGAAAATAAGAATTTATTATCGTCAAAGAATGTAAAATTCTAATATACCAAGATTAAAGTATCATAAACTTAATAATTAACTTACTGAGTATGGTAGCAAGCAGGCACGGCGGGCGAAAAATAGTATGGTGTAAATTTACTTTATTTGAAAGTGTGGTTATAGTTCAATGTTTGAAAACATTTGGTTCTCTATAACTATGGCTCTGATACCAATCTGTAACACCCCCTAATTCGTGATGTGGCAGCGGAATAGTAATTAGGGTGTTACGGTGAGGATCGAAGTCATAATGATAGAAAACGGCTCGAAAGAGACGTTTTAAAAACATAATTTCATTAATAAAAATTCAAATACAGGAGGTCACATCAGAGTATTATAATACTAGAAGTCTTGATATTTTAAATTGAATTAAACATCTTTATTTTACACAATTATTTAAAGAAAGTAGATAAGTTTTGATGATTTCGCCTGTTTCATGCTTGCTTCCTCCGTTAATTACCTGAGATAACATATTTAAAAGTCAACAAAAATGTTGAGTGATATCATAGAGTTTGAATTTAGTAATCATTTTGATACACAAGTAAGTTTGTATTAGGAATACAATCAGTTGAAAAATTGATATTGCAGTATATATTGCTCTAAGTCTCATGACACGCAAAACGTTAACAAATACCGTAAATACGGAGGTGGTTATCAAATTAATGATAATATTGCCCTCATGTAATAGGTGATTTTCCAATTCCTATTTTTACTCAAATATAATATATCGCGACTAATACGACTAACCACATGCATAATGGCATTCCGTCAAGTATTAATGGGATAGGCTGTCAAACCTTAAATAGATCTATTCATTATATTCGCGTTCACATAATAGTGATTAATGGCTCATGATCAAAGGTCTTATGGCAATAGGTAACTTAGGCATATATCAAGTCAGGTAGCATACAGAAAATTACTTGTGATCTGTTTATAACATGTATCCCCCTTACGGAGTTTGAAAATAAGTAAATGTGATGCTATGACTCACCTTAATTGATACTGAAATGAAGAAAAGTAAAGTCGAACGAAATTATGACAACGGCTTCAATATACAACCTGATAAATAAATTTATCTGAGAATTTGACCAAATACCATTTGGTAAATACAAAACGAATAACGAATAATAAATATTCGTCATGATGAATAGATGAGATGCAAATGAAATCCTTATGTTTATAAATGATATAATAAAATACTTTATTTAAATTATCCACCGAAGTTTTACCTTTTTAACCACAAGTAATAATATCTAATTTGAAATATCGTTATATATATTATTAACGTTAAGTTATATAATATATAAATAAAATGAAAGTTTATATGCATATGACGTGATCAAGTTTACAAAAATAGAAAAATAACTAAGAACGTTAAATAGAATATGTTTAGTCCTTGTCCTTTTCCAATTTTACAATTTTTACTCTAGCGACATTAGCGTTACACCGTTAGTCCTTTTTATATAAAATTTATAATTATAGTCCTCTAATTGTCCAATAATCAATCCTAAGCTTGGAATATTAAATATTATCAATTTCTACCCTTATGATTCTGTTTTTACTGTTTCAGTCCTCATTTTTTAATATTGACAGTTTTAGTCCTTCTAGGTGTCGTCGCGTTACATTTTTAGTCCAAATTTACAAAAATGATGATAAAATTTATATTAAATTTTTCGAGGCTTATTCAATTAATAATAAGCTTATTTCAACAGCTTATTTGGTAAAATAGCTTATTTTTCATAATTGGGCTTTTAACGAGTTAAAAACATGGCCCATTAACGTTTTAAAATCCGTACTTCGTGAGACGAGTCGAGCTCATGAAAATTATCATTTTTCCTGTTCTAAATTCATATCAAAAGATTTAGATAAGCTAGCTTATCAGAAGTGCTTATTTTCAGCTTATTGGGCTTTTAGGCCCAAATTGTTAAAATGATTAGTTTTAAACTAGATTTGTAGTTATTCACTTTGGTGAATATTGAGTGTCGAGACTAACTTATTTCTACATGTTGTATATACGAAATCGTTTGCTAGCTAGGTGGTCTAATAGATCGTGTAAAAATATGGTAGGCTTGTTATGTAATTTTTAAAGATATACGATGATTCCTTGGCTTGTATGGGACGTTTTATATATATGAAAAAGACTTAGAATAATTTTAGGTGATATGATCGATTTAGTAAGTTTCCAAAATATTCTCGTTTATGTATGAAGAGTAAAACTAAGTGCGAAATATGTGTGCTACGTGACTCCTAGGCCTTCCAAGATAGAGGCTAGTCACGTTTGTGATTCTACATGATAGTATGTACGTATAAAAATATATGAAGCTTATATACTTCGACATAACCATAACATGATGCATGAAACAATATAGACGTGTAACTTGAATTCAAAAGAGATCAAAACAACTTACTACACCTCTAGGGTGGTAGAGAGTCGAGAATGGAAGAAGGAAATACTAGAAACGATCAAGTTCGACTATAACCCAAATATATAACTTATATTTTAAACCCGACAACTCCTTTCTTGCTTCCAAACTTGCGTATGATTATTGCTGGACTTTCAGAGGTGAATTATAGGAAGAAATAAAGTTTGTTTTACGTATGATGATTGAGAGAAACGAGTGAATGAGGATGGAGTACATATAGAACTATTTTGAAACACGTATGGTGTAAAAACTTTCAAGGAAACTATTGAACTATTCAATGTCAGTAAAAATAGAGTCCTTGGTTGAACTTCTTACATACTATGACTTTAACAAGGTGTTGTGAGAGCTAGATTTAAGGTACATGTCTTTGGATTTCATTTAAATGTCGACCACCATATATATTTGTACACGATTTGAGAAATTGTGTGTCACTTGGTTATAGCTGATTATACTTTTCATTTAAATATGAAATCATGTTAGAAATGTTATTAGGAACTCTTAGAAACAAACGGGAAACAAAACGATTAAATATTGAATTATTTAGGTGTCGATTTGGCTTGAGTTTAATCAATCACTTTGCCTTCTAAAAACGTATCAAAAGTTGACATATGAACTTGAGATTCGACACACTAATAGTTGGCTAGGTGATAAACGAGATGGTGTAAAAACATACAGGTGTCGTGTGTAAAAATCAAGAGTACGAGAGTCGTTTTGGAGCTTGATACTAGTAAATTTATATGAAATATTATGGTTTTGGAGTTGGTCTTATATCTTTGGGCTGATGAATAGTAAACTTGGATTGGGCTGAAATGATTACTTAATGTAGAATTAGGAAATTTAATTTAGGATTAGTGAAATATTTGTGTATCATTAAATGTGTCGAGAACTGGTTCCGTTATTTTGTGAATTACATTATATCGTGATAATGACTAATTAATATAATAAGGAAAATTTCAAATTTTTCTAAAATAATGGGAATCAGTAACGGTAACAAAGGACTATTTATTTATTAACGATATAATTACAAGGAATTTTTACAAGGTTCTACAGTTGTCTCCTTGTGTTGAATACCCTAAAGGCTTTTGAGACAAGGGAGTACCCTAGAAAGTACCCATCATCAGCTTTTGCATCAAACTTTTCAAGATGATCCTTATGATTATGGATAAACACAGGACATCCAAACACATGGAAATAGCTGATGTCAGGAATGCTTCCTTTAAATAACTCATAGAGAGTTTTGCTATGTCTCTTCACAATGATGTACCTGTTTTGTGTATAGCAAGCTGTTCTCACTGCCTTAGTCCAAAAGTGTTTGGAGATAGCAGATCCATTAAGCATTGTTCTAGCAGCCTCAATGAGGGTTCTGTTTCTTCTTTCAGCAACTCCATTTTGTTCTGGGGTGTAAGGAGAGGAAAGTTTTGAGAGATACCCTTCTCATCACATAAACATTCAAGGTCATTGTTTTTGAATTCAGTGCCATTATCAGTCATGATTTGTTTGACTCTGATATCATTTTGGTTTTCAATCTTCCTGATGAAGGACATGATTGTTTCAGCAGCCTGATTCTTTTTGGTTAGAAAATATACCCAAGTGTATCTTGAGTATTCATCTACAATGACCAGAGTGTACTTCTCATGATGGATAGACATTGGACTGATGGGTCCAAAGAGATCCATGTGAAGTAGGTGCAGGTAGTTGGTGATAGAGGAATTTTGTTTGGTTTTAAAGGATACCCTGTGGTGTTTACCTTTTTCACAGGTAGGGCAGGGTTTATCTTTTGAGAACACTGGTGATGGTAAGCCAAGGACTTTGTTTTGTTTGGCCAGGTTGTTTATGTTTTTGAAGTTCAGATGGGAAAGTATTTTATGGCAAAGCCAATTGAGGGTTTCAGTGGCTTTAGCAAAAAGGCATGTTCCATTCTGAGTGAGTGAGGACATATCCAAAACATAGACAACCTGCCTTCTTGGTGCAATAAAAACAACTTCTTTGTTTGCGTTAAAGATAGTGTCTTGCTTATCATCAAACTGAACTATGTATTTTGTATCACATAGTTGACTGACACTGATCAAGTTGTATTTGAGACCATTAACATAAGCAATTCTAGTAAAAACTATTCCACTACAGTTTACCGAACCATAACCTTCAGTGAGACAAGATGAATTATCAACAAATACCACCTTTGGTCCTGGTTCTTCTACATATTTGTGTAGATATTCCTTCACGCCAGTCATGCTTCTTGAACATCCACTATCAAGATGCCAAATAGGATTTCTGGCATGTCTATGCACAAATGTAAAATGGGTTAGTTTTTTTTGTGAACCTACTTTCTGGTGGGTTTGGCTTTAATGGCCTTTTTGAACTGAGATATTGATCCATGATCAATGGTGGTGTGAATGTTGCTTCCACATATATTGCATTTGGGAGAAGGGGTAGTTTGTTGGGTTGGCTTGGTGATTCCTCTCCTAGACTGAATAACATGTTCATGTCCTGAACTGTCATGAGTAGGATCTCCACAGATATCACAACATGGATACATCAAACAATCATCAGGGAGATGATCATTGAATCCACAGTGAATGCAAGGTGTGAATGGTTTAGCTTTCTGCCTTATCTGTTTGGAGCCTGAGGCATAGTTATGAGACTGAGCATTGTGATAGGATACAACATTTGATGAGAATGTGTAAGATAGATGATCAGAGGTTCTATGATCATCCTTTTTACATATCATACAAAAAAGGATTCTATAACAGTCATCAGTGGTATGTGTTGTATAACTACACAATTCACATCTCATTTTTGGTTTAGATGTTGCCTTGGATTTGGCAGAACTTGAGGAAGCTGGTTTAATTTCCTTTTCCAAAGGTTGAGTTTTCTTCTCAGATGAGTCAATCTTTTCACTCAACTTCCTAACAAGTTCAGCCAACTGATCAAATTTGAAATCAGGGCTGTCAGTGATAACCTCATTTGAGACTGCGGTTGTGGAGTCATCATTTGTAGTTGAGACTTCAGTAAGTGGCCTTTTCAAGATAGTTCTTCCTAAACCAGCCTTCTCTCTTGGAAAGTGTTGAGTATACACCAAGGGTGTTAGCTCAGAGCTAGGTTCAGCTCCCTGAAGAACTTTCAGTGGTGGGAGTGGACTCTGTGATATAGGTTCAGACTCATTTATGGACTCAGGGATACTGGACTCATCAGTGACACCAAGCATATTTTTGATGGCCTGACTTTCAGGTTCCAATATTTTACCAGTGTTAAAGTTAGGTAGTTTGCTATCTGGGTTGACTCATTCAATCCAGTCACTGGGTTTTGGTGCCATTTCCTTGTTAAAGGATATGCCTAAAGGCAGAAATGCCTTTTCACCATGATTCTCACTCGAGAACTCAGCGTTTTGATCTTCACCAATAATAGCTTTCTTATTACTTGGTGTGAGACTCACTGAGTCAAAAACACTAGGGTTTTTCTGAGTCCACTTATATATCACAGCCTTTTCTTTCTTAAGTTCTTCCTGAAGAGCCTGATTTTGTTTTACTAGTTCAGTGTTTTGAATTTGAAGTGTGACAGCCTCAAGTTTTGCTTGTTTTAAAACCAGTAATTCATCTCTACACTTGTTTAATTCAAAAGCTAACTTATTGAATTTTGAAAACAGATTTTGTCTTTGCTCTTCAATGAACTTAAGATCTACATTTAAGTAGTTTAACTAGGATTGCCAATCAGCATCATCATCCATAGATAACAAAATGTTTACCTTTTTCATGGTGATGTTGACCCATTCTCCATTTCTAGCATGGCTTTTTCCAACAGCCATCTTGTTGTCATCTGAAAGTGCCATCAGTGCACTGACCCTTACTTCTTCATCAGAGGAGACATCATCCTCATCCCAATCATAGGCTTCAGCAACAAGTACCTTGTTCTTGCCTTGAGCAGGTTTGGAAGGTGCAGCCTGAGGTACTGAGGGAGTTGTCTCAAGGAGAGCAAGTTTAGCTTTGGCTTTTCTGTACTTAGCTTCAAAATCTTTTTGAATATTTGCATTTTGAAAATGTTGAGTGGATTGAAGCATTTTTTGTTGAAACTTGCTAGTTCCTGAGGAAGAACTACTACTAGATGGTTTGAATGAAGGGTCTGAGGTTGTTTTTGAAAAACAGTCTTTAGCAAAGTGACCCTTTTGCCATAGTTGAAACATTCAGTGGATTTATTTGCCTTAGCTTTTTGAAAATTTGACTTGTTTCTTTTAATAAAACGTTTTGAGTTTGCTAAAAGAGCCCTTTCTTGAAATTCAACATGAATATCATTGAGGTACTCTTCACTGGTTCTCATATCAACCTCATCATCAGAATCATCTTGAAAATCCTGCACAACACCATTAGAATAGAAAGCAGTGGATATGGGTGAGACAGTCAGGGCCTTTTTGGTTTCTTGAGCCTTTTCAGGGTATCGCCTTGCGATTAAGTTGTCTTCATAGACAAACTTCCCATATATTTGAGGAAGCTCAAGATTCTGAATGTGATTAGCATTCCTGAGACCCTGATAGAAGTTTAACCACTTCTCAGGGAGACTGTTGACAAAGCCAACGTTGATTTCATGCTTAGACAGTACTACACCATCATTTGAGAGCTCATTGAGCAAGGTTTTGTATCGGGTATAGGTCTGAGAGAGACTTTCAGATTCTTTGGCCCTGAAAGTGTTATACTCAAGTTTCAGGTCCATGATCCTGTTTTCCTTGGTATCTGAGGGACCTTCAAAGCTATGAACCAAGTCAAGCCAGATTTGTTTGGCTGTAGGACAATTAATGACTGATTCCATTGTATTGTCAGGGAGACACGATATAATGATGCTTTTCAGGCGTTGGTCCTGATTGACCACCCTCCTCTCATCAGGAGTCCATTGTGCTTCAGGTTTGGGTAAACCTTGAGCAGTTGTTGGGACAAAGGGACCTTCATTGATGCACTTGATGTAGTATGGTTCTATACCAGTCAAGTAGCAAAGCATACGCTTTTTCCACTTGCTAAAATTTCTAGCTTCTAGTCTAGGAGCAACAGCACAATAGCTGCCTCCCTTTTTATCAACTAGCTGGGGTACATCGCTATCAGCCATGGTTGGATCTTGATTTTAAAAACTGAGCACTCTTTTTGTATGAAAGATTTTGAAAAGTTTTGCAAATCAGAGGCTCTGATACCACTTGATGATCCCTTTTACTTGGTTATGGTTAACTACAAAGTTAATCTAACCAAGTTCCATGATGTAGCGAAGTATTGATTAATTATTAAAAGTAAATAAACGTAAAAGATAAGACACAAAGTTTTTCAACGTTTAATTCTTTATTAGAAATTAATCAAAATAATTATACCCAAGTGTTTGCGGAACAACACTTGGGATTGAAATGACAAGTATGGTGTACTCCTCACTAAACCCAAACTAAGTTTGAGTGACAACTAAGATCCTGTTGAGCTATATCAGGGATTGTGTTGTTCTTTGGAGAGAGTAAAGATTTGGTTTGTGAATGTTTAAGCATTAAGTGCACAAACGTAATCTTTACCTCTCCCACTTATTCTCTATTTATACACAAGTAGATTCTAACACATACCTAATGGACAAAGACTACAAGACAATATTACATCATCCTATATTGGACAAAATACATAGGTATTTTGTCCCTGTTACACATGGCTATAAGTAGTAAAGGTCAAGGATGCTTTCTGGTCTTCAGTGTTGACACAGTTCTTGGTATTATACTTATTCAGGAAAAGTTGACCTTTGCATGATAAGGACCTCCCCTTATCCATTCAAACTTATCCCGCCTAATCCCGCCTTAACTTCAGTCTTTGTTCATTCAGTGATCTTACTTGGTGAGGAGCCATGGGACTCAGTGAGTTATTGTCATCCCTCACTGTGTCCATCATCTTCTTCTTTGGCTCAGGTATCATTCACCGAGAACCGCCTCACTGAATGGTGAATCTTTCTTCATAGATCCGCCCTGAGCATTTTGAGGATGACTCACTGAACAGCTATGTATTTAGTGACTTGTTTGGTGTTTTCGGTTATCAAACACTTAAGATATTTTATGTTCAAATCCTAGATTAAGGAGTTTGAGTTTTAACAGACCCAACAGTTTTGTTTTATTATATAAAAGATTCGTGACTTAATATAATTAAATCTCATATGCAACGCGTGCAATCCCATATGCTCATGTTCGAATCTGGTCATACGTATATTAAATATATCCACAAACTAACAACATCATCTCATACAACCAAGATTTAACGTTAAAAGTATAAAGTTTGTTTAATAAGAACATGTAGCATTTTAGATTTTGTTTAAACGTTGTTATCAACATACTTATGCTTAGTTCTCAAGTTTTGTTTTTTTAAAAGTAAAAAAATTGAGACGAAATATTTTACTTCAAAATCAGTAATCATCTTTTTCTTAATCTATTTCAGTCCTATATTTGTTTTTCTTCTTAAGTGATACTTTTAAAGACAATTTATTTTTATATTTATTTGATTTGATTTTATTGCTTTTCTTTAGTGATACTTATGAATAGAGATGAGCATAGGTCCGAGACCGGACCGGACCGGACTAAGACCGATACCGAATTAGCCTAAAAGCCGAGACTGAGGTTCGGTCCGCTCCGGTCTTGGCCGGTCCGGTCCGAGTAGTTTGCTCAGCTACTCGTGAACACACTAGCACTAAAATTACAAATCTAGACATGAGTTTTTCTCCAAAACCCCCTTTTCTTTCTGTCCAAGCTTCTTCCTCACCGTTAATAAAACACACACACACTCAAAACCTTCCTCCAAAACACAAATTTGAAAATCACTAAAATGGCTATGGAGATTGACCAACCTGTAGTAACACTTAACACCGACGACCTCTTCAAAGCTGCTGAAAACGGCGACGTTTCAGTCTTCCAATCACTCTCTGAGGCGCACCTCGCTCTCCGTAACGATGACGGAAGATCGTTACTTCACGTCGCTGTTTCTTCTGCCCGTACAGAGGTTTTTATTTTTTTATTTCCAGTTTTTTATTTTATTAAAATTTATACTACCAAATTATGAATCAATATTAGGGGGGTGTTTGGATTAAGATTATATGTGGCTTATGGGCTTATTTGTTTTTCTGCTTATTTTGGGAATTGTGGGCTTAATAAGCTGAAAATTTGGAGCTTATGAAATATAAGCCAAAATCAAATCAACATATAAGCTAATCCAAACACTGCCGTTTATGTAACGAATATAAATGAATGAAGATGCCTCGTCATAGTTTGTGTAAACAGACAAGAACGACACACATCGTTACATCCTTGGTCTGGTACTATGGGACGGAATCTTTGTCAGGTACATTGTAGTCAACGGTTTGTCCACCGCATTCATGTCTACCCCAATCACAATGTGATTCAGTAATGTTCGGAATGACACTTGTCTCCTTCCTTATACCTGGAAGTCGCAGATGTTTGTGTCTGTTTCTTTGGTGTGTTAATGGACGGGTTTCATGACGAGCCTTAATGTATTCAGGCCGAGATATACCTATACATTATTAGAGTATATACCTAACACTTCTATTTTTTGAATGAATAGACTAATGAACCTTCACAAAACATAAATGAACGAACAACACTTTTGTTCTTGTTCAATGAACGTAAAATCCTGTTCATGTTAGTTTATTTGGCTGCAAGATTCGTATCAGCTTCGAATTAAATTTCCTTTACTTAGGTTTGAAGTGAGTTAGTTATGTTTCTTGGATGAAGGGTGTATGCATTTTTTTTTAATTTTATCAGATGATTTTGTAGATTGATGAAATTCAAGTGAGGTGTTTGATTAGATGTATTCTAAGGTTTTGATGGTTGTTAGCCGTTTACTTTTTTAATATATTGAGGTGATTTGTAGTTTTAAGATATTGAGATGGGGGAAGAACCGAAGAATGATAACTGCTTTTTACTAATGTCTGGAATATATGTGATGAATCAGGTGGTGAAGATACTTTCAGCTTTTGATCAATCCGTTAGTGGTATTAACAGTGCTGATGAAGAAGGTTGGGCGCCATTGCATTCGGCGGCGAGCAGTGGAAATGTTGAGATTGTCAAGATTTTGCTTGATAGAGGTTGGGTTATTGCTTTACAGTTTGCTCTTGTCTGTTGGCTCTGTTTGTAATTCAGTGTCACATGTTTATAACTCGTAGTGAAAATAAATGCGTCTTATTAGCTAAGCAGTTAGTTCAAGTTTTATTTTTTTCTTGAAAAATCCTATAAAATCATAATAGAGGAAAAATTATTTTCAATGGATGTTATTGTGACTTGGTTTTCCGATTGTGTATTGTCTTTTAATTAAGGGTCCACTTCAGCTGCAAATCTATCTCTAGTCAGTTGTTTGTCTTGCAAAAAGAACGAGTTATTTTCTGTGGAAGTCATTGCTGCAGTTTTTGCATTTGAATGTCAGTATTTGTGCTCCAGATATTTAGCTTTGTCATGTTTGCTTGCTTTCTTTCCTGGTGTATTTAAATTTTGAGTATCATTTAAATGTTAGTGGAATTGGTTACAGTGTTACACAGTGTCTGTTATATATGCTAAAGCTGTTATTTTGATGAACAGGGGCCGATGTAAATTTGAAAAATGAAGGTGGACGCACTGCTCTCCACTATGTTGCCAGTAAGGGTTGGGTGGAAGTTGCTGAAATTCTGCTTTCGAAGGGTGCAAAGGTCAATTCGAAGGACAAGGTTTGTAACTTAATACTGTTATATGTTTTCGACTTAAAAAACTCATCATTTATCTTTTATTTTTGGCTGCTAACTGTTTGGTGTTCTAACACTGCAGGTTGGCTGCACTCCCCTGCACCGTGCGGCAAGTACAGGGAAATCTGAGTTGTGTGAACTTTTGATCGAGGAAGGTGCAGATATTGATGCTGTTGATAGAGCAGGACAAACTCCTTTGATGAGTGCAGTAATATGCTATAATAAAGAGGTAGACACACAACTTATCAGTAGATTGCATGCATTAAATCTATATAATCATCTCACAACCACAATCATCTTCATGTTCGCTAGTGCCAACTTGCTAACATGTTACTTTTGTTTGGTTCGACTAATAATATGACCAAGTGGTTGTGGAGATCAAGTTCAGTTTGCATGTACCTAATAATATACTGGAGTAAATTTGGGGGGCTTTATTATCGACCATTGGGAAAATGCTATTCATACTTTGTTCTTTATGTGGTGAAACAGGTAGCTCTTCTACTTATCAGACATGGTGCAGATGTTGATGTGGAAGACAAGGAAGGATACACTGTGCTTGGTAGAGCATCAGAGGAATTTAGACCAATACTAATAGACGCTGCCAAGGCCATGCTTGAAGGATAAATGTTCCTTCATGGTATGCTTATTAGTTTTCCGTAGTGTGTTATGTCCTGTTTAGAGCAAAACGTTGTAATGATATTGAGTTTTTTACTCTTAAAATTCTGGTTTGGCATAACAGTTATCCGAGTACTTTTTGATAATTTAGATTCTTGATTTTTCACAAATAGTGAGAGATCAGTCAGGAATGCGCAAATTGCTGTGTTTGGGGCCATGGAGTTTTGAGTGGTAGAAATGTAGAATGAAAAAAGAGATACAATTTGATGGTTGACTTTTTAAGGTCAAACATCTTATTTTTTATGCTCATTGATGGTTGACTTTTTCTTTGTCTCATTTAATATCAGCATTGCTTCTGTTACATTTTTTTTTGGTTAAAGGGTTTACCCCCGGTAAAAGTCATTGCATTATTTCATAGATGAAGAAAAAGATTAGAGGTCAGACAGAGAGACTGAATTGGTCATTGAGTTGATTGTCTGAATCTATTAATCGAGTAAAGGAAAGAAAGATCACCAACGTTGGTTTGCTCAAAAATAAGTTAAATCTGGAACAATAGAATTTTTGAGGAGTATTCAAGAATAATCGTAAACACGTCATGCTTTACTGTTGTAACTTGTAAAGCTGCCAACAAGTTATGGAGATAAGAAAATGGAAGGATGGTGGCAAATTATAAATTGATCATAACGTAGATTAGCATCTAGCTTTGCATCACAATTGCACCCAAAGTTGCTAAAAACGAATGCAAAATTATGTCTAGCATTTAAAAATGGACTATGACTAGCATCGCGACTCGGGCATAATTCTTTTCCAAATGACATTCTTTGCTTTCGAGAGCTGAGATCGGTTCCTCTTTACATCAACTTTTGTATCAGCTAATCTACTCTTCAATTCGATATTCTCAGCAACAAGCTTCTGAACATGAGCGCGCAACTCATTTATGGCTTCTCTCTTCTCATCATTCCTCTTTACAAGCTCCGCTTGCTGCTCTAAATTCTCTTCTACAAGTTTTATCACGTTCAATCTCAACTCTTCCCAATTCTTCTCAAAATCATCATCAACCAGAACAACCTTTGATTTTCCAGTTTGACTGTCAGGAGACACCTGTCCTTCAAAGTCCAGGAACTCGTAATCCAAGTCAGAGCTCGAGTTCTTATTATGATCATTCTCGGAACCCTGAAGTTTTTGAGGAAATCGTTTATGTTCGGAGATAGGAGAACCAGACTTGGAAAATGCACGTGCACTTCCGTATCTGATCATTAACTGGTCATACTTTTTAGCCAACGATTTGTACGATCCATGAAGATCTTTAACAGATTGAACGAGCGAAGGCCTCTTTTTGTAGTACATCTCGGCCCTCTTTGCAAATGTATCTCCATCATCTTCAATCAAACATAACATGTTCTTTACCTTATTCTCCACGTCTACATGCATCAAAACAAAGCAAACTTATTAGGTTTTCATACCCTTTGACTTTTTCAGTCAAACCATCTAATTTTCAAATCAAAATGCACACTAAATCAATCACAACTCTCAAAACCAAATCCTTACCCAGTTTCAAACACAACAAGTTCTATAAATTCATATGTTTAATACAATAATTATATCATTAATTTTAGTACCGAAGAGAGAGTCAAACCTGATAAAGTTGACTGAAGCCATTGAGACTGATGAGGACGATTATGGCTGTCATTAAGCCACCATGAATAAGGTGAACCATCCTCAGTGTTGTTCTCCATTTTTTCTTCAAAATTTTAGAAGATGGAGATATAGCAACTCGTGTATTTTTATGATTATATATGGTGTATCACAAAGATTATGCATAAATTATGGATTCTTAAACAAACTTTCCTAATAAAACTCTTTCAAAGATACGTCAAAGGCTCATAGGACTTGCAAAAGTGGCCCACTTTACTTAACCGTTAAAATGTTCAGCCCATGTATATTGGGTGATAAACCATATATTAGATTGATACGTGCAAATTAATGACCAAGATACTGATGTAAATAGCAATTGATTCGTGACAATATTGATGATAAAAATAATAATAATAAGCCATGCCACTAGTAAAATATTCAATAAGTTGATGATGGAACTCACATTTTGCCATTCTGTTCTTAATGTTGAATGAGAATGAGAATTCATTGTTTAGCATGTGCGCTGAATAGGACTAATAAAAACTCCAAAGTATTGTTTTAACAATGTAGTATAACATTCTTAACATACAATATATAAGACAGGCAGCACCTTCTTTGTAGAATATCGGCCAACCGAATCTTAATCTCACTGCAGTGATTTAGATACTATGTTTTGTATAGAACTGAAGTGGGAAATGGGAGGCTATTGGATAGAGTGCTCCATATGTTCAATGGAGAATGTTTTCTAACTGGCGAATACATTCGAGTTGTGATATCAACATACAGTTGCCTAAAATCTAGGATATAACCAAGATATATGACACCACACCTATTGTTGCAGCAGTGTCATGATACCTTAGTCGCTACATCAAACTTTTTGTGCTGGACATTTAAAATCTGATACATTTAGAGTTCACTGATTGTGGGGCAGCCACAACTGAAAAACACAGAAGACCAACCAAAGACAATACATAAAACAAACTGAACTAGTAACTTAATATTGGAGTAGTAGATTATCATAATTAGCTCCCAAAAGTCATTCATGGTCAAACTTGTTTAGTACAGAACTTCAGTAAGGCATATATATTTAAAAGTTAACTTGAGTTTGCCCATCTAAATAACAACTTGTAGAAATACTTTGACGCTCAACAATCATTTCTGCCAACGGTGATACACATGGGGAGCCAGACAGAGTTCTTTTAATCTTCAACTCTTCATCCGTGGTAATCCTCTTGTTAAGGATCATCTTCACCTTCATGAGCACAGGTGACTTAGCAAAAATAAGCTTCACAAACTCCATCACAGCCTTCTGGCATGTGAAACCTACAATCTCCAATTCCTTCAAATGCTCCAACCATATATCCGAACAATCTTTTAGTGTAACATTTTTGACATTCATTAAAGTGAAAAGACCATCCTTAATCTACATGAAATGTTGGTATTTCTTGTGTCAGTGTACATTGGCATGATAATCAGTAAAAAATTAAATAAAGAGGATACAAGATGGACTTATGATATTTACCTCTAGCTTAATTTTCTCCAAATTGGGGGAGTTTCTAATAACAAAACCAAGATGTTGTAACCCTTCATTATCAAAGAAAAGCATCTCTTTAATACAGAAGTATTTAAGAAGGGGTGAATGCAGTTGGAAGCTTTCCTAGCACACTGTCACACTTGAACCATAGCCGAGACAAGGATTAAGAAGCAGGCATATTTTTAAGTTTAATCAATCATATACCATGTGGATGATATTACCTCAATGTTCCAAGGACAAATAGTCAGATGTTCAATAACTGGTAAACACTTGAATAGCTCAATAATTGGTATCTCAGCATAAAACCTGTTAAAGCCTGGTGCCTGCAGCAGCTTACAATATACAAATAAGTTATGAAACCCATGCGGATCAATATTATATTAAGAAGAACATACCAATTCAAAGTGTTTAAGTAAAGGACAATTGGATAAGAAATGTAGAAGTGCATCTTTAGAGAAAATTGCACCCTGAACATATAAGCTTGTAAGGCTACCAAACCCGCTTAATGTTGAATCAGCGTCAAATATACAACCACTGATGTATAGTTCTGTTAATTGATGTAACGAGGAGATAGATAAGGGTAGCTCATGTGTAAATTTAAGTGATTTAGACGTGCGAAGTGTAAATTTCTTGACAGTATCGTAGTTCCTCGCCAAATGACTGATTATTTGGTCAAGTTCAGCAGCACATTTATCATTTACATGCATCATCGACAGGCTGAACTCAAGAATTGGACCCCTGTGCAGTGACAGGACTTGGTATGTAGCATCAAAAAATACATCACTAGTTTTATCCAACATATCCTTCTCACTTAAGACAAGTTTAGGAATTTTGGTCCAACTGTATCTCCAATCCTTTGAGAGGATACTTTGTTAGCCTTTAATGTTTTATATCAAATGTTATGTTAAGACTTTAGTTAGGATATGTAATGCGTATGTATTATTAGTGTTTGAGTCGATTTAGGTCTGCTACATGGGACCAAACTATTAACCCAAACAGGCCCGTTTATAAGCAGTTATAGGTAGTTATTAGTATGCAACGTTTAAGTTAGGGTTGCAACGTTTATTCATGAATCGACATGTCTCTTGTGGCACCGATTCATATAGTATATATAGGGATTGAATTCATTGTAAACATTAACAACATCGTTATAAAGGTTCAAACCTTCCGTGTTTTTATTACTCCTTTCAATGATGCTTATACATGTTGTTTGATCATATTCGATCCTGGAATCATGCCCACAAAACCTGTGAAACAGTGGTATCAGAGCTTCAAGGGATCAAACAACACACTCAAGAATCGGCCATGAATGATGAAGATAAAGAAAGATAAGAGAGACGGTTTGGACGGTTACCACCAAAGACCGATGGTAGGGGCAGATTCAAGAGAAGAGAATAGAAAGAAAGGAGAAGAAGAAAATTGGCTGCAAGTTTTGTTACAAAGAATGAAAGAACACAATTGTTCATAAGAGATCGAGAAAAGAACCAACCTTGAGACCCCGGTTCACGAAGAACCCTACAACCACGATGGTTGACAAAGGCAAGGAAGCCAAAGATGAAGATGTATGAGTATGATGAGGACAAGGTCGTGATGATTTGATGTTATTACGTTGATGATCAGAAGATAAAAACCTTTGCAACAAAGAAACAAAAGCCATCAAAGTATGAAGACGGTCTAACAAAGATGAAGAAGTGAGGCAATAACAAGATTGTTGTAGGAGGTTCATTAATTTAGTTGTGTAATCTGCCATGAAACTGCCCAAATGCCTTAGGTTGAAAAGCATTTAGAAGTGGGTGAAGCAAGCAAAGATGACTTGTCAAGGACCGCCGTGCCAGAAGGATAAGGGAGTGAAGGATGGAGCACATGGAATGAACAAGAGAACAAGTTTGGCGTTAGATTGGATGATGATGAAGATGGACACAAGGAAGCAGCCACGACAACAATGAATTTGATGTCATTTGTTTGAAAGACCAAGAAGAAACTCAGAAGAATTTGATATTAAATCATTAGGGGGGAAAATGTTAGCCTTTAATGTTTTATATCAAATGTTATGTTAAGACTTTAGTTAGGATATGTAATGCGTATGTATTATTAGTGTTTGGGTCGATTTAGGTCTGCTACATGGGTCCAAACTATTAACCCAAACAGGCCCGTTTATATGCAGTTATAGGTAGTTATTAGTACGCAACGTTTAAGTTAGGGTTGCAACGTTTATTCATGAATCGACATGTCTCTTGTGGCACCAATTCATATAGTATATATAGGGATAGAATTCATTGTAAACATTAACCTTTTCAGTTAATAAACATCGCTATAAAGGTTCAAACCTTCTGTGTTTTTATTACTCCTTTCAATTATGCTTATACATGTTGTTGTTTAATCATATTCGATCCTGGAATCATGCCCACAAAACCTGTGAAACAGTGGTATCAGAGCTTCAAGGGATCAAACAACACACTCAAGAATCGGCCATGAATGATGAAGATAAAGAAAGATAAGAGAGACGGTTTAGACAGTTACCACCAAAGACCGATGGTAGGGGCAGATTCAAGAGAAGAGAATAGAAAGAAAGGAGAAGAAGAAAATTGGCTGCAAGTTTTGTTACAAAGAATGAAAGAATACAATTGTTCATAAGAGATCGAGAAAAGAACCAACCTTGAGACCCCGGTTCACGAAGAACCCTACAACCACAATGGTTGACAAAGGCAATGAAGTCAAAGATGAAGATGTATGAGTATGATGAGGACAAGGTCGTGATGATTTGATGTTATTACGTTGATGATCAGAAGATAAAAACCTTTGCAACAAAGAAACAAAAGCCATCAAAGTATGAAGACGGTCTAACAAAGATGAAGAAGTGAGGCAATAACAAGATTGCTGTAGGAGGTTCATTAATTTAGTTGTGTAATCTGCCATGAAACTGCCCAAGTGCCTTAGGTTGAAAAGCATTTAGAAGTGGGTGAAGCAAGCAAAGATGACTTGTCAAGGACCGCCGTGCCAGAAGGATAAGGGAGTGAAGGATGGAGCACATGAAATGAACAAGAGAACAAGTTTGGCGTTAGATTGGATGATGATGAAGATGTACACAAGGAAGCAGCCACGACAACAATGAATTTGATGTCATTTGTTTGAAAGACCAAGAAGAAACTCAGAAGAATTTGATATTAATCATTAGGGGGGGAAAATGTTAGCCTTTAATGTTTTATATCAAATGTTATGTTAAGACTTTAGTTAGGATATGTAATGCGTATGTATTATTAGTGTTTGGGTCGATTTAGGTCTGCTACATGTTCAAACTATTAACCCAAACAGGCCCGTTTATATGCAGTTATAGGTAGTTATTAGTATGCAACGTTTAAGTTAGGGTTGCAACGTTTATTCATGAAGCAACATGTCTCTTGTGGCACCGATTCATATAGTATATATAGGGATAGAATTCATTGTAAACATTAACCTTTTCAGTTAATAAACATCGTTATAAAGGTTCAAACCTTCTGTGTTTTACTCCTTTCAATGATGCTTATACATGTTGTTGTTTGATCATATTCGATCGTGGAATCATGGCCACAAAACCTGTGAAACAGTGGTATCAAAGCTTCAAGGGATCAAACAACACACTCAAGACATAGGATGTTTTCTATGATTGGTACAAGACATAGGATGTTTTCTAAGATGATCGAAGGAAGGTTGCTAATCCTATCCAAAGACGAATCTTGACTATCCATTTCAATACGCTGCTGTTGCACTCATACTAAATAACCCTGCATAAATCAATTTAACATAAGAAACAGAGTTTAAATGTTTAATAGATGCAATGCATTTCAGTCCCGAGCGTATTCAACTTCTACTCTAAAGTCTACAAAGACGCAAAGCTGAATAAAATACATGGAAAATACTGATCACAACAAGCCTAACACTCCTACAGTAATTGGGAACAAGACATAAGATTATTTCTATGATGGATGAAGATGCTGACTATATCCAAAGATGAATGTTTAGCGTTAGCTTTCATTTCATCATTAGGATCAATACTAAAAAGGGCTGCAAAGAATAGTTACTGTAAAATCCGATTAATGGTTAACAAATTTTAGAAACTGTTTAGAATTGGGTTTCATTTCAGGGTGTTTGGCTAAGTTTATTTGTCGTGCTTATTAGCTTATTGTTTAATTGAAATACAAGTTTACTCAAACACATCTAACAAAGTACTTAATAGGAGTAGCGTTTTGAAGGGCAAAAAACACCTTAATGCTAAAGCCCCTTTGAAATGGCTTTTTTGCACAAAAAAAAATAATAAAAATAAAAAAATGGCTTTTTTGCTAAAGCGATAAGTATTTAGTATAAGCTTTGCTGAACTAATTCCTTATATTTTAGAGGTGTTTGGATGAGCATTTTAAAGCTGATAAGCCCCAACATTTGCTTACAATTACTTCATACTTAAAGGCGTAAAATCTCGAATAATCAACAACAATAGAACAAAACTGATTACAACCCTATTTTGCTCAAAATAAATTAGCCATTTTTGCCTTATGTTTCATAATCTTATTATTTTCCGGCTTATTTTGAAACTTATGGGCTTATATAAGCTTATTATGACATAGTAAATTAAACTTACTTTGTTATATAAGCGGCTTATCACTTATGGCTTATATTTCATAAGCTCATAAGCCCTTTATAAGTGTTTGGCTTAGCTTATCATAATTTAAAGGTAAAATGACAAAAAAGTTCATGAACACCAAATAAGTGTAGTTATTAAATAAGCCACAAAATTTGGGCTTATCAAAACCCCCTTATACAAGCTCATAAGCCCACTCATATGAGCTTAGCCAAACACTTAGTTTAGGTTTATATGACACATATAAGCTAATAAGCCCATCATATAAGCTTAGCCAAACACCCCCTATAATAAGCTTATATAAGCCCATAAGTTTCAAAATAGGCTGGCTTACTAGTATTATTTTTAGTAGCATTTGACATTCAGCATAAACATGTAAAACGGCAGAGGACACAACCTAGTAGATTTAAAAAATGAGAGTAAGAACACATATAAGAAGAAAGAAGATACCTGACATGTGGAGCAAGAACCCTTAAAAATGGTTATAGTGTAGGCTTTTTCGGACACATGGGGTGTTTGTTTTAAGCTATTTGTATTTCGGACTTTCGGCTAGGAGTGTTGAGAATTTGGGTAAAATACCCACCGGAATCGAAAACCGAAAAAATCGAACCGATTTGTAGCCGAGCCGAACCAAACTAAATATTCTATTTTTTGTTTGGATATAGTTTTGGTAATCTTAACTGAAAACCGAATCGATAATTGAATTCATATAAATATATTTTTTATATATATTTCTATACTTAAAATGACCATTAAAACTATTTTACAGCATAAATATAACCATTTTTAAACTTGAAAAAAAATTTGTTGCTAAAAATCTATATAAATAAATAAATAAATAAAATTAAGTATTTCAGGTTATGAATTTATCGGCGGCGTCTTTCCAACAAACTCAAGTGTATTCTCCTCTTAACTGTATTAATCTTGATATGGATTTGGAAAACTTATTTGATAGTCAAGATTAATATGGGGGTCAAGGTTTGGGTTATGGTTCTGGTCATAGTAATCAAGATTATTATCCTAGCCAAGATTATTCTATGGTTCACAGTTCGGCTCCAGTTGAAGATGACTCACTCGTCGAAGAGGTGGCACCCGTCAAAGCTAAGAAGGTTTCAAAACGTGCTTCAAAGGCCAAGAAAAATGATAACAAGGAAACATCAAAAGCATAGACAACGCTTGCAAAGCTTGGTGCGATGTGTCAGAAAATTGCGTGAGAGGAAACGCTATGAAGAGTAGGGGGTTTTGGGGAGAGGTTATTGATTACTTTGAGAAAGAAACGGGTGTAAGAAGAGGGAACAATGCAATCACTAGCAAATGGAGGGTTCGTGTCCTAGAATTGGTGCATTTTGTGCCATTATCGATAATGTCGAACGGAGGAATGAGAGTGGGTCAAGTGATCTAACTGTGTACCAAAAAGCATTAGCCTAATACGAAGCGCAGTACGATCATCCCTTTACATTGGAGCCGTGTTGGAACATTTTGAAGGATCATGTTGCTTGAAAAGAAGTTGAGATGCCTAATTTTTACAAGAAAAAAAAAAGGTAGCAAAAAATCCAACACTTCATAAACCACCTCACGGTCAGCGCAAGGTGGTTTTAATTTGAACGAAGAAGCGGATGGTTCTGAGGAAGAGATTCGAGAAGAGCGATCAATTGGTTGTGATCGAGCTAACAAGAAAGCATCATCCTCCTCTCATTCTGAATCTTCATCTGTTGTTGAATGAGGAGGTCTTGTTGAATTGGTAGCCGATAAATGGAAAAGCATCAAGTCAGCAAGCTAGGGATAGAAGAATGAGCAACAAAACTCCTGTATACGGTTGAAGAATCAGGAGTTAGATCTCCAAGTTGCGGCGCATTGAGAAGCAACGGAGTTGAAAAGAGAGGAACTTGCACTACAACGTCAAACACTTGAAAACGAGACAAAGATATCTTCTTCTATAGTTCACGAATCGACGAGACTTTGCCCCCAAAGCAACAAGAGAAGCTAATGGAGATGAAGCAAGAAATTAATGAGTACTATAACTTAGATTATTAGTTTAAGTTTTTAATTATTATTGTATTGTTTTAATTTTATTTGAATTATTATGTAATGTGTTTTATTATTAATAATTTTAATTTTGTTGTTAACAAAATTGTAAAAAAAATAATAATAAGGGGCTTTATTTTCAGAACCCTGTTAAGTGCGGGAACTGCGAGAACTCCAATTTTGCATTAGAAAACATGCATGTTCATATAAAACATGTATGTTTTCTTACATACACCTTAATACAAATATCTGCGTAACATACATGTTCATATAAAACCATTTTGCATTGATATGTTGCACTTAATAGGGTTTTATATGAACATATATATTACGCAGGTATGTGTATTAAGGTGTATGTAAGAAAACATACATGTTTTATATGAACATGCATGTTTTCTAATGCAAAATTGGAGTTCTCGCAGTTCTCGCACTTAACAGGGTTCTGAAAATAAAGATACACAAAAAAATAAATGTCGGTCGCTTTACTGTGCTTAAAAGATCGTCTCTAACTCGTAGGAGAGAGAAAGCTGAGATGACAATAAAATTAGAGGTCACGCCTCATATAATAAAAGCTTGGACTTGGACTTTTGGTGTCAACGGAAACAAACAAACGTGTAGGTCCTTGTTACAGCCATCAAATTTGAAAAAGTATGTATACATATATATATAGTATTTATATAAATATGCTATATCTTAAACTCATTTTCCTTCACAACTTTCATATCTAGTCAATCAAAGTTTGAATACTTGTTTCTACAAAGGAGAGGATCATAAAGAAAGCAATCTCACAGGTATTCTCTTGTAAATGTTGTATTACAGATATATTGATTACCGTTTACATTATGTTTGCTTGCTTCTATACCATTTATTGTTTTCACCAATATACTGTTTCTTGTTTATATTTACATAGCAATTCTTAAGTGATAAAAATATACTATGTCCCTTCATCATACACGAGTGAATTAAGTAAAACCAAACCTCCAGGTTGTCATGTATACTGCTGGATAAATAGCACAATAAGAGGAGGATACGTTTATAAAAATAGGCTATTTTGTTTACTTAACGAGAGTAATGATGTTCCTGTTTAGTTGTAGTTGTTTATACGAAATGAAAAGTTTAACAAAAAGAAAATAGGCTAATCTTGACTAACGGTTATCATTAGTAGTGGAACAAGGATTAAAAGTGACCGGTTGCAAAGAAAAGTTTTTACTTTTTTTTAGTTTAAGAGAAAAAATCAAAAAATTAAACAAAAACAGCGATTTAATTGAAAGATTAAGTTTGATATAAATTGAGTTTATTTTTCATCTACTAAGAGATCAACTAAGCAAGTTTTAGAAACAAAATTCTTTATGGTCCAAATGCAATTAAGAGATTTTGTGAATTTTGCCAAAATTAACACCACGAATCAAAACTTCATCTATGTCTTGTAAAACACGACTCGCTAATTCCGCCACTGGATATCATAACTTAGTTTGAATTGCTCATATGGTTTGTCATATTGTACCCATTATACATCTCGACAATTAGAAACACAAATGTTGTAATGACCTACAACAAACCTAGAATCTAGAATGCGAAAACGACCGCATTCTTTTCCTCGTTCTCAATGTATAAATCGTTTGGGAGCAAGATTACGTGTCGTCTGTAGGTCTTTACTTTCTAGTCAAGATAACGTTGGAGATTACGTATGTGCATGTTTTGTTTAAATCCATATTCCGCGCTATCTTTCAACGTTTTTTTATCTTTTATCCAACAATTAATTTTATATATTTCTTTTCCCTCTTTAAAATTTAAATCCCTATCCATTCCCAATCATATTTAAAACCCAAACAAGCCCTTATTAACTCTAAAAAGTATATAAATGAGTAACAAACTATTAATTTTTCTAAATAAGTTTATCCAAACACCTCGAAAATGAATAAAGGTCTGTCGTGCGTGAAATGGATAAATTGGTATTTTTCTGGATTTGGATAAATATATGGTGTTGACTAAGTTAATGGTTTTTATTAGAGTTAACACAATGCTTTTATGGATTCTTACAGTATTAAGACTTTCCTCATTTTTTTCCTTGTTTTTCTTCGCAGTGAAAATGATTGAGGCCTTCGTAACTGCAGCTGCCGAGGTGATATTGGAAAAGGCATTTTCGTTAGCTGCTAACGAAATTGCCATTGCTTGGGGTTTTGCGGATAGTTTGAATATCCTTCGTAGCAGGTTAAAGATGATTCGGGCCAAGTTACGTGATGCTGAGCGACCAAAGGGTAGTGAGGCTGTGACAGAGTGGCTGAAACAGCTAAAAGATGTGGTGAGCGACGCTGATGATCTGTTGGATGAGGTTCAGTATGAAGTGTTAAGGCGTGAGGTAAAGAAACGAGATCAGACGACAAGAAAGATACAATTTCTCCCGAATTTGAAAAAGTTTTCATTTCGTAGAGAAATTGGTCATAAAATATAAAAAATTAACAAAAAGTTATCAGAGATCAACAAACAAGCACTCGAGTTGGGACTACAAAATGAACAACAAAGCCCTGTTCCAAATAGTCTTTGTAAGGAGACTCATTCGTATTTAGACGAATTCAAGATGGTTGGGAGGGAGAAAGATGAACTACATATAGTGGGGCTTTTAACAGAATCAAGAAAAGAAGACAAACTTACAATAGTACCGGTTGTGGGAATGGGTGGGATTGGGAAGACCACTTTAGCTAAGTCGGTCTACAATAATCCAAAAATCCAAAAACGATTTGATGTTAAAGCTTGGTCGTGTGTGTCGGTTAAGGTTAACATCAATAGACTTCTCGAAATGATCTATGAATCCCTAACCGGCAAGAAATGTGAGATAACAACTAGAGAAAATTTGATTAAAAATCTTCGAGAAGTGTTGGGATCAAAAAGATATTTGCTAGTCCTCGATGATGTGTGGGACGAAGATAGGGCATATTGGGATGATTTTAGGAGTTGTATGGTAAATGTGAATTCACAAAATGGTAATAGCATTATTGTTACCACACGAAAACTTGGAATCGGAACTATCGATATGACAAAGGATTCTTGTACTTTGCAAGGTCTTTCAGATGATGAGGGTTGGTTCATGTTTAAAGAAAGAGCAAAACCGTTGCCAGCATTGGAGGAAATAGGACGTGATATAGTGAAGAAATGTCGTGGTTTGCCATTGTTAGTAAAGGTGGTAGGAAGCATGTTGCAAAATTACAGCGGTGACAAAGATAAGTGGTTGTCCGTCCAAGAAAGCAAGGTTTGGGGTGCAAATGAAGGTGACATGATTCTAAGCACCTTGAAATTAAGCTATGATAGTTTGCCGAATTCGATATCCAAGCAATGCTTTGCCTATTGCTCAATCTTTGAGAAGGACACATTCATGAAAAAGGAAGAACTTATCCAGCTTTGGATGGCTTTAGGGTTGCTTCAAGTGGATAGCACGAGAAATATTGATATGGAAGATGTGGGAAATGATATTTTCAAAATCTTGGTAAGCAATTCCTTGTTCCAAGATGTTGAAATGGATGAGTATGGTTACGTTTATAGATGTAAGATGCATGATTTAGTGCATGATCTGTCTTTACATATTTCGGGTGATGAAAGCTTGTGTTTGGTGGTTCCGACTAGCGATGAAGTACACATGTCTCATGTAAAACATCTATCTCTGTACAAAAAAACAGACAGAGATCCAGTTTCGGATAAAATCATAGATGATATGGCAAGTACAACTTTGCACACGTTATTCTTGAAAGGAGCTGAGAATAAGTTTTCATTATTTCTGTTCGAAAAAGTTGAGAAGAATATTTCGGTTCAAAATTTCAAGTGCTTGCGTATTCTAAAGTTGACCGACACTAGTCATGCAAGGATAGATGATTCCGTTGGAGATTTGGTGCATCTGAGGTATCTTGATATGTCAGATACCAATATCAATGTTCTGCCAAAATCTATTAGTAAACTTCACCATCTGCAAACGTTGAAGCTGCTTTGCTGTTCTAACTTTAAGAAGTTCCCTGAAGGCATGCGTAATCTGATAAGCTTACGACATCTTGTGTTTGATTATCATGTTATCTCCCCTAAAGATGTTGGAAAATTGACTTCGCTTCGAACGTTGTCATCCTTTAGCGTGGGTCGAGAGGAAGGACGTCAAATTAAAGAGCTAGGCCATTTGAAACACCTTGGGGGGAAGCTTGACATTTATAATCTTGAAGAAGTTGGAAACAAAGACGAAGCTAGCAAGGCAGATTTAGCTCAAAAGAAAAGTCTGTACAAGATAAATTTCTGTTGGAAGACAAGCAATGAGGGTGTGAGGCGAAAGGACAAGGATATACTGGAAGGCTTGCAAACTCATGCAAATGTGAAAAGCTTGACAATCAAAAACTATTCGAGTGATTGTTTTCCAGCGTGGGTAATGAATATGTCTACCAATACTGGAGGGAAATGGATTCCTCTTGACAAGCTTGTGGATGTCACATTATCGGGATGTCGCAACTGCCTCAGTCTTCCAATTGTTTGGAAGCTACCACTTCTTCGTGATCTTGAGTTGAAAGATATGGACAAATTAACGAGCTTAAGTAGCTTTTCTGACCTTGGATCAAGTAAGCCCTTATCTCTATCGTTGAGAAAGCTTGAACTAAATGGTATGAAAAGCCTGGAAAAGTGGACAGATGCAGCAATGAACTCCTCAACGATGATATCGCCTGTGCTGGAGACGTTGTCGATTAAGGCTTGCCCAAAACTCATCCTCTTAGATGAACATTATCCCCATCCTCTTGTTCAATTAGAGATTAAGAAGTGCACAAATCTCGAGTCCATTCAGAGTTTACAAGGGCTCACATCTCTTGAACGTCTAGAAATCATCAGCTGTCGTGGTCTTTTAGATATACCTGATTTACATAACCTTGGTGGTTCATTGAGAAAACTGAGAATTTTATATTGTTGCAAAATGACTTCCGTGCCTAGTGGATTTGATCATCTTACCTTGTTAGATAGGTTAGATATTGGGCCATTCTCGAAGGAGCTTGATTGTTTCCCATGTCTCAAAGGAATAGAGAAGCTGAGAAGCAACCTTCGGCTTTTAAGATTGGATGGTTGGAGTCATTGGAAGACAATTCCGGAAGAAGTAAAACACCTCACCTCACTGGAGGAGTTATTGATATGCGAATTTGGTATACGAGAAATTCCAATGTGGTTAACCAATATGTCATCTATCAAACGCATCAGTTTCTTTAACTGCCTTGGGCTAGATCCTGACTCTGTTTTACAGGTAGTGCCAAGGGAAGCAAAGTTTGTCCGTTTCAACGGCCAAGATCTACTCTGAATTTACATACATATTATACAAACAGCTCAATCATTTATCTTTCAAAATAAATGTACTTTAGAAATTGTATTCGCTTTTTAGCCATTAGTGCCAACATGTATTCTGCAATTTGAACAGATTATTATTCATCATTTATTGTAACTTCTTAGAATTCATGAAATCAAGGGTGTGTCTTGCAACAAGCTTTTGAGAGCCTGAGTTTCAAAACAAGTTGGTTTTCATTATAACCTTTGTTTGGCAACAAAATTTATAGGAGCTTATGAAATCCAAAAGCTCTTTTTTAGAAGCTTATTGGACTATTTATAGAAGAGTATAAAAGCTTCTAATATAATTTATTACATTTTAGTATTTCCTATTTATAAATTTAAGCTCTGGCTACATTGCGAAACATGTCTAAAAAAAAAGTTCCAGCTTTAGCTCTTACAAACTTCAGCTCTTATAAGCTTCAGCTCTAGTTTCCAACACAACAAGTTCCAGCTTTAGCTCTTACAAACTTCAGCTCTTATAAGCTTCAGCTCTAAGCTTAAGGTCCAAAGTGAAAATTTTATAAAAACTCAAAAGTATCCTTTAAACCATGTAGTTTAACTTTCTTCTAATTTTCTCAACATACACAACAGATAAACACAGGCGGCACCTTCTTTGTAGAATATCGGCCAACCGAATCTCAATCTCACTGCAGTGATTTAGATACTACATTTTGTATAGAACTGAAGTAGGAAATGGGTAGGCTATTGGATATAGAGTGCTCCATATGTTCAATGGCGAATGTTTTCTAATTGGCGAATACATTTGAGTTGTCATATCAACATACAGTTGCCTAAAATCTAGGATATAACCAAATATATATGACACCACACCTATTGTTGCAGCAGCGTCATGATACCTTAGTCGCTGCATCAAACTTTTTGTGCTGGACATTTAAAATCTGACACAGAAGACTAACCAAAGACAATACATAAAACAAACTGAACTAGTAACTTAATATTGGAGTAGTAGATTATCATAATTAGCTCCGAAAAGTCATTCATGGTCAAACTTGTTTAGGACAGAACTTCACTAAGGCATATATATTTAAAAGTTAACTTGAGTTTACCCATCTAAATAACAACTTGTAGCAATACTTTGACGCTCAACAATCATTTCTGCCAATGGCGATACACATGGGGAGCCAGACAGAGTTTTTTTAATCTTCAACTCTTCATCCGTGGTAATCTTCTTGTTAAGGATCATCTTCACCTTCATGAGCACGGATGACCTGGCAAAGATAAGCTTCACAAACTCAATCTCAGCCTCCTGGCATGCGAAACCTACAATCTCCAATTCCTTCAAATGCTCCAACCATATATCTGAACAATCTTTTAGTGTAACAACTTTTTTGACATACTCAATAAAAGCGAAAGGATCATCAACAATCTACATGAAGTGTTGGTATTTATTGTGTCAGTGTACCTTGGCATGAGAATTAAAAAATAATAAATAAATAAATAATAAAATAAAATAATTAAAAAAATAATAATAATAATAATAATAAAGAGGATACAAGATGGACTTATGATATTTACCTCTAGCTTAATTTTCTCCAAATTGGGAGAGTTTCTAATAACAAAACGTAACCCATGATCATCAAAGAAAAGCATCTCTTTAATACAGAAGTATTTAAGATGGGTGAATGCAGTTGGAAACTTTCCTAGCACACTGCCACACTTGAACCATAGCCGAGACAAGGATTAAGAAACAGGCATATTTTTAAGTTTAATCAATCATATGCCATGTGGATGATTTTACCTCAATGTTTCAAGGACAAATTATTAGAAGTTCAATAATTGGTATCTCCTCTTCAAACCACTCAAAGGCTGGTGCCTGCAGCAGCTTACAATATACAAATAAGTTATGAAATCCATGCGGATCAATATTATATTAAGAAGAACTTACCAGTTCGAAGTGTTTAAGTAAAGGACAATTGGATAAGAAATGTAGAAGTGCATCTTTAGGGAAATTTTCATCCTGAAGATATAAGCTTTTAAGGTTACCAAACCCACTCAATGTTGAATAATCGTGAAATATACAACCACTGATGTATAGGTCTGTTAATTGATGCAACGAAAAGATTGATAAGGGCAGCTTATGTTTAAATTTATGTGATGAAGACATGCGAAGTGTAAGTTTCTTGACAGTATCATAGTTCCTCGCCAAATGACTGATTATTTGGTCAAGTTCAGCACATTTGTCATCTACACTCCTCGTCATTGACAGGCTGAACTCAATAATTGGACCCCTGTGCAGTGACAGAACTTGGTGTATAGCATCAAAAAATACAACACTAGTTTTATCCAGCATATCCTTCTCACTAAAGACAAGTATAGGAATTTTGGTCCAACTGTATCGCCAATCCTTTGAGAGAATACTTGTCCTTACAGCCTCTTTGATTGGTACAAGACATAGGATGTTTTCTATGATGATCGAAGGAAGGTTGCTAATCCTATCAAAAGACGAATCTTGACTATCCATTTCAATACACTGCTGTTGCACTCATACTAAATAACCCTGCACAAATCAATTTAACATAAGAAACAGAGTTTAAATGTTTAATAGATGCAATGCATTTCAGTCCTGAGCGTATTCAACTTCTACTCTAAAGTCTACAAAGACGCAAAGCTGAATAAAATACATGGAAAATACTGATCACAACAAGTCTAACACTCCTACAATAATTGGGAACAAGACATAAGATTATTTCTATGATGGATGAAGGTGCTGAGTATAACCAAAGACGAACGTTTAGCGTTAGCTTTCATTTCATCATTAGGATCAATACTAAAAAGCGCTGCAAAGAATAATTACTGTAAAATCCGATTAATGATTAACAAATTTTAGAAACTGTTTGGCATTAGCTTTCATTTCAGGGTGTTTGGCTAAGTTTATTTGAAGTGCTTATTAGCTTATTGTATTATTGAAATACAAGCTTACTTAAACACATCTATCATAGTACTCAATAGAAGTAGCTCTTTGAAGGGCAAAAAATGCCTTCATGCTAAAGCCCCTTAGAAATGGCTTTTTTGCTAAAGCGATAAGCATTTTTTATAAGCTTTGCTGACTAATTCCTTATATTTTAGAGGTGTTTGGATGAGCATTTTGAAGGTGATAAGCCCCAACATTTGCTTACAATTAGTTCATACTTAAAGGCACAAAATCTCGAATAATCAACAATAATAGAAAAAAACTGATTACAACCCTATTTTGCTCAAAATAAATTAGCCATTTTCGCCTTATGCTTCATAATCTTATTTTTTTTCCGGCTTAATTTGAAACTTATGAGCTTATATAAACTTATTATGACATAGTAAATTAAACTTACTATGTCATAATACGCTTATATAAGTTTCAAAATAGGGTGGAAAAAATGGCTTACGAGACATAAGGCGAAGCTCAAAAGCCCAAAAATAAAGTTAAACAAACACCCCTTATATAAACTAGAAAGGTACCCGCGCGATGCGGGGGCGGATTATTGGGGTGAAGAGGAGGGAGGTGGGTGGTGGAAAGTGGTTGTTGGGGTGGTTGTTGAGGTAGTTATAAATTGTTGGGGGTGGTTGTTGAGGTGGTTATAAATTGTTTGGGGTGATTGTTTCCATAATTAGTAAGTAAAAGTCTGAATTTTTAAGCCTTTCTAATTATAAAATAGTCCCAAATACATTATATAGTAGTATAGATAAAGCTCTTAAGGTACTCAACACCATATCATATAAGAATATCTTTATAACTTGAAGAGGCACATACAAACACAATCTCTTCCTATAAGCACCCCTTTGGTATTTATTCATCATTCTTGTAAAAAAAGGTAAAGTTGCAGATATTTTTTATTTATTTATTACTATTATTTTTAGTAGCATTTGACATTTAGCATAAAGCCATAAACATATAAAACGGCAGACCTAGATTACAAAAATGACGGTAAGAACACATAGAAGAAGGAAGATACCTGAGAAGTGGTAGTGGAGCAAGAACCCAAACTTTTCTTACACCGGAAAATATTTTTGCTTTTTGTTTCAAAACAGCAAGTATATGCTATCTCTTGTGGGGCAAAACTTTGAATCCCGGGTCGGGATTCCCCAAGGGGGTATATGTAACACCTTAGGCAAATCCAACATTGGCCATGACTTAGAGTGATGTTGGGACATACGAAAACATTCGCCTTATATGACATCCTGGGTAACGAGTGAACCATAACAAGAATCTCCTGGACCAAGAAGATTAATTGAAAGAGATGAAACATCCAACGTGAACAAACACACCTACTATACTTGTGAGAACATGGAAGCTAATTAAGGTTTGTGAACAAACACACCCAAGAAGATTATTCTACCCACCATTCTTTCCCTATATAAACCAACCTCACTCACTTTCAAACAAACAAACAAACAAAACATTGATAGACATCACCACCTTACTCACTGTCAAAACCCTAATCTCACTCTTCATCTCCGGTCTCTTCATAATCCCCCATCCGCCACAGCCGCAACAGCTCTAATCACCTACACCATACACCAACTAATACACCTTACGAAAATAACAACACCTTTCACTATTATCTCAACCATTAATACTTTATATTATTTACTCTCCCCACTTCTCTCAACTATCCTGACTGACATAAAACCTACAACATCACCACCTTCCTCCTTTCTCTCTTATATCACCACTCAATATTTCTCTCATTTCTTAATGGCACGAAGATATTCGCCACTACCACTACCAGAATTCATCCCAATGATGAATATTGGCAATGGGCGGGAGGTCTTCCCTTTTGACCAATCAAATCCAGAAAACTTCTTTTCGTGCTTACACTCCTTACGGATACATTTGGAGAACGTTCGCACCGGAAAGGATCTCGTTATACGGTATAAGGGGTCAGACGAACTTGTCGGCCGGGAACTTTTCTTTCATTATGAATGGAAAACATTATATGGCATGAAACTTCATGTCGATAGTCAAGATTGGAATAATCCATGGCTTCTCGGTTTAGGGAACCTCACTGATCAGAATCTTGGAATAAGTGAAGCTTATTCCCAAGAGGAAACTGTTGGTTACGAAGCATTTCAACATGCGGTAAACGAAGTAATTCGAAAACTTGACAAGAAAAACAAATTTGCCAAAAAGGACAAGAAAAACAAGCCCAAAGAGGACAAAAATAACTGGCAAAGTGGATTGCAAACATATGTTGGTACTATACTCATTATGAGTATAGAACCTGTTAGATTTATATGGTTAGGTAACGATTTTTATCTTGACTTGATGAAACCCATGTTACCAAGTCGTTCCCTGACAACAGGAGAAAGAAAATTGATAACATCTTTGAAATCAGTTTCTGCTTGTCTTGATAAAGAAGAATATCCATATGAGATCACGCAAATGCTGTTTCCAATTACCGAAGAAGCGGTAGCCCAGGCCGAACAGGATGTAAGATTGGCCAGAAGTTTTATCGGAGTTCGACACCTTAAAGATACAACTGAAGAAGAGAAAGACCAATTCGGATGTTACAGATGGTATCAGAGCCACTCCAAGCCGTACGGGATGTGGGGCAAACCTTTGAATCCCAGGTCGGGATTCCCCTAAGGGGGGTGTATGTAACACCTTAGGCAAATCCCACATAGGCCATGACTTAGAGTGATGTTGGGACATATGATAACATTCGCCTTATATGACATCCTGGGTAACGAGTGAATCATAACAAGAATCTCCTGGCCCAAGAAGATTAATGAAAGAGATGAAACATCCAACGTGAACTAACACACCTACTATACTTGTGAGAACATGGAAGCTAATTAAGGTTTGTGAACAAACACACTCAAGAAGATTATTCTACCCACCATTCTTTCCCTATATAAACCAACCCCACTCACTTTCAAACAAACAAACAAACAAAACATTGATAGACATCACCACCTTACTCACTTTCAAAACCCTAATCTCACTCTTCATCTCCGGTCTCTTCATCATCCCCCATCCGCGACAGCCGCAACAGCTCTAATCACCTACACCATACACCAACTAATCCACCTTAAGAAAATAACAACACCTTTCACTTTCATCTCAACCATTAATACGTTATATCATTTACTCTTCCCACTTCTTTCAACTATCCTCACCGACACAAAACCTACAACACCACCACCTCCTTCCTTTCTCTCTTATATCACCACTCACTATTTCTCTCATTTCTTAATAGCACGAAGATATTCGCCACAACCACTACCAGAGTTCATCCCAATGATGAATATTGGCAATGGGCGGGAGGTCTTCCCTTTTTACCAACCAAATCCAGAAAACTTCTCTTCGTGCTTACACTCCTTATGGATATATTTGGAGAACGTTCGCACAGGAAAGGATTTGGTTATACGGTATAAGGGGTCAGACGAACTTGCCAGCCGGGAACTTTTCTTTCATTATGAACGGATAACATTATATGGCATGAAACTTCATGTCGATGGTCAAGATTGGAATAACCCATTGCTTCTCGGTTTAGGGAACCTCACTGATCAGCATCTTTGAATAAGTGAAGCTTATTCCTAAGAGGAACCTGTTGGTTACGAAGCATTTCAACATGCGGTAAACGAAGTAATTCAAAAACTTGACAAGAAAAACAAACTTGCCAAAAAGGACAAGAAAAACAAGCCCAAAGAGGACAAGAATAACTGGTAAAGTGGATTGATAACATATGTTGGTACTATACTCATTATGAGTATAGAACCTGTTAGATTTATACGGTTAGGTAACGATTTTTATCTTTACTTGATGAAACCCATGTTACCAAGTCGTTCCCTAACAACAGGAGAAAGAAAATTGATAACATCTTGGAAATCAGTTTCTGCTTGTCTTGATAAAGAAAAATATCCAGATGAGATCACGCAAATATTGTTTCCAATTACCGAAGAAGCTGTAGCTCAGGCCGAACAGGATGTAAGATTGGCCAGAAGTTGTATCGGAGTTCGACACCTTAAAGATACAACTGAAGGAAAGAAAGACCAATTCGGATGTTACAGATGGTATCAGAGCCACACCAAGCCGTACGGGATGTGGGGCAAACCTTTGAATCCAGGGTCGGGATTCCCCTAAGGGGGTGCATGTAACACCTTAGGCAAATCCCACATTGGCCATGACTTAGAGTGATGTTGGGACATATGATAACATTCGCCTTATATGACATCCTGGGTAACGAGTGAATCATAACAAGAATCTCCTGGCCCAAGAAGATTAATGAAAGAGATGAAACATCCAACGTGAACTAACACACCTACTATACTTGTGAGAACATGGAAGCTAATTAAGGTTTGTGAACAAACACACCCAAGAAGATTATTCTACCCACCATTCTTTCCCTATATAAACCAACCCCACTCACTTTCAAACAAACAAACAAACAAAACATTGATAGACATCACCACCTTACTCACTTTCAAAACCCTAATCTCACTCTTCATCTCCGGTCTCTTCATCATCCCCCATCCGCGACAGCCGCAACAGCTCTAATCACCTACACCATACACCAACTAATCCACCTTAAGAAAATAACAACACCTTTCACTTTCATCTCAACCATTAATACTTTATATCATTTACTCTTCCCACTTCTTTCAACTATCCTCACCGACACAAAACCTACAACACCACCACCTCCTTCCTTTCTCTCTTATATCACCACTCACTATTTCTCTCATTTCTTAATGGCACGAAGATATTCGCCACAACCACTACCAGAGTTCATCCCAATGATGAATATTGGCAATGGGCGGGAGGTCTTCCCTTTTTACCAACCAAATCCAGAAAACTTCTCTTCGTGCTTACACTCCTTACGGATACATTTGGAGAACGTTCGCACAGGAAAGGATTTGGTTATACGGTATAAGGGGTCAGACGAACTTGCCAGCCGGGAACTTTTCTTTCATTATGAACGGATAACATTATATGGCATGAAACTTCATGTCGATGGTCAAGATTGGAATAACCCATTGCTTCTCGGTTTAGGGAACCTCACTGATCAGCATCTTTGAATAAGTGAAGCTTATTCCTAAGAGGAACCTGTTGGTTACGAAGCATTTCAACATGCGGTAAACGAAGTAATTCAAAAACTTGACAAGAAAAACAAACTTGCCAAAAAGGACAAGAAAAACAAGCCCAAAGAGGACAAGAATAACTGGTAAAGTGGATTGCTAACATATGTTGGTACTATACTCATTATGAGTATAGAACCTGTTAGATTTATACGGTTAGGTAACGATTTTTATCTTTACTTGATGAAACCCATGTTACCAAGTCGTTCCCTAACAACAGGAGAAAGAAAATTGATAACATCTTGGAAATCAGTTTCTGCTTGTCTTGATAAAGAAAAATATCCAGATGAGATCACGCAAATGTTGTTTCCAATTACCGAAGAAGCTGTAGCTCAGGCCGAACAGGATGTAAGATTGGCCAGAAGTTGTATCGGAGTTCAACACCTTAAAGATACAACTGAAGGAAAGAAAGACCAATTCGGATGTTACAGATGGTATCAGAGCCACACCAAGCCGTACGGGATGTGGGGCAAACCTTTGAATCCAGGGTCGGGATTCCCCTAAGGGGGTGTATGTAACACCTTAGGCAAATCCCACATTGGCCATGACTTAGAGTGATGTTGGGACATATGATAACATTCGCCTTATATGACATCCTGGGTAACGAGTGAATTATAACAAGAATCTCCTGGCCCAAGAAGATTAATTGAAAGAGATTAAACATCCAACGTGAACAAACACACCTACTATACTTGTGAGAACATGGAAGCTAATTAAGGTTTGTGAACAAATACACCCAAGAAGATTATTCTACCCACCATTCTTTCCCTATATAAACCAACCTCACTCACTCTCAAACAAACAAACAAACAAAACATTGATATACACCACCACCTTACTCACTTTCAAAACCTTAATCTCACTCTTCATCTCTGGTCTCTTCATCATCCCCCATCTGCCACAGCCGCAACAGCTCTAATCACCTACACCATACACCAACTAATCCACCTTACGAAAATAACAACACCTTTCACTTTCATCTCAACCATTAATACTTTATATCATTTACTCTTCCCACTTCTCTCAACTTTCCTCACCGACACAAAACCTCCAACATCACCACCTTCCTCCTTTCTCTCTTATATCACCACTCAATATTTCTCTCATTTCTTAATGGCACGAAGATATTCGCCACTACCAGTACCAGAATTCATCCCAGTGATGAATATTGGCAATGGGCGGGAGGTCTTCCATTTTGACCAATCAAATCCAGAAAACTTCTTTTCGCGCTTACACTCCTTGCGGATACATTTGGAGAACGTTCGCACCGGAAAGGATCTGATTACACGGTATAAGGGGGTCAGACGAACTTTCCGGCCGGGAACTTTTCTTTCATTATGAACGGAAAACATTATATGGCATGAAACTTCATGTCGATGGTCAAGATTGGAATAACCCATGGCTTCTCGGTTTAGGGAACCTCACTGATCTGCATCTTGGAATAAGTGAAGCTTATTCCCAAGAGAAACCTGTTGATTACGAAACATTTCAACATGCGGTAGACGAAGTAATTCGAAAACTTGACAAGAAAAACAAACTTGCCAAAAAGGACAAGAAAAACAAACTTGCCAAAAAGGACAAGAAAAACAAGCCCGAAGAAGACAAGAATAACTGGCAAAGTGGATTGCAAACATATGTTGGTACTATACTCATTATGAGTATAGAACCTCTTAGATTTATATGGTTAGGTACCGATTTTCATCTTGACTTGATGAAACCCATGTTACCAAGTCGTTCCCTGACAACAGGAGAAAGAAAATTGATAACATCTTGGAAATCAGTTTCTGCTTGTCTTGATAAAGAAGAATATCCAAATAAGATCACACAAATGTTGTTTCCAATTACCGAAGAAGCGGCAGCTCAGGCCGAACAGGGTGTAAGATTGGCCAGAAGTTGTATCAGAGTTCGACACCTTAAAGATACAATTGAAGAAGAGAAAGACCAATTCGGATGTTACAGATGGTATCAGAGCCACTCCAAGCCGTACGGGATGTGGGGCAAACCTTTGAATCCCGGGTCAGGATTCCCCTAAGGGGGGTGTGTGTAACACCTTAGGCAAATCTCACATTGGCCATGACTTAGAGTGATGTTGGGACATATGATAACATTCGCCTTATATGACATCCTGGGTAACGAGTGAATCATAACAAGAATCTCCTGGCCCAAGAAGATTAATTGAAAGAGATGAAACATCCAACGTGAACAAACACACCTACTATACTTGTGAGAACATGGAAGCTAATTAAGGTTTGTGCACAAACACACCCAAGAAGATTATTCTACCCACCATTCTTTCCCTATATAAACCAACCTCACTCACTTTCAAACAAACAAAACATTGATAGACATCACCACCTTACTCACTTTCAAAACCCTAATCTCACTCTTCATCTCCGGTCTCTTCATCATCCCCCATCCGCCACAGCCGCAACAGCTCTAATCACCTACACCATACACCAACTAATCCACCTTACGAAAATAACAACACCTTTCACTTTTATCTCAACCATTAATACTTTATATCATTTACTCTTCCCACTTCTCTCAACTATCCTCACCGACACAAAACCTACAACATCACCACCATCTTCCTCTCTCTTTTATATCACCACTCACTATTTCTCTCATTTCTTAATGGCACGAAGATATTCACCACTACCACTACCAGAGTTCATCCCAACGATGAATATTGGCAATGGGCGGGAGGTCTTCCCTTTTTACCAATCAAATCCAGAAAACTTCTCTTCGTGTTTACACTCCTTACAGAAACATTTGGAGAACGTTCGCACAGGAAAGGATCTGGTTATACGGTATAAGGGGTCAGACGAACTTGCCAGCCGGGAACTTTTCTTTTATTATGAACGGATAACATTATATGGCATGAAACTTCATGTCGATGGTCAAGATTGGAATAACCCATTGCTTCTCGGTTTAGGGAACCTCACTGATCAGCATCTTGGAATAAGTGAAGCTTATTCCCAAGATGAACCTGTTGGTTACGAAGCATTTCAACATGCGGTAAACGAAGTAATTCGAAAACTTGACAAGAAAAACAAACTTGCCAAAAAGGACAAGAAAAACAAGCCCAAAAAGGACAAGAATAACTGGCAAAGTGGATTGCAAACATATGTTGGTACTATACTCATTATGAGTATAGAACCTGTTAGATTTATATGGTTAGGTAACGATTTTTATCTTTACTTGATGAAACCCATGTTACCAAGTCGTTCCCTGACAACAGGAGAAAGAAAATTGATAACATCTTGGAAATCAGTTTCTGCTTGTCTTGATAAAGAAGAATATCCAGATGAGATCATGCAAATGTTGTTTCCAATTACCGAAGAAGCGGTAGCTCAGGCCGAACAGGATGTAAGATTGGCCAGAAGTTGTATCAGAGTTCGACACCTTAAAGATACAAATGAAGAAGAGAAAGACCAATTCGGATGTTACAGATGGTATCAGAGCCACTCCAAGCCGTACGGGATGTGGGGCAAACCTTTGAATCCAGGGTCGGGATTCCCCTATGGTGGGTGTATGGAACACCTTAGGCAAATCCCACATTGGCCATGACTTAGAGTGATGTTGGGACATATGATAACATTCGCCTTATATGACATCCTGGGTAACGAGTGAATCATAACAAGAATCTCCTGGCCCAAGAAGATTAATTGAAAGAGATGAAACATCCAACGTGAACAATCACACCTACTATACTTGTGAGAACATGGAAGCTAATTAAGGTTTGTGAACAAACACACCCAATAAGATTATTTTACCCACCATTCTTTCCCTATATAAACCAACCTCACTCACTTTCAAACAAACAAACAAACAAAACATTGATAGACATCACCACCTTACTCACTTTCAAAACCCTAATTTCACTCTTCATCTCCGGTCTCTTCATCATCCCTCATCCGCCACAGCTGCAACAGCTCTAATCACCTACACCGTACACCAACTAATCCAACTTACGAAAATAACAACACCTTTCAATTTCATCTCAACCATTAATGCTTTATATCATTTACTCTTCCCACTTCTCTCAACTATCCTCTCCGACACAAAACCTACAACATCACCACCTTCCTCCTTTCTCTCTTATATCACCACTCACTATTTCTATCATTTCTTAATGGCACGAAGATATTCGCCACTACCACTACCAGAATTCATCCTAATGATGAATATTGGAAATGGGCGGGAGGTCTTCCCTTTTGACCAATCAAATCCAGAAAACTTCTCTTCGTGTTTACACTCCTTACAGAAACATTTGGAAAACGTTCGCACAGGAAAGGATCTGGTTATACGGTATAAGGGGTCAGACGAACTTACCAGCCGGGAACTTTTCTTTCATTATGAATGGATAACATTATATGGCATGAAACTTCATGTCGATGGTCAAGATTGGAATAACCCATTGCTTCTCGGTTTAGGGAACCTCACTGATCAGCATCTTGGAATAAAGTGAAGCTTATTCCCAAGATGAACCTGTTGGTTACGAAGCATTTCAACATGCGGTAAACGAAGTAATTCGAAAACTTGACAAGAAATACAAACTTGCCAAAAAGGACAAGAAAAATAAGCCCAAAGAGGACAAGAATAACTGGCAAAGTGGATTGCAAACATATGTTGGTACTATATTCATTATGAATATAGAACCTGTTAGATTTATATGGTTAGGTAACGATTTTTATCTTTACTTGATCAAACCCATGTTACCAAGTCGTTCCCTGACAACAGGAGAAAGAAAATTGATAACATCTTGGAAATCAGTTTCTGCTTGTCTTTATAAAGAAGAATATCAAGATGAGATCACGCAAATGTTGTTTCCAATTACCGAAGAAGCGGTAGCTCAGACCAAACAGGATGTAAGATTGGCCAGAAGTTGTATCGGAGTTCGACACCTTAAAGATACAACTGAAGAAGAGAAAGACCAATTCGGATGTTACAGATGGTATCAGAGCCACTCCAAGCCGTACGGGATGTGGGGCAAACCTTTGAATCCAGGGTCGGGATTCCCCTATGGTGGGTGTATGGAACACCTTAGGCAAATCCCACATTGGCCATGACTTAGAGTGATGTTGGGAAATATGATAACATTCGCCTTATATGACATCCAGGTAACGAGTGAATCATAACAAGTATCTCCTGGCCCAAGAAGATTAATTGAAAGAGATGGAATATCCAACGTGAACAAACACACCTACTATACTTGTGAGAACATGGAAGCTAATTAAGGTTTGTGAAGAAACACACCCAAGAAGATTATTCTACCCACCATTATTTCCCTATATAAACCAACCTCACTCACTTTCAAACAAACAAACAAACAAAACATTGATAGACATCACCACCTTACTCACTTTCAAAACCCTAATCTCACTCTTCATCTTCGGTCTCTTCATCATCCCCCATCCGCCACAGCCGCAACAGCTCTAATCACCTACACCATACACCAACTAGTCTACTTTACGAAAATAACAACACCTTTCACTTACATCTCAACCATTAATACTTTATATCATTTACTCTTCCCACTTCTCTCAACTATCCTCACCGACACAAAACCTACAACATCACCACCATCTTCCTCTCTCTTTTATATCACCACTCACTATTTCTCTCATTTCTTAATGGCACGAAGATATTCACCACTACCACTACCAGAGTTCATCCCAACGATGAATATTGGCAATGGGCGGGAGGTCTTCCCTTTTTACCAATCAAATCCAGAAAACTTCTCTTCGTGTTTACACTCCTTACAGAAACATTTGGAGAACGTTCGCACAGGAAAGGATCTGGTTATACGGTATAAGGGGTCAGACGAACTTGCCAGCCGGGAACTTTTCTTTTATTATGAACGGATAACATTATATGGCATGAAACTTCATGTCGATGGTCAAGATTGGAATAACCCATTGCTTCTCGGTTTAGGGAACCTCACTGATCAGCATCTTGGAATAAGTGAAGCTTATTCCCAAGATGAACCTGTTGGTTACGAAGCATTTCAACATGCGGTAAACGAAGTAATTCGAAAACTTGACAAGAAAAACAAACTTGCCAAAAAGGACAAGAAAAACAAGCCCAAAAAGGACAAGAATAACTGGCAAAGTGGATTGCAAACATATGTTGGTACTATACTCATTATGAGTATAGAACCTGTTAGATTTATATGGTTAGGTAACGATTTTTATCTTTACTTGATGAAACCCATGTTACCAAGTCGTTCCCTGACAACAGGAGAAAGAAAATTGATAACATCTTGGAAATCAGTTTCTGCTTGTCTTGATAAAGAAGAATATCCAGATGAGATCATGCAAATGTTGTTTCCAATTACCGAAGAAGCGGTAGCTCAGGCCGAACAGGATGTAAGATTGGCCAGAAGTTGTATCGGAGTTCGACACCTTAAAGATACAAATGAAGAAGAGAAAGACCAATTCGGATGTTACAGATGGTATCAGAGCCACTCCAAGCCGTACGGGATGTGGGGCAAACCTTTGAATCCAGGGTCGGGATTCCCCTAAGGGGGTGTATGTAACACCTTAGGAAAATCCCACATTGGCCATGACTTAGAGTGATGTTGGGACATATGATAACATTCGCCTTATATGACATCCTGGGTAACGAGTGAATCATAACAAGAATCTCCTGGCCCAAGAAGATTAATTGAAAGAGATGAAACATCCAACGTGAACAATCACACCTACTATACTTGTGAGAACATGGAAGCTAATTAAGGTTTGTGAACAAACACACCCAATAAGATTATTTTACCCACCATTCTTTCCCTATATAAACCAACCTCACTCACTTTCAAACAAACAAACAAACAAAACATTGATAGACATCACCACCTTACTCACTTTCAAAACCCTAATTTCACTCTTCATCTCCGGTCTCTTCATCATCCCTCATCCGCCACAGCCGCAACAGCTCTAATCACCTACACCGTACACCAACTAATCCAACTTACGAAAATAACAACACCTTTCAATTTCATCTCAACCATTAATGCTTTATATCATTTACTCTTCCCACTTCTCTCAACTATCCTCTCCGACACAAAACCTACAACATCACCACCTTCCTCCTTTCTCTCTTATATCACCACTCACTATTTCTATCATTTCTTAATGGCACGAAGATATTCGCCACTACCACTACCAGAATTCATCCTAATGATGAATATTGGAAATGGGCGGGAGGTCTTCCCTTTTGACCAATCAAATCCAGAAAACTTCTCTTCGTGTTTACACTCCTTACAGAAACATTTGGAAAACGTTCGCACAGGAAAGGATCTGGTTATACGGTATAAGGGGTCAGACGAACTTACCAGCCGGGAACTTTTCTTTCATTATGAATGGATAACATTATATGGCATGAAACTTCATGTCGATGGTCAAGATTGGAATAACCCATTGCTTCTCGGTTTAGGGAACCTCACTGATCAGCATCTTGGAATAAAGTGAAGCTTATTCCCAAGATGAACCTGTTGGTTACGAAGCATTTCAACATGCGGTAAACGAAGTAATTCGAAAACTTGACAAGAAATACAAACTTGCCAAAAAGGACAAGAAAAATAAGCCCAAAGAGGACAAGAATAACTGGCAAAGTGGATTGCAAACATATGTTGGTACTATATTCATTATGAATATAGAACCTGTTAGATTTATATGGTTAGGTAACGATTTTTATCTTTACTTGATCAAACCCATGTTACCAAGTCGTTCCCTGACAACAGGAGAAAGAAAATTGATAACATCTTGGAAATCAGTTTCTGCTTGTCTTTATAAAGAAGAATATCAAGATGAGATCACGCAAATGTTGTTTCCAATTACCGAAGAAGCGGTAGCTCAGACCAAACAGGATGTAAGATTGGCCAGAAGTTGTATCGGAGTTCGACACCTTAAAGATACAACTGAAGAAGAGAAAGACCAATTCGGATGTTACAGATGGTATCAGAGCCACTCCAAGCCGTACGGGATGTGGGGCAAACCTTTGAATCCAGGGTCGGGATTCCCCTATGGTGGTTGTATGGATCACCTTAGGCAAATCCCACATTGGCCATGACTTAGAGTGATGTTGGGAAATATGATAACATTCGCCTTATATGACATCCAGGTAACGAGTGAATCATAACAAGTATCTCCTGGCCCAAGAAGATTAATTGAAAGAGATGAAATATCCAACGTGAACAAACACACCTACTATACTTGTGAGAACATGGAAGCTAATTAAGGTTTGTGAAGAAACACACCCAAGAAGATTATTCTACCCACCATTATTTCCCTATATAAACCAACCTCACTCACTTTCAAACAAACAAACAAACAAAACATTGATAGACATCACCACCTTACTCACTTTCAAAACCCTAATCTCACTCTTCATCTTCGGTCTCTTCATCATCCCCCATCCGCCACAGCCGCAACAGCTCTAATCACCTACACCATACACCAACTAGTCTACTTTACGAAAATAACAACACCTTTCACTTTCATCTCAACCATTAATACTTTATATCATTTACTCTTCCCACTTCTCTCAACTATCCTCACCGACACAAAACCTACAACATCACCACCTTCCTCGTTTCTCTCTTATATCACCACTCACTATTTCTCTCATTTCTTAATGGCACGAAGATATTCGCCACTACCACTACCAGAATTCATCCCAATTATGAATATTGGCAATAGGCGGGAGGTCTTCCCTTTTGACCAATCAAATCTGGAAAACTTCTCCTCGTACTTACACTCCTTACGGATACATTTGGAGAACATTAGCACAGGAAAGGATCTGGTTATACGGTATAAGGGGTCAGACGAACTTGGCGGCCGGGAACTTTTCCTTCATTATGAACGGAAAACATTATATGGCATGAAACTTCATGTCAATGGTCAAGATTGGAATAACCCATGGCTTCTCGGTTTAGGGAACCTCACTGATCAGCATCTTGGAATAAGTGAAGCTTATTCCCAAGAGGAACCTGTTGGTTACGAAGCATTTCAACATGCGGTAAACGAAGTAATTCGAAAACTTGACAAGAAAAACAAACTTGCCAAAAAGGACAAGAAAAACAAGCCCGAAGAAGACAAGAATAACTGGCAAAGTGGATTGCAAACATATGTTGGTACTATACTCATTATGAGTATAGAACCTGTTAGATTTATATGGTTAGGTACTGATTTTTATCTTGACTTGATGAGACCCATGTTACCAAGTCGTTCCCTGACAACAGGAGAAAAAAATTGATAACATCTTGGAAATCAGTTTCTGCTTGTCTTGATAAAGAAGAATATACATATGAGATCACGCAAATGTTGTTTCCAATTACCGAAGAAGCGGCAGCTCAGGCCGAACATGGTGTAAGATTGGCCAGAAGTTGTATCGGAGTTCGACACCTTAAAGATACAACTGAATAAGAGAAAGGCCAATTCGGATGTTACAGATGGTATCAGAGCCACTCCAAGCCGTACGGGATGTGGGGCAAACCTTTGAATCCAGGGTCGGGATTCCCCTAAGGGGGGTGTATGTAACACCTTAGGTAAATCCCACATTGGCCGTGACTTAGAGTGATGTTGGGACATATGATAACATTCGCCTTATATGACATCCTGGGTAACGAGTAAATCATAACAAGAATCTCCTGGCCCAAGAAGATTAATTGAAAGAGATGAAACATCCAACGTGAACAAACACACCTACTATAGTTGTGAGAACATGGAAGCTAATTAAGGTTTGTGAACAAACACACCCAAAAAGATTATTCTACCCACCATTCTTTCCCGATATAAACCAACCTCACTCTCTTTCGAACAAACAAACAAACAAAACATTCATAGACATCACCACCTTACTCACTTTCAAAACCCTAATCTCACTCTTCATCTCCGGTCTTTTCATCATCCCCCATCCGCCACAACCACAACAGCTCTAATCATCTACACCATACACCAACTAATCCACCTTATGAAAATAAACACACCTTTCACTTTCATCTTAACCATTAATACTTTATATCATTTACTCTTCCCACTTCTCTCAACTATCCTCACCGACACAAAACCTACAACATCACCACCTTCCTCCTTTCTCTCTTATATCACCACTCACTATTTCTCTCATTTCTTAATGGCACGAAGATATTCGCCACTACCACTACCAGAATTCATCCCAATGATGAATATTGGCAATGGGCGGGAGGTCTTCCCTTTTGACCAATCAAATCCAGAAAACTTCTTTTCGCATTTACAGTCCTTACGGATACATTTGGAGAACTTTCGCACCGGAAAGGATCTGGGTATACGGTATAAGGGGTCAGAAAACTTTCCGGCCCGGAACTTTTCTTTCATTATGAACGGAAAACATTATATGGCATGAAACTTCATGTCGATGGTCAAGATTGGAATAACCCATGGCTTCTCGGTTTAGGGAACCTCACTGATCAGCATCTTGGAATAAGTGAAGCTTATTCCCAAGAGGAACCTGTTGGTTACGAAGCATTTCAACATGCGGTAAATGAAGTAATTCGAAAACTCGACAAGAAAAACAAACTTGCCAAAAAGGACAAGAAAAACAAACTTGCCAAAAAGGACAAGAAAAACAAGCGCAAAGAGGACAAGAATAACTGGCAAAGTGGATTGCAAACATATGTTGGTACTATACTCATTATGAGTATAGAACCTATTAGATTTATATGGTTAGTTAACGATTTTTATCTTGATTTGATGAAACCCATGTTACCAAGTCGTTCCCTGACAACAGGAGAAAGAAAATTGATAACATCTTGGAAATCAGTTTCTGCTTGTCATGATAAAGAAGATCATCCAGATGAGATCACGCAAATGTTGTTTCCAATTACCGAAGAAGTGGTAGCCCAGGCCGAACAGGGTGTAAGATTGGCCAGAAGTTGTATTGGAGTTCGACACCTTAAAGATACAACTAAAGAAGAGAAAGACCAATTCGGATGTTACAGATGGTATCAGAGCCACTCCAAGCCATACGGGATGTGGGGCAAACCTTTGAATCCCGGGTCGGGATTCCCCTAAGGGAGTGTGTGTAACACCTTAGGCAAATCCCACATTGGCCATGACTTAGAGTGATGTTGGGACATACGATAACATTCGCCTTATATGACATCCTGGGTAACGAGTGAATCATAACAAGAATCTCCTGGCCCATGAAGATTAATTGAAAGAGATGAAACATCCAACGTGAACAAACACACCTACTATACTTGGGAGAACATGGAAGTTAATTAAGGATTGTGAACAAACACACCCAAGAATATTATTCTACCACCATTCTTTCCCTATATAAACCAACCTCACTCACTTTCAAACAAACAAACAAAACATTGATAGACATCACCACCTTACTCACTTTCAAAACCCTAATCTCACTCTTCATCTTCGGTCTCTTCATCATCCCCCATCCGCCACAGCCGCAACAGCTCTAATCACCTACACCATACACCAACTAGTCCACTTTACGAAAATAACAACACCTTTCACTTTCATCTCAACCATTAATACTTTATATCATTTACTTTTCCCACTTCTCTCGACTATCCTCACCGACACAAAACCTACAACATCACCACCTTCCTCCTTTCTCTCTTATATCACCACTCACTAATTCCCTCATTTCTTAATGGCACGAAGATATTCGCCACTACCACTACCAGAATTCATCCCAATGATAAATATTGGCAATGGGCGGGAGGTCTTCCCTTTTGACCAATCAAATCCAGAAAACTTCTTTTCGCGCTTACACTCCTTACAGATACATTTGGAGAACGTTCGCACCGGAAAGGATCTGGTTATACGGTATAAGGGGTCAGACGAACTTGCTGGCCGGGAACTTTTCTTTCATTATGAACGGAAAACATTATATGGCATGAAACATCATGTCGATGGTCAAGATTGGAATAACCCAATGCTTCTCGGTTTAGGGAACCTCACTGATCAGCATCTTGGAATAAGTGAAGCTTATTCCCAAGAGGAACCTGTTGGTTTCGAAGCATTTCAACATACGGTAAACGAAGTAATTCGAAAACTTGACAAGAAAAACAAACTTGCCAAAAATGACAAGAAAAACAAGCTCAAAGAGGACAAGAATAACTGGCAAAGTAGATTGCAAACATATGTTGGTACTATACTCATTGTGTGTATAGAACCTGTTAGATTTATATGGTTAGGTAACGATTTTTATCTTGACTTGATGAAAACCATGTTACCAAGTCGTTCCCTGACAACAGGAGAATGAAAATTGATAACATCTTGGAAATCAGTTTCTGCTTGTCTTGATAAAGAATAATATCCAGATTAGATCACGCAAATGTTGTTTCCAATTATTGAAGAAGCGGTAGCTCAGGCCGAACAGGATGTAAGATTGGCTAGAAGTTGTATCGGAGTTCGACACCTTAAAGATACAACTGAAGAAGAGAAAGACCAATTCGGATGTTACATATTGTATCAGAGCACTCCAAGCCGTACGGGATGTGGGGCAAACCTTTGAATCCCGGGTCAAGATTCCCCTAAGGGGGGTGTGTGTAACACCTTAGGCAAATCCCACATTGGCCATGACTTAGAGTGATGTTGGGACATATGATAACATTTGCCTTATGTGACATCCTGGGTATCGGGAGAATCATAACAAGAATCTCCTGGCCCAAGAAGATTAATTAAAAAATATGAAACATCCAACGTGAACAAACACACCTACTATACTTGTGAGAACATGGAAGCTAATTAAGGTTTGTGAACAAACACACCCAAGAAGATTATTCTACCCACCATTCTTTCCCTATATAAACCAACCTCACACACTTTCAAACAAACATACAAACAAAACATTGATAGACATCACCAACTTACTGACTTTCAAAACCCTAGTCTCACTCTTCATTTTCGGTTTCTTCATCATCCCCCATCCGCAACAGCTCTTATCACCTACACCATACACCAACTAATCCACCTTACGAAAATAACAACACCTTTCACTTTCATCTCAACCATTAATACTTTATATCATTTACTCTTCTCACTTCTCTCAACTATCCTCACCAACATAAAACCTACAACATCACCACCTTCATCCTTTCTCTCTTATATCACCACTCACTTTTTCTCTCATTTCTTAATAGCACGAAGATATTCGCCACTACCACTACCAGAATTCATCCCAATGATGAATATTCGAAATGGGCGGGAGGTCTTCCGTTTTGACCAATCAAATCCAGAAAACTTCTTTTCGTGCTTACACTCCTTACAGATACATTTAGAGAACGTTCGCACCGGAAAGGATCTGGTTATACGGTATAAGGGGTCAGACGAACTTGCCGGCCGGGAACTTTTCTTTCGTTATGAACGGAAAACATTATATGGCATGAAACTTCATGTCGATGGTCAAGATTGGAATAACCCATGGCTTCTCGGTTTAGGGAACCTCACTGATCAGCATCTTGGAATAAGTGAAGCTTATTCCCAAGAGGAACCTGTTGCCAAAAAGGAAAAGAAAAACAAACGTGCCAAAAAGAACAATAAAAACAAGCCCAAAGAGGACAACAATAACTGGCAAAGTGGATTGCAAACATATGTTGGTACTATACTCATTATGAGTATAGAACCTGTTAGATTTATATGGTTAGGTAACGATTTTTATCTTTACTTGATGAAACCCATGTTACCAAGTCGTTCCCTGACAACAGGAGAAAGAAAATTGATAACATCTTGGAAATCAGTTTCTGCTTGTCTTGATAAAGAAGAATATCCAGATGAGATCACGCAAATATTGTTTCCAATTACTGAAGAAGCGGTAGCTCAGGCCGAACAGGATGTAAGATTGGCCAGAAGTTGTATCGGAGTTCGACACCTTAAAGATACAACTGAAGAAGATAAAGACAAATTCATGTATCTTGGTAATTGTTGTTTAAAACTAGACATTAATTAAGCAATGATTAAGAAAACAAAAATTCAAGACCTTAAAAATATCAAGTGAAAGATATTATTTATTATAAACTTAATTAGCTTCAATGTTCTCACAAGTATAGTAGGTGTGTTTGTTCACGTTGGATGTTTCATCTCTTTCAATTAATCTTCTTGGGCCAGGAGATTCTTGTTGTGATTCTCTCGTTACCCAGGATGTCACTTATACATTATAATGATACTTCACCATCGAATATGAAACGTTGGTTCCATGTCAAATCGAGACCATGAACAGGAGGTCGCGAATACCATGAACATGGAATGTGAGATGCTAGACGCGAATACCAAGCTAGAATTTTTGCTTAAGGTCTTTAATTTTTGTTATCTTAACCATTTGCTTAATTAATGTCTAGTTTTAAACAACAATTTACAAGAAGGGCTTTTTGACCTGGTGCACGAAATTTATCAGCTTGTTCTTTTTTTATAGGAACCTTCCTAAATAAAGTATATTATATGGTCACATGTTTAAAGGGGTTGGAGCCCGTTGATATACGATTTCACTTGCTACAACGGAAAAGTTTATTGTTTTGATTGTATTAGATCATATCCGAGCATGGGATGTTCACGGGCCGGAAAGATCCAACAGTGTTGGTTGATGTAAACTACTCTAGAGTATCACTTACCCCTCCGACATGGCTCCAATCGATCTAAACTACTCTATATACATACAATGCAGTTGTGTTTGTTTACACTGTTACAAGTACTACTTCATTATTTATATAAAAATTTCAAACCACATACTTTACATTATTGTCATGAATCTCACCATACTTTATAAATGAACCATGATGAATGAATGCTCTATATTAAAATTTAAAACTCAACCTGTACAATTTCTGGAGATCATTCTATACATTCATAAAAATCAACCTAGTTTAGAGTTAGCTTCAGTAATGACTGAAACGTACATAATTACTTGTAGTTTTTGTCTATGCAAGTCAATAAATACGCTTGTTACAAAGAATGATTTCCTGGCGATGGAATTATGGAAAAAAAAATTTGTCAACTTTTAATTAATAATTATCGTTATGAGCACATTTAGTTTAATATTTGAGCTCTAAAAATTCTGCGGGCCCATGAAAATTTATATGTTCATTTCTGATATAAACTTTGCTATACTATGAAGAAAAATGCATCATCTATTCACCGTCTTTACAAAAATCTTGCATGATAAATCTTTTTTTGTTATTTAATTTTTTTTTCAACAAAACATTGAACGCTAAATCTTTTTCATCGACATTATTGATCGAAATAGAAGATTATAACCCACCATAGGTTAAAAGTAGTGTTGAATCCAAAAACTAAAAATGATTAGATGCATACATAAATAGCTTGAGAGAAATTATAATGAAAAAAAGAGAAAAATATTACTGTATCTCAATTAACTTTGAATGACATCTGCATGACTGCATGTCTATTAATTAAAAAAGATAAATAGCAATAATGTAACAAAAAAAAAAGCTCGGAACATTAAACTTTTGGTTTTACAGGTTGTAGTGAATAGAGTACGATCATTTTAAACGTTCATCTTTTATTGACCACGTATATTTAAAGATTTAAAATATAGATAAATTGAAATTTACACTAATTTTCTAACAAAGGGTCAATGAATTGAATGAAGTCAATGAACATATAAATGCTGTTTGACCGAGTTCATGATTCAAGCTTAGTAGATGACAATAGCACAAACTGGACAGGCCTAGGGGTGAAAACGAGTCGAGCCGAGCCCGAGCCCGAGCCTGCCAGAGCTCGAGCTCGAGCTCGTTTCGAGCCTAATATTTTGAGCTCGATCTCGGCTTGTGAAATTTTTCAAAAGCTCGAGCTCGAGCTCGACAAATTTGTATGATGTTTTAAAGAGACAAAGGTAAAATGGGGCTCGACTCGTTAATTATATAAGGCTCGAGATCGTTTGCTACTTTTAAGCTCGTTTATACGTATAGACAATATATATACTTATATATTTCTAGGGCTCGTTTAGGCTCGTGAGCCTACTCGAGCTTTTTGTATAGAGCTCGAGCTCGATTATTAAATGAGCCTAAACTTAGGCTCGAGCTCGTTTAGGCTCGGTTCGTTCGAGCTTTTTACCGATCCAATCCCGAGCTTTTCACGAGCGGCTCGGCTCGTTTCCACCCCTAGACAGGCCCATTAAATCTCGTCCAAGAAAACGAAGTGAACTCCGTTGTACCGCACAAGAAAGATTGTCTAGAAAAAGTTGAGATTCTTTAACGTTGGTTTTAACATGAATGATTAAGCCAAAAAAAGATGTTCCGCATTTGCTTAAAGTTAGAGATCGATTAATTTTTACTTTCTCACAAAAACACCAACATAATCCATCTTGTTAAAACAAACATGAGAACGCTTGTATGTGTCTGCAAACCAATATTTTCATTACAAACCCAATAACCTCAAAATCAAAATAGACAAACAATGGGACCCGGACACTAAGAAGTTACAAAGCATATAAACGAAAAATCATAATATCGAGTTGTTAGTTTCGTCGCATTGTTGTTTGGTTTTTTTCTTTCTAATGAATGATACATAAAATGCGTTGTTGTGGTTTCTTCTCATCTTTCTCATTTTATTTTATTTTTTCTCATTTGATCCCACCTCATACCATATTTATATTCTACTTTAAATATTTGTACAATGAGTGTGGAAAAAAAAATGTGCGCAAATCACCTATCATATTTATAGGATCAAAGGCTACATTCACAATAGAAAGAGTAAACAAGGTAAAAGACCCATTTTAGTCCATACCATCAAAAGATCCTGCACAATTTGATACATGCATGCAAAAGATATTCATCAATAACTCAAATAGGACAAAACATGACACTGTCGCAAAAACAATACGTATATATTAAAGAAGAAAAATAAATAGAGAGAAAACGAGACACGAGTTTATAGTAGATGCATGATACGTCATGTTAACCAACTAAAAGATGATTAAGCAAAAAAAAACACATTTTGGTTAAAGTTAGAGATCCATTAATTTTTACTTTCTCAAAAAACACCAACATGATCTATCATGTTAAAACAAACATAAGAACGTTTTATGTATCTGCAAACCAATATTTTCATTACAAACCCGATAACCCGAAAATCAAAATAAACAAACAACGGGACCCGAACACTAAGTAATTACAAAGCATATAAACTATTTGGGTCTGAATATTACACCCAGTCTAATATTCGATTTGGAATTTATTTTATTTTATTTTTTATCAATAGTTTGACAAAAACTACTACTCGTTCTAAGATACACCATCCTCACCAAATTTTATTTTCCCATCTTATATCAAAGAATCAACTACCAACAAACGTCTTAAGTTGTGTTTCCCGGTGGGACCGTGAGTAGCCAAATTCTTCACCATGTCACGTGTGAGCACTATTGGGTGCGTTTGGGTGTCGCGTGAGGTGAGGCTATGTTTATTGGTGATATTGATCCAACCGGTTGGAGGTACAAATCATTAGATATGGCATATTAAATTAAAAGAAGTACAAAAGCAACACACATCTCCAATGAACTGGTCACTTGGTGACCTTCCTTTCCTTGACCCAATCTGCCACATGTCTCCCCATGATAGGCTATGTATTGATTGTATAGGTTGGGTTGTTGATAAATGGTAAAAAGTTGAGGTTGGTTGTGTATGTTAAGTTGGGTTGTTAATAAATGGTAAAAGAGTTGAGATTGGTTGTATGTATTGATTGTATATGTGGAGGAGTAAGAAAATAATATTTTAATGAGAGATTGGGTTGTGATAGATTGTTGATAAAGATAGTCTGAGCCAATAATGCTGTGACCCGGTCACCACTCGGTCAATGTGTAAAAGTGAGCACTCTTTGATGTTTTCAATTTTTCAATTATTTAGGCCACTTTGGTTTATAGCTTTTAGATTTTAAAGAATTGTTTTATTTTAAAAATGTTTAAAGAATTGTTTTATTTTTCAATTATTTTAAAGAATTGTTTGGTTCAAGTTTTTGGGAATGAAAGTGGTCCAGTAATGATAGATTGATTCATGACATATATTGTATCTTTTGTAAATAATGGACCCACATGTATATCTCACTCACAATTTATACATAAATTAATTATTAAAAAATAAGAGTCCTACTAAACACACCAAAATTTGATTTAGGTCAATACATAGAAACTAGAAAAATCTGAAATGCACATATAGCCATATAGGCAATCATTAAATAATAACTAACATGTTTTGCTTTTCCTTTTTTGTTAATCACGAGGCGCAGTTTTTTGTCTATTTGGGATTTGAGAATCACAACATGTATTTTACTACTAAAAAATATATGCGATTTAAAAATTATTTGGTTATTCATATACTCCGCAATATTTTACTATTAAAAATTATTTTGTTATTGCTGAAAAATGTATCTGACATAAGAATTGTGTTTGGCAACACCTTTTTGGAAGCGTTTAAGAGCGGTAAGCGACAAGCGTTCCAGTTTTAATGCTTGTTTGGCAACACTGCTGCTAGCGTTTAGCAACACCTTAAAAGCTTGCAATCTTAATGCTTCCTAAAGAAGCTTTCCAATATACCGCTAGCGTTTTACTTTTAATATTACCAATTTACCCTTAAAAATTAACATTCATTCATAAGTATATGCCCTTTTTCGTAATTTTACATTTTATAATTACAATTACAGCTACGTTACCAAACATGTTTTTTTAAACAAGCAACTAATGTTTACTGCTACAGCTTACTGCTTATTGCTTATTGCTACTGCTTACTGCTACCTGTCGCCAAACATATATAAAAGGTAAAGGTTGGCGTCCCTTTTGGACCGAATATAATAACCCAAAATCCGCATGTTACTTACTTCGACCTTTGTATTATTTTTTCTAGCTTTTTGCTAGAGGCTAGTATATAAAAGTTCCGCCACTAAAAGAAAACAACTTAAATTTATGATTACATGGAATTTCTACGATAAATATTTCACTATCCGTTCCATGATTACTGTCTAACGACTAAAAGCATATATTTTTAAAAAAATGCATTTATTACTATTGTTTACGTATGGTATGTAATCGGTTTAGAGATGAGATGTGAATAATTTTGTTGTTTAGTTTCTCGTGTTGAACGGTAAGACCTGATGAGATTTGAATAGATTAAGAAGCTCGGGTAACACTTAACAAGAACCTGCTACACTGCTGTGAGGCAGTATTTGCTTAAATGTGTGAAAACTTATGTGATAGTGTGTGTTGCTATCCTTTTATAGAGAGGCTTGTAGAATTTAGAGATAAACCATTTTGGAGTGATCGACGACTGCCGAGACCCACAACCATTAGGGTTTGTGGTTTGCCGTTTATTCACTTATATATTTATCCTAGATATTTATATATACTATGGATAATTACCGTTTTACATTTTTATGAGAATATTACTATGTTTTCATTTCCCCTTCATTTCTATTTTATTTTGTCACTCTTTTCTAATTTTCGCTTGCATGTCCCTTTTATTATGCATCGGTGTGACCCTTCGACATTTTCATAAAGACCAGTTGTTAGAGATGTCGTTCTTTACACACAAATCATTTCAGAAATTACCTATTACGTTCTTTTTACTTTTAAAACAATTTATTCTTTTAATAAAAAAGAAAGCAAGATACATGAGTTTTTTAGTTAGTACATAAAGTGGAATGACAAGATAATCTTACTAAAAAAGAAAAAGGATTATTTAGAAGTAGAAAACCATAACGAAATAAACTATACATAGTATCGTCTCTACCTTTTTCTATCTTTTCCTAACACACATTTGTTAGATCTTTTAGTTATCATGCGCGTGATGATCAAATCATTAAATTTTCACTTGTCAGTTAATCAATTGGTAAAAAAAAATTACGTTATGCCTAGTTCATAAAAATTATAGAGTTAGGTTATTGATACCTCTAAAATGATTGTAATTAATACCTCCCCTCTTCCCTTGATTTTTTTGTTTTTTAAATTATGTTTTTATTATATAATTACGAAACTCAAAGTACAAAATACAAAATATAAAGTTTGACAAGAAATACAGAACAAAACTGATTAAAAACAAACAATACAGAGCTAAAACTGTAAAAAAGGGTAAAAAATAACTATAAAAAAATAAGCATGATAAAAGATAAAGAAAATTGTAAAAATAAACAATGATTACTAATAATAACAAAAAGATAAAAGATAAAGAAAATTTTAATTATTTATTTTCAATATAACGTTTTTATATTGTATTTTTAATTATTTATTTTCAATAAATATTGTATTACTTGTTCACTTATAAATGTTGTATTATTTGTTTAATAAATATTGTATTACTTATTCACTTGTAAAAAATAATTATATGACAAAAAAAGTAAAATAAATATAATAAGTACTACTTTATGCATATTTAATGAGTATTACTCTATGCACATTTAATGAGTATTATTTTATGCATAGTTAATGAGTACACATGAACTACTTTATTCTTCATTTTAAAAAACCCATGTAAAATAGTCAATGATTGAATAATAATAGTCAATAAAAAACCATGTAAAATAGTCAATGATTGAATAATCATTTTAAACTACCCCACTTTCATTCTAATAAATCATTTATCAACTATTAAAATAAAGGTTTTAATAAATTTTTTTCTTTTTCTCTTACCTCATTTTCTTTCATTCTAAACCGAATCTAAATCCGATTCCAAATCCTTTTACAAACCAAACGGGTCCTTTGTGAGTGTATATGAGGTATTTAGTGGTGGGGTGAGCAAAACCGATCGAAACCGACTCGTCCAGAAAAACTGGCCTGAACCGAGGGAATTGAAACCCATCCAACCATAGTCGGTTCGGTATTCGATTTAGGTTTTCCCTGAATTCGGTTTTGGGATTTCTCGGTTCGGGTCTGTTCGGGCCAAAAACCGAGAAAAAACAACTAAAACCGACAAGCCCGACCGAAACCGACTCGTCCCGAACCGAACCGAGTCAAACCGAGTAATTTCGATTCAGTATTCGGTTTAGGTTTTGCCCGCAATTCGGTTTCGAGATTTCTCAGTTCGGGTCGGGTCGGTATTCACCCGGTGCTCACCCCTGTTTAGTGGTGTATATTTGTATAAAAGTGTGTATTTTAATGAAAGGTGAGAGAGTGATGACCGTTGAGGGTGAAAAGTGAGAGAGAGAGAGTGAAAGGAGATAGAAAGTTGATGTGGTGCTGAAATGGAAGATGAAGCGGTGACCATTCGGAGTAGTCTTTATAATTTGACAACACTTACCTAAACACCAAATATCGCTTTACGTCAACATCATATCTTTTTTTGGGTAAAGGGTTTTCTCGGTAAAAGATTCAAACATCATATCATCATTCAACATATTTTCAAACACACTATCAAACATGTGTGATAATTATGGTTGAGCATAGGGCGGTTCAGTGCGGGTTTTGACTAAAACCGATCCACAACCGAAATTGCGGTTTCTACAAAAGTAGAAACCGAAACCATGAGAATTTTGCGGTTTCGGATTTTGTGGGTTTCAGTTTTCGTTGTGGGTTTTTTAGGTTTTAACCTCACCACATCACATTTAGCCATCTTGTAGTTTTGGGCTTGAACCCAATAGTAATGTGGGCTTGAACCCGGTAGTAATTTTGAACACATTATTATAACAATGCATGTAATCAACTGTAAGTATTTAAAATAAATAAGATGATGATAAGTTTTGTAGTTGATTAAAGGTTCAAAGACTAAAAGCAAATGATTACTAGTTTATAAGTTACATGTAAGGACACAATTCAAAATTATATGCATCGTTACGTAATCAATATAATCAAAAGTTTGAAGACATAACATTTCATCACTTGCTTATTGCCTTCTTGGTCTTGCATCAGTTCAAATCTTCATTCATCGAAGACTCATTATATGGTTTTATGCGGGTTGAAAATATCTCTACAAAATGTAACATACAACATATTAGTAATTTTCATATATACCCATACTTCAATCGTCCAAGAAATAGATGATTAAACTTAAATCAGTATGAAATATATGCAACAAGAAACGTTTATATTTAGAGTGTTTTCGTCCCAGAAGCTATCCATGTTTTGCAATAAGGGCATTGATGTTTCATAGCACCTTTTTTGTACGTAAAATGTTTCCATACAAATGATTTCCTTTTACGAACTTCCTCATTTTGCTCATTGCCTTCATCAACATTAATCACTGGTTCATCGGCATCGATCACGGGTTCATCAACATCGACCACGAGTTCATCCTCGTTGCCTTCTTCCATCTACAAAAAAAAAAAAAAATCATAAGCTCTTAGATCACATATATCACAAGAGTGAGTCGGCGAGTGGTTATTGAGTACTAAGTAGTTTGGTTGTGCAGGTTAAATCTTATAACTCGGTGACAGTTATATGTATGTTGTTGAACTTTCATAGGACTAATGCAAGTAGAACCGCATGACTACCAAAAATGATTGAAGTTCAACATTTATATGTTCAAAAAAATTTAGTAGCACAAAGGAACAAATACACTGATGATGACTGATTACAAAAATTTTACCAATCACCCATCTTCAACAAATAGAGCAAGTATTCACAACACAAACAATCATATAACAATAAAATCAAATATAAATAACACAAAACAAAATTAGAATAAGGATACCTCGTAGAGATAACTTAAAAGAATTAAAGTTTGAGAAATGATATATGGACCTAAACTTAGGCTTAATTGTAGGCCTAAAAACAAGTGTCAGCATCCCGATGGGTTGTAAATAAGTGTGTCCCTGTCTGCACTCCTCAGGATGCTGACACTTGTTTTTAGACCTACAATTAGGCCTAAGTTTAGATTCATATATCATTTTTCTAGCCTTGTGGAGTTGAATTTTGGAAGGGAATTTGATTAGATTTTGATTTAGAGTAAAATTTTAGATTTGAAACTTGTTTTTATCTCTACATAGTACATATGACTTACGATGTATGATACGACATAGTTTTGGCTTTTGATTTAGGTGCTATATTGTAGACTATGGACTCTACACTTCTAAAGCCTAAAAGCCCGCCGTTTTAACAAAGCTTTTCAAAAAAGTTGAAATATTATTATTTAATACTTATAGTAATTGCGGGTCGGTTCGGGTTTACGGGTAAAGCCGACACCGCATCGCAAAATCGATTTTTATTTTTTCTTGAAATCGATCCACCGGTTTTTGCCGTTGTGCGGTTTTTGTGGTTCGGATTTGTGTGGTTTTGCAGTTTGCGGTGCGGTTACCCCTAGTAATAGTCATCACCAAACTCTTTTTCTCTATCAAATTTGAATTGGGCGTTTGATTGTATACATTGTTTTAGGATTTTTTGTTTTTGAAGTGTTTTAAGACACTTTATATAAAGTTAGAATGAGAGTATAAAGTATAAAGATATAATGAAAAGTGGTGAATAAAAGTGATGATATTTATAAGTAAATAAAATAACAAAATTTAATTATACATATTTTCAATATTTTCAAAGGTAGCCGTTTGAGGGATTTTGTAGCCGTCTGTGAGTTTTTGTGTATGTAAAATATTAGTGGTGTAAACCACCAAAACCACTGGCAAGTCCACACGACCATGTGTGGTCATGGATGGCGTAATGGTGGTGCACCAATATCAATTTTTATCCATTTTTTGTACGTTTTATCCGTTTGTCAGTTTTTTCTTTTTTTTGCACGTTTTATCAGTTTTTATCCATTTTTTGTACGTTTAATCCATTTTTTAATCAATTTTTTTTTACGTTTTTAACAGTTTTTTGTACATTTCATCCGTTTTTAACGTAAAAAAAAATGATAAAACGTACAAAAAACAGGAAAAAACTGACAAAAAAACAGATAAAACATACAAAAAACGGATAAAAACGTAAAAAAAACGGATAAAACATACAAAAAATGGATAAAACGTAAAGAAAATGGCAAAAATGGATAAAACCAACAAAAAACGGATAAAAACGTAAAAAAACTGATAAAACGCACAAAAAACGGATAAACATACAAAAAATGGATAAAACGTAAAAAAATGGTATAAATGGATAAAACGTAGAAAAAACGATAAAAACGGATAAAAACGTAAAAAACTGATAAAATGTATAAAAACGGAAAAAACTGACGAAAACGGATAAAACGTACAAAAAACGGATCAAAACGTAAAAAAAGCGATATAAAGTTCAAAAAACAGATAAAAGCGTAAAAAAAACTGACAAAAATGGATGAAACGTACAAAAAATGAATAAAAACGTAAAAAAAAAAACTGATAAGAAACGGATAAAAACATAAAAAAACTGATAAAACGTACAAAAAAGGAAAAAACAATGACAAAAAATGGATTAAATGTACAATAAACGGATAAAACGTAAAAAAAAAAACGTGATAAAACGTATAAAAACGAAAAAAAACTGACAAAAAACGGATAAAACATAAAAAACGGAAAAAGAAACTCAAAATTAGGACTAACGGTGCAAACGTTTAGCTAACGAAGGCTAACGGTGTAATATTTTCAGTCTCGTTAAGAGATAACGGAGAAAAAAATTGCACCGTTAGTCCTCATTGTAAACGAGGGATGTAGGGTGGCAAACGTTTGACTAACGAGTGATATATCTTGCCAAAAGTTTCTGACAGGGATGTAAGATGTCAAAACCTGTAAACCACTGGGATGTATTTTGCAGTTCTCTCCAAAAGAAAATACATATTAAAGGGGGCGTGTATTTAGGGTTATGAATGAAAAAAGGATTTTGCTAAACACCGGCCAATGGGCAATGTTTAAGCTACATTAAACCATCTGTTCTTTCCATATTTAAAGTAATTATGCATTTAATGCATAATAAATGAACTTAAAATTTAACTTAAATATATGCAATTTTTGATTAAATAAAGTCTAAATTCATTTTATATTCATATTAAACATTGACCACTGGGCATTTTTTAGCAAAACCCATGAAAAAATTAGGGATTGTTGGCATTATATCCCTAGATATTACAATAAGGAATATATTTACAGTTTTTTGTAGTCAATTGGCTACAATTTTGTGCTATAGTGTGGTCTCTCATTATTCTTTTGGATCTATGATTTTTTTCTATGGGTCCCTAATTCATTGATTGTGTATTTTTTGTAAGGAATTGTAGCAAATCGGCTATAAAAATTGTAGTGAAGCTATCCCATTACAATATATTAGATAATGGGCTTAAGTGTTGGATTAATTTCGGGCTTTATCATTTGTTGGACTGGACTGATTTAGTACTATCCGAAATTTAGAAAGTGTTTATGCTAAAATTTAACATCCGAAACCGCGTCACATTTCATGCCCTATTAGATACACAGTAATATTTGATTTTGGCTAAAGGTAAAGTTGTACATTTTTCAAATTTGACTAATATTTTATTGTACTAGTTCAAATTTATTTGCTTCTTTGGATATCATCTTCTATCGGTTACAAAAGGTGATATAGATCAACTAAAGAGGATGGTGTGTTAATGACTTGAGCCATATTATTTATTACTAAAAAAGTAATGGTTTATTACGCTAGAATTATTGATAATATATTTATAATGTTTGTTTTTTAGATTTATTTTATAAGTAATAAGTTGATACACTTTTGTTGTACATTTTTTTTTAATATGTGGTTAGCTTATTTGGATTATTATTTTCTTGTGCTGGTATTGTTTGTTTAAGTTTTTTGTATATTTTTTTTTTAAACGTGAACACTTTGGTCAAATAAACTTAATCATAACTTTTTTGGGTCAAATTATTGAAAATATGTTACATGTTTATAATATTAAGAAGAAGAAAAATTTATTGTATAGCATAACCAGAGCTTATCTTACTAGAAAATGCTAACAAAATAATATATCATTATTATTGCTTAAGGTTATTTAAGTTAAAATTATAATGCATTTGTATGATTATTGATAAAGAAAAATGTATAAACCGAATAAAATTTGCTCACCAAAAAATATAATAATAAAGTATCGGTCGCCGCATCACGCGGGTAATATTAAAGCTTAAAAAAAGTCTTACACACCGCTTGATCTACTCCTTTCTAACATCTGCGTGTCAAAAATGGTACTCCGTAAAACATAATCGAAAAGAAAAGTCATCTTTATAACTGGATTTAATAAAAAAAAGGCGGATAATTTTGACACCCCACACAAAACGACAAACAATACAATACATAGCTCTGTAACACCGAACGAACAAAAAAAAAAAAAAAAAACACCACATAATTATCGTCACACCAATTTAAGTAAGTAAATTATTATTCACAATCTACAATATCAACATCACGTTTTTTTTTTATTCAATTTGAGTATGATTATGATATAGTTTTTTAATTCCCTATTTTATCAAATTAATGCTTCAATCGATAGCTCATTTGCAATGTTTAGTGATTTAGTATCATGTTAATTTTGTTTAACCTGATTTCTTATGCTTTTGCTTATAAATAAGCACTTATAAGCTGCTTAATAATAAGCACTTTAGGAATACTCATAAATCTGTTGCAAATAATCGATATAAAAGGTTTTCGGTTCCATATCAAGGTAATCAACTGTTTAGGCTTATTTTTCAGCTTATGTGGTTTTTGGCTTATTTTGAAACTTATAGTCTTATATAAGGTGGTTATGACATTAGAAATTTATATAAGCTCATAAGGTTCAACACAAGCCAAAACCGCATAAGCCAAAAAATAAGCTACTTCGAAACAAGCAGTTATTTTACCTTATAATAACCAGATACGCATAAGCCATTTGGATGGCCGAAAATACGCTTCCACTTAAAAATAAGCAATCACAGACACGCCCTAGGTCAAATATGTTGATGATGTGAAGGTGTTTCGGGGTTTATAAACTTGTGTAATTTTTTGGAAATAGGAGGCTAGTAGAGATCGGTAATGTATTCGGCGATTACGGATCGTGGTGGAGTGGCAAGTGATAGTGGCGGAGATGTTGTTGTGACTCTTGACCAGGTACCTAGATGGAGTGATGCTGATTTTGGATCTGTTAGCGAGATTGGTGATTCGAGTTTCCAGTATGGAGATCCGTTAGCCTCGTCGTCTGAGGCGGAGAGTAGCGGGAGTGGGGTTTCAAGGTTTCCGGTTGATCATGAAGTTAACTCGAAGGTTTATTTGTGGAGAGGGAATCCGTGGAATTTGGAGGTTGATGCTGTTGTAAACTCGACGAATGAGGTGAGCTGTTTTTTCATTATGTCTATCGGTTAGCATCTAGTTGTCGACTGGTTCTGCTTATATGTTGCTATTCTTTTGTGTATGGACTATTGGTCTGTGATCAGTTTCAGTTTCATAACTACGAGAGTAGGGTGATTGACAAACTGATGCTAATATATGTGATATGAAGTAAAATTATGAAATAGAAGTGGATAGTGACTGTTATAGAGTCTGTGAACTTATGTTCGTGTTATTTGTCTATAGTTAATTTCCCTATTAATAGATGCTGAGGAACATTGTGTTATTGGCATTTGTTATCTGTTTGACTGTTATTATTTTGGGGCACAGAACAGTAATGTGCATAATCTTTTAAACTTTAAAGCATTTAGGAACTATAGCTCGAAATTTGGTGTCACTGTGTGTGTAATTACAGTGTTATTAGGAATTGCATCCTACACAATCCACTAAAGCCTCAGTTAACTCCTTGCACCCGGCTCTACTTGTGCGCCCAGACTGCGTTAAGAGTACCTTTCACAAGCACCAATCATTGTGTTTCCATTAGTATTATAACCCCTGTATATGTAAATACATAATAGTTCATGCCTGCATATGTTAGTTGGTTAACTTATACAGTATTCATTAGACATTGGCTCAAACTTTGATGTACTAAATTTATGTGCGAACAGCTTGTTGAGACACATATAGCCTATAGGGGCGATCTTAATTTATGCGTATACTTGGGTATTGATCTATTAAAATTTAAAATTTACGCAAATTAGCTTATAGCATCGACTCCTACAGCCAGCTTGTTTTCTTTTCTTTGTGTTGATTATTGAGATCGTCCACATTAGGTCTTGCTTTTGTCTATTATATATTATTGATATTACTTTTACAGAACATGGACGAAGCACACTGTAGCCCTGGTTTGCATGCTGCAGCAGGCCCTGATCTTGCTGAAGAATGTGCAACACTGGTAACTTACCAATCTACTTATATATATTTGATTATAAAATGGAAGGGAGATGTGTTAGTACAACACATGTTTGCATACATTGCTATTACTAAAATAATCTAAATAATCAAGTTCTTGGTTCAGTTGTATTTTTCTCTATGTCAGTATTAGAGATAGCTATATATACAAAATTAATCTGATATATCTTTTGACTGTCACAGGGTGGTTGCAGAACAGGGATGGCAAAAGTGACGAATGCATATGATCTACCTGCAAGGTACGCATTAGGCTGTTTCTCAAATTATTTGGTGTCACTTTTAGCTTACTATATTGTTAACCATAGTTAGGATACATGACGTAAGACAATGCCCACTAGATATATAAGATGTAAATACTATGTCCCCATCACTCATTCCTTACAATGGCAAGATAAATGATGTTTATAATTCTAAATTTGGTGACAGAAACAGTTTGCCTCATAAAACCTTTCACTCTGAACACTTGTTAAAGATTTAAAGACCTTGCATATACTGTGTTACTGTTTACTGACCCAAGGGATGGGTACTTCAGGCCTCCAGCTAGAGTTCCAGTTACCAGCATGCCTAAAAAATAGACCTTGGACATCAATAAATCTTGATATCTAGAATCAATGTAGGATTTACTTTAGCTCATTAATTTCAATGTCAGATTGTTTTCTTCTTTTTGTTTACTATTCAGCATTCAAATTGTTCTCTTCGCTATTTGTAGGAGGGTGATACATACTGTCGGGCCTAAATATGCTGTAAAATATCATACCGCTGCAGAAAATGCTCTGAGTCACTGCTACCGTTCTTGTCTGGAACTTCTCATTGAAACCGGACTCCAGAGGTTCTTCTGTACCCATAGACTGCATCCAATAATTCATTTTTCCCTTTTCATATGCCGGTTGTATGTAGGGCTGAGCAAACGGACCGGATGGACCGGACCGACCGACAAAACCGACCGGACCGAGACCGACCGGACCGGACCGACCACATTCGGTCCGGTCCTCGGTCTAAGCTTTTTGCCAAATTCGGTCCTCGGTCCGGTCGGTCCGGTCCGGACCGACCAAAAACCCGAAAAAACTTGCCTAATTGGACCGGACCGACCGAAGACCGACCGGACCGGACCGGACCGGGACCGGACCGGACCATATTCGGTCCGGTCTCGGTCTATGATTTTTCCGGTTCTCGGTCCTCGGTCCGGTCCGGTCTTGGTCGGTCCGGTCCGGTTTTCGCCCGATGCTCAGCCCTAGTTGTATGGGTGGAAACACTTGAGCTGATTATCCCCTCAAATTTCTGAACACAGCATTGCTATGGGGTGTATATACACAGAGGCGAAAAACTATCCACGGGAACCAGCTGCTCATGTAGCAATAAGTAAACATTGTGATTCTCTGTTTCTTGTATGAATATTATATTATATTCCACTTAAATTTATTTTGCCACTGCAAATGCAGCATATATATAAATTCCAATCCTGTCCGTAAAATAGCAAACTTCAAAAGATGTGAGGCTCGATTTCTTTTATCACTAGTCTATCACCTTTGGATTATAGGTAGCATATCAATCGCATACATATAAAGAAACAATTACACGCATTAGGTTCCAACATCTGTTGGCAGAAGATAGATGGTTTTGTGTACTATAATGAATCTGCAACGGAATGGAACTAAAAAGCGTACCTGAATTCATATACGGAGTATTAATATTCTAGACTTGAAATTTTAGTGGTGTCAAAGACTCAAAATCTGAAGCAGTGCATATCAATGTGTTGGAGGAAATACATGATTAGCTGATTTGGCTTGTTTAGTTTGCTGCAGATGCATACATACTTCATACATAGTATGTGTATGTGGATGTGTAAAGAAGTTGTATCTTCTATTTCCTTAATTCTCTTTTTGCAAAAATATGCTGGTATTCATCTCCCTAGCTCATATATGCTAATGCTATTTGCCTATTTCTGTCAGGAACCATCCGCCGGTTTCTTGAGAAACAGAAAGATAGAATCACAGCTGTGGTCTTCTGCACAATTACAGCAAATGATACTGAAATATATAAGAGGTAAGCTGGTGATTGTGTCTGTTAATCTGTAATGCCAGTTTAGCTAGGCATGTTTTCCACTTTCCCCTACTTAATACTGTGACTTCTGATTTGCTTCCTCTCATTATGGTAAAAGTGAACTTTCTGTTTAACTTGGCACTTCTGCTGTATGTCCTTTACAAATGTAGATTACTTCCACTATACTTTCCCCGCGACAAAAAGGAGGAAAAAATCGCTGTTATGAAGCTTCCTGCTGATGTTGGGGATGAAAATGGTGAAACAATTATAGATGAACGGAAAATTAGAATAAAACCCCTACCCAATCTGAAGAAGACAGTTCTGAAACCGACCCAAGTCTCGCTAGACGTGCCTGTCAGCGACCGTGGATTAACTAGACGGTTGGTGATCTGGAAAACTCATTATGTTTGATAAATCTTGAGCGATACTCTATAGTTGTGAATGTATTGTTCTTAACTCTTTTGTTTCATGACAGGAACTCATCACACTTGGATTCATATCTAGATCCAGTTTTCATGTCCCTCATCAAGGATCCAGATCAGCGACGCAAGGAACAATGGGAGAAAACGGCTCAATCACAAAATGGGTTTAAGTTTGCTAAAATTCTAGGGTTTGGTGATCTTGGCGGGCCTCAACTTTCAGCTTCCGAAGAATACTCACTCCATTCTAGATACCTTGCCAAAGCCAACTCTCTTAATCTTGCCGAGATAGCAGAAATGAAGATTGTGTAAGTAGTTGCTGAGTATCTCACTATAGGTGCCAACATGGTACCAGTGTATTCGTTTTTTTAAACTTTGTGCTTATATTAACAACTTTACATAAGATGAGATTTGCATGCTGATTGCTGCGCATTTTGTAACATTTTTTTTGGTTTCAGGTACCGAGGAGGAGTAGATAGCGAAGGTCGTCCAATCATCGTTGTAGTGGGAGCACATTTTCTTCTTCGGTGTCTCGATCTTGAAAGATTTGTACTCTACGTAGTGAAGGTAATTGAAGTTATCAGTATCATGTTATGATTATTAACAAAGGAAAATGTGAATGTGAATTGAGAACTTATGAAAACAGGGAATGTGCATTTCTTTGGAAAACCCGAAAATAATAATAATAATAATAATAATAATAATAATAATAATAATAATAATAATAATAATAATAATAATAATAATAATAATAATAATAATAATAATAATAATAATAATAATAATAATAATAATAATAATAATAATAATAATAATAATAATAATAATAATAATAATAATAATAATAATAATAATAATAATAATAATAATAATAATAATAATAATAATAATAATAATAATAATAATAATAATAATAATAATAATAATAATAATAATAATAATAATAATAATAATAATAATAATAATAATAATAATAATAATAATAATAATAATAATAATAATAATAATAATAATAATAATAATAATAATAATAATAATAATAATAATAATAATAATAATAATAATAATAATAATAATAATAATAATAATAATAATAATAATAATAATAATAATAATAATAATAATAATAATAATAATAATAATAATAATAATAATAATAATAATAATAATAATAATAATAATAATAATAATAATAATAATAATAATAATAATAATAATAATAATAATAATAATAATAATAATAATAATAATAATAATAATAATAATAATAATAATAATAATAATAATAATAATAATAATAATAATAATAATAATAATAATAATAATAATAATAATAATAATAATAATAATAATAATAATAATAATAATAATAATAATAATAATAATAATAATAATAATAATAATAATAATAATAATAATAATAATAATAATAATAATAATAATAATAATAATAATAATAATAATAATAATAATAAATAAATAATTGCAATTTTTCAGAAAAGATAAATTGTTTTGTAGAATTTGTTTTATATTATACTCTGGGTGTATAGAATTGTGTATCATCCCTTGAATGCTGAATTTCAGGAGTTTGAGCCTGTGATCCAGAAGGCCTATAGCATTGTCTATTTCCACTCTGCCGCGTCTTTACAAGTGTGAGTATTATACATTTTTTTTTTTTTTTTTTTTCCTTTTTTTTTTTCATTTTCATTTTAAGTATATTGTCTTCCTTTGTTCTGTAAAAAAAATCTAGGCAGTCACAGCACAAAAGTAATGCAAAAGTCAACAAGCATGCAATTTGCATGTCTAAAAGAGCAAATGTTTTACGGGGCCACCTGAATGGCTTATATAAGAGCACCATTTGGATGCTTACTAAGCAAATTTATGCAGTGGCTAGTCATGATTTAATTTTTTTCTATTATAATTTCTATTCTACATTTCTACCATTTAAGAAAACTATACGGTCAATGACTCTTGAGTCAGTAGCATGGGAACATAGAGGAAGTGCTAGACTTTACACGAGTAATTGATTTATCAAAGCATTAAACATCATTTTTTTTTGGTTGCAAACTATATTGTGAAAATGTCGAAAAAATGAGCTGTTTGGACACATTGTGGAGATGGACTTGTAAATTATTTTATTTACGCTTTTTGGTCTGATACCTATCATTCCTGCAAACATTAGTTAAATTTTCTTTTTCTGTTTTTCTATTTGTTTATAATTTTCTCATTTCTAGACTCCTTTACCCACTGATGTATCAAGATCGACTCTTGGTACACCTTTGTTTCAGGTGTACCTGTTTTAAGATATTGGCCATTTTGATTGTGATCCATGGTTAAAGGTTATTGGGTAGTTGATTGTTGGTCAATGATTCTTTAAACTAAAGTGTCAAGTCAGACATTATATTTTTTATTGGAGAAAAAAGTGTTTATTTTCCTTTAGTTTTAGTCATGGAGATTTGTTCTGGTAGATATTTTCAGCAGTCACTGACTCACTGATAATAAACATGCTTATTATTCGATATATTCAACATTATCCACTTAAATTTACTTTGTACACCAATTTCTCGGAGTTAACAGGCAACCGGATCTTGGATGGATGAAGAAATTACAGCAGATACTTGGCAGGAAAAGTCAGCGTAATCTTCACGTAAGCAATATAAATAAGTATCCGTATTTGTATTCCCTTTTAATTTGTAAACTTTCATCTACCATTGTGCCTAAAAGAGACCACTCTGGTTCTACTAATCTTAAGTCCTTTTTTGATTCATGTGATGCTTTAAACATAATTTCTTTTCGAGTTCTTGAAAGATTTCATGTTAAATATTCAAATCCATTTGTGTATATTAAATGTATCTCATCCAAAGAAGAGTTGAGACATTTATTTAAATGAGTCAAGTGTTGAAGTCAAACAACAAATTAAGAATATGTGCTTTTGAAAATAAGGGAGAAGTACATATCAGCAGTCTAACCACCACCAAATGGTCTAGTGGTAAGGTCGTTAGATTTCAAACAAGAGGTCAAGGGTTCAAACCTCGCTAGGTGTGTACATTTGGGGGTGGCCAGGGAAGGGTCGGAAACGGTCCCGGGATTAACCCGGCTAGGCCACGTGCATCTGAGTCAAAAAGGCTCGCCCTCCCCGGGTAACCTGAACAAGGAAAACCACATCCGTTTACCCGTTTACATATGAGCAGTCTATGCAGGACGAGATACATGAGTATACTTTTATTGTTTCCTGTATGTGCAGGCTATCTACGTTCTTCACCCGACCTTTGGACTGAAAACTGCAGTATTCACAATGCAACTTTTAGTTGATGCAGTGGTAAGCACAAACATGATTGACCTAATACTATCGCTTGATTAACTTAAGTCTCCTGCCATATAATTAGATATCTGCTTACAGGTGTGGAAAAAGGTTGTATATGTTGATCGGCTTCTTCATCTTTTCAAATATGTTCCTCGTGAGCAGCTAACGATACCGGACTTTGTTTTCCAGTTAAGTTTGCCGCTCTTCCTTTCAAATGTGCCTTTCCTCTACTCAGTTATGTTTTAAAATCAGATGTAACACAGTTTCTATGATGATGTTTTAAGTTCTTTTATCATTACGAGAATGAGATGGAATGGATTGGATTCTTATTCATGTATTTTGGTATATAGGCATGACCTGGAAGTTAACGGAGGGAAGGGGCTTGTTGTGGATCCAAGAACGAAATCTGCATATCAACGACCCTAGGTAAGGCCCACAGTGTAATCGATTTTGGTTTTTCGTCTTGTAGTTTAGTACATAGTGAGTTGTGATTATAATTAGTTTCCTATAGTTTATGTTCCTGCAGTTTTTTTGTAGATTATTATTAATTTTGGCCCCATTCTCATAATTCGTTTGTGTATGGAATAATTTGTCTTCAATAAATATGAGGGCCAGTGGGTTGTATTCGAACTTCAAGTTTACTTTAGAAATGTACGTCTGGTGCATTGATGATGGGTGTGAGGTATTCCGCTTTCTATAGCGGCAGCAACATCTATTACAGAGACTCGATTGCAGCAGGCGGAAGGGTGGCAGTAAATAGGATTGCAAGCCCGTCTAGAATATCTGTAGCGTGATAAGCTGTTTCGAGTGCAGCTTAAAGAGAAGCTGTAAAGTTCAAATTTTGGTTCTGAAATGTTAAATCACTAGTTCTTACAAAACAAATCATGTGAGGAAAGTTGAGCTGCACAAAACTTGAACCTTTGTCTCCAGAAAGGCCCGACCATAATGTCAACCGTCTTAGTCTCGAAACCAGCCTTGACGGTCTATTTTACATGGAATTGCATCCTAGGGTTGCTGCTTATAGTGATTTATTTTTTTTAGAACGAGATAAGTCAAAGCTTCAAGTCCACTGTTGGCAATAACGAAAAATAAATGTGAATCATACTAGGTGTTACTAGCTGTTGGATATGTCTGCCTGATTGTACAGCTTTTAGTGATAGGCAAACAAAGTTTCTGACATCAATTTTTGGTCTCTCATGTCATAAGGGCGCCATTTGTAAGAGTATTTGTTAATACATAAAATATCTTATTAAACCATGATTCGGCCTTGAAACAGACTTGGTATGACCAGGACTATTAGAAATGTGATCCAATTGGGCGTTACAGATGCTTGGGCCTAAGCCTGTTTGTGGCTTTGTGCAGCTCTGGTACCCTCCCCCCCCCCCCCCCCCCCCCCCCCCCCCTCTTCCCTAAGGATGTAATATTGTAATGGTATGATGTGGTGTTGTGTCACATCAGCTCATTCCTATTACCAAACTCTTGTGGGTAATAGGAACATACTTATCTAATGCACAAGATATGATCTGTCAACTTGTTTCGAATTAAAATCTTGCACTGTGACCCATTACTATCAGATGATCACCTGTTGAACATACTTATCTAATGCACAATTTATGATCTGTCAACTTGTTTCGAATTAAAATCTTGCACTGTGACCCGTTACTATCAGATGATCACCTGTTGATGAGCTTTCAGAAAACTGTTCCTATTAGTATTAGATAAAGAAAATGGATTTGTTGATACGTTAGACATCATTGAGACACAAGCCATTTGGCTAGTTGGTAAGATGATTAACAAGTGATCATACGTCTCACGGACGAATCACTCGATAAAGTGGAAATTCTGAAATATACACACCATTTACCTTCATAACAGTGATTGAAAAACATGTTTCAGTCACTGCTGCAGCTTCCTTCATATATCTCCGCCGTCAGTGGCGGTGGGTAAGGCACCATGTCTTAAGGAACAAGTAGATATTTTCCTTATTTACCTACATTCGCTTTGCTTACCATGTTCCTCAGTTTGTTAGTAAACTTGGTTTCGGGTGTTCTATGGAATGTATACTTGTGGTTTGTGTATATAAGTTTCTGTTAAGAAAATAATGAGTTGCTTTGCACCTATAAATTAGTGAGACTCACTCATCTAAAAACATGTAATAATTTGTTAAACCTTTTTGTGATGCCACTTTGTTGTATAGTTATCCATCTAAAACATGCTCATTTCTAAGGAACCTTGAATATAATGTCATGGGTAACCCATAACACTATATGTTTCTCAAAAAGTAACACTTTGTATATTAGCTCTAGAGCTTATAAACCGACCCAAAAAAGGTATAGAATATATCAAAGGGCCTAAAAAGTTAACAATTTATATTAGTTAGCCCGGTTTGAGATATGGACGCGTATGATATTAATACATACGGGCCCACAAATTAATCCAAGACTACATAATACTAGAGGTGCAAGTTCGAACCCGGTTTTTTTTTTAACCGGTAGTAAAACCGGTGACCGGTTTTCACAAAACCGGTTTTCTAAAAAACCGGTCCGGTTTTCTAAAACCGAACCGGTCAGACCGGTTATGAGTTTTCATAATATACCGTTTTTTTTCCGGTTTTATATCCGGTTTTATCCGGTTTTAAAATAAAACCGATTTTAACCGGTTTTATTTGTTTTTAATTAAAAAAAAAAAAGTAAAAAATGTTACCGTTTGAAAAAAACCGGATTTAACCGGTTTTAACTGGATTTTTTCAAAAATATATAACCGTTTTAAAAAAAAAAAAAAAAAAAAAAAAAGTAGCCGTTTGAAAAAAACCGGATTTAACCGGTTTTAACCGGTTTTTTTCAAAAAATATAACCGTTTTTTTTTTTTAAAAAAAAAAAAAAAAAAAAAAAGTTACCGTTTGAAAAAAAACCGGATTTAACCGGTTTTTTCCGGTTTTTTTTAAAAATACCGAGGCCAAACGGCTAGTAGCCATATGACCGTTTTTTTTGAATTTTTTGAGGGTTTTGGGGAGTTTTAAGGCACTATAAATAGAGGTAATGTGTTGGGGTTGAAAACACATCAAAAACAATCTCATTTCTTTCTCTAATCTCTCAAAAACGCTCAAAAATCGCTATTTCGCATTTTCGCTATAATGGAAAACTCACAATCACAACAAGCTTCCACTACTCCCTCCGTTGCTACTAGCAATGTCCGAAAACATTACACAAATGATGATGTTGAACTTGTTAGATCAACTACCCGAAAAGGTGATTTGTGGTCTAATTACGATATGTGTGTTATGAAAGATGGTAATGTAAAGGCGCGTTGCCGGAAATGTGGGCATTTTTATGGCACCGGGTCTAACTCTACACTTAGGAATCATATTGGTAGTTGTAAGGCGGGTCAAAATACTAGTTCGCAAGCTACTATTGGTGCGGATGGTCAAGTTTTTATATATGATGCGGATGCGGTTCGACTTGATTTTACGAAGTTTGTCATTCAACAAGGGCTTCCATTCAACCACTTCGACAACGTCAAGCTTACGGAGATCATCAAAAGGAGGCTACAACCGCGGTATCAACATGTAAGTCGTACTACTCTTAGAAGTGATGCTTTTAAATTATGGAAAACGGCTAAAAAAGAAATAATTGAAGGTTTTCGTAATTATAAATATGGTGTTTCTATAACTACGGATACTTGGACCGCACCACATGGTACGGCAAATTCTTATCTCGCCGTTACGGCTCATTGGTTTAATCCCGAATCTTGGTTATTAATGAAACGGACAATCGCTTTTAAAATATTTGGTTATCCTCATACGGGATGTAATTTAAGAAAAATTTTGCATGACACTTTAATTGAATATAATTTAGATGATAAAGTTTTTACGATTTCACTAGATAATGCATCAAATAATACTAGAGCTATGGACTTGTTAAAATTACGTGTAAAACCTATTTTAGATGGTGCTTTTTTTCATTCCCGTTGTGTTGCTCATGTTATAAATTTATCCGTACAAGCGGCATTAAAAATATGTGATAGTTTATATACGAAATTTAGGGGTTTATTAGTATTGATATATAAATCGAGCAACGAACGACAAATAAACTATAAACGTTTTCGTAAACAATGTAATGAGCAACCCCTAGGACCTTGCCTTGATATTAATACTAGATGGAATTCTACTTGCATGATGTTTGAAAATATATTACGACAACGTGCGACTTTACATGCTTATAATCAAAAACTTATTAATAAAAATTTGTCCAACATAATACTAAACGACCAAGATTGGGATCGACTAAATGAATTAACTATGTTTTTACAAGTTTTTAAAGAGGCAACAACTATATTATCGGGTGTTTATTACCCAACTAGCCCATTAGTTTTAAAACAAGTTTATGCTATGACGGAAAAATTATATGATTTAAAAAACTCACCTTCACGAATGTTTAGAAAAATGGTTAAAATTATAAAAAAGAAATTTATAAAATATTTTGCTAGTTTACCTTTAGTTTTTACTTGTTCCGCCGCACTTAATCCATGTTTAAATGTTGGAGGTGTAGAACTTTTAATAAAAAAAATAATGGAAAATTTAGACTTATCTTTTGGGTTAGACGGTGATGACGTGGGCTATATAGAATCTCAAATTTTTAGATTTAACGATCATTTTCAAAAATTGTTTGGCATTTATGCAACAAAATATGGTCACCAACAAAACCCAATTGTTGACCAAATGCGGGCCGGATCGTCCCAAATGACAAGAGACATTAATATAAACCTTTATAATTCTTTATTTGAAGACGCTACAAGGCGTCAACGATCATCGGCCCCAACAAGCGAATTGGGACAATATATGGCTACAAACTTTTTAAGAACTTTAAGTCCCAATGAGTTTGCAAACTTTGACATTTTGGCTTGGTGGAAAGAAAGGGAAATCCAATATCCGGTTTTATCCGCTATGGCTCGTGACTTATTAGCGGTCCAAGCTTCGACGGTAGCTTCCGAATCGGCCTTTTCGGTTAGTGGTCGAATTATATCGGATAGAAGGACAAGACTAACATGCGAATCCGTGGAAGTATGTGTATGTTTGAAAGATTATTTGGACGGAGTAGATAGGATACAACATGAATCGTCGCTGGATGATCCAATAATAGATGAAGATGTTGAAGAAGGTATAATAAGAGAAGAAGAAGAAGCGGGGATATCACCTTCGTCTTCGACTACGAATACCGAAGGCGAATTAGATGAAGGTGAGTTTGAAGAATTTGAAGTTGAAGATTTAGATGTACAAGATTTTTTGGAAGAAAATGATCTTGATGACGACTTGAGTGACTAGTTGAGTATAACGGGTGATGGCAATGCCGAAGCTCGATATACTTGATTACACTAATATGTTTTCGGGTGATGGTCATGCCAAAGCTCGCAAAATGTATTAGTATTTATATGTTTTTATGATTGTATTGTTTAAATAAAAGTTATGATTGTATTGTATAAATAAAAGTTATGATTGTATTTTTTTGTTGTATAATTGTATTGTTTAAATAAAAGTTATGATTGTATAATTGTATTGTTTAAATAAAAGTTATGAGAATATTGTTTAATTATATGTTTGATAATTAACAATTTTATTAAATAAATGTTCGAAGCTTTTAGTAAAATTCCGGAAAAAAATGAACCGAAAAAAACGAACCGGTAAACAACCGATAAAAAATCCGAATCCGAACATTTTTAACCGAAAAAAGCGAACCGGTAAAAAACCGAAAAAAACCGATTCCGAAAATTTATAACCGAAAAAAACTGATTCCGAACATTTATAACCGAAGAAAACCGATTCCGAAAAACCGAAACCGAACCGAAACTGGTTATTCGAAAAACTGATTTTTTTATAACTGGTTATTAAAAAACCGAAAACCGAAAAAAACCGATTTTTTTGCACCTCTACATAATACTAACATCAACTTAAGTGAATCATACACACTGACATATATAAACAAGAATAATTTGGTTCTTTGGCCAATGTGGGACTGAACACTTCATACTAAATCCTTCAAAAAAGTTGCTGAAGACTCAAACTTACTTACACTTGCACTAAGAAACCAAATATATCCATCAATAGCGTACTACCACCAACCAAATTTTCTGGTGACCACTCTTGAAGCAAGGGTGGAGTAGTGGTGATTGACGCGTAAAGCAAGAGGTTGACGCATGGTGGTTGTGGTGGTGCTTGTAACAGTGGGTCTTCACTGTGGACATGATACAGTGTTAAGGAAGTACATTTTTTCTTTTATCAATTAATACGATGTCAGTTTTATTTATTAGACAGTTTTGAACGGTTGCAATTTAGAAATACATACTTATACGCGAACATTTCCTACTTTTGGCCGTAGCCAGTATATACGATGCTTTTGGCCGTAGCCAGATTGTGTATTCAACATTTCAAACATCATTGAACTAATTTCTGCAGGACTTTTGCTTGAATCTCGATAATAAACGACCTCTATGTTCATAAGAATATAGGTTAATATGGGAGAATCTTGTCGTTCTTTTTCCCAAAGTGAATGATAAGAGAATGAACCCTAAAAGGATTGATGCGTAATATTTCAAGTGTTGTTGATTAATTTAGATATATATTTGATGGTCAATACTTGCACTGCTATAATCATGGGTTACTATTTTCCTAAAATGTATATCTTCATATGAACCATACAAATCGGGTGGTTAAGCAGACGCAGCTTAAAAACTCTACTCACTGCTACCAACCGTTGTCTGACCCTGTGCCGTTCTTCAATAGAACGAGCCAAGAGATTAACCAAACACCCACAAGGCCACAAGAATAGTGGCTCAACATCAACAGTTCCGATGACTAAACCATTAAAAAAAAAAAAAAAAAAAAAAAAAACCATATGATCACCTCTTTATACATAAACAAAGCCTGGGTTGGGCAACTAATCAAACAAATGGAGGACACCTTTTATAGTACTTGAACATATTCCCAAACAAGTTCACTTGATTGGCAATCTTACCAATGATCAAGGACTGCAATTCCTATTTTTTTCACATGAATCTATAAACTAAAAGGTTTTCAAGAGACTTGGACGGCGCTTCTCACAATTAGCCATCAATTTGACCACAGTATGTATCAAAAAGGAACCATGAGATATCTGTTTCCAATTATATGAAGTTGCAACAACTCATCGCTTTGCACAAGATCACGTCAACTGGACAGCAACACTAGTATTACCTGCAGCACATCTTTGCCTTCGAGGTCTTCTAGTTGTCTTACCCCATCCTGTCAAGCTTCTTTCCTCCAATCCCACCACCTCAACGTTGTTAACCTGCTTGCATGGTGTTGATGGAGGAGTTGGTGGTGGTGGTCGCGGTGGTGTAGCGACCTGAATTGGCTCCGCCGCCTTCACCTTCCGCTTGCCACGGGCTCCAAGTCTTTTCCCATTCTTTCTTGCCGATCCTAAATTCCAAGAATGACCTGTAGCTCTCATCAACCCCCCGAATATTTGAACATCTTCGGTTATCTCAGGCCTGGACAAAGAAGTCATAGCCGGAAGGATATCCCTTTGGAAGTCCCTTCGTGGCCTACCTCTCCTCGCTTGCCCTCTCCTTGGTCTGCTCGTTAAAGCAGCACCTACTTCATCCGGTTCCTGAAAATCAGGAACTATTGGCTTAGGCATGTAATCTTCTTCTTTAGTCTCCTCAAGTTGTAACGTCAACTTCTCGTATTCATCCGGCTCATGAGTGGGGGAAATGGTCTTTCTCTCGCAAGAACTAATCACCTCAACAAACCATAATAGCATATCAACGTTGGTTTCATTTTCATTGGTTGTGTCACACACGGGCTCTGCATGATCTTGCTGACTAGATATTGCAACTATGGTCTCTGCTGCAATCTTTAAAAGCTCTTCATTTTCGGGATTATCCAATTTTGGTTCGGTTTCTGTGTGTTCGATTTCTTCCTCAACCTCTTCAACAGCGGGTGCTTCTAAATCTATTTCCATAGCCATTTTCTTCGAGCTTTTGATACACTCCGTTACTAGTATATCATCATCCTCAGTCACACATGAATTCAAGTCGAATTGATTCTTGAAGTTCTTGATTTCTGCATCTGTTTCTTCCCTTTTTTCATTACAAGTTTTGACATCAATCTGTTTGGAAGCCGAAACATCATCCCAAGCCACATTAATGTCAATTCCCCTGTGTTCAACTGATGCAGAGGTTGAAATCCCAGTCGTAGCCTCGTTTTTTGAAATACAAAATTTCCCAAAAATTGGAATCCCTAACAACTTTTTATCACCAGCCAAAGACTCATCTTTCACCTTTGGCGCACCAGGTCTAAGCCAAGGTAAATCTGTTTGGTCATGTTTTCTAAGATTCTCATCTTCATTAGACAAGGTTTGAACAGTATTCAAGTCCATACCGTTGGTAGTACCCGTTAAATCAACAAAGTTCGAGCTGTTATATATCTTTTGTGGCCCGTCATTAATCTTATTGCAGTTTCGATAATCAAAACCAACTGAAGGCAACCGGGCAGAAAGGTGTTTTGACCCAGACGATGATCCGTTGTGAAAGCCATTGCCATTTCCATGCCACCTGTCTCTAAAAACATCATGGCTCTGAGGAGATGATAGAAACGACGGGTGTGTTTGCAAAGATGTTAACTTGCGAGTAAAGTTATCATTTAACTTTCCCCAAGATGGACCCGAGCTTGACCAAGAATATCCCATTTCTGGGGTATTAACATATGGGTATGCACTAGAAGCGTTAAAGAGCAAAGGGGTATGATTAAGTTCTGAATAACTTCCTCTAAGTTGAACTTCTTTACCATGCCAATGTAGCATTGTATCAGAAGGTGTCTGCACCTTACATTGAGATATGTAGTTCATATTGCTACGACTATTCCCTGTTACAAAATATTGCCTATTTTAGTGTTTATTATGCAAGAAAAAGGAACACAAGAGACACAAACATAAGACTTAATATAGATGGAATCACCTGTTTCACGCAGGCCAGACGAAAACCTATCTAAATGGTTCAATGCTGCTGGTTTGGCAGATGGACCAAGGAAGTCAACATTCGATTCATGAATGTGAACCGGTTCATTAAGATCAGCTAACCCGTTAGGCCGCATAGAGTGCTGACCAGAAGCAATGTTTCTGTTGCAGTCTTTCTTCCCACCATCATCAAGAAATATTTTTACCCCATTTTTAGGTACAAATCCGTTTTCTTTAGGGGGGAAGTTTGAGCTTTCAGATGCCTGATTGTCTTCTTCTGATTCAACGTTCTCATTAGCCGGAAGTTCAAGATCAAATAATTTCTTCCTAACTTTTGAAGGTCGGCATTCGACTACCTCACAATCCTTTGAAACATTCCCTTTTGAACAACTTAACGGAGAATTACTTATATCCACCCCAAAAATAGATGGTCTAGCAGACGGAGAGTTTGCCAATGGAATCTGCCACTTGTTGCCATCTTCATAAGGTTTTTGAGAAGGTATGAGGTTTGAAGAAGATGACGTGTCGATAGAAATATGATATTTAGGGAAGTCCTTTCTTTTAACTTCTTCCATTATGTCTTGTTGTCTCTTATAAAGACGGTGGAGTTCATGGACCTGTTATGAAACAAAAAATATCATATGAACTTATGTGCTGGGGTGCATACAATGTAAGATCACTTTTGACATTCCCTTCTAAACAGGTGTTTGGCATTGTGTTTTACGAAGTGATTATGTGATATGGAATGATCGAATCAGAAAATTTAACATACAGGCTGTAGAAGTTATTGTTTGGGCGTACATGTTCTGTTTAAACTAGTGATAATGAAATCAACTCAAAGATTTACATGGAAACTTGCCTATAAAAAATCAGTCAGTTTTCTTGCAGATATGCATAAATTAATTGATTGATCACTAAAAATTCTAGATAACTAGAATCAGTTTATTCTAACCAAGCTTCGGAAACTGCTTATCTACAAATTGAAAACACAATAATGAGATAACCATTTTCAAAACACAATGCCAAACAGAGTGTAAGTCAATGTGAATTACCAATGACAAATTTTTGGGCCAGTCTGGTCTCATTCCGTATATGAGCATTCAATCAGGAAGGAAAAACATTTCTGTGAAAGATACCTGGTTCTTAAAGACTGCTTCGTGGTGAATCATTTTTTGCTTTAATTCGTCTTTGTCGTGACCTGGATATGCATCTGTGACGGTTCTTGGGGTTAGAGCATCATAATAATGTCCGTTCGTTAATGTGTTATCTCCGTAGAAGAGCCAACTGCTATTATTGGAATCCTCATTGGCATTTCTCATAGAGTGATATCCAGCGAACGAGTTCTTATAGTGTACTTCTGTTCCCATTCCTGTTTATGGTTCCAGAAAAAATTATTCAAAAATCGAAAACCATCATTAAAGTGTATTTCTCTAACGACTAACGTCACTTACTATAAGTGAAGTAATGAACACAATATAATAAGTATCAGAATCGTGTACGTCAAGTAGCCACACCGTCAAAAGCTACTTGACCATTATCAACAACATGAATCAAAAGTCAAACAAACTACACAATCCCTTATCAAGAACAATAAAAACTATGGTGTTAGGTACCGATAATTCATGTCATTAATACGAAACGAACCTCCAAGTAGCATACACTATTTCAAACCAAATTTATTGCAAAACTTAAACAATCTATGGACAATCAATCAAACAGCACACAAATAAGCTTTATCAAAAACAATAACAATCAGTAAATGAAGTTCTAAATTATTTACCATTTTGCAGTTTATACATTCATTCAGAATCTAAACTAAATAAATAAATAAATAAATAAATAAACAAATAAATAAAAAAACAGATCCCACATAGAATTATTATTTTCAGCTACCTAAAGCAATATTAAACCTTAAATCCAATAATATAAATTCAACAAAAGTTATCAAAACCCCAAATCAAGAAACATAAATATATTCCATATCTATAAAAAATAATAATAATAATAATAATAATAATAAAAAATATATAAAAAAAGTTCAACCATAGTACTTTTCAAAATCCAAATAAAATACCCATTAATAATTTAGTACTTTTTACAACTTAATGCAGTTAATACCATTTATATACAATTATTTCACTAATATGCAACATCAAAACAAAACATAGTAAATGTAACTGAAATGAAATTTTACCTTAGACCCACATCCTTATATATCCTGTTGATGATAAATTTACAATCTTTTCACTATTTTCTTGACATACCCATGAACTCTAAAAATCTTGAAAGTAAAATATATAAAAGAAAAGAAAATAGTGATTATAAACTGATAGCAGTAATTATAATGGAAGGAAGATAGTATATAATAACCACCATTGAAAGAGGTTGGATCATAAGTTGCATTTTTATTTATGAAAAAAAAAACAATGAAGATTTTTGATCTGATGGGCCACACACAAAAAACACACTCTCTCTCTAAAGATGGTTTTTTTTAAGAGAGAGAAAGTTAAGGGAATTTTATGTGTGTGTGTGTGTGTGTTTGTGAGAGAGGAGAGAGAGACCCCAGATAAGAAAATCTCTTTATACAAACAAATGACCTTCTTAAAAAAAACAGTGACATGATTTTTGTCAACACTTGGTCTATCTTTATTCTCCTCTCTTCTTCTGTTTTTTTTTACTCACACTATTGGTGTGGTATGTATGCTTATACCTTTTTTTTTTTTTTTTTTTTTTTTAAGTTTTTTAGTTACATAAAATCTAATATTAGCTCAAAAAATAAAAATTTGTAATAATATTAGATTTTTTTTGTTTTTTTAGTGATTCAAAGTTTGTTTTATAAAATAGTAAGAATATTAGCTAAAAAAAATTGTGACAATATTAGATTTTATTTTATGTAACTAAAACAAAATGACTTTTAAAAATAAGTTTGGAGTTTTTATCAAGAGCTACTCATGAAATATTTATAAGACCAAGTGTACTCGTCAAACATTTAACACTCGTGATCAGTTTTTGAGACATTATTAATCATGGTTCTTGTTAGACTGGTCACTATGGAGGTGAAGCACCATCAGATGGTGGCATCCACCACGTACGAACCACACCAAGACCACCTCTACATGCGTGTCAAAGGTGTATTTTTGCACTAGTTTGATGGTCTGCACCACCTAATGAATAAAGAAAATGGGTGTTTTTATTATTATTCTTTTGGTTTGTTAGTGTGTGAGATATATTGTGTGTATGTTTATATAAAGTGGGATATTTTTAAAATTTTAATTTGGTGGTGACTATGGCACCTGTTTTGTGGCGAATTTGGTAGTGTGTTGAATGGTGATGTGTTGTCGATATGGACGTTGTGAGTTTGGTGACCATAGCACCCAATCTTACAACATGTGATTGTTCACACATGAAAAAATAAAAGAAGGGAGTCGGTGGTACAAACCACCTATCGAAAATAGAATTTGCGTATGAGTGTGAATGTGTTGTGAGGTATTTGTGTGTTCGAGTGATCGTTATACGCTAATCAGTTACATTGAATACACGCTTTCTATAAATTTTTACAACCGAGCGCAATATGTACAACTAAGGTATTTAGTCAATTATATGAAGAAAAAAAATGTTGAATGTACATGTTAATTAGGCGTATGCCCGGAAAATAATTATATTTGCGAACTCGTGATTTTATTTTGACCTTTGATGCAAAACGTATGTTTTTTTAACGTTAATATAATGTGTATTTTTTTTAATTTGTCAAGTTTAAAATTGATGAAGTTTAAAGTATAAATACTTAAATATAATTTAAACAAACTATATTAATTACTAGTAAGTTTTTAAAAATTCAAAAATAAGCATTTACTTTTTCTAAACGATATAGATTAAAAGATAAATTATATTAGTATATCACATCATACTTTTGTATAAAGAAATGCTGGATTTTCTCTATGTGAAAAAAGGTGCAAAATTTTTTTATCTTTTCCACTTTTGGTGATTCAATAACTTGGCGTAATTAACCAGTATGTTGCCAACAAGTAGGAGGTCCCAGCGCAGGGGCGGACCCATGTACAAAGTTTGGGGGGCGGTGCCCTCCACGACTTGTCGAAAAAGTTCAGATTTTAGTGTAAAAAAAATTTTTTTTTGACCTTTTTATTAAAGTGCACCCCTCCAAAAAATCAAATTGCCCCCCACCTTGAAGCCAAAAATGTAAAAACCTTAGGTTTTAATGTAAAAAAAATAAAATTATGACTTTTTATTAAAGTGCATCACGATTTTATCAAAAAAAAAAATTTTGCCCCCCGCCTTGAAAAATCCTGGGTCCGCCACTATCCCAGCGAAGACCACTTTCGGACACTCATTTTCCCAAAGTAAATTTTTTTATAAATTGCTATTTCAAACTACATAATACGGAGTAATTGAAATTTTTTAAGTTAATAATACTAATAAAGTCCTTATTTATCTTTGGAATATAGAACATTTAATGCTACTCTAAATATATGATCTGTGTATTTTCTGTTTCCTTTTTTAGCGTGAAGGAATAATTTTTTATATTTAAAAAATTTAAAAATAAATGCCCATTTGCAGCTGCACTGTGCCATTATATTTATGCCAATGTTACTTTGTTTTTACGAAAAAGGTCATTTCAAGTCTGCTTCCTTTAAATTTGAAAATTTTATATTTAAAATATTGTAGATTCTACAATTAATATAAGTGTGTTTTGGGTATATATGAAATTAAATAAAAGTAGAAAAAGATATGAAATTCCTCCTTTACTAAATATCGTTAGAGCTTTGGCAGTTAGTGACGGAATATGGTGAATCCCGAGACACTCATGGATTTTTTTGTCGTATTGTTAATTTTGTTCAAAAACCTTAATTTTTTATAAATTGACTTGGTCCCAAAAAAATTGTGTATGTAATTTTGTTTAGTTTTTCTTAAATGCACCTGAACACTTTTTGTTCTGATTCTATCTCTAGCAGTGATTAGTTTGATTATTCTTGCCACGGGCGCTCTATGTTACAATATCACCAATATAATATCACTTTTATCTAGTGATGATCTCGTCGTTACTATTAAATACTTTATCCATTAAAATATGCTCATATGACATGCATATCTTTTTAAAAACAATTAAAAAACATTGAAAAGTGATTTAGGCCGGCTTCATGACCACGAGCAACATGAAACACCTCAAATGTTTTTACTCACCATGTACGTTGTGGAGTCTTCATGGCATCTACATCGTAAAGAGCTCGAATCTATTTTCCCAATTTAACCAAAATTTAACTTGCTGCTCTTTTAAACACCTCTCCAATACTCAAAACATGAACATATACTTATATAATCCAAATGAACCTAGAACAAGTACTAAACATAGTTTCCTACAAATTTTGACCCATTTAACTCAAGATGGGTGAAACATTTTTTGACTACACGAACAAAACATATTCGACACTTTATATAAAAGCCTTCATTTGCAAGACATAGTTGCACTAGTACTACTTGCCTATACAACGACAAGTACTTTCAATCAACACTTCACATCTTAAGGCCACAGCTCTAGACCTTACCTTGCTCACATAACCTACAAAATATTCAACAACTAAAATGTAAGCACTACGCTTAATATGTAATCGACAATAACAAGCAATCATATATAATTAAATCATCTTGCATCATACATTTTCCAACATTAGTCCATATCACATTATCACTAATCCAACCCATCACTTGCATACATAGCTCTTTGAACAATCATCAACTAGCATCAAAAACAGAACCATAACATACCTTAACTAGTTATAACAACTAATCTCATGCTCGTGTCATGCATGATAAAACAATTATAAAGCAGAAAAGTACTTATTAAAATAAATACGGGTGAATATACTTAAGCTATGATTTGCTAGGACATACTATATATACACATGCACCGTATATATAGCTCATCCTAAAGTACATGCAAACCACGAGTTTCACCCGCTCAGTTACAAACTAATGCAACTCGTCATTCCCAGAATGACGGTTTTTACCTTATTGCTAAGTATTGCCAGTTTAAGAAAGCTTTGACTTTTAATTATTTATAAACCCTAATTAGTTTTTTTTCCTCTTTAAATTTTAAAAACATGTGACTTAGGTAACAAGAAACCCTAAGTCATCATGTTTTGAACTTTAAAGAAAAAATAATTATTATGCCCTTCTTAATAAAAAATATACTACGCTAAAACCCCAGTTTTGCTTTTGTAAATATTTTAAAACCCTAGTTTTCATATTTGGCAATCCAGGATTTCAAATAAGTTAAAACTGAAAAAACTTTCAGTTTGGTTTCATAAGATTCATGCTCTGTTAGATTTTACGCTCCCATCTGGCTGAGATCTGTAAAATCATTAGTCTAGGGTTTAAGGTATCTAGATAAGTTTTCTTGCTAATCAAGAAATCTTGTTTCCTTATGATCACTTTTGGTAACCTAGGGTTTTCAATCCTTGTTTTAGAAAATTCTTGAAAAGATTTGCATCTTACCAAAAATACCTAAAACCCTATATTATAATGTGGAGATGCATGCTAAGAAAAACTAAATCTTAGAAAAACCCTAGCTCTTGCAATTGTGACAATATTAATTAGGGACTCATGTTTGATCATTTTACTGGGTTTCGTATAAAGAAGTCAAGCCCTAAAGGATTAGAAAACCCTTGAGAATTTTGACTAAGGAAAAACCCTAACCTTAAAACGACACCCTCAAGTGTTTAAAAACCCTTTGTATATCTCGATTTTAGATCAAAACATACAAAAACCTAATTAAATTACCAGGGTAATAAAACCCTAATTGTCACAAAAACAAACCCTAATTTTACCCTAAGCATAAATTGACCCAAACACTTGTATAACCAAAATCAATATTCTATTGTTATGGAAATATTAAAAATTACTAAGAACCCTAACTAGGTTATATATGTTTAGTGGGTCTTTGATACCACTGTAGGGTTCCGGTGGTCATCCGCACTGCTATAAAACATGCACAACACAAAATAAACACGTAAGCCGTGCAGACCAAAATCCTAAGTATAGATCTACTAAACAGTAATATAACCTAATCTACAACGTTTAAAAGGTGTTTAGAAGACTTACTTGTTAATCCTACTGTACATAAGCTTCTTTAACCTTTTTTGCTGCACAAAACACCTTCTTGATCTTCTTGATGCCACACTAACACTTATAGGGTTTCTTGGGGATTATCACTTCTTTGGATTACGTCAGGTCTCCACCGGTACTATACAGGTAGAATTAGGTCAACGTACCTATGCAAGTTAGGCAAGCACAAAACAGGGTAAAATTCTAAATCAACTATTAGTATACTTAGGGAAGTCGACTTGTGAAAGTCAATTTCTGTGTCGATTTTGGACGATTGACGAAACGGTTTCGAAACCCTTTGGTGTTGGTTTGTGATCAGTCAAACAAAAAAGAAAGTATATGAGGGATTTTTAGGGATCCTGTAAGAGTTATAAGAATCCCTTAAGATGCTTTGTATTTATAGGCTTCTTAAGGAGGTCCAAGAATACTTGTTGCACAAGTATTTGAGTTTGACAAGTTGTCAAAATCCCCCTCCCTTGGGCCCGGTCGACCGAACCAGACAAACAACCCTTACAGGTTTGTCATTTTGTTCTTTAATCATTAATTACCCTCTAATATTTATCCTGGATCATTATTAGACTTTTGGTAATAATAATTTAACCCTTAAATGAAAATAACGTCATATTTCATTTCCTCTTTATTCTTTTTTCATTTCGTGAAATTGTTTTTATTTTCGCTTGCTTGTTCAGTTTAGTGTGCATCGGTGTGACCCTTCGGCATTTCTGTGAAAGCAAGTGTGAAAGCCGTTGCATTGTTTGCACATAAACCCTTCATCATCAATAGAAGAATTATCATTAATATAATAAGAATAGTCGAAAAGTACCTCATTAGATGCTTAATCCATAAGACACGTTTCCTTTTTGGTCTTTTCATCATCTTTTCTTCATGCGATTGCCTAACATATCTACATTTTCTCTTAAAGAACTTTTTGAAATCCCTTACGGCCATAGCATACTCTTTATCTTCACTTCCCGGTGTGAAAGTCTCGTCATCACTAGACTCATTTTTGGCTTTCAAGGAAAGAGACTTCACCCTCTCTCTTTAGCGTTTGACAATTTTGGAGTCTTTTTCCATTATCACTTCATGCACTTTGAGATTCCCGACAAGTTCATTAAGTGATAGTGATGACAAGTCTTTTGATTCTTCATGCACGGTTACCTTTGCCCTCCATTTCGGATGAAGAGCACTAAGAAACTTCTTAACATAGTTCTTGTTAGAAAAACCTTCATCTAGAGCTTTTAAATTTGTAGTAATGGTATTAAATCTAGAAAAAACTACTATCAATAGATTCATCTTCAGGAATAGAATTGTTACATTTTGTTGAACAAGAAGATCAATCTTCTTATCTTTGACTTCGCTATTACACTGATGGGTGATTAGTAAAGATTTATAAATTTCTTTGGCCATTTTACACACAAAAATTCTTTTGTATTCCTTTTTGGGTAAATCATTATAAATGAGCATTTCAGCTTCATTATTTTTAGCAAGTTTCTTCTTAGTTCGTCGGTTTGTTTCTCATAAGGTACAATTTTATCTTTTTGTGTAGTCGGGCTTTCAAGAGCCGGTCTAAAATCACCATCGATAATAACATGCCAAATATCTAGATCTTTTGATTTCACATGAATCTCAAATCTATTTTTCCAATATATAAAACCATTACTTTCAAAAAGTGATTGTCTTTGCATAGATTTCCCTTCTAGGTATTTGACGGAATCCATAGATCGATTCAAGTTTTAAAATATAATTTATTTTAAAAATCTTTGTTAACGTAGCTCCAATACTGATTGTAAATGAGGGTAAAATGGTTGTAGAAAACTAGAAGGGGGTTGAATAGTTTGTAGAAAACTAGAATGGGGGTTAAATAGTTGTAGAAAATTAGAAGGGATGTCAAATAGTTTTACCAATTAAAGTCACATTTTAAAACATTTAGATTGACTTATATCATTCATTTTTATATTTGGATATTGATAGTTAGATATATAAAAATAATAAAGACGAGTTAAAGTAAAAAGAGATAAAACCGTGACATAAGTATTTATAGTGGTTTGGCTACAAGGTCACCTTCTTTGCCCTACTCCACTCCCCGAGTACCTAACTCGAAAGTTCGTAAACACTAGATCCACAAGCTCCTTATCTAGCGGAGAAGCCTTCACAACGTCGCTTACACTTTATCTGGTACAAAGCTAGATACCAAGTTCTTGATCAAGTAAGAACCAACCTAACATCACTTACACTTTATCCGGTACAAAGCTAGATACCGAGTTCCTTTACAATGAAGGAACCAATCCCAACAACACCAACTAACACAATAAGTTTATGATGCGATATGATGAATCAAATACAAGAATCAATTCAGTGATCCTTATAATGATGATGATGCCTTTTAACACTTCCCTTGAAGCTTGCAAGTCTTGTATACAAAATCGTGATCTCGCCTTTTAAGAAGAACCTGGAGAATCACTAAAGAAAAGCTACAAGAATGATCCTTAGATCTGGGGATAGAGAGATATGCGTGTATATAAGAATTATGAAGAAAAAGGGGGAAGGAATAATGAAGAAATTGCTTGCTATTTGTAGGAAAAAACAACACTGTTTAGCCGGATCTAGCGGATCCCTTACAAAAGGGATCCGGCCAGTGTAACTTAAAGGTCCGGCAACTGGGTTAACTAGTCCGGATTTTGGGTTACAATTCTGGGTTTTGGGTCATGGGTTATGGACTTTGGGTCATGGGTACCCAATGTAATATCATACATGATGTATTGAACATTTTGGGTCATGGGTACCCAGCATGATGTCATGCATGATGTAATGGACATTTTAGGTCATTGGTAATGGGCTTAGGTTATGGGTCATGGACTTGGGTCATTGGTACCCAACATGTCATTTTTACTATATATATGTTTAAATCATAGTTTAAATAAAATGCTAGTAAAAAGTGTTACTTGTAAGTGTTTAAATTTTTTTTGACGTTATGTAACTTATTATACTAGATGTATTATCCTAGAATATTTGATAAAGTATTTGTTTAGCATAATAAGCTAAAAAACTATTGACTCGAAAACTTACGTATTTTATTTTTCTCGTTACAATGATTTTACGATTGTTATCAACAAATATAGAAAGATCGTAAAAAATATAAATAAAAGTTTTTACGGCTTATTTGTATTAATATAGTTTTTACCATTTTAAAATTTAAGTTGCGATATATATATATATATATATATATATATATATATATATATATATATATATATATATATATATATATATATATATATATATATATACACACACACACACACACACACACACACACACACATATATATATATATATATATATATATATATATATATATATATATATATATATATATATATATATATATATATATATATATATTTCGAAAAGCTCTCTTTAGGCAGAGAAAATCGTATAACGTCGTTTACAGTATTTTTCGACACTAACAATATTTTCCGACATTAAGCTAAATGTCCAGTTCTTGTCGAAGTAGAACCAACCTTTCAAACTCGTATTTCAGGACTAAAATACTAACCGGAACTCTCTATTGTGGTGTATGATAAGTGGTTTTGAATTTGGTGTATGATGGTGAAATATGATAATGCAACAAATGTTACAAATGCATGAACTAACATAACAACACTTGAATCTTGACGATTTCTTGTGTTCTTCTCTTGCATCTAAAATGGTTAGTTCTTGGATCACTTGAAATGAATATAAACAAGTGAAATGATCAAAGAAAGAGGTATATAAAAGTGGGAAAAGAATGCATAAAAATAATGGCAAGAGGTTGTTTAAAAGTGTGAAAATGGGTTTCTATTTATAAGTATACAAGAAGTTGTCTAGGTTCCTCCGACGGATCTACGAATCCCTTAGAGATAAGAGAGCCGTGGCACTTTAAGGGAGTCATGGCCTGCCAGACTCCATCTCTTGGTTGTCTTTTGTTGTGGCTTGCAAATCTTATAAAAACCTTTCATAATCTTGCAAGATTATGTTTCTAAAACCCAAATCTAATTTACATTTTACTAAAACATTTTTACTTGTACACAAAATAATTTGTGAGTAAACTTTTGTAAAAATCTTAATGCGTATGTAAAACAAAATGTTTCTTTGATCGCCACTCAAGTTTAATATCCTTTATTCACACCTTAAAGGATTTTATGTCGAAATAGAAATTTACGACTAATAACTTGTTTACGTCAAGTTTAAGTAGAATGTTTTTATATTTTGTTATTATCAAAATGTAAAGAAATCAAAAAATAAAAATAATGTTTTTACACTCTATTTGTATTAACATCCCACACAAACACACTAACTAAAGTAGAAACTTGTGGGATATTTTGGATACTTGTCTCTGATAATCTGGTACAAGTTTGATAATGTGACAAAAATAGTCTTTCAAGTCTCACTATTAAATACTCATATAAGTATCATAATCAAACTAATATAATGGCATTTAAATAACAAAATACTTAAACGGGTTTCGAGGTGTAACACAACATGATGCTGGTTGACTTCAACTCCATCCGCAGTGGTGATACGATCATCAAATTTACCTCTAGCACTATTGCTCTCGTTGCAAGTCTTTTTATTATTGTGCACCAAATTGTCCACTCGCTTAATATGTGTCTACATGTTATATATTTTGTGTTCACAAATAACAAGCAATCGATTGTACGCTTAACTACGATTATGTATAGGATACAAGTGATGCTACGCTAAAGTGATATGGGGCGCTCTACCGGTCTACTACCTAAATCGTTCCTTCTCTAATCAATGGGAAATGAAGATCGCTAAATATGGAGGAGATCATCATGCATTACTATTACGTATAGGACGACAAGTCATGATTGTTTTTGGCACTTTAAAACATTTCATAGTATAAGAGGTTCGGGTGTCAAGGCTAACAATTTTTAGCCATTTGTGTCTCACCGGGTGCCACATCATTTTAACACTCACACCTCAAAATACATTTTTACTGACAACATAATCACTGAAGCCCCACTATACCCAATTAATACACAACACTCACACACAAAACTAAATAAAAACAAAAAACATTAGGAAAAAAAAAAAAAAAAAAAAAAAAAAAAAAACGAAAAATTATCGCTTACCTCGCTGAGTTTTCGGCGAAGTTGCTATCGGCGAGCACCAGCGGTATGGTGGCGAGGTTTCAGCGTTGCCGAATGGGTGACAATGTTGGATTCATTGAGCTTAATCGTTGTCATACCCGATGCTCTCTGTTCCCGAGTTCTTATTTGGAGAGAAGAGAAGATAAGTGGAGAGGAAACTGAAAAAAAATAACGTTCCCGAGTTTTTTTTGGAGAGAAAAGAAGAGAAAAGGAAAGGAAGTTATGCCAAAACTTTTCTCCTAATCTTCTTCCCAAATTTGGATGATTTGGAGAGACAGAGGTTTTAAAGCCATTTTTTTTCTTACATGTCATTTCTTTTCTCTCCAACTAGGGAACACAAAATTAAAAATCATTTTTTTTTTCTCTCCTCTTCTTTTCTCTCTTGTTTCCTCTCTTCATTTCTCTTCTTTTCGTTTTATACTCGGGAACAGAAGAGTACAACACAAAAGGTAATTTGCTGATTTTATGGCCTAATTTAATACAATGTAACCGGCATTTGATGAATAATAAATCGCTTCCACGTACACTAATAGTAATTGTGTAAACCAACATTTGATGTCTTGCTCACAAAGAAAGATTTTTTATTATTTATATTTTTATTTAGTATTATCCAAATATCCAAACATGCCAGCTCTGTAACTCATTTGGAAAAGTTTAATCGTTATTAGCACGGAACTATACTTACTAAATGAAACCATATTGAATTCTATATTGATGATTTGTTGTCTTATGGTCATTTTACTTGTTAAAGTTATCATCATGTCTATCTCAACTACTATATGCAAAAATGTATTAAAAATTACCTTAAATGGCATTCTAGCATCTCCCTTGTATATAGAAAAGTGATACAAATCTTTTTATATAATAAAATATAAATGTTTAAAATGATAACTGAAGTGGAGACTATAATTTGTCAAGTCAATCAGTTAGTAGCTTTTGTTCCGCCTAATCAATAATTAGAGTATATCACGTTGGATTTATGATATAAGGCTGCCCACAGAAGTAAGCTCGACCGAGTCGGTCGACTAGGTCCTAGTCAGTCGACTAGGTCCTAGTCAGTCGGCTTTACTGTGAGAAGTCGGTTGCGACCGATTTGGAGGAAAGGAGCAGCGAATTGGGTCGGCCTCACGACCGAGTTTCAAAACAACAAAAGTTTGGTTTTTTGATCCAAACGGTTGGGTCTTAAATTTTTTTAGCCGTTTGAACTACAAACCAACAAAATTAAATTTTTTGTACCATTAAAAAAGTATCCGTTTGGTAAAAAAAAATCTTATAAATTACATTATAAATACACAACATAAACAACACTTCAATTCACACAATCTCACACTTATCTCTATTAAAAATGTCTAAGAAAACACCACAACAAACAAAAGGCCGAAAATCCCAAGTACCACAAAACATCCTGCAAGTATCACCGGATTCGACTTTCCGGTTAACCGGTGTGTCACCAACCATCAATTTCTGACCCCGTTCTCTTGATTATGAATCTCAACAACCTCCACAACAACAAACATTCAATCCATTTGCTATGAATCGTAATTTTAATCGTCTGTTCATTCCATCGTATCAAAACAATCAACATCCACAACAAAGCTACTCTCGTCGAAGCCAACAATCTATGTATGCCTCCCCCGAATCGGTGTATCGTCCAACAATGGACTCATCAGCGTCTTCCTATTCTAATTATCAAAATTATTCTCCGGTTAACCACATCAATCTTGATGCTTGTGATTTTATGGAACAATTAGAAAACAATCCGGCTTTTTTTGTTGGAACCGGTTCGGTTATCCGAGTCAACAAATGTCACCGGGTTATCAAGGTTCGGGACATAGATCGTATCACGATTCGGTTCCAAATGATGATCTTGTTGGTGATGACGACAACAACACTGTTTCTGAAGAGATGTCACCGACCAAAGAAGCGTGCTACAAAGGGTAAGAAGAAGACGGTTGAGAAAGAGGTTGACAAAGATTCGGCGATTTGGACAAAAAAAGAAGAGATCGCGTTGTGCATGGCTTGGTGTGATTCGTCGGAGGATAACATAGTTGGAACCAACCAAAATTCTAAGGGATTTTGGAAGAAAGTGATTACATACTTTGAAAAGGAGGTTGGTGAAGGGAGATCGTACAACTCAATTACTAGCAAGTGGAAAAATAGGAATCCTAGAGTTGGTGCATTTTGTGCCATTTACGACAATTGTTATACGAATTTTGGAAGTGGTGAGAATGATCTCAATATTTACAAAAGAGCGTGTCAAGAATACGAAATCATGATGAAGCATGCCTTTCATTTGGAGCATTGTTGAGAGATTTTGAGGGAGCATCAGATTTGGAAGAAAAATGAGATGCCGATTTTTTTAAATCAAAATGAGGCTCCAAAAAAATCAAGAACTTCTGAAACGGGCTCAGATGTGTCTTATAATGAAGAGTCTCGAAATGAGCGACATGTTTGTCGTGATGCAGCTAAGAAAAATAAGGCTACTAAGAAGAAATCGTCGGAGAATTCCAAGTCTTGGAATTTGGATGTGGTAGCCAACAAATGGAAAACCATTAAGTCAATGGCATTGGGTAAGAAGCAGGAGCTTGCAGACGGATACTAAAACTTGAAGAAAAAAGAGCTGGAGCAAAGGGATAAGGAGTTGGAGCTGCAGCAAAAGAAAGCAGACCAAGAAGACAGAAGATTGGCAATGGAAGAACAAAACTTGAATTTGAGCGAGAAAACAACTATTAAAAAGACCTCATCTTCTATCTCACACCAATCGACCCAGCTTTGCCCGCATTACAACGACAAAAAATGCAAGAAATCAAAGACTCGATCAAGGAACGACACAACCTAGATTATTAGTTTTTAATAAGCGTTGTAATGTTTTAATAAGTGTTGTAATGTTTTTATTTATTTGAATTAATATGTAACGTTTTAATTATGAATGAAATTTTAGTTTGTGTTAAAAATGTTTAAAAAATGAACTTGGTCGCCCTTACTGGGGCACCAAATCGCCTACAGGTCGCTGGAAAGAGAAAACTGACGTGGCAGGAAAACATGGGGGGACTGGGTCGCCTTACTGTGGGCAGCCTAAATAATTGTTTTTTTATCTCTAGTACATTAAATTTTCGTAAATGACAAGCCTTAAGATTACTTTTTAACTTGCTTATTATAGAAATATTTGTACTAATTTTGCACTCAATACATACACATACTATGATGTTACAACCAAAAATTTAAAGGTTTTTATGTGCAGCTCATTTTATGGCTTGGAAATTAAATACATTTTATGTGCAGATTTGCTATTAAATCAACACTGACTTGTAACAACCCAATACTTCTAACATGCTATTTACACCCAGTTACCACATATTAAATAAGAGAGTTGATACTCGCACAATATTTTATTTATTCTTTTACCACAATTTTACACTACTAATGCATATGTTACAAGTTGAGACATGCATAATTGTGGTGAAAGAATAAAAAGGGGTGATGTGAGTATCACCCCTACTAAATAAGGACTTGTAAAAGCCAACATTACTCCCTTCAAACTTAAATCCACACATCTAACCTACTCCCGAGCCTGCCATATATAAAACCCCGATAACCACAAACAACACACATTTACAAAATAAATAAATAAATAAATTTGTAGGATCTCAAATCCTCTCTACTCATGTCACTCCCAACTTACAAACAAATCATGAACCACGAGTAAAAAAGAACGAGGGTGTTTGAGGTTCGAAATTGATAAGAGTTTTCTTTACAAATATTATCCTACGATTAACATCATCTAAAATACCATTGTCCCATACTATGTCCTCACGTCACTCCCAATTTCCAAAGAAATCATGAACCACAATTCAAAAACATAAAATAAAAAGAACCAAGATCTCAGTGTTTCTTTCGTTATTTATAAGAGATTAAGACCATTAAAGATCAAATCAAATTGAAAGTAAACTCATCACTGCTCTTTAACAAGAAATCAAAACAACATCACCAACCTGAGACCTCATATGAGATCTTGAAGCCATAAGAGTTAAATAAAAATGGGTTCACGTGTTTGTTTCTGTTCGTATATGCTTCGTTGTATATGGTTCGTTATAGATTAAAGGGAAAAGGCATTTTGTTGATATGTTTATTTGGAGAGTATATGATGAAATGGTAAACATGTGTAATGTGGAGAGATATAGGAAGTTGTGTTAGATGAGAGTATGGGTTAACTGTTGGAGAGTTTTTGTATAGTGGTGGGGAGTTCGGGAGGAAGGAGAAATAATGGGGGTGTGAGGAAGGAGAAATAAGGGGGCGTGTGATATGAGATTAGGTTTGTGAAAAACATTTAAGATAGAGATATATCTCTTAAGAATTTAGGCCAACAATACGTTTTTAAACCTACCTTTACTTCATCCGATTATGATTTGAGTCACTTCTTGGGCTATAATCTGAAATTAAGCTGTAAAAAAAAAAAAAAAAAAAAAAAAAAAAAAAAAAAAAAAAACGTAAAAAATCAAAACAATAACGTTACTATTGTTAAAAGATATTTGTAAGCAAAAATCTAGATTAAAAAAAAGGGCCAAAAACTCCGTCGCAACGCGCGGGGTTCCCCACTCGTCTCAATCAAACATGGGTCGGTTATCCCAATTTAACATGGGATGAAAATTGTGTTAAGTTGGACTTTAGTTTACTTTTTGAGATTGGGTCGAGTACTAACAAACTAAGTTCGGACTTAGTAATTTGATATAATAAGGTGTTAGTATTTTAACAAAATGGGCAGCTAATGATGCATATTAATAGGTGCCATATTTGTGTTTATGCAACATTACATTTTACAATATTTTTTAGTGATGTATTCTCTCCGTTTCAAAATTATTGTCAGGAGACAAAAACATACAAAGTTAAATAAAAGTGGGGTCACTTTTATTTTTAACCACTCAAATAAAATATACCCTAGATTCTTTAGTTTTTACCTAAAAAGTAAAGTGAACAATTATTTTGAGACATTTTGAAAATAAAAATATGGGCTAATATTATGAGACGGATGGAGTATATCTTTAATTTATGTTTCAAAGATGCTACTACTTCCGTCCCAAAATTATTGTCAGTTACTTGACTTTTTAAGTGTTTCTTTTATAACTTTGAGCTTAAATATTTTTGTTTGTGTTGTATAATAGTTGATGAAAAATTATACCAATAAAAATACATTTAAAATCCAATCAATTCATAGATTTTGCATCATGTATACAAGAAAAAACAATTAAGGTTAAAGTTGTAAAAGGAATACTTAAAAAATCAAACATGGACAATACTTTTGAAACAGAGACAATATTTATATTATTCTCTTTAATTTGAACCTTATATTTATTTGGATTTGAAATAGTTTGCATTGCTATTTCCTATAATTATTTTAATTAAAACTTGTAATACATTCATAAAGTTATTTTTAGAGAAAATGTATTAATGGAAAACATTTGTTTGCTAGAAAATTTAGTCACGGAGTACCCGTCGCCGCATTGCGCGGGTACCCTGCTAATAAGGAAAAAAAACCCAAGCCAAAATGTGCTCTTTATTATGTTTTGGACCTATTATAAAATTTTACTCACAATTATAAGGCTTGATTTATGTAGTGTTTAGAGTCTTAATTCATAAATAAATAAATTTATTAAGTCATTAATTGAGTGTTTGTTTGATGCTTAATTTAAATGAATGACCTTCTAAAAAAATCTATAAAAGTGTGAGTCTCTATATTAAGTCATCATTTTTATCATACTTTTACATATTTACCATCTCACTTCTTAACCTCTAATTCAACACTTATTTTAAGTAAAAGGGTATAACAATAATTTTTTTCTAATTCAGAAACTTTATTCAGTACACAAAACAAACAACCATTTATTCATCAACAAACAGACAGCGTATATCCAGACAGACATTTTAATTTAACTAGACTAAAAAAAAAAAAAAAAAAAAAAAAAAAAAAAAAAAAAAACCTTAGCCACTTACAAAATTCGAAATTGTTAAATATAATTTTATGTCTTACAAATTTCTTTTCTTTTCAAAGAAGCACAACTATTAAAAAGTCTTATCTTATAAGTTTTAAAAATAAAATGATGTTTAAGACATAAAATTATTAAACGATTATGTTTGTTTCAATAAAAAAAATAAAAACTATTTAAAATATAATTTTTTTTTTTGTAAAAGAGATCTTTCACCCTGGTAAAATAAAATATAGTCTTTATTTGCCATATATAACTTACAAATAATTTTAAAAATATTTGATGAGGCGAAAAATAAACCGTTTTTAGGGGGTCATTTAAACCCGAATTCAACATTATTTGATCAAATATTGTCCTAAATCGTTCATTTTGTCATTTTAGGTACTTTTGGAGAGAAATCTGGAGAAGAAAGCATTTTGGACGTTTTTGGAGCATAAAAGTGAAGAAAACAACAAAGTCTTAATTTTCCTTGCTGGAAACAGTACCTGACGGCGTCAAGAGTAACAAAAGAGGTGGAAGTGAAAGATACACGTGATGGTCCAGAGTGTTTTGTGCATTGGGGATGACGGCATCACCCAAGGCCGTCATGGTCCATTTGTTAGTGACGGTGATGCGTGGGAATTGCACCAGGCTTTACCTCTCGAGGGATCTCGAGAAGCTTACAACCCCCACCAGGCAGTGTACCTGATCGTTGTAGTATAGTATAGTGACAAGTATCGGGGGATTGATCGTTCAGCTAGGAATAGTGTCGCTAGGATTAGAAAACCTAAATACTAGTTCTAAAGGTGAGAGATGATTCTTTTTGTATTTTTATATTTTTTAGAAAGCAAGTAAAAATCTCGGGTTTGAAGGATTTGGGCGGAATTAGTTGCTAGTCAACTAACCCAATACTAAAGATGCAATTAAAATAAAATACTAGAAATGAAAATACACTAAATTATACTAAGGTTGTGAGCAATAAGTGGAGAAAATGTGTTTACTTAGATTTCACTACTCCCTAGACATCTTTTACATGTTAATTACTTGTTATAGTTGCATGGATGACGGATTGTATTCCTTAATACCATTCATGGGGTATCGCACATAACTCCCTAATTCTATGAGATCTTATCTCCTCCTATACCATGCCCAACACAACCATAGGGATTATAAACAGTGGCTCATGCATTAAATACAACCAATAAAGACCTTAGTGCAATAGGTTCATGTTTCCTAAGACGTTCAAGCATGTTATCATTTGGAGATCTGCCAGTTTTCTTAAGCCTAACATATAAATTCATTCATCCAAGACAATTATAAACAAGTAATTAACACATAATTAACATCTAGGTTTCATTAGATCCAAGCAAACACAAGATAGATCTAGTCTAGCATGATGGAATTAAGACAAGAACAAGATATAGACAACCAACACATAGACATATTGATTGAATTGAAAGAATACTTATCTCAATTACACATGAAAGGTATCAAGGGCTTAGAACCCTTGAAAAACCTGTAAAATTCGCACCAAGTTCGTACTTAGGGTTTCTCCAAAACTTCTCTCTCTTTATGTGAAAAATTAAAAAACTACATATAGGAAAAGAGGTCTGACGGCGTCAAGACCAAACTTGTGACGCCGTCACCTCGCCACCAAAACTCTTCCCGGACTGCCTTGATCTACTTCTGACGCCATCATGTGTTATGCATTTCTAGGCCGTCATGACTTTTATTCTTGACGCCCTTTCTTGTGACGCCGTCAAATCTGTACTGGGTCGTCATGGAAAACTGCTCTTGACGCCGTCAGGGTGTTACTCTTGACGCCGTCAGGGTGTTACTCTTGACGCCGTCACCTACTGTTCCGAGCAAGGAAAATTAAGACTTTGGCGTTTTCTTCACTTTTATGCTCCAAAAACGTCCGAATTGCTTCCTTTTCCAAATTTCACTCCCAAAGTACCTAAAATCACAAAAGGAACGATTTAGGGCAATGTTTGATCAAATAAATTCAATTCCGGGCTTAAATGACCCCCTAAAAGTTGTTCATTTTTCGCCTCATCATATACCCTTACACTTGAGATTTGCTTGTCCTCAAGCAAATGTGTTTTTATTCTACTCAAAAGACAAGTTAGGGGTCATTTAACACTAATATAAAAGTAATTACAATAAATAATCGTTCCACTAAAGACCAACAGACAAGCATGAAGGTCATATACTAGCACCTCACAAATAGTGTTTAGATACTCACATCTCTCGGGTGTAATAAAGTATAGATTACAATATGGAAACGAAAGATATCTCTCACTACCTGTCATAACAAAATAGATTACCATAGGCTTGTGAAAGGATCAAACCTCCACCACATGGCGTAAGCACCTATGATAAACTATCAAAGAGGTCTTTTAAAGGGTTGTAACGTTAGGTGTAGGGATATGAAATACACGGTTTTGTTGGATAAAGGAAGTTTTTACTGGTGGCGAGTTAACAATCTTGGTCAATTACATGTACAATATGGCGTTGTTAAGCCAAGACTAGACTCGACTTAAGCTAATAATTGAAAAATAACAAAAACATAAAATGAACATAGAATGAAACGGGATTGTAGTCCGTATGTTTTTTCTCTTTTTCCTTTTTTCTATTTTTTTTTCTTGAATTTTTTTTTTTTTTTTTTTTTTTTTTTTTTTTTTTTTTTTGTGTGTGTGTGCATACACTCTTACCCTACCATCCAAAATAATACATCATAGGGAATGAACATTCCCCTTACACTTGAATCTTTACATACTTTACATTAAACTAATCTAATGACTCGAATTAAGAAAATCAAAACACTTGGAGTACTTTTAAGATTAACGTACATATGGGGGTAATAAATGATGTTCTTCCCCATTACTCCATAAAATAAATACTTACCCATGAGTCCCAATCGTCCCAAAACAATATGTACAAGGATATGACTCGACTTAGCAACCATGTAATCAATTAGATAATTAACTTAGGGTTTAACAAATAACAATAATGCACTAAAAATGAGCGCATACACGGAAGGCTAAGGCGATTTGGTTGTACATTTAAGTGGGGTGTAACAAATTCTTCCTTTAAGTAAGATGCTTAAAGTTAAAAACGAAAAGATAGGCTCGGAGGGGTGTACTAGGGGTTTCGTGTACTAAAAATGAGTACAACGCTAAGGTGTGGGAAAAATTAGTTGACTTAACTAGCCAAATAATATGACTTAAATGGTCAAGTAATTATAATACGGGTTTAACACAAGGGTGATCCTAATGCCTCTTATCATGTAGTAAATCCTACTACACGAATGTAGTCTCACTAACGGTCTCGGGATGCATCACTAACGCAAGTTCTAGAATCTAAATGCTACCGGTACACTCATAAGCACTAATAGTAAATGCTTTTCCTATCAAATCTAAAGGCGAACCTCACATATTTGGGTGGAAAATTTTTCTGAATATACGGTTATGTGCTAGTCGTACAATCTCCTATCCATGAGACGCTTGCTATGGCTAAAGTTTCACTTCTAAATGTTGTAAAAAAATTTAAATTTGGCGCTAAAATTGCACTAACAAGTATTTCTCATAGTTTTATTACACATCTACTATTAAACAAAACAAACTCAAGCGAAAGTGCATATGTAAGGTATCATCTTTTTACCCTCCCCTTACACTTAAGATGAACATTGTCCCCAATGTTCAAGTAAAGAATGTAAAAGTGAAAAAAGTAAAAAGAATGAAATCAAATACTCCCCTGATTCGCTCGGTATGGATAATAAGGCGGCCAGGTTAAATCTTCCACCAAGAAAAAGAACAATCAAAGCTTCCCTTCCAGAATATAAATCATCTTCTTGTCATACATAACCTGTAAATCCTGAAAAATAGACAAAACAACCTCACGTAAAATCGGCGGCATCCTATATAAGTTACTAAATCCTAGAAAACAAGATAAGATATAATGCTTGTGGAATGAAGTTTGCAGATCTCCTGGAGATTATAAAACTTAATAATTCACAAAAACCATAAGACTCCGTTAGAAAAACAAAACCGGTAAAATTTCCAGATTTTTACACGTGACACCGTCAAGAGTAAACTCTTGACGCCGTCAGAAGTGACCTGCAGAAATTCTTATGTTAAGTTTCCGGAAAATTTCTGGAAAAACTTGTTCCTACTTCCTGGAAAATCCTGCAAAACTTCATTATGACTCAATACAAGCATTTGACTCTAACAAATACGAATACACATGTTCATTTAATATTGTGGAGAATCATGATCGGCTTGTTTCTCAAAAACATATTTGGGGTTTCCCCTTACACTTATCTTTTGCAAAAATACTTTTAGGTGGAGTTAAGACTAGGCCAAAACAACAAAGTAAAGTATTTCCACTATTTAATTTAGAAACATGATCAACCAACAATAAAATTAAAACATGCATACGGAAGCAAATAGCAAACAAACAAAAATAAAATCACACAAAGCATGGGTTGCCTCCCAAGAAGCGCTTTTCTTTATTTACGAGTCTTGTAGCAAGACTCAAGGTCATGGGTTAACGTGTATCGCTTATGCTCACATAACCTAGTGTGAGCCATCTAATAGTCGCCTCATCTTTCTTATAATCATCTCCTAATTCTAAGCATCCGCGATAGTATCTTTTATTCTTTTCATGAGTATACTTAAGTCCTTTTCTCTTATCATTCTCACTTAGCATCTCTATGGGCGGATACCTACTACACTTTTCCATGGAAAAATCCTTGAACCTAGGGTGTGTGTGGGGCATTTGATAGACAAAATCTTCTTCCCCATCCGAGAATGTAATTAACCCTTCTATGAGTTTTTCATCAAGGTTGGTCAACTGTTTGAAAGGTTTTCCAAACACAACTTGGGTCAACTTATCATCAATAAATTCTCCTAGATTCTCCATAACCATGAACTCAACAAGATAGACCAAGCTTCCAACAAACACATGCAATGGTATTGCCCTAGCAATAATGTTTTCTCCTTTGTATTCTAACTCATCTACTATGATTTTATTGTATTCATTATGCGAGATTACGTTCATTGGAAGAGATGAGTTAAGATAGGCGTTAAAGCTCTTAAATCCGATCTTACAAGGAAATTGCATGTTAAATGAACTATCACACTCAATCCTAGTTCTAGGGTCGACATACCTAAGAGGGTTTATTTCCTCTTCCATTCTATCCTCATTAATCACATCACCATCATTAAGATCCTCATCGGAGTCTGAATAATAAAAAGGACTACCCCTACGGTCATCATCATGATCAGACTCTTCTAGCTCAGAATTATTGTCAAAGCGGTGGTTGGGTGAGAGGTTAGGTGGGTTCTCATTCTCCACTAGAGGGAGTGGGGCTGGCATTTGGAAAATCCTACGACGAAAAACACGAATAACAAGAATCAAACGATCAATGTTATTGTTATCCATCGAAATAGTTTACGAACAAAGGACACAAAGAAAATGATAGACTAAAGAGAACCTAAAAAAAATAAAAATAAAATCTTACTAGAACGGAATCTAGCAAGTAGACCTAATAAAAAGAGATTCTAACCTAGACAATAACTATTCCCCGGCAACGGCGCCAAAAACTTGATGCGTGGGAATTGCACCAGGCTTTACCTCTCGAGGGATCTCGAGAAGCTTACAACCCCCACCAGGCAGTGTACCTGATCGTTGTAGTATAGTATAGTGACAAGTACCGGGGGATTGATCGTTCAGCTAGGAATAGTGTCGCTAGGATTAGAAAACCTATATACTAGTTCTAAAGGTGAGAGATGATTCTTTTTGTATTTTTATATTTTTTAGAAAGCAAGTAAAAATCTCGAGTTTGAAGGATTTGGGCGGAATTAGTTGCTAGTAAACTAACCCAATACTAAAGATGCAATCAAAATAAAATACTAGAAATGAAAATAAACTAAATTATACTAAGGTTGTGAGCAATAAGTGGAGAAAATGTGTTTACTTAGATTTCACTACTCCCTAGACATCTTTTACATGTTAATTACTTGTTATAGTTGCATGGATGACGGATTGTATTTCTTAATACCATTCATGGGGTATCGCACATAACTCCCCAATTCGATGAGCTCTTATCTTCTCATATACCATGCCCAACACAACCATAGGGATTATAAACAGTGGCTCATGCATTAAATACAACCAATAAAGACCTTAGTGCAATAGGTTCATGTTTCCTAAGACGTTCAAGCATATTACCATTTGGAGATCTGCCAGTTTTCTTAAGCCTAACATATAAATTCATTCATCCAAGACAGTTATAAACAAGTAATCAACACATAATTAACATCTAGGTTTCATTAGATCCAAGCAAACACAAGATAGATCTAGCCTAGCATGATGGAATTAAGACAAGAACAAGATATAGACAACCAACACATAGACATATTGATTGAATTAAAAGAATACTTATCTTAATTACACATGAAAGGTATCAAGGGCTTAGAACCCTTGAAAAACCTGTAAAATTCGCACCAAGTTCGTACTTAGGGTTTCTCCAAAACTTCTCTCTCTTTATGTGAAAAATTATAAAACTATATATAGGAAAAGAGGTCTGACGGCGTCAAGACCAAACTTGTGACGCCGTCACCTCGCCGCCAAAACTCTTCCCGGACTGCCTTGATCTACTTCTGACGCCGTCATGTGTTATGCATTTCCAGGCCGTCATGACTTTTACTCTTGACGCCCTTTCTTGTGACGTCGTCTAATCTGAACTGGGTCGTCATGGAAAATTGCTCTTGACGCCGTCAGGGTGTTACTCTTGACGCCGTCACCTACTGTTCCGAGCAAGAAAAATTAAGACTTTGGCGTTTTCTTCACTTTTATGCTCCAAAAACGTCCGAATTGCTTCCTTTTCCAGATTTCACTCCCAAAGTACCTAAAATCACAAAAGGAACGATTTAGGGCAATATTTGATCAAATAAATTCAATTCCGGGCTTAAATGACCCCCTAAAAGTGGTTCATTTTTCGCCTCATCAGACGGCCCAGAAGAGATTCATACATGACGGCGTCAAAATCAGATCAAGGCAATACGATTTTATTATAGGCGGCGAGTTGACGGCGTCACAAATTCCTTCTTGACGCCGTCACCCTGTAAAATCTATATATAGTTTTCCAAAGTTCATTCATTAGTGTGCAACTTTGAGGGAAAAAACCCTAGGTCGAATTTTCCAGCTTTTTCAAGGGTTTCAACCCTTTGAAACTTTCATATTCAATTTGAGATAAGTACTCTTTCAATTCAATCAATATGTCTATGTGTTGCTTAAATATATCTTACACTTGTCTTCAATTTAATATGTTCGGCTAGATTACTTTTGTGTTTGCTTAGATGTAGTGAAACCTATATGTTAATTATGGGTTGATTGTTTGTTTATAGTTGTTACAGATGATTGTATTCGATGTTAGGCTTAAGAAAACTGGCAGACTTCCATTGGTAACTTGCTTGAACGTCTTAAGAAACATGATCGGAGGTGTACTACGATATTTGGTTGTATTTAATGCGTAGGAGAATTCTAATGATCCCATGTTAGGAGCTTCTAACGGCTCGACATAGGAGTGAAGTAGGATCCTATAGAGTTAGGGAATATTGTACACGGCCCTACGACTAGTATTAAGGAATATGACCCGTCATCAATGCAATTGTAACAAGCTATCAACCTATAAAAGATATCTAGGGAGTAATGAAACCTAAGTAAACACAACTTTCCCTATCATTGTTTACACTACTAGTTTAATTAGTTTCATTTCATTTTTATTATTTTTTTTTATTGCATCTTTTGTTATTGGGTTAGTTGGCTAGCAACTAATTCCGCCCACTCTTCCAAAAACCGAGATTTTACTTGCTTTTATAAAACATAAAAATACAAAAAGAATCATCCCTCACCTCTAGACTTAGTTTTGGAGACTTTCTAATCCTAGCGACACTATTCCTGAGTTGAACGATCAATCCCCCGGTACTTGTCACAATACTATACTACAACGATCAGGCACACTGTCTGGTGGTGGTTGTAAGCTTCTCGAGATCCCTCGAGAGGTAAAGCCTGGTGCGATTCCCACTTATCATATTTATCTTCCATAAATTTCTTAATATTCATTGATACTTCATTTAACTTATAAAAATAATATATATTTATAAACTTCCCCTTCATGTGCATCTACAATTTCACTTTTAGTTCTTGCAACACTCACGTTTTTGTTATAGGAAATACAATCGCAATGCATGCTTCCCACGTACTAAGGATATGATCACGGGGAAATTGGAGATTGTTGACACGTGATTGCAACAAATTCGTCGAGGTAGTCGCAGAACATGAACGTATTAGTGGTGAAAATGATTCGACGTGGCTAATGTTAGTCGCATGTTTGATAAGCCTGATTAGTGTCGTATGGGCTAAAGCCCAAGTATTATTTGATAGGGTTTGTTTGCTCTAATAATACATGTTTAGAGTTTGTTTGCTCTAGTACCATATTAGAACATTGAAACCATAGACATATCTTTATTATTTATCATTGTTTATGTTGGTAAAACCCTAGATACCCTAAACCCACATAACGTATTTGGGCCTATTTAATCTCTAATAGCTAACTCGTTGTTACAAAAAATTCAGAGAAATTTAGGGGTTTGCGTTTGTCCACTATGAAGCACGGGATATCTTGAAAGATCACCACAAATGGCGTAGTGCCAAAGTCGTTGTTCCAGTAAGACGTGTTCGTACGGATGATGACGTTAAAGAACCGAACGAATTATTTCGAAATGATCCTCAATGACATCCTCCTGAAAAGTCAATGCCTTTCAAGAGTCAAAAATCGGACTCTACAAAATCTGCGAGATCTTCGTCAAGTAGAGAAGGTTTCAAGAAAATGGTCCAAGAAGAGTTGTGACAAGAACGCTATAGATGATTATATCGCAGCTAAAAAAATTTAAGAAATTGAAGTTTCTTAGTTTTAGCACCTAGGGGTGACGCCCGAAGATGCAGCTAATATCGACAAAATAAGAAACGTGATCTAAGCAAAATATTTTTAGCTTTTATGTATTAGTCATATCGTATTTTTAATTTCGTTGTGTAATTCGTATCATATTTTTAATGCATCGTATTTATTTTTAGTTGAAAACGTGTTAGTTTTAATAAAAGAAAATGAAAACGAATAAAAAATCGAGGCTCATATACACCGATAACAGTTATAGTTAGAAAAAGAATTTTAATTATTGTGGTATTATTAGTGATATTCAGGTGACACACGAATAACGGTTATTATTGCATTAATCCACCTAGCACTCTAATTGGTAAGTTAGAAAATGACTTGAATCACCGTTGGAGTTTGTGATATTTACAAGAATGCCATAATGTCCTTGTGTTGTTTTGATTGGTTGATGGATTTGATCCTCTGTCACAAACAGGGAGTGTCCATAAAATGTGATGTGGGTGCGAAAGGCATATTGGGATCTGCAACTTGTCTGACACGTGGCTTTTAAAGGTTTTTCCCTTTTTTCACATTATTGCCCAAAGATAAATGATAAACTGATATTTGATGATTTTTGGTTAAGAAAAAATATCTCCTAATAACTCATTTCAGTTACTCCGTATAATTTATCGAAAATATCTAGCTGTGAAACAAACGAAAACAGAAAAAATAAACATCTTCTTTTAACTGAAATCAAGTACTGTATCAGACTGGTCCCAACGTGCTTCGGTGAGGCTTCGGCAAGACCTCCTCATGCGCCAACTAGCATGGGGAGTGTGTCGTGACTTGTTGGCAGGAAGAAAGAAAGGCAGTGAAAGGTGAAACATTCACGTTTGTGAAATCGTGCAATTGTGAGATCCATTTGCAAGATATCCGTTTGATGCTTAAAAAATAATTATAAAAAACATGCCTCATTTTTTTTTTACCTATAAATAGTTCTCACATATACATTTTTAAAAACACCTTAACATTTTATATACTTTCATTCTCCAATATCATTTTACTTCTCAACTTACTACCAATATGTCTCAACAAAATACTCCATAAAACACAAAATGACAACAAGGAAACACTACCCGAAGCAATCACGAGAGAATATTCAATGTCGGAAATACTCCGCTGTACGTTTTCCATTTTTAATTTATGTAATGTTTTTATAAATTTAACAAATAAAAGTTTTAGTTTTAAATAAATAAAAAGTTGTGTTGAAATGTAAAGTGGTGTGAGATGATTGAGAATGAAAAGAGAGATGGTAGTCAAAGAGAGAGAAAATTGATTTGACATTGAAATGAAAAATGAACTCATGAGAAGGTTGGGTAGGCTCATGTAATTAGACTGATGCTAGTGGTGACCTCAACCATAACTAGCTAGTGGTGACCTTAAAAGCAACCTCGTAAATATACATATAAACAGTAACAAAAGTTGGAGTTGCTTTGTTAAATGCTTCGGTCACTCAATCAACCGAAATATTGAAATGGTCATCAAGCAATGCGTCACTTTGTCGTAGGCTCATGAGGCAACGCATTGCTTTTATGGGGTTATGGTTGGGTGGCAACGCCCATTAGCATTAGTCTTAGATAGGGTCCCAGTTAGATGGGTTATATTATACAAACTCCTCTTATATTATCATGTCAGGGGGTTTGGTCAAATCGCACAAATCGGTTATATATCTAATAATTGGATACTCTTCTTATTGAAGGGTGTGGATAACTTTACCTTAATTAGATATGAGCTAGCATGAGTATATCATATAGAAATTGATATAAAAAATTGTTAGCATGCACGGTGTCATTAAAAAAAATAATAATATTAATATTGGATTTTAAATATCATTAGAGATTTGACGCAAAATCTAGAATTTTGCAACGTTCAATTTACAAGTTATGTAAAGTTATATTTTGATCGTGCTTTTTGTAAAACTTGGTTTCCATATCAGAAAATGGAACAATAAAACTATCTTTTTATAATATTTGTTTACAGTGACGGACCCAGAGGTTTCACGGTGTCACGAGACCCGATATAATTTTACTCGGTAGTTTTAATTTTCGTAAAAAAATCGAAACTTCTAAATACACTTAGTCTCAGTGCATTGTATTTTTAATTATTATTTAGTTAGTCCATCATTATGTGAAAGATATACTTAATTTTCACTAAACTAATCATTTTAACTTAAAATTAGTTAAAATCGTAATTCATTTGTTACTTTTTATTCCCTTATACTAATGTTAAATTTAATTTTTTGCACCCAATTACTTTTAAATGTTTTTGTATTTAGTATCTTGTTTAGTTTGTACGACGTGTTTTTTTAATTGCATTTTTCATTAAAAAAAGAATTTTAAAGTATTACGGAGTATCAATTAGCAGTTTGGATGACTTGTACTATTAATACTTGTATTTAACTATTTATCCTTAAATGAGTGTCTTCATAATGTATATTATTTATTTATTAATGAATTGTAAACATTATATGAATACTTATTGTTAAAAATTACAGAGTAAGTTTTTTTAATGTATTTAATGTTAGGAAAGTGTTTAAATTAATTATACATTTAGATTATATAGTTGCATTGTTGATTTTTAAAGCATTAAATGACTCAAAATAGCTAAATGATTTATAAGATAGTAAGATAAGATATATAGATTTTAAAATCATTTAGATTACGCAAAAGGTGTTTCTATAATTATATCTTTTAATTTTGGTTTTGCTCCTTGCTTTCCGGATTTGAGATGCAAATGTTGTCTCAAGAAACTTACACATTGTTTAAGTTATACTTTGTAGTGCTAAAATCCTGTTAGCGCGCATATTGAAAATAGTTCGATAAATCTAACTTTAGCTAGTTTACACAACATCGAACATGTGTCGTGTGCAATGAAAGTTGATTAGTTTTATGTACATTCAAAACTGTCAGACGACATGGACATGTTTAAACAATGATGACAAAGAAAAAGAAGCTTAAAACTATTTACGCACTATTTTTATTATGGAATAAACTTGGTGAAAAGGTAATCATCAAGTTATTTTTAACACTTGAGGATGCTTAACCTTTTGATGAAGAAAAACTCGTTAGCTTAGGGAAAAAGCTATTGGAGAATTTTTATACCAAAATTTTATAGAAAAACAACTTAAAGAAGATTATTAAAAAAGTTAACTCGTAAATATCTTGGCCTCTAATATTATATTTACTAGTTTTAGAACATGTAAGCACTGTGTTTGGATAGATAGTATAAAGATCAATAATATTTCAATACTTTGTTTTAAAGTTAAATATTGTGACAATTCTTAATTTTTTAATGTTTAACATTTTTCTATAAATTTAAGTTAAATTTTTAATACTTATATAGTTATAAAACCCGTGCACGCACGAGTTTTACAAAATTTTTTGCATTATTTGTTAATATCGATAAATATTTTGTATAGATTTTTGTTGCACGAACAATATGACTTTGTTTAACTGTCATGGCATTTAGGTTGATATTGTTTAAACTTAACTATTGCCGTATTTTATACATTATGTGTGTTTAGTAGCAAAAATGATCTTTAAAAAAACATGTGTCGTTATTATATGTACAATCTCGTCTATTTATTTTTATCTAGCTGTACCCATGAGGACACGCCTTCTTTCTTATACTTATATTTTTGTTAATAATAATTTAAGAAGTATTTAATCTTTAATCATGCGCGAGTTAAATTTATAAAGAGAAATAACATAGGTCATTATTAAATGCGGATACTAAAAAAAGAAAAAATACTTTTCTTGTTATCTTTACTTAATTTCATAAAGAAGAATAACATGAATCATTTGTACATGTATAATATCGTGTATTCATTTACATGTCACAATAACTCATACTTTCTTTTTATATTTATAATTTCAAGCAAATACATTAATTTAATAGATAATGATAATAATATTTGTAAATAACAACAACATATTAGTCATATATTTTTATACAATAAAATATAAAGTATAAGAGGTATAAAATCTAGAAGTATTTATTAAATTTACAAGGTTATGAAAAATATGTAAACTGATAAGTATACTTAAGTTCATATAATTTATTTAAAATTTAACAACTAAAGTTTTATTAATTACATTTTCTTTTAAGTTTGTATTTTACAAAATTGATACTTGTGTTTTTATACATATTTATTTTTTAGATTTACTTTAGATTAAATTGACCAAATTAAAGCCAATTTTAATTTTTTATTGACAAATATGAATGATCAATTTGCCGCATAGCAAGAATAATGCACTCCCATTAATTAAATTGAGTTTTTTAACATTATTTTTTCACTTTTAGAAATATTACTACCTCCGTCTCATATTAATTGTCTTGTTTTAACTTTTTAAGTTTTTTTTTTCTCAACTTTGATATTAAATATTTTTGTTCTTGTCATAGAACATTTAATAAAAGTAATACCAATAAAAATATATTTAAAATTCAATCTATTTATATATTTTGCATCAAATATTATACAACACAAACAAAAATATTTAAGGTTAAACTTGGAAAAGAAAAACCTAAAAAAATCAAAGTGGACAGTTAATATGAGAGAGTATATAACATATAAAAGTAACAATTGGGCATTGTCATGTACAACTTTAATGGCTAAAGTAAAAAAATAATGATATCTTGTATTGTCTTAAAAAATTCGCCATTTATATATTAGAGCATGCCATACGTAACACAAGTTATAAGTTAACGCAGTGCCACGTCAGCGCCACATCAGCTTTTACACTTTAACTTAACACCCACATCAATAACTCAGCCTTAACTCAACAACAATTTACAAAAACACTCCTTCATTTAGGTGGTAAAGTGAAACTTTTTTTTTTTTTTTTTTTTTTTTTTTTTTTACAAAACACGCATGTTAACGTGCGTTAGTGGCTTAACGTGCCACGTTAACGCGGAGTTAACTCGGAAGCATGTAACCGTAACTTGCCCATTAACGCGAGTTAAAGTATGTTAACGTGATAGAGCACGTTAAGTGTGCTCATGCTCTTAGAGACTCAATTATCTTAATTACATATAAACCATGAAGCTTATTTGTTGAATGAGTTTTGCTAACAACCAAATGGGTTTTGTTTAAGCTTACCACAAATAACAACATTTCCAAATATCAACTCATAATTTTTATAAATACATGATTTCAACACATATAATTAAACTAGAGTTTTAATAAAGTATGTATTAATGTCAAGTGAATTGGTATTTGAAAACATTGTTAACTAAGGTAAGCTTAAACAACGCGCTGAATTTTTCAACACATGCAAATGACTAATATGCCTAAATCTTAACTAATTGGACATATTACATTTATACTTCTTTAATTGCAAGTATCATATCCTCATTTATACTTTTAATTCTCTTTTACACTTCCTTTCTTAGATAAATTTCATATATATATATATATATATATATATATATATATATATATATATGTTTTAAAATGCACACTCGAGTTATTACAGAATTATAAAATGTATTTGGTAGCGGATATTACGTAAAGTTGTAAATTTCATGGTACACGCGTAAATTGTATGGTATCCGCCATAAAGTTGTTATCACGAATGACACATAATAAAATATTTGCTCGCTAAAATGCGTTTCATGGTACCCATCACCGCAACACGCGGGTAACATACTAGTTGAATGAAAATAATGGAACAAGTATTAGAAAAAGGGATGTGATTTGCACACTCTTATATTTGACTTGGACGCTCCAAAACGTATATTAAACAGTTGTAAACTTTGTTTGTACAATAAGTGTCTCATTCAAATTTACTAGTGTGTCAATCAATTCACATTATAAAATACTATTTGAGATTCCTTTTCTTTATAACTTAACACCTTAATTATGTTTCATATTATAAGGAAAGATATGAAGACGAATCAGATCACACAATCTTGTACAATTCGTGTGTTTCAAAACAACTCGAATCTTTTCTTTAGGACCAGCTGTACCATTTGTTAGTTGTTATCACAAAAATAAGTATATCTAACGAACTTAAAAGAACTTGATACCAATAAATTATATTATATCTTTCATATTTTAAGAGAAAAATGTTTTGCAACAATTTGTTTTTTCATTGACTAATAGTAGCATAACTTAAATTTAAGGTATAATTTCATGTATATGTTAGAAATTTTAAAAATTACATATATATCATTTTTATTAGTTTTTTATGCATAAAGTATAATATTTTTAATGAATCAAAAGGATATATATGTAATTTTTGAAATTTTTAAAGATATATATGTAAATGCCCCTAAATTTAAAATTGTGTTCTCCTATCGGCTAACAAAGTAACAAAAGTCAAAATTAGCTTTCATTTGTTCAAACTCATTTAAATTTCGTCTAGCAAAGTATATAAGTATAAAAACACATGTGTAGATTTGTAAAACAGCAGCATTAAAGCGCGAATTGGGTCGGTTTTAACTAATATTTTTACGTTCTCTTATTTTAATGCAGCTACTTATCTACATATGCGGCCTTTTGATTGATTATATGAAAAACACGTAGATGCGCCGTGAACACAACCAACACAGTATAAGTCTATGAGACATGTCTATTATTCGCTTGACTTTAGCATACTGGAATTGAATCCAATGTAACGTTGTATCTTTGTTCTGCATGTATGGTTTGATACAATTCTTTTTTTTTTTTTTTTTTTTTTTTTTTTTTTTTTTTTTTTTTTTTGCCACTTACAAAAAGTCCTGCCGCAACGTGGCGGGCGCCAAGCTACTTGTTAAAAGAACAGTGTGCTTGAAATACATTAATTAGTTCCTTTTTTTTCAATGATAAACAAGAAAATATCATTGATTACATGTGAGTCGACTGGGGGTGGCACAAAACCATTATCACCGCATCTACGATGTCATATACCACCCTTCTAGCTAGCTCATGAGCCACTCGATTCCCATCACGCCGCACAAAGGACGAAGGACATGAAGTAAAAGAGCAACATAATCTACAAATATATAGGAAGAGACCCCTAATATGCAGCAACTCCTTATTGTGTAGAAATGCGTAAAAAAGAATACTTGAATCCGTCTCCAGAATAACATTTTTAAAGCCCTTAGCAAGAGCCACCTGGATAGCCCAAAGAATAGCATTTGCTTCGATCTCTATAACCGAAGTCGCGTAAGGGTACGTGATTGTACAATAAATTATACCACCAGGCCTCGCGATGATGATAGAAGGAAACGTGGGTTGTTGAGGGTGTGCCAAACTTGTTGATAACCTGAAATAAGAAATACAAAAACACTACGTTAAGTGATTGCGCAGGGGTTGGCCCTGCTAATCACCTCCGGCGTGCGAATGAATATATGTAATGGTAAATAAGTGTATTTGAGAGTATATATGAGTGTATTGTGAACGTACCATACTCAATGACTCGTCCAAGCTATTTATAGGAGAGGAAAATAGACATTGGAGAGTTCCATGCTTAATCCGCGGAAATCAAGGAGGCGTTCCATGATTTAAAGTGATTGTTAGGGTTTAGCTGAGTATCATGGGGATGATAGCTAAAGTTTAGGGTGTACATGGCGGAGTCCCCATGATCATAGCTGAGTTTTGGGGCATACATGGGGGAGTCCCATGATTGTTGCCCTGGCCATGAATCTCCTTTTTGGCGGGAAAGCTCAAAGGAGATGCCGAAGGCTTTCTTTTCTTCATACCTTCATTGTCCTTACCTTGAAGGGCTTAGGCATTCGGTTGGCGAATTCCCAAATGGTAACCTTGTCTCAGAGGAATGGTTTGACGCCAATTAAGGTATTTAGAAGTTGCCTTGGACCTTCAAAAGGAAGGTTTCGCACAAGCTCGAAGGGGCATCCTTCGTCCTGTTCAGAAGGTACATCACAGTACCCATCTATTTCCCACCATCAGAACTGACCCGTAATGGCACGTCATCACAAATCCAATTCCAACAACACTATTTCTACTTGATATCCCGCATCAGTATTAATTTTTATCACAACATTAGATGTAGGAGACCAATGTACCTGAGATGGAGCATTTGGCGTAAAAATATGCGCTTTCGAATCTGCATTTGCTCAATAAAAGTCTTCCAATATCATACATGCCAACTCTTTCGTTTAAGTCAGCTCAATCTCTTCTCCTCCATGTGCGTTGGAGTTTCTTACACACCATAATCGCCACATGACCATCAACATGAGCTCCAAAGTTCTTTGTCCCCTGTCCTTGGCCGTAGTTAGCATCTCTTTAATTGATATTTCTGCAACATGATCTGTAAGATCAATCATACTCAGACTCGACCATACATCTCGAACCCAATTGCAAATAAAAAGTGTATGTTTTATATCTTCCATAAGGGTGCTACAACGAACACAATTGAAAGATCCTGGTGCCAAACCTTTATCCGTAAATTGGATATAGTAGGTAACATATTCATGTATACTCTCCACGCAAAAATCTTGACATTACCCAGAATATTTGCCAACCATATATACTTTAATGATTTTCTTTCATGCATTAATTGATAAGGATTTATTTGGTGTCTTTTAAGGGGTCATTTAAACCTAAAAGGCGTATGTACTTGATTAAATATTGCCCTAAATCGTTTTTTTTTTTACATTTTAGGTACTTGGTATGAGAATTGTGGAAACCAGCATGTTTCGGACTTAAATCAACAAGAAAACGAAGAAAAACGATCAAGTCAAGAATTTGTCAAAGTGGAGACCTGACGGCGTCACAACCTACAACCTGACGCCGTCACTTGTATTTGAAGACCCAAACTCATTGCAATTTTATAACGTGACGTCTTAGAAGATTTTACACTTGACGGCCTCAAAACCTTCTTGACGGCGATTACACATATGAAACCCTAATTGGAGGGAGCTTACGGCATCACAATTTGCAAGTGACGCTATCACAAGTGTATTCCTATATATATTTTTCATATTTTTCTCATTCATTGTAATATCTTGAAGTAATACTTTGGAGGACAAAACCCTAGACGATTTTAAGAGATTTTGTAGGGCTTTTCTATCCTTTTTCACCCATGTGTAATTGAAGATAAGTTATTCGTTTAATAATTCAATTTGTCTATACGTTGTTTGATTATTTGTGTTTCTTTTCTTTCTTATAACATGCTAGGCTAGATTTACTTGTGTTTGCTTAGATTTAATTAGAAAACCTAGTTATTGATCATTGATTTGTCGTCTCTTGTTTAATTGAATGCTTAGTGTTAGGAGTAAGAAGCTTAGTGTTAGGAGTAAGAAAACTGGCTTCTCTCTTATATGTGCTAGCTTGAACGTCTTACTAAACGCAACCATAGAGTGCACTATTTGTTTTTCTCGTTGTATTTATTGCATGAATTTCGGCTTGAGATCCTGGAAAACTTAAAAGATTTTAAGGTTTTTACGGGAGACTTATACGTTCATAGAGTTGGGGACTTCGGCACCTCCACACGATCAATATTAAGGAATACAACGCTTCAATTAAAACAATGACGTGACAATTTGACAAATCAGTATGAGATAACTAAGGAGTAAGAAAATCTAAGTAAAGACGTTTTCCCCATTATAAGAGTTACCACTTTACTTTTCTTGTTATTCTGTTTAATTTAGTTTTATTATTAGTTTTGGTTTAGTTAATTAGTAGCTAAACCGCCCACTCTTCAAACCCCGAGATTTTAATTTGCTTTTTATAAAATATAAAAATACAAAATGACTCATCACTCACGTTTAGACCTATCTCAATATACACTTCGGCCTTCACATACGCTATTCTCTTAGAGAATGATCAATCCCTTGTGTCTTGCCTATACAACAATACAACGATTAGGTACACTACCTAGGAGGATTGTAAAACTTTTTAGGAGGTCTTACAACTGCCGAATCAAGTTTTTGGCGCCGCTGCCGGGGAATAGTATAGGTTTCGATTTCTATCTCGTTTAGATCTACTCGCTAGATTCCTATCTAGTGAGATTTTTTATTTTCTTTTTATTAGATTTCTTTTAGTCTATCTTTTCGTTATTCCATTTGTTTCGTAATTATCTTCATTTGCCATCATGGTGGATGAAGGCGTATTTGACCCCCTTGACCAACCACACCAAGAGCAACCTCACCAAGAACAACCACACCAAGACCCACCTCTAGACCGTACTTTAGGTGAGTACTCCAAACCAAGCCACCAAGGCTATCAAAACAACATTGAACTCTCCCAAAGAGCCAATGTGTCTCCTTTGCGACCCGACACCATCAGGTTGGTGCAAAACGGATGTGTATTCCATTGACTTAATTCCAAAGATCCAAACCAACATCTCAAGGACTTTCTTAAAATTGTTGATTCCATTGACCTTGATGTTGCTACTCAGGAGACGATGCGATTGTGTCTCTTCCAATTCTCTCTACGTAACCAAGCTAGTAATAGGCTTGAGCGTTTACCCACAAGATCTATCTCAACTTGGGATGATCTTAATGATCTTACTTCTCGTTTCCTCGCTCAAATTTTCCTACCGAGGAGAACTACCAAGCTAAGGGATGACATCTTGATGTTCCAACAACGTCAAGGTTAAACTCTTTACGAAGCGTGGACTCGTTTCAAGGACTTACTCCAAAAAGTCCCTCATTATGGCATTGTTCTTTGGCTCAAAGTCCAAATCTTCTATGACCATATCAATCACTCCACAAGGCAAACTATTGACCAAGCGGCCGGTGGTAAGCTAAGTGATAAGAATGCGGAAGAATCATGGGGAATTATAGAAGATCTTACTCTTTATGACAACAAATGTTGGAATGATCACCGCGAGTTGAGCAAAACGGTCAAGGCAATATCCTTGCATTCGAATAACTCAAGCATTCCCGACCGTAGGATCATGAAACTTGAAGACCAAGTCAAGTTTCTCATGAAATCCTATGAAGCTCCTAAATCTACACGTCAAGTGAACAAAACCACTTATTCATGTGAATTATGTAGTAGTCCCAACGACACTCGTGATTGTATTAAACTCCCCGAACAAGCTTTTGCAAATTATGCATCCTCGCATACCGACGGAGCGGGAGATAATTGGGAATAGTGAAGTGATGGGTCGTCAAGTGGATTTGATAGCGGGAATACTGAAGTGACGAAAGCACGTGACGACTAACTAACGGGTTTTAGTAACGAGCGTTAGCAAAAATCTAGTATTTGCATCTACAGTAACGGTTTAAGGGCATAACTCGCAAAAACCAAAACGTTAGGGATATTTCTCGTAATTTTTCTGAAACTGGGGCATTTTTCGCAAAAATCACAAAATTTAGGAACATTTTTTGCAGTTTACTCTAAAATATATAATTTTCAGAGTTTTGTGAACATTAAGCTCAATTTTCACCTATTATGGATTGATTAAGCAACAATCATAAATACAATGCATTCGGATCAAGTGCATTTTGAAAATTCAATTTTTATATGAAAATTAATAGTACAAAGAAAGTTTTTATCTTGGTCTCGTGACATCACGAGACCCTTACTTCGCCCGTGCATGCATATAAATCAACACTTATATTGAAAATAAAGCCTGGATGTTAAAATACCATAAACGTTGGGATTATTTTATTTTTTAAATTGTTGTCGATAGCGTAAGTACTAGTTAATAATTGCTTACATACTTAACAGTTATTCTAAAATACCATAGGTTGAATTTACTAATGTGCAAAACGTAGGAGGGTCTTTTTCAATATGCATATAATGGTACTAGCATGGTACCCGTTGAGCTTAGTAAAAATTGGATGTATATGATAAATTTACGGGATATCAAATATGCAGTTTTTGTTATATCTCAATCTTTTAGCGGTATGAAATGATATTAGGTATATGATGGTTTACCGGTATCATAGTTCTAAAAAAGATAAATGAGTATTTAAATATTCGTAAAATATGTTAATACAGATATAGATTTTCATAATTATATTCGTTTGAACTTAGTAAAAATTAGATGTATATGATAAATTTAGAACTTTAAATTCGTTTTATTGTAGCTTTCATTTTAATACTAAGATTTAATGTGTCACTAATGTCCGTTATAATGCAATTTGTGTAGTTTAATATTTAATTATATAAATTACTGGATATAATAACATGTACTACGTATAAGCTTAAAAGATTAAGCCTCATATTTATAAAAGTCCCATAAACTAAATCAAATAAAAAAAAAGAAACTTAGGTGTTGTTTATTTCATTAAGATGTTTCGCATCTGAATCTGACTACCACTAGTAAGAGATGACTATAATGTCTGAATCTGAATGAAAAATTGTTGTTTGTTTTTTTATAATTGTCTGAATGGGTTTTTTTTTTTTTTTTTTTTTTTTTTTTTTTTTTTTTTTTTAATATACATCAAACTATTGCAATACGATTAATAAGCAGATAGTGTAAACTTGAAAAAAATAAAAAATTAATCATAAATTTAACACAATTATAAATCATTAAATAAATTAGTTTAATACATACCTAAAATTTAACATAATAAAAACTATTACATAGAGGTGGAGAAGAAGGTAGCGGTGAGAGGTGGTCGGCGGCGAGGTGAGGGTTTTGAAGATGAATGGGTTGAAGGGTGTTAATAACAGGTAGTCAGATCTTTTCATCACCTCTTACCGAGGTATACATATTAGCTCTTAACGCGTCTGATTGGTGATGAAAAAACAAACAACCGAAACGTCTGATCACCTTTTACTGGTAAGGGTAAGAGGACTAGTAAGATTTGTTTTTTTTAAAACAAAACAAACACACCCTTATTGTCTCATGGTTGTAGGTGTAAGTCTGTATCTTAGGTAAATGTCATCACTTCCATTAACTCTTACTCATAAATGCGTAGCACGCAATTGCATGCTAGGTCTTTTCACATTATTTTAAATGACTGTACGTAATGAAAATCAGTAATAAGGTACACTGTGCATCATTTAGGCCATTTTATATCGTTGTAATTTGTGTTTTCTGTTTTGTTTTTTCATTATTCTTTGTCTAGGCTTTGTGCAAATCCGTCTTGGGACAAACCAAACTACCAAAGCCAGCAGCAGTATCCAAAACCGAGAACTAAAGGGGCTTGACAATTTCGCCACGTAGTACTAACACTAAACCGTTCGCTTTATGGCTCAATCCTTTTGGGTTCACCCTTAATCTAATGAAAAAAAACATTTATTCTAAAATGGTCATGTTTTGACCCAATGGTCCACATTCAAGACAAGAAAGAAAAAAGATCGTATCCCCATAATGGTCAAGAATGTCGAGCTATATCACATTTCGACTACTTATGCTTCTTTGCTTTTTGCTCGGCCGAATACACATTTGCTCGGCTAAATGTAAAATTAATACCTACAATGCGAATAAGATTGACAATGAACGGTTGAGCGCATATGAGTTAGAAAATCTCAACAAGTTATCTATCTTACATTCGTCATGTGGGTTTTGTTAAGTGTTAATTGTCTAAACATATATTACGTATCTCCTTATCAATTTTTTTGAGTTATATGTACCATCGTTAGTATCAGACCATTTAATAACTAAATTTTAGAATTTCGATTATTCTTCGTATTTATTGACGTAATTTTGAGTATTGAATCAAATGTTTTTGAAAATCGAATCACGTATTTTTTAGAATCGATACATAAAATAATTGAAATTCAAAAAGTTAATTATTAAATAGTATAATCACAATGATGATACAATATATAAAATGACAAGTAAATTGAAATTCCACGAATTATATTGCTGAACCAGTTTTTTTTAGATTGGTTAACTAAATCAATTGCAAATACAAAGTACCATTTTTAGCCCCTTTCGTCATAGATGCTTGAAAATTGAAATAGAACGTAAGACTAACATGTTTTATCTTCTTCCATTAATTCACATACATGGCAAATTATGCTAAATGCATTTACTTTTTAAAAGTGCCGGTATCCTCAGTTACAAAATTATTATCAACGAAAATTTTATGATCATAGTTTAATACATAAGAATTTTTATTAACTCGGTTACCTCTGAAGATTAAATTCTATTTAGTAACAAACTAAGAGGTAATTAAATACGGGTTATGAGCAAAATAACCCAAAAAAGATACTGTTCTGGACTCGTCGATATTTCTAAAAGGGGTGAGACCTTTTCTTGGTTTGTTGTACGTGACAGTGGACTCCAACGTTGCATAACAATATGACATGAAAATTAAAAATTAAAAATGATGTAATATATTACTCCGTAGTATTACTAGTATATTGGTATTATTATGTGGTCCATGATAGTTGTACCTGTGGTCACCATCATGAGGAAATGTGTGAGAACCTTTAAGATTTGGTTAAATTGATGTTTATTGGACCTACATCCAAATTGATTGCACACCTAAGTACATTTGCCTCACCATTTGTTTCACATAATGACATAAATACAAAGATGATAAGAACGCAAAGAACTTTAAAACCGGATGCAATGGAAGTTGAGTTCTCACTCTCATCTCTACCCATCACGCGAGGACATTTTGTAGCGCATGATACAAAGAAGAAAAGATGAGAGAGTGGTGATTACCTTCACAATTTATTTTTTTGTTTGTGATTGTGTGTGTATTTTGCAAGGTATATTTGTATAAAATGTTTATCTTTAATGGCGATAATAATTGGAGAAAGGTGAAAGGAGTCGATGATAACGTGTCGTTGATGTAAAAGTGAAGGAAGTGGTAACCATTATAAATTGGGTAAGAGTATATGTTATTGCAAGAATTCTGCAAGATATCTAAAGAAAATTACCCATGATCATTAATTAGTGGTATTTACCTATCTATTGCCCACTAATTACTCACAATGAAAAAAACTAGGCAAAAAATCACCTAAAACATTTTACTCGCTTTTATTAAGTCAGGCGAAATTCGTAGGTAATACCTACAAATTTTGTTTGTCCGCTAGATTCTTTATAGCATGCAACATATGCAAAATTTGTTTGTCCGCAACAGGATATAAATGGGTTGAGAATTCTTAAGTCTGAGCTAAATTCTTTGGATTCGGTTATTGATAAAGGAGATGGCAGTGATGGTGTGATCAATCGTCGACTGGAAGTTGTCCATCTTATCCAACAGTTGGAAAAGGCCGAAACATTAGAGGTTGCCCAAAAGGCTAAAATTAAGTGAGCCATAGAAGGTGATGAAAATTCAAAATATTATCATGGTATTCTCAATAAGAAAAGAGGTCGACTTTCTATCCGTGGTGTGTTGGCGGTAGGTAAATGGTTAGAATTCCCTTATGATGTCAAGAACGAATTCTATGTCCATTTCAAAAGTAGATTCGAAAAACACAAACAGGAAGGTATTCGTCAACATATTGAGTTTTTGAATTGCATTTCAGTTGACCAAAATGAGTTTTTAGAGAGTGAGGTGTCTAATGAGGAGGTAAATAAGACGGTGTGGGATTGTGGTGTAGACAAAGCGCCCGGGCTGGATGGATTTACATTCGGATTTTATCGAAGATATTGGAATCTCATTGAGAGTGATATTGTCAAAGTTGTGCAGTGGTTCTTTGCTCATGGGAGTATACCAAAGGGTGGTAATTCTTCTTTTATTACTCTTATTCCAAAAATTCCTAACGCAAACATGGTTAAGGATTTTAGGCCGATTAGCCTAATTGGGAGTATGTATAAGATTGTTGCTAAGATCTTGGCTAGTCGTCTTGTGACAGTTTTAGGCGACCTCGTTAATGAAATTCAATATGCTTTTGTGGCAGATAGACAGATTTTGAATAGTCCGTTTATTCTTAACGAGGTAGTTCAATGGTGTAAGAATAGAAAAAAAAAATAATAATAAACTAGGGTGTTTAAAGTTGATTTTGAAAAGGCTTATGATTCAGTTAGATGGGAATTTGTTGATGATGTTCTAAATAAGTTTGGTTTTGGTGAGAAATGGTGCCTTTGGATTCGAAGCTGTCTTCAATCTTCAAGGGGTTCTGTTCTAGTTAACGGTAGTCCCACGCAAGAATTCCAGTTCTTTAAAGGCCTTAAGCAAGGTGATTGATGAGGCGAAAAATGATCCGTTTTTAGGGGGTCATTTAAGCCCGAATCCGAATTTATTTGATCAAATATTGCCCTAAATCGTTCCTTTTGTGATTTTAGGTGTTTGGAGAGTGAATTCTGGAAAAGAGGCTATTTTGGACGTTTTTGGAGCATAAAGTGAAGAAAACAACAAAGTACCAAATCCAAGCTGGAATTACAAGGTGACGGCGTCAAGGATTTACTCTTGACGGCGTCAGAAAGGATGAATATTTTACCGAAGGTTGTGAAGGCGTCAGATGAAGAGATGACGGCGTCAAAATGACCAAGATTAATTTACCGAGGGTGGTGACGGCGTCACATAGGCCGTCACGATTGGATCTAGGGCGTCCGAGGAAGTATATGGCGGCGAGTTGACGGCGTCAGATTTTACTCTTGACGCCGTCAGGACGATTTTCCTATATATAGTTTTCTAGTTTTTTCATTAAAAGAGAGAAGTTTTGGTGAAACCCTAAAGACGATTTTGGTGCCTCTTTTACAGGTTTTTCAAGGGTTCCAAACCCTTGAGACCTTGCATTGTAATTGAGATAAGTATACTCTTAATTCAATCAATATGTCTATGTGTTGGTTGTCTATCTTTTGTTCTTATCTTAATTCTACTATGCTAGGCTAAATTTCCTTTGTGTTTGCTTAGATCTAATGAAACCTAGATGTTGATTATGTGTTGATTACTTGTCTATTCTTGTTTTGAATGAATGATATTATATGTTAGGCTTAAGAAAACTGGCAGATCTCCAAATGGTAACATGCTTGAACGTCTTAAGAAACATGAACCGAGGCGTACTAGGTCTTTATTGGTTGTATTTAATGCATGAGCCACTGTTTACAATCCCTATAGTTGTGTTGGGTCATGGTGTAGGAGGAGATAAGAGCTCATAGAGTTGGGGAGTTATGTATGCCACTCCACGAATGGTATTAAGGAATACAACCCGTCATTCATACAAGTGTAACAAGTAATTAACATGTAAAAGATATCTAGGGAGTAGTGAAGTCTAAGTAAACACAATTTCTCCAACCACTGCTCACAACCTTAGTTTAATATTAGTTTAATTTCATTTTCATTAGTTAATTAGTTATAAAGTAGTTTTGGGTTAGTTGATTAGCAACTAATTCCGCCCACTCCTTCAAAACCCGAGATTTTAATTGCTTTCATAAAAATATAAAAATACAAAAATAATCATCTCTCACCTCTAGAACTATTAATTAGGTTTTCTAATCCTAGCGACACTATTCCTAAGCTGAACGATCAATCCCCCGGTACTTGTCACTATACTATACTACAACGATCAGGTACACTGCCTGGTGGGGGTTGTAAGCCTCGCGAGATCCCTCGAGAGGTAAAGCAAGGTGCGATTCCCACGCATCAAGTTTTTGGCGCCGCAGCCCGGGGAATAGTTATTGTCTAGGTTAGGATTTCTTTTTATTAGGTCTACTTGCTAGATTCCTTTCTAGTAAGATTTTATTTTTATTTTTAGGTCTTCTTTAGTCTATCTTATTTCTTTGTGCATTTGTTAGTAAATTAAACTCATTGACTATTCCGTTGACCATTATGGAAAACGCGAATCCACCCCTTTCCCCTAGTGAAGTAGCTGTGTTACGTGAACAAATTGAGAGTGAGATTAGGGAGCTTAGGGAGCTTAATAGGTTGATCAAGATTGAACTCGAACATACGTTTAGCGACCTAGCAACCGTCTTGTATTCAAATAAGGACCTAGGGCCTGATGACTTTGTGAGTGTTATTAAGAGACCAGAAGAGGAAATGGATCCGAGGCTTAACGACCACTTTAACCTATACCCCACTAAGGAGGAGATTGCATACTATAATAACCTTATTGATAACCCGCGATCTCCCTTCACCATAATTGAACCTAAGATCAAGAGAGGCGATCCTAAGAGCGCTAAGATACCATGTATGATTGGATATAAGCACATTAGCAATGCTTACATTGACTTTAAATCTCCAATCAACATTATGTCCTCAACGGTTTATAATGATATAGTGAACATAAGACTTGAACCTAGAAGGGATCCCAAGTACCCTGGTGGAGTTTGTAACTTTGTCGGGAGAGTCAAAGGTTTATGTGTCTTTGTTGGTAATTTCACTTTTGTCACCGACTTTATGGTTGTGGAGGATCTTGCTAATGTTATTGATTGTCGATTATCCAATGTTGTGTTTGGCAAACCATTTGTTGAGGAGTCTAAGTTAGAATATGATGAGGTAGAGGGCACGATTCGATTTGCAAGCAACACCGATAGTATCACTTATAGGATGCCCAATAAGATGAAAGAATTCCGCTTTATATCTCGTCTTGATCAGGATAATGTTGGTGCTTTCGAGGATATTGATAAGGAGGATAAGAAAAAGGGCATGGACTATGTATGGGAAAAAAGGAGTCTTTACTACAAAAATTGCTTGGCCCTTGGACCAAGGTATAAAGTTGATGAAGAGTTTGCCCGAGCAATGATGGGGGCGATAGAGAAAAAGGTGATTGGTTTCTACCAGGAATACTTACAATCGGAGAATGGAACCAATGATGAAATCACGTAGTAACCCACGACTTTGAGTCTAGCTACAAGACTCGTAAATAAAGAAAAGCGCTTCTTGGGAGGCAACCCATGTTTTGTGTGATTTTAATTGTTTGATTGTTATTTGCTTCCGTATGCATGCTTTATTTTTATTGTTGGTTGATCATGTTTCTCAATTAAAATGTGGAAATACTTTATTATGTTGTTTAGCCTAGTCTTAACTTCAACCTAAAGGTATTTTTTGCAAAAGATAAGTGTAAGGGGAAACCCCAAATATGTTTTTTAAGAAACAAACCGATCATGATTCTCCACAATATTTAATGAACATGTGTATTCGTATTGTTAGAGTCAAATGCTTGTATTGAGTCATAATGTAGTTTTGCAGGATTTTCCAGGAAGTAGGACAAAGTTTTTCCAGAAATTTTCCGGAAACTTAACATAAAGATTTCTGCAGGTTCATTCTGACGGCGTCAGGCAATTGCTCTTGACGGCGTCAGGAGTCAAAAATCTGGAAATTTTACCAGTTTTGTTTTCCTAACGGAGTCTTATAAGTTTTTGTGAATTATTAAGTTTTATAATCTCCAGGAAATCTGCAAACTTCATTCCACAAGCATTATATCTTACTTTGTTTTCTAGGATTTAGTAACTTATATAGGATGCCGCCGATTTTACGCGAGGTTGCCTTGTCTACTTTTGTCAGGATTTACAGGTTATTTGAGACAAGAAGATGATTTATATTCTGGAAGGGAAGCTTTGATTGTTCGTTTTCTTGGAGGAAGATTTAACCTGGCCAACCGAAAATACATACCGAGCGAATCAGGGGAGTATTTGAATTCATTCTCTTTACTTTTAACTTTTACATTCTTTACTTGAACATTGGGGACAATGTTCATCTTAAGTGTAAGGGGAGGGTAAAAAGATGATACCTTACATATGCACTTTCGCTTGAGTTTGTTTTGTTTGATAGTAGATGAGTAATAAAACTATGAGAAATACTTGTTAGTGTAATTTTAGCGCCAAATTTAAAATTTTTTACAACATTTAGGAGTGAAACTTTAGCCATAGCAAGCGTCTCATGGATAGGAGGTTGTATGACTAGCACATAACCGTATATTCAGAAAAATTTTCCACCCAAAAATGTGAGGTTCGCCTTTAAATTTGATAGGAAAAGCATTTATTATTGGTGCTTATGAGTGTACCGGTAGCATTTAGATTCTAGAACTTGCGTTAGTGATGCATCCCGAGACCGCTAGTGAGACTACATTCGTGTGGTAGGATTTACTACATGATAAGAGGCATTAGGATCACCCTTGTGTTAAACCCGTATTACGATTACTTGACCATTTAAGTCATATTACTTGGCTAGTTAAGTCAACTAATTTTTCCCACACCCTTAGCGTTGTACTCATTTTTAGTACACGATACCCCTAGTACACCCCTCCGAGCCTATCTTTTCGTTTCTAACTTTAAGCATTTTACTTAAAGGAAGAATTTGTTACACCCCACTTAAATGTACACCCAAATCGCCTTAGCCTTCCGTGTATGCGCTCATTTTTAGTGCATTATTGTTATGTGTTAAACCCTAAGTTAACTTTCTAATTGATTATATGGTTGCTAAGTCGAGTCATATCCTTGTACATATTGTTTTGGGACGATTGGGACTCATGGGTAAGTACTTATTTTATGGAGTAATGGGGAAGAACAACACTTATTACCCCCATATGTACGTTAATCTTAAAAGTGCTCCAAGTGTTTTGATTTTCTTAATTCGAGTCATTAGAATAGTTTAATGTAAAGTATGTAAAGATTCAAGTGTAAGGGGAATGCTCAAACCCCTATGATGTATTATTTTGGATGGTAGGGTAAGAGTGTATGAAAAAAAAAAAAAAAAAAAAAAAAAAAAAAAAAAATCGAAAAAATCAAGAAAAAGAAAAAAAAATTAGAAAAAGAAAAAAAAAAATAGAAAAGAAAGAGAGAAAAAACATACGGACTACCATCCCGTTTTCATTCTATGTTCATTTTATGTTTTTAGTTATTTTTCATTTATTAGCTTAAGTCGAGTCTAGTCTTGGCTTAGCAACGCCATCTTGTACATGTAATTAACTAAGATTGTTAACTCGCCACCAGTAAAATTCCCTTTATCCAACAAAACCGTGTAATTCATATCCCTACACCTAACGTTATAACCCTTTAAAAGACCTCTTTGATAGTTTATCCTAGGTGCTTACGCCATGTGGTGGAGGTTTGATCCTTTCCCAAGCCTATGGTAATCTATTTTGCTATGACAGGTAGTGAGAGATATCTTCCATTTCCATAATGTTATATTACTTTATTACACCCGAGAGATGTGAGTATCTAAACACTATTTGTGAGGTGCTTGTGTATGACCTCCGTGCTTGTCTATTGGTCTTTAGTGGAACGATTATTTGTTGTAATTACTTTTATATTAGTGTTAAATGATCCCTAACTTGTCTTTTGAGTAGAATAAAAGCTCATTTGCTTGAGGACAAGCAAATCTCAAGTGTAAGGGTATATGATGAGGCGAAAAATGATCCGTTTTTAGGGGGTCATTTAAGCCCGAATCCGAATTTATTTGATCAAATATTGCCCTAAATCGTTCCTTTTGTGATTTTAGGTGTTTGGAGAGTGAATTCTGGAAAAGAGGCTATTTTGGACGTTTTTGGAGCATAAAGTGAAGAAAACAACAAAGTACCAAATTCAAGCTGGAATTACAAGGTGACGGCGTCAAGGATTTACTCTTGACGGCGTCAGAAAGGATGAATATTTTACCGAAGGTTGTGAAGGCGTCAGATGAAGAGATGACGGCGTCAAAATGACCAAGATTAATTTACCGAGGGTGGTGACGGCGTCACATAGGCCGTCACGATTGGATCTAGGGCGTCCGAGGAAGTATATGGCGGCGAGTTGACGGCGTCAGATTTTACTCTTGACGCCGTCAGGACGATTTTCCTATATATAGTTTTCTAGTTTTTTCATTAAAAGAGAGAAGTTTTGGTGAAACCCTAAAGACGATTTTGGTGCCTCTTTTACAGGTTTTTCAAGGGTTCCAAACCCTTGAGACCTTGCATTGTAATTGAGATAAGTATACTCTTAATTCAATCAATATGTCTATGTGTTGGTTGTCTATCTTTTGTTCTTATCTTAATTCTACTATGCTAGGCTAAATTTCCTTTGTGTTTGCTTAGATCTAATGAAACCTAGATGTTGATTATGTGTTGATTACTTGTCTATTCTTGTTTTGAATGAATGATATTATATGTTAGGCTTAAGAAAACTGGCAGATCTCCAAATGGTAACATGCTTGAACGTCTTAAGAAACATGAACCGAGGCGTACTAGGTCTTTATTGGTTGTATTTAATGCATGAGCCACTGTTTACAATCCCTATAGTTGTGCTGGGTCATGGTGTAGGAGTAGATAAGAGCTCATAGAGTTGGGGAGTTATGTATGCCACTCCACGAATGGTATTAAGGAATACAACCCGTCATTCATACAAGTGTAACAAGTAATTAACATGTAAAAGATATCTAGGGAGTAGTGAAGTCTAAGTAAACACAATTTCTCCAACCACTGCTCACAACCTTAGTTTAATATTAGTTTAATTTCATTTTCATTAGTTAATTAGTTATAAAGTAGTTTTGGGTTAGTTGATTAGCAACTAATTCCGCCCACTCCTTCAAAACCCGAGATTTTAATTGCTTTCATAAAAATATAAAAATACAAAAATAATCATCTCTCACCTCTAGAACTATTAATTAGGTTTTCTAATCCTAGCGACACTATTCCTAAGCTGAACGATCAATCCCCCGGTACTTGTCACTATACTATACTACAACGATCAGGTACACTGCCTGGTGGGGGTTGTAAGCCTCGCGAGATCCCTCGAGAGGTAAAGCAAGGTGCGATTCCCACGCATCAGTGATCCTTTGTCTCATTTCCTTTTTATCTTGGTCATGGAGAGTCTTCATATTTCATTCCAAAGAATGGTGGATGTCGGTTTATTTAGAGGGATCAAGATTGGTTCGTCTATCCAATTAACTCATTTATTTTATGCGGATGATGCCATCTTCATGGGAAATTGGAGTCAATCTAATATTAGTATGATTATTCGGGTCTTGGATGTTTTCCATAAGGCTTCGGGTCTTCATATTAATATAAACAAGAGTAAGATGTTGGGGATTTCGGTGGATAATAATATGGTGGAGCAGGCTGCATAAAAGATTGGGTGTATGGTGCTTAAAACTCCTTTCAAATATCTTGGTTCTAAAGTTGGAAGTTCCATGTCACGAATTCAGTCTTGGAGTGATGTCATTGAGGGTATGGAGGGTCGGCTATCTAGATGGAAGTTAAAGACGTTATCTGTAGGTGGCATACGCTCATCAAATCAGTGCTAGGCGCGATTCATATTTATCATATGTCTATGTTTAACGTCCCCATGCAGGTGTTGCAAAAACTTGAATCCATTCGAGCATGCTTTTTCAATGGTACGGAGGTGAATTCGAGAAAACCAAGTTGGGTTCGATGGAAAAATGTGTTAGCTTCTAAGAACATTGGAGGTTTAGGGGTCTCGAGTCTTTATGCTCTTAATAGGGCTCTCATGTTCAAGTGGGTGTGGAGGTTTATATCTCAGAAAACTTCGTTGTGGGCTCGTGTTATCAAAGCTTTGCATGGTGAAGGAGGTAAGATTGGACAGGTGATTAAGGCTTCAGCTTATCCATCGATCTGGCTTAATATCGTTCAGGAAGTTGAAGTGTTGAAGCGGCATGGTATTGACCTTATGAGTTTTATTACGCCGAAATTGGGAAATGGTTTAGATACAACTTTCTGGGATGTTCCTTGGCATAGAGATCTGTCCTTTAAAGAGTTGGCCCCTAGAGTATACGCGTTAGAGCAGATGAAAGGGATATTAGTTGCGGAAAAATTGTCTCATGATAGTATAAGGCATTCTCTTCGAAGACAATCGAGAGGAGGGGCAAAGCAAGCCCAATTAGATCTGATCCAGGAGAAGATTGAGGGTGTCATTCTTAACAGAACTAAAGATAGATGGACTTGGAATCTTGATGGTGCAAGCGAGTTCTCAATCGCTTCGATCAGGTGAATTATTGATGATTACTTTTATTTGCTAGATAATACCAAAACTAGATGGGTGAAAGAGGTGCTAATCAAGATTAATATCCATGCGTGGAAGGTTAAATATGATTGTTTTCCCACCAGATTTAATATGTCTCGTCGAGGTATGGAGCTTGAGTCGATCTTATGCCCGTTATGTAACGATTCGGCTAAAGTATCTAGGCATTTATTCTTTTCCTGTCAATTTGTGCAGGATATTATGAAGAGGATTAACAGATGGTGGGAGCTAGAGTATACGGACATTGATTCCTACGAAGGCTGGCTCGTTTGGATGACATCTATTCGGTTCCCAACAAAGGCTAAAAAGGTGTTTGAAGACATTTGTTACATTGTTTGGCGGTACACTTGGAATTGGCGAAATATGACGATTTTTGGATAGGAGTCTACTTATAAAGCGAATATTTTTTATGAGATTGTGCCTATGTCGTTTTGGTGGATTAAGTCTAGATGTAAAGCTAGATTTAGTTGGAATCAGTGGCTTAAAAATCCTAGTTTTATTTCGTTGTAAATTTCTAGCTTCTCGCTAGTTTTGCTTAATAAAATCACTGTTCAAAAAAAATTGCAGGGGAAGGGGGGAAGAAATCGCGGTCGTCGGTGACCGGCGTCACTGCTACGTAGCTCGTAATCGGATCATGGTTGCCAAGCTCGTGCCCCTTACACCAAGTGAAGCGCTTATGATGATTTATATATACTGTTAATTATTGTTATTATTATTATTAATATTTTACTTTAAAAAATGGTTAGTGATTGTTAGACTACTCGGCAAAGGGGTGAGTAGTCTAAGGTGACTTGCAATCTCACACGTGAACCCTTGGCCAAAGAAAAATTCACGCGCTAGTTCCAAAACCCAAGACAACTTAAGGTGAAGCACTCACCGAGTTTAATTCGGAGCGATGTGAGGCCGGGTATTTTGTATTATTGTTTTTTTTATTTTGTTTGTGAGTGTGTGTGGGGTAATTAGTGGGGTATATTTGTATAAAGTGGGTGTTTTAATGAAATGTGAGGGTAAGACAACCTCATCCATAAATAAGTGAGTGTGTGTGAGGGGAAGTGAGAGGAGAGAGAAAACTGAGGTGGCGCTGAGGTGTAAGGTGAATATGTAGTATGATTGCCTTATAGTCTTAGTGACCATTGATAATGATTTATTTGAAACCTTTTTAAGGGGTCATATAAGCCTAAAATCGTGATTATATAATCAAATATTTCCTCAAATCGTTTTTTTTCTTCATATTTTAGGTACTTGGGACGTGATTTCTGGAATTTAGAGCATTTCGGACGTTTTTTGGCTTAAAAGTGAAGAAAACAGCAAAGTCATGAAAAACCTGTTAGGAAATACACCTGACGGTATCACATTTTAATAGGTGACGCCGTCACTTGAAGAACCTGGAGCTTGTAAATTAACACACATCGCCTCAATGAACTTTTGAAGACTTTACACCTGACGGCATCAGGTGTAATTAGAAGAAGGACGTCTAGTGTTAAAGTTATAAGAGACTGCTCTGAATGCTTAAAGCATGACGACGTCAGAAGGTCGACTTGCACAACAAGAAACCCTAATCACGGTGGTATGAAGGCGTCAAGATCTATAACCTGACGTCGTCAGCTTTGTAAATCTATATATACTTTTCGATTTTTCATTTATTAGTGTGACACTTTGGAGACTCAAACCCAAGGACAAATTTCACAGCTTTTGTAAGGCTTTCATAGCCTATTTTCTTCCATGTTCAATTGAAGTTAAGTTCTCTTTTAATCATTTAATCCAATGTTGCAAAAATCGTGAATCGGTACTGAGGCGGTCGGAGGCCTTGTAGCGTTTTTTAGCCGATTAATCGGCCCAAAACCTTGTAATCGCCGATTAATCGGCCGATTACCTTGTAAAACTCACCAAGTTCCAGGGCCTTGTAGCTTGTAATCGCCGATTAATCGGCCATGTAGGCCTTGTTTTGCAACATTGATTTAATCTGTCTATGTGTTGTTTGATTATCTGTTTATCTTTTCTTTCTTTTAACATGCTAGCTTAAGTTAATTAGTGTTTGCTTAGATCTAATGAAACCTAGTTATTAATTATTGTTACATTGTCTATTGTTTAGTTGATTGCTTCACGTTAGGCTAAGAAAACTGGCTAACCTCCACGCTTTTGTCTGTTTTTTGTTAGGTTTTCGTCAATTTTTTACGTTCTCGTCCGTTTTTTCAATTTCTCGTCCGTTCTTTTTATGTTTTTTTCGTTCTCGTCTGTTTTTTTCGTTTTCTTCTGTTTTTTTTACGTTTTTGTCCCTTTTTACATTTTCGTCTGTTTTTATATGTTTTCGTCCGTCTTTTTACGTTATTGTCCGTTTCTTACGTTCTCGTCCGTTTTTTTTGTTTTCGTCCGTTTTTTACGTTTTTGTCCGTTTTTTATGTTTTCGATCGTTTTTTTTTACGTTTTCGTCAGTTTTTATCCGTTTTTTACGCTTTTGTCTAATTTTTTCGTTTTTTGTTCGTTCTTATACGTTTTCACCCATTTTATACATTTTCGTCCATTTTTTACGTTTTTGTTCATTTGTTTTAAGTATAAAAAACGGACGAAAATATATAAAAAACGTAAAAAATGAGACAAAAAGGGGAAAAAAACAGACGAAAAATATATAAAACCAGACGAAAACGTAAAAAAACGGCCGAAACATATAAAAACAGACGAAAACATAAAAAATGACAAAAACGTAAAAAACGGACAAGAACGGAAAAAACGGACAAAAACGTAAAAAAATTGATGTAAGTGTATAAAAACGGGTAAAAACCTATAAAAACGGACGAAAACGTAAAAAAACGGACAAAAGCGTATGGAAACGGACAAAAACGTAAAGAAACGGACAAAAGCGTATAGGAAAGGATAAAAACGGACGAAAACGTAAAAAAATGACAAAAACATATAAAAAAAGGCGAAAATGGAAAAAAACGGACTAGAACGGAAAAAACGGACGAGAACGTAAAAAACGACAAAAACGTAAAACAACGGACAAAAGCGTAAAAAATGGATAAAACGGACAAAAAATCAGACGAAAACGAAAAAACAGTCGAGAACGTGAAAAATGGACGAGAACGTAAAAAATAGAAAAAAGGTAAAAAAATGGACGAAAATTTAACAAAAAACGGACAAAACCATGAAAATAGGTAAAAACAGACAAAAACGTAAAACAAACGGGTGAAAATGAAAAAAAAAACGGACGAAAACGTATAAAAACAGGCGAAAACGTAAAAAAAATGGACGAAAACAGATAAAAACGATTTTAAGCCTAGAAAAGGTTAAATAGAAAATGGATAAAAACGAGTTTAAACCCGAGTTCGAGCCTATGCTGCCCTTTTTAATTCATTTTTTAAAATGAGGATTAACGGTGCAAAATATATTAACGGAGGGACTAACGGGCAAATATTATTTAAACACTTAACAGGTAAAACTAACGACGTTAGGGTTAATGGATGATTATTGCTGAACGTTTGTGGACTTGAGGATGTTTAATGCAACACGTTTGAGTTAAGGATGATTCTTGTAAATTTACACAAACCACAGGGATGATTTTTTCAGTTTACTCTTGGTAAGATAATTCACTTTATTGCAAACGGATGAGTTAATGACATCTAAATTTACGCATACATTTAAGCACGGGCTTATTACTCCCATTCATTACCTTTTAAGGTGTAAATAAATGTTATTTGACGTGATGTAAAATATAAATTTTTATTTAAAAATGCAATTAATAAACATAAATTAAACTTATAGTTTACTACTATCAGTAATTATGATTTATTCACTTAAAAAAATTTCATTTATTTACACTTTATAAAATGCTCACTCAACGGCCAACGGCCATTAACAAATTGCATATAAGAATAGTGAAGTTTTATACAAATTAAGTTATCGACTATCGAGTAAAAAGTCGTTTGGTTTGTTATTAAAAATCACAATGGGTATTGGATTTGCTATGGAGTAGAATGACAATGTATATAAAAAAAGTGTATAATTACGATTGTATATGTTTCGATGACAAAATATGGTATGAAAAAATGTATAAATATTTGAATTTTGTGGTGAAAAAGAAAGGGGTCTGAAGAATGATTTATAGACACCAAATTAGTGAGTAATGAATTTATTGCTATGATATACTCATTTCATTAGTGCGCTTACTAAACAAACACATTTAATCACTATGAAACCCATAAAGCTGTGAACAGTAGCGACCCAGGGCGATCTGAGTTTTGTCTATCACATCAATTTTTCTCTCTGGCGACCTTCAGACACCAAGTTGCCACATCAGCAACCTTCTTATTTTCTTCTTCTTATTTTTTTTTTAAATAAAACAACAAAGTTTTATATTATTTAAATAAAACAAAGTATTACATATAAATTTATTTTTATATATTCTCTATGCTAAAAGGTGAGATTTTTGTTTTTTGAGGTAAACACTCAGTCGAAAATGATGGAGTTGTGGTTTTCTTAGTATGGCGACCGAAAACAAGCAACTCTCTACAAAGGTGTGACCATGCTCAACCGATCGACCGAGTGATTCGAGTGCCATTGTGCATAGCCTAACTCCATTCCCATATACCCATACCAAACGCACCTTTAATAATAATGTTTAATCATTTTATGCATTTAATTTTAGTTACTGGTACACTAGGTTTTCTTTTATTCCAAATAAATGTTAACGCAAACTTAAAGATATTTGCTATTAAAAGTTTAATTTTTTTACCAGAAACTTTTGCGTATGCGTATCAAATATTAAACATCGCCATAATTTGATGGGTACTAATATGTTTAAACTTGTTTATTACAAGGGTCGGAAGTTCTTTATTACTTTTTCCAGTCCACGTTGATATTCTTTTTGTCTTAAATATGTTGTCTTTTTCAATAAAAGTATGTTACCAATAACTAATTTTACTAGTTTACTCTTAGTTAATTATTTCAATTTATACCCGTACTGACTTTTGATATATAAAGAAACACTGCATTAAAGGTAAATATAAGAGTGATAGAGAAATCTCATTAGTTAATCTTATCAATTACACATTTGTTTAAGCTCACTTTTTTTGTTGGTGGACATTGAAAATTGAGACGAATAAAATAATTACTAAGAGGATATTTGCGCAATATGACGATAACAAAAAGGTAATCAAGCTTTTTAGCGTTATTCAATTATGAGAGAGAAAAAATTGCATTTTGTTTTTGTGATTGTATTTTTCCAATGATAACTTTGAAATTGACTCTTTATTTGTGTTTAACTAAAGACAAATAGCCAGGAATAATCAAAGTATGCTTATACTACAATCATATTGTTAAATGCAATTATTGCATGTTCTAATATATTAACTATAGCATTTGCATTTAGGGTTAAGGATAGCAAATTCACTATAAAAAAAATAAAGAAATAAAGAAATAAAAGGTGACAAATTAAGATAGACAAATAGCCAGGAGGTTGATTACTGAAAGTATAGTTTTATTAAACTACAATCATATTTTTAAATGCTTCATAGTGTCGCTTTGTTTGATAAAAGTTGAGGGAGACGAAGTCGTCTTATATAAAGGTTTTATTTTATATGAGCTTTTGTAATTTTTAGTTTATAGATGTATTCGGTGAAGAGTAGCGATTAGGAGACCTAAATTATATGTCTAAAGATGTGTTTAAACCTGTGTAGCATCATCGTGATAGTTGTAGCCATGTGACCCACTTTTTCACAAACCATCAAGATCATGCCACACATGTTTAAGCACATCTTTAAGAATATATGATTTAGGTCTCCAGATCATTTTCCTTCGGTGAAATAGATGAATGAGTTGTTAAAGTACTAAAAAGCTAAAGATAAAAAAGTAACTCCTAATATCGTTTTTCACGGGTTATTGGTCTCAATATTACCTTTTACGGTCTATGAGAGAGGTTGAGACATAGACAGCCTTACCATTACTATAGGTAGAGAGGTTGCTTCTGGTTCTACCAAAAGTAGAAAAGAACCTCTAGCCTTGCAGGGGATGAGGATCGAACAATTGACCTTTATCTCTAAAGGTAGGGTGTTAACCACTTGATCAAAGCCTTACTTTAAAAAGCTAAAAATAACCGTGAATAATTTTCCCTTTCCAAATCTCGAACTCCTTTTAAAAGCTATTCCATGTATGTGTTGTTGGGATAAGTTAAAACAAAGTAGGGGTGAACATGGTGCGAGTTGGTGTGGTTTTGGTAGAAATCAAATTGCATTTGTAATTGCGGTTTTTGAAAAATGAGAATTCACAACTACGCGGTTTTACGGTTTCAGTTTTGACGGTTTTTGTTGTTTTTTAGATTTTAATGTTATTATTTTTATTGTTAATTTATTTTCGAATAAATATCATAAGGTTACATGATGGGTCGAAACATATATAAAAAAATGTTGTGTATCAGTATGAAATTATAAATCTATACATTAGTAAAAGTCCAATGAGATGAAATTTTTTAAAAACTTCAATGATAAATTGATGGAAAAATAAAATTATATGACCTAAAAACTCAGATAATAATTAACCAATTAAATGTGCTTGAAACAACTAATTATGAAAGTATAAATAAAACCATTTTATCGTATAAAAATTATGAAATTTAGTGGGTTTAATTTAAAAAGTAATAATATATTTGAATATGACCGAGTGGTTCGGTGTGGTTATTAGGGTAGAAACCGCACAGCAAAATGCAGTTTTTCTATTTTCAGGAACCGCACAATCGGTTTTTGTGGAGGATCGGTTTTTGTTGTTTGGGTTTTGCGGTTTTTTTTTTTTTTTTTTTTTTTTTTTTTTTTTTTTTTTTTTTTTTTTTTGGGGGGGGGGGGGGGGGGGTGGTGGGGGGTTCTATGTTGTTCCTGCTCACCCCTAAAACTATAGAAATAAAGAGCGTGAGGTGTGGCGTGACGGCATGCCCAAGCCTCACACCTTAGAAGCTACGCGAAGTCATATCATTTTCTAAGGCGTGTCTTAAAGCGACACAAAATATGAAAATATTTATAGAATTATAAATTGTATCATATTTCACATATATCTGATTTATAAAAAGTGGTATACATAAGGAATTAAATTAAGAAACTATCATTGCATGCATAGTTTTGAAAGGCTCAAGGCGCACTAAGGCGCACTAAGGCGCAAAGGGGGGCAAAGAGCCTCGAGTCGAGGCGCATTCTAAGGCGCGGGATTCGTGAATGCGAGGCGCACTAAATACATTAAGGTTTTTATAACATACGTGACCATTTATGTAGCTTAAATAACACAAAATAACATTAAAATGCTAATACATGACACATATTGCCATTATAAAGATTAAAATGGATCATTTGCCACTTCTCAAACGGATCAACTCTTTGGTTCGATAACATATATAGAGATTAAAATCCATATCAGACTAAATATTCTTGTATCCTACACTTGTAGACTTACATCTAACAAAGCTCACAATTTAACCCAAAATATCAAGCAAACAACTTATTAATATTCAAGGCACAATGCCACATTTTCATGATAATATTTCGTAAAAAAATACTTAATGAAACAAAGTAACTTCTTAAATAAAATTTCAATCAATAAAATAAACATAAAATCAATTCAAATTTACCAATCATACAAATACTCACCATATGACTTAAAAAGCCCATGCATATAACTTATAAGGCTCGTCTATCTTATCTTAATATTTAGAAAAAAAAAAAGAAAAGAAAAAAAAAAAAAAAAAAAACCCAAAAACCCGTTACATCTCCGAGGCGCAAAAATCCCCAAGTCGCGTGATTTTTGTGGGATTCATGCACGTCGTGAGCCTCGATCCAAAAAAATCCCTAAAGCTAGAGCCTCGTGCGATTTAGCGCCTAGGTGCGCCTTAGGCGCGATTTTTAAAACTCTGATTGCATGTAATGATTTTCATTTATTTAAAAAACAATCTTTTCATCGGAATAAAAAAAAAAAAAAAAAAAAAAAAAAAAAAAAAAAAAAAAAAAAACGCGCCTCATCTCACGCCATGCTTAGAGACAACACCTTAATTTATTGCGTAACGTGTAAGTCACGCAGACACAATGAAATATTCTTTTTTTATAATTGATAAATTTTAGTGAAATAATAACAATAAATTTTAAATAATCATTAAACATAACTCTCTTGGTTATATTTAGGATATTAAGACACACAATAATTCTTTATCTAAACTACTTATAAAGCATTTAGCACATTCCTTCCTGTTAATTTTTCAAGACTTTCTCAAATAGATTTTTAAGTAAACACAAATAAATAAACATCGTTTATAAGTATTTGAAGCACAAATAAAACTAAAACACATTATTCGACACATACAATTAATACATAATTTAATTCACCCATTCATCAAAATATATAATTATTTAACCACAATATACAATCTAATTAAGTTTTCAAATCAAAAATCTGAAATCCAGCAGCCTAAAACAAAATAACATTTGTTCACTGAAAAATTTAGTCACATGATACCCACCGACACATCGCACGGATAACCTGCTAGTACCTTTAATAATAAGCGCCAACCCCGTTGTATTTAAAAACATATTTTTAAACAATTAATTTTACATATTTTTATATATTAAACGTAACTGATTATATACCCGTTCGAAGACACCTCTTCGAACCCATCCCAGATACTACTCTCCTGAAAAATTTCGCAGACCTTATAAAATCTCTTTTATTGTAAAGTCATTTATCACAATGACTACCGCAAGGGAATTTGCGAATCGAAGTTAAACATCTTTTGGAGGTGTGTACTTCGAAGATGTTATCACAGAGGTTCTATGACCACGTTAATGCCATGTTCCACTACCAGGATAGGCACGCGAGGTATTATCGCTAGCCGTTACCGAAATCCATAAAAACCCCATGATCTCCGGTTTATGTGCAGTTGCTTGCTAGAGCCTATTTCTTCCACTATAAATTGGATGACAATCATAAAGGTTTGGCAAAACCCTTTTTCCTTTATCATTTGATACATTATCATTCACATACTCATGATAACATACTTACTCTCACGTAGGAGGTGATTCGCATAGACCAACTCCTACGCGTATTGGTATTTTTTTATTTTATTTTTAGATTTCTAATGACTTGGCATACATCACTGATTCCCAAATCCTCTTATCACTATTGATAGACCTGATAGTACGACTTATTGCATAATCAATAACCATAAGAGCTTGAGGTATCATGACAAGGCTAAGCTTGTCATTTGGGTCCCACGGGTGTCACATCACCATAACACAATCCGTTCTACAACCCCATATCATAACGAAACATAACAAGCACCATGAAGGACGATATATACGTTCGTCGTCTGCACGACAAAGCTTGAACAGACGAAGGACAACAAGCACCACTGAACAACAAGCTCCACATCATAGTGGCGAAGTGGGTTTCGTTGTCATACCCTAAGCTCTAAAGCTCTAAAGGTTATTATTATCAAGGTTCTTAAATTATGGCTTAAAAAAAAGAAAGCAGACATGTATAATAAGTTATCATCAACAACAAAGTCAATGAAGTGGCTTGATTGGATTTAAGTCATTAAACAATGAGAGGTGATTTTCACATTTTTCAAATTGATTGACACATTTTAAATTAGATTGTGTTGACATTTATATCCTCAAATTACTTTACATATTTTCAGTCTTTGAAAATATAAATGTCAAGACATTACAATTTATAATGTGTCAATCAATTAAGATAATGTGCAAATCACATCCCTTAAACAATACTCCTAATTTGTTTTCTAAAGATATCATGTACTATTAAACTAATTTTTGTTTAATCATGTGTAAGAGCATCTAAATAACTATTTTTTATGCTTAAATTATCTAGATGATAATTTAGCACACATGAAATTTCTTTTAGTTTCATAGCATCCAATTCAAAATTATGAATGGTGGATAACTGGTGACGCAAATGCAGATATTATACGCCCTGAGTTTGAGAAAGTAATTTGTTTCATTTGAACTCCAAATCTAGTATATTGTCAGAATTAAAGTACTCCATAAAAAAACTATATCGAACATACACTATCGATATGTTTGACAAAAGTAGTGAGGAGTAGCAGTGAGTAGTAGCAGTGCGCTGTGAGCTGTAGCTGCTCATAGCTCACAGCTTTTTAAAAAACCTTTGAAAAAATGAGCTTTTCTAAAAAATCGCAAGGCTCACTGCTCTGTTGCCAAACGAACACTAAAAATCAAAAAGCTCATTTTTCACAGCTTATCGTCCAAAAAAGCTCAAAAAAGCTTTGCGTCAAATATATAAATCTTTGCATACCAATTTAACATCGATATGATTACATACATTAATTTGCAGATGAATAAGTAAACGGAACCTACTCGACTAATAATAATGATTTTTATGACCGCAAAGGTCCTTCGTGAAAATCAACTTGACTAGTGTGATAAGTCGACATATTTTCTTGAACATGGTCTTTTGCCCATAGATTCATTAACATCATGATTGGCAAAATATAAGCTACTCATTAGAAGTCCCTATTAGATGATATAATTGATGAATGGCCCAAATACATAAGATAGGATGTCTATTTATAATAGACATAACCGGTCTTGGGCCATTCATCAATTATATCGGCTAATAACGTTGAAAAGAATAAGCCTCTCAATGTGAGTGACAAGCAACTACGGAGAACTTACTTCTTATTAGTATTGTATCTTTTACCTAATAAAATAAAACCCCTAGTGGGGAATTTTCCATTTCAAAATAATCAAATCATTCCTTATTAAGTAATAATTTAATTATTTTATTTTTTATTTTAAAGATTTTTAATAAAAGAAGCCTTAAATATTTCCTAATTTAACCAAAAAATTTTGTAAATTCGTTTTAGGTGAAAAGTGACTGAAAAATTATATGTGTCAAAAGTATGAAAAAAGAAAACTTAAAAAAGGTGGGGTAAATCTATAATATCTTCAGGGGTTTAAACAAAAATTTTGAAAAACAAAAATAACAACAAAACAGAGCCGGTCTCTTCCTGGATTTCATCGCATCGACAAAAAAGAATCAACCAACAAACCCTAATTTTACCAAAACAAAATTGACTCATCAAGTATCACGTTTTCAAAAACTCGACCGATCATGGGTTATTCATGCTTATTCGTGGCTTCACAAAGGAGGTACAATACATTATTTTTTTCAATTGGTGTTTGAAATTAGATTTTTACATTTGCTTATGTGAAGATTGTGATTTTAATGGATTTTGTAAGTGTTCTTTTCAAACTTTCTCTTTATAGCTTAACTAATCATGGGTTTACATTCTATAAGGCTTTTTGCTTTTTCTTAATTTTGTTTCAATTTGGGGAAAAAATAAGGGTTTACCTTGTGTATGGATATTACGCTATACTGAGGTTTTGTATCATTCATTCAAAATGGGCAGAATTGGATAAAGCTCTTAATTATTAAGGGTTAGGCTAAAGGTGTAACACCCCCAAAATCGGGTCCAGCGGAAGCATACGTGTAGCTGGGGTGTAACTCAATCGGTAACACAACACAAGTTCAAAAATGGTTTTCATTTGAATCATTTAGAATAAATAGTTTAATCAAAAATGTTAAATTTACATTGTTAAAAGTAGTGCGGAAGTAGGCCCTTAAAAGTAATTTAAAACGGTCCCCATATAAATAATCAGAGTCTTCTATGACCATGCCATGCCCTGCCAAAACCTCCTGTAGCGTGCCATAGGTTAAAACCTGAAAATACATGCTAAAGTGTCAACACGAGGTTGGTGAGTTCATAGAGTTTGTTTAACAAATAAAGTTTATAGAAAATGATCACACAGCAAAGGCATCGTAAATCCACTCAGTTACAAGTCCCGCCATAAGAGACTTGTAACCTGTGTGTTCACAACCCACTGCTAAAATAGTTTAAGTCTAGTAGTCAAACACCCGTGGTCAATAATAAGTCAAGGCCGCTCCGAACAAGGGAGACTTTATAACGTTGCTCCGAACATGGGAGACTTCAAGTCACTCCGCCACCTAGGCAAAGATTTATTAGTCACTCCACCGACTTGGTGAAGAATTATTAGTCACTCCACCATGGCGAGATTTATTAAGATGCTCTGAACATGAGAGACTTTTTAACGTTGCTCCGAACATGGGAGACTTTAGGTTGCTCCGAACAAGGGAGGCTTTATAATGCTGCTCCGTAGACAGGGGAGACTTTGCATTGCTCCGTACATGGGAGACTTTAGGTTATAGCACGTACGGTGCATTAAGTTCAAAAGTTTAAGTCAATTTCAAAAGTCAAGTCAAGTTCAAAAGGTCAAGACAAGTTCAAAGAGTCAAATAATAGTTCATTTAAAAACGAGCATGTATTCTCCCCCAAAAGTTGACAAAACAATTAAAAGAGTAGGGGCTATGACTCACCTTAGCAATAGCAATCCAAAAATAGAGTTATGAAATCGATAGAATAGGTCCAACAATCACTAGTCGCGACCTAATTATGCATATGTCTTAGTTACCGATATCAAGTCAAGCATGCAAGTCATACACTACATTATCACTTGTACATGTCGTCATAGTATTCGTCGTCAAAAATGCATTTAACCAAAGTAATCTCGAGTTTAAGTCATCCACTTATTTTAGAAAAAAACGTAATTTGTAAATCTCGTGACTAAATATTAGTCGTCTCGAAAATATATATTTTGAAAAATCTCTAACGTACCCCATAAGTATACGTAAAGCTCTACCATTTTTATTTACGTCATCATGGCCAAAATACACTCTAAAAGGTCCAAAAGTCAATTTTATAACTTTCATCAGCTTTTGAAAATAAATAAAAAGCTGTCAACTATTATATAGTTTTGTCCAACTTCCTAAGGCCATAACTTTCGCGTCGTAGTTCCGTTTTTCAAGTTCTTTATATCCCCGGGAAGGTATTCAAGTGTACTCTAGTATTTTCAAGGTCTCGGCTAGTTTAGAAATCATTAAACCTCAGTTTTCCTAGGTAGAAAATCGAGACAGATTCACTGTTTTCAGAAAATTATAGTTTTCGTCGTAAATATTGAAAATAGCATATCTTTTTCGTTATAAGTCCGTTTTAACCCGTTCAAGCGGCCACGTTCTCGTTATTAAGTCTATTTTCTATATTTCAAGTCTAATATGGCCACCAAGATACTGAGTTTCTACAGGAGGTAGAAAAGGGCAGATTTACCATAAATAATGTCAAACTATATTTTTCTAGTGTTTACTTGCTACAACCTTTTGTCAACAACTCCAACTATGGTCCTAGGTCATCCATCAACTAGAAAAATAGTGATCTAACATAACCTAACAATCTTTAAAGTTCTAGTTCAAGATCAACCAAGTTTTCGCAACTAACATTTATATATAAAGTTTATTTTCTTAGCAAAATATTAAAGTGGATGTAAGATGTTTAGACATGTACCAAGTGATAATCATGTGTAGCTACTTAACAAGCATAAAAATTATAAGAATCAAGAAATATTAGTAGTGTAAAAATCACTTACAAAGAGGTTAGTGAGATGAGGTTAGTAGAACACTTGTGTAACCCCCAAGATTAGTATTAAACCCTTGTTAATCTAGCCCTAAGTACCCTTGAAAGTGACCAACAACTTCTTTCTCTTCCTTGCTCCAAGGTGGTTCGATGTGTGTATGTGTAAATGGGAGGTGATATCTTTTTCTTGTAACAAAATAAGTAGCTAGTATATAGTATGTACATATATATGCCAAGTGAGGTTTAGTAGTCAAAATGTCTTATCTTTGTGTCCTTGTGGCTTGCCGAATTTTATGGAAAAGAGAAGGGGCAAGAGTATGGCCTTGCCATGCTTTCTTTTATTGTTTGTCATAAACTTTTGAATTTTGTGTAGTATTTGGTAAGTTTTTGTGAGTAGAAATGGTTAAACACAAGAGGGGGGGCGGCATTGGTATATTTTTGGAGTAAAAATGTAAAAAAAAATGTATTTATTAAATGTATTGGGTAGTAAAAATATGTATTGGGTATTAGTTTAGTAGTTACCGAAAGTTATACGTAATTAAACGTAAGGTGTAAAGAATTTAATTTGGCCATTGGAAAATATTTGTGGAACTTTTGTAATAATTTTGGAAGTATAAAAATACCTTAAAATAATTGTTGAAAAAGTCGGGTATGCTGAGTACCACATTCTTGAATAAAAATTTATGTTCGTCGAATTTAAAACCGTAAGCGTTTAAAGAATAAAAATTTATTTTCAAATAATAAATTGTGAAATGGGGAAGGAGCAAGGTACCGGAGCGTTGTGGACTAAAAGTAGTCTAAGTCTTAATATAACCAGAATTTATTCAAAAATTAAAGTCGACTCAAGTAAAAATATATGCACATAGTTTGGAAATTAAGTGTCAAGAATTTAAATTCAAGTTTAGAAAATAGTATTGACCTCAAAACGAGGAATAGTAAAATGATGAATAGTGACCAGTGAATAGTAAATGATGGATAGTAAATGTGAAAGTTCGGGAAAAGACCAGATTTTTACGAGTTGTGACAGTCTCTACCCCTTAGGGAACTTCGTCCCGAAGTTCAGTTAACGTAGGTCTCCGAAGTGTTATAAAGGTGAAAATTCATGAGATGAAATGACCAGTTGACATGCTTCCAGGCGGCGATTCACGAGGTGATGAAAAGTATAAGCGTTCTGACAACGAGGGTATACTCACACAAGAATGAAACATTTGGAAATTGAGTAGAGGATTCAATCTAGACAAAATTTTATTATAACCATTCTCAGTGTTGCAAAATTCATTTCTGAGTCGGATATAGGTAGTCAGCCTATGTCCCACTATCCCGGGTTGAATATAGGTGACTAGTCTATATTCCACCGAGGTTTCATGAATTTTGAAATACTCAGCTCAGTTATACTAAGACTATGTCCTTCACAAATACCAAGACGTTCAGAAAGACTAAGGCATGTGACCAAACTCGAGGTCAAATGATGAAACTATGCAAGGAGAAACATAACAGGGTGACATATGTGATACGTGAACATGCTTATATGAAAGACAATGATAGAAATCAATTAGAACAAATGAACATAATATGCCAGATAATGAGACACAAATCTCATCACCTAAGTCAGCAACAAACCACAATGAGGCTTCAGCTTGGCAGGCAGGCACGTGACGGTCATAGGGTTAAGTTTTTAGTAAAAGTAGCTATAGTCTAGGTTTTAAAAACACTTAGTTCGCTATAGCCAAAGCTCTGATACCAATCTGTAACACCCCCAAAATCGGGTCCAGCGGAAGCATACGTGTAGCTGGGGTGTAACTCAATCGGTAACACAACACAAGTTCAAAAATGGTTTTCATTTGAATCATTTAGAATAAATAGTTTAATCAAAAATGTTAAATTTACATTGTTAAAAGTAGTGCGGAAGTAGGCCCTTAAAAGTAATTTAAAACGGTCCCCATATAAATAATCAGAGTCTTCTATGACCATGCCATGCCCTGCCAAAACCTCCTGTAGCGTGCCATAGGTTAAAACCTGAAAATACATGCTAAAGTGTCAACACGAGGTTGGTGAGTTCATAGAGTTTGTTTAACAAATAAAGTTTATAGAAAATGATCACACAGCAAAGGCATCGTAAATCCACTCAGTTACAAGTCCCGCCATAAGAGACTTGTAACCTGTGTGTTCACAACCCACTGCTAAAATAGTTTAAGTCTAGTAGTCAAACACCCGTGGTCAATAATAAGTCAAGGCCGCTCCGAACAAGGGAGACTTTATAACGTTGCTCCGAACATGGGAGACTTCAAGTCACTCCGCCACCTAGGCAAAGATTTATTAGTCACTCCACCGACTTGGTGAAGAATTATTAGTCACTCCACCATGGCGAGATTTATTAAGATGCTCTGAACATGAGAGACTTTTTAACGTTGCTCCGAACATGGGAGACTTTAGGTTGCTCCGAACAAGGGAGGCTTTATAATGCTGCTCCGTAGACAGGGGAGACTTTGCATTGCTCCGTACATGGGAGACTTTAGGTTATAGCACGTACGGTGCATTAAGTTCAAAAGTTTAAGTCAATTTCAAAAGTCAAGTCAAGTTCAAAAGGTCAAGACAAGTTCAAAGAGTCAAATAATAGTTCATTTAAAAACGAGCATGTATTCTCCCCCAAAAGTTGACAAAACAATTAAAAGAGTAGGGGCTATGACTCACCTTAGCAATAGCAATCCAAAAATAGAGTTATGAAATCGATAGAATAGGTCCAACAATCACTAGTCGCGACCTAATTATGCATATGTCTTAGTTACCGATATCAAGTCAAGCATGCAAGTCATACACTACATTATCACTTGTACATGTCGTCATAGTATTCGTCGTCAAAAATGCATTTAACCAAAGTAATCTCGAGTTTAAGTCATCCACTTATTTTAGAAAAAAACGTAATTTGTAAATCTCGTGACTAAATATTAGTCGTCTCGAAAATATATATTTTGAAAAATCTCTAACGTACCCCATAAGTATACGTAAAGCTCTACCATTTTTATTTACGTCATCATGGCCAAAATACACTCTAAAAGGTCCAAAAGTCAATTTTATAACTTTCATCAGCTTTTGAAAATAAATAAAAAGCTGTCAACTATTATATAGTTTTGTCCAACTTCCTAAGGCCATAACTTTCGCGTCGTAGTTCCGTTTTTCAAGTTCTTTATATCCCCGGGAAGGTATTCAAGTGTACTCTAGTATTTTCAAGGTCTCGGCTAGTTTAGAAATCATTAAACCTCAGTTTTCCTAGGTAGAAAATCGAGACAGATTCACTGTTTTCAGAAAATTATAGTTTTCGTCGTAAATATTGAAAATAGCATATCTTTTTCGTTATAAGTCCGTTTTAACCCGTTCAAGCGGCCACGTTCTCGTTATTAAGTCTATTTTCTATATTTCAAGTCTAATATGGCCACCAAGATACTGAGTTTCTACAGGAGGTAGAAAAGGGCAGATTTACCATAAATAATGTCAAACTATATTTTTCTAGTGTTTACTTGCTACAACCTTTTGTCAACAACTCCAACTATGGTCCTAGGTCATCCATCAACTAGAAAAATAGTGATCTAACATAACCTAACAATCTTTAAAGTTCTAGTTCAAGATCAACCAAGTTTTCGCAACTAACATTTATATATAAAGTTTATTTTCTTAGCAAAATATTAAAGTGGATGTAAGATGTTTAGACATGTACCAAGTGATAATCATGTGTAGCTACTTAACAAGCATAAAAATTATAAGAATCAAGAAATATTAGTAGTGTAAAAATCACTTACAAAGAGGTTAGTGAGATGAGGTTAGTAGAACACTTGTGTAACCCCCAAGATTAGTATTAAACCCTTGTTAATCTAGCCCTAAGTACCCTTGAAAGTGACCAACAACTTCTTTCTCTTCCTTGCTCCAAGGTGGTTCGATGTGTGTATGTGTAAATGGGAGGTGATATCTTTTTCTTGTAACAAAATAAGTAGCTAGTATATAGTATGTACATATATATGCCAAGTGAGGTTTAGTAGTCAAAATGTCTTATCTTTGTGTCCTTGTGGCTTGCCGAATTTTATGGAAAAGAGAAGGGGCAAGAGTATGGCCTTGCCATGCTTTCTTTTATTGTTTGTCATAAACTTTTGAATTTTGTGTAGTATTTGGTAAGTTTTTGTGAGTAGAAATGGTTAAACACAAGAGGGGGGGCGGCATTGGTATATTTTTGGAGTAAAAATGTAAAAAAAAATGTATTTATTAAATGTATTGGGTAGTAAAAATATGTATTGGGTATTAGTTTAGTAGTTACCGAAAGTTATACGTAATTAAACGTAAGGTGTAAAGAATTTAATTTGGCCATTGGAAAATATTTGTGGAACTTTTGTAATAATTTTGGAAGTATAAAAATACCTTAAAATAATTGTTGAAAAAGTCGGGTATGCTGAGTACCACATTCTTGAATAAAAATTTATGTTCGTCGAATTTAAAACCGTAAGCGTTTAAAGAATAAAAATTTATTTTCAAATAATAAATTGTGAAATGGGGAAGGAGCAAGGTACCGGAGCGTTGTGGACTAAAAGTAGTCTAAGTCTTAATATAACCAGAATTTATTCAAAAATTAAAGTCGACTCAAGTAAAAATATATGCACATAGTTTGGAAATTAAGTGTCAAGAATTTAAATTCAAGTTTAGAAAATAGTATTGACCTCAAAACGAGGAATAGTAAAATGATGAATAGTGACCAGTGAATAGTAAATGATGGATAGTAAATGTGAAAGTTCGGGAAAAGACCAGATTTTTACGAGTTGTGACAGTCTCTACCCCTTAGGGAACTTCGTCCCGAAGTTCAGTTAACGTAGGTCTCCGAAGTGTTATAAAGGTGAAAATTCATGAGATGAAATGACCAGTTGACATGCTTCCAGGCGGCGATTCACGAGGTGATGAAAAGTATAAGCGTTCTGACAACGAGGGTATACTCACACAAGAATGAAACATTTGGAAATTGAGTAGAGGATTCAATCTAGACAAAATTTTATTATAACCATTCTCAGTGTTGCAAAATTCATTTCTGAGTCGGATATAGGTAGTCAGCCTATGTCCCACTATCCCGGGTTGAATATAGGTGACTAGTCTATATTCCACCGAGGTTTCATGAATTTTGAAATACTCAGCTCAGTTATACTAAGACTATGTCCTTCACAAATACCAAGACGTTCAGAAAGACTAAGGCATGTGACCAAACTCGAGGTCAAATGATGAAACTATGCAAGGAGAAACATAACAGGGTGACATATGTGATACGTGAACATGCTTATATGAAAGACAATGATAGAAATCAATTAGAACAAATGAACATAATATGCCAGATAATGAGACACAAATCTCATCACCTAAGTCAGCAACAAACCACAATGAGGCTTCAGCTTGGCAGGCAGGCACGTGACGGTCATAGGGTTAAGTTTTTAGTAAAAGTAGCTATAGTCTAGGTTTTAAAAACACTTAGTTCGCTATAGCCAAAGCTCTGATACCAATCTGTAACACCCCCAAAATCGGGTCCAGCGGAAGCATACGTGTAGCTGGGGTGTAACTCAATCGGTAACACAACACAAGTTCAAAAATGGTTTTCATTTGAATCATTTAGAATAAATAGTTTAATCAAAAATGTTAAATTTACATTGTTAAAAGTAGTGCGGAAGTAGGCCCTTAAAAGTAATTTAAAACGGTCCCCATATAAATAATCAGAGTCTTCTATGACCATGCCATGCCCTGCCAAAACCTCCTGTAGCGTGCCATAGGTTAAAACCTGAAAATACATGCTAAAGTGTCAACACGAGGTTGGTGAGTTCATAGAGTTTGTTTAACAAATAAAGTTTATAGAAAATGATCACACAGCAAAGGCATCGTAAATCCACTCAGTTACAAGTCCCGCCATAAGAGACTTGTAACCTGTGTGTTCACAACCCACTGCTAAAATAGTTTAAGTCTAGTAGTCAAACACCCGTGGTCAATAATAAGTCAAGGCCGCTCCGAACAAGGGAGACTTTATAACGTTGCTCCGAACATGGGAGACTTCAAGTCACTCCGCCACCTAGGCAAAGATTTATTAGTCACTCCACCGACTTGGTGAAGAATTATTAGTCACTCCACCATGGCGAGATTTATTAAGATGCTCTGAACATGAGAGACTTTTTAACGTTGCTCCGAACATGGGAGACTTTAGGTTGCTCCGAACAAGGGAGGCTTTATAATGCTGCTCCGTAGACAGGGGAGACTTTGCATTGCTCCGTACATGGGAGACTTTAGGTTATAGCACGTACGGTGCATTAAGTTCAAAAGTTTAAGTCAATTTCAAAAGTCAAGTCAAGTTCAAAAGGTCAAGACAAGTTCAAAGAGTCAAATAATAGTTCATTTAAAAACGAGCATGTATTCTCCCCCAAAAGTTGACAAAACAATTAAAAGAGTAGGGGCTATGACTCACCTTAGCAATAGCAATCCAAAAATAGAGTTATGAAATCGATAGAATAGGTCCAACAATCACTAGTCGCGACCTAATTATGCATATGTCTTAGTTACCGATATCAAGTCAAGCATGCAAGTCATACACTACATTATCACTTGTACATGTCGTCATAGTATTCGTCGTCAAAAATGCATTTAACCAAAGTAATCTCGAGTTTAAGTCATCCACTTATTTTAGAAAAAAACGTAATTTGTAAATCTCGTGACTAAATATTAGTCGTCTCGAAAATATATATTTTGAAAAATCTCTAACGTACCCCATAAGTATACGTAAAGCTCTACCATTTTTATTTACGTCATCATGGCCAAAATACACTCTAAAAGGTCCAAAAGTCAATTTTATAACTTTCATCAGCTTTTGAAAATAAATAAAAAGCTGTCAACTATTATATAGTTTTGTCCAACTTCCTAAGGCCATAACTTTCGCGTCGTAGTTCCGTTTTTCAAGTTCTTTATATCCCCGGGAAGGTATTCAAGTGTACTCTAGTATTTTCAAGGTCTCGGCTAGTTTAGAAATCATTAAACCTCAGTTTTCCTAGGTAGAAAATCGAGACAGATTCACTGTTTTCAGAAAATTATAGTTTTCGTCGTAAATATTGAAAATAGCATATCTTTTTCGTTATAAGTCCGTTTTAACCCGTTCAAGCGGCCACGTTCTCGTTATTAAGTCTATTTTCTATATTTCAAGTCTAATATGGCCACCAAGATACTGAGTTTCTACAGGAGGTAGAAAAGGGCAGATTTACCATAAATAATGTCAAACTATATTTTTCTAGTGTTTACTTGCTACAACCTTTTGTCAACAACTCCAACTATGGTCCTAGGTCATCCATCAACTAGAAAAATAGTGATCTAACATAACCTAACAATCTTTAAAGTTCTAGTTCAAGATCAACCAAGTTTTCGCAACTAACATTTATATATAAAGTTTATTTTCTTAGCAAAATATTAAAGTGGATGTAAGATGTTTAGACATGTACCAAGTGATAATCATGTGTAGCTACTTAACAAGCATAAAAATTATAAGAATCAAGAAATATTAGTAGTGTAAAAATCACTTACAAAGAGGTTAGTGAGATGAGGTTAGTAGAACACTTGTGTAACCCCCAAGATTAGTATTAAACCCTTGTTAATCTAGCCCTAAGTACCCTTGAAAGTGACCAACAACTTCTTTCTCTTCCTTGCTCCAAGGTGGTTCGATGTGTGTATGTGTAAATGGGAGGTGATATCTTTTTCTTGTAACAAAATAAGTAGCTAGTATATAGTATGTACATATATATGCCAAGTGAGGTTTAGTAGTCAAAATGTCTTATCTTTGTGTCCTTGTGGCTTGCCGAATTTTATGGAAAAGAGAAGGGGCAAGAGTATGGCCTTGCCATGCTTTCTTTTATTGTTTGTCATAAACTTTTGAATTTTGTGTAGTATTTGGTAAGTTTTTGTGAGTAGAAATGGTTAAACACAAGAGGGGGGGCGGCATTGGTATATTTTTGGAGTAAAAATGTAAAAAAAAATGTATTTATTAAATGTATTGGGTAGTAAAAATATGTATTGGGTATTAGTTTAGTAGTTACCGAAAGTTATACGTAATTAAACGTAAGGTGTAAAGAATTTAATTTGGCCATTGGAAAATATTTGTGGAACTTTTGTAATAATTTTGGAAGTATAAAAATACCTTAAAATAATTGTTGAAAAAGTCGGGTATGCTGAGTACCACATTCTTGAATAAAAATTTATGTTCGTCGAATTTAAAACCGTAAGCGTTTAAAGAATAAAAATTTATTTTCAAATAATAAATTGTGAAATGGGGAAGGAGCAAGGTACCGGAGCGTTGTGGACTAAAAGTAGTCTAAGTCTTAATATAACCAGAATTTATTCAAAAATTAAAGTCGACTCAAGTAAAAATATATGCACATAGTTTGGAAATTAAGTGTCAAGAATTTAAATTCAAGTTTAGAAAATAGTATTGACCTCAAAACGAGGAATAGTAAAATGATGAATAGTGACCAGTGAATAGTAAATGATGGATAGTAAATGTGAAAGTTCGGGAAAAGACCAGATTTTTACGAGTTGTGACAAAAGGACTAGGCCCTTCTTTCATCTATTGTGTAGAATCTGGAATCACATTTAGGAGGATTGAAGTAGTTTATATTTGGAATAAGTGTTAGTACTTAGTACGTGCTGATTTGATGTAATTACTCTTATGACACAACGATGAAAATCAAACGTGATTATATTTGTCAAGACGTACCCAACTATTAGAAAATGCACACTGAACTACGTTAAAGATTTCATGTCTAAATAGGTGATTGTGCCTCAAACTGCCAATGGAGTTATTCTTGATTCATCGGATGCTAACAAGCTCTTTAATGCAGTTGCTATAGTTTCTTGAATTGTTCCAAGTGGGAAATCTACTCGGTATAACATAATTGCTAATGTTTAGTTTAATATAAAGTGAAATTATGAACTCTGATTTTGGCACACTAATTGCTTACAAAAATTATTTTTAGTTTCTGACAATAAAGACCCGTCCCAACGAGCACAAAAACTCATGTTTCCACCTACTACCGCATATGCCCATCTCCCCACATCAGTTTTTGGTCATTACTGAAAACAGATTGTTATTTACGTACACAAGCCTTGGATGTAACATAATTTTTTTTTGACAAACCCATTATTTTTGGTGTAATTTTTTTCATTAATGTATCTTATCATTTATTTATTGTTGTTCCAGTATCAAAATGTTGGTGTTGCAGGTCAATAAAATATACAAGTATTAATATAGACCATCCCATTTTTCCTTTCTGATTTTTGTATTCATCAAATTATTATCAAGCGGAGTCTTATAACCAAATGTATGATAATTGTTTCAACCTTTATTATTCTATAGCTTCAACATGCAAGCTTTGCTTGCTTAATCTTATATATTTTTAGTTTTTCTACATTTACATGACTATGGCTATGCACAATTGCTGGTGCCTGGTGGCTCTATGAATGATTATGTATGCTATCAGTAGGTAATGCCACAAATTCTTAATAACAAACACTTCTTTTTATGGTATTTTGTTATTTAAATTTTCTCTGTTACAGGGGATGCAGGGAGCTCAAGACGGACGTGGAAGAACAAGACAGGATTACCAAGTATCCATGAGTTTGTGGATATTTGGTATCTCCCCACCTTTTACTGAAAACAGATTGTTATTTACACAAGCATTACCAAGTATCCATGAATTTGCAGATATTTGGGATAGCATAACGAGCGGGGCCTGACTTTTATGTCTTCCCATGCAGGTTTCCTTTAAAAGCTGTTAAAGTAATGCACACAATATCATTGTGAACTGAAGCAAGCATAAAACATCAACTGATCTTGAGCAAGCCTTTAAGGCAGATTATGGTTTATAAAGTGAAAAAAATTGACAGCTTGGTAATTCCTCAATTTAAGTACTTTTATCATCATACTCACAAATCAAGTACCTTGATTTTAATTTGTAAACCATAAATATTAACTATGCTTTTAGACATATTCAAATTGCGTTGTCTGGTTTCTGGACCGGCGAACAACATTTGAAGCTGACAACGATTATGTTTCAAAGTATTTTTCCTGCAATCAATATTAAGACAATAATCATTTCTTCATTTTCACTTAGATATGGTCAGTACTCAGTATTCACTTGAACGGTAGTTTTTAGCTTAACCGTTGTTGGCTCTCATGTTGTAGGTTAAACTTTCATCGTGCAAGAAAATTGTGTTACTTAATTACAACAAGGAGACAAAAGCTTATTGATTTTCGGCATTATTCTATCAGATTGCAGCCAGTTGGTGTCTCACGTAGAGTCAGGAAAGACGTGTGACTTTGTCACAAAGTACGTACCATTTGTTTGTACATCTCTCTATATATTTAGGATATATTTTATGATTATACTAATATTTTATCTTGGACTTGAAAGGGGTTGGTTAGGGATCAGAAAGTGAAGGAGATGATGAAGCAGATGCCCTAAGCTTAGCATCTGATCTTGGGAGAGTTAATAAGGCTTCTACCAAAAGTGTTGTGAAGCTTCAAGAGATTGGACCTAGGATGACTCTTCAACTTATCAAGATTGAGGATGGGTTATGTTCAGACACCGTCATTTTTAGTGAATGCGGTACATTTTCCTCCCAAACCATGATACATATTTTTACGTGTTTTCTAAAAATTGATGATGTTTCACTCTACATGTAGTTCGATACAAGTTTATGCAAAACAACAATACAATCACATATTAAAGCTACCATGAGAGTTGCAAGAGAGCTCCAGGTACTGGAGTTCAAAAATTAACAAATCAAATGATTTCAAGATTTTTTAAATGTTGATTGGGCAATGTGTCCTGTAACTAGAAAAGGTGTTTCGTTATGATTGGTAATCATTAACAAATCATATTTTAAGTTTTTTTAGCTATTGCTACTTGTGAAGTGATTTAGGTTTGTAATGAGATTCAATGTTTAATGATTTTATGTGTTTATCTATGTCAATGTTAATGAAGAGATACACACTGAAAGTAAAATATAAGAAAACTATATAGGTTAGCATAATGAATGTTGCTATAAGCATGAAAAAAATATACTAGGTTGCTAACCTCCTATTATGGGACACATTGTGCTACATAACGGACAAATGATATAGTCAATATGCATATTGAATATAGCAGAAGATCACCACACCAAATACATTATATTATCCTAAGTTGAAAACAATGACAATGTTGAATAAATAAACCTTGACATTATTGAAGAGCAAAAATCATTTGATTGATCATTGTGGGTAAAATTATTGCTATTGATTTGTGATTTATTTGTTTTTTAATGTGTTCTATTTGATCTTTATACACATAGAATGTTCATACGATCCCGAAAGATGACATTCTTTAAATTATTTTTGTGTAGCGATGGTGGATGACTAATCAAGTGGTGGCCAAGTAGATAGCCAAGCGACGTTTGTTAGGCCTCAAATTAAACTGATTGGTGGTAGCATTGCACCATGGCTCATGCTTCTACATCAATGTATGTTATATTTTTATATTCTGCAACAATGTTTGTAGTTACTCATAAACGTCATTTTAATCAACTCAAAGAAGAAATAACAGAACTTAAGAGGACGCATAAGAGAACGCTACAAGAAGCTTTGACTTAGCGCAGACTTCTAGAGCGGGTAATACTAGATATAATTGGCAATTTTGAGCCATAAAGTTTATAGCTAATAGGGGAACAGTTAGATGGGTCGAAATGGGTTAAAAGTAGGAATTCAAGTTTTGGTAACATGGAATGCTATGATTACAAGGTAAGTAACAAATGTACTTCCTTTTTTCATATCAAATTTTGTTGTTTCGTGATTGCTTAAGGTAGGAAACCAAAACTGTTATAATCAGAATTAAAAATGACTTTTTTTACAAGTATACTGCATACCTAAAATATTTACAAAAATAAGACAACATTTGCTCCATTTATACCACTTAGAAGCTCTAAAGAATAGTGGTAATGTGATGGTTTGAGAGATAATGGTCATATATCGAGAACAGCATTTGAAATGGGCTAATTTCTAATGGGCATGTCGGTACAGGTTTGGTTGTTGCACGTAAAGCAGATGGATCGTGGTCTCTGCCATCTGCCACTTCTACATTTGGTATGGGCTGGGAGCTCAGGGATAATATACATGACAAGATCTCTAATATTTCTCAAATTCTAGCATTAAATTGAATTAAAGTTAGATATCAATTCAATCGTGATATTTGGTTTTTAAATGCCCATCGTGTTGCACGGGTATTAATAATACATAGGGTATTTAAAGTTCTTATGAAGTAGGAAGGCATCATATAGTAAATAATTCACTCAGTTTCTTATAGCACTTACTTTTTGAGGTGATTTTATATGTCGCATTCATAATGCAATCAAATTATGTAAATTTTGGAATAAGGCACGCACCCGAGCATTGTAAAAATTGGAACATGCTAAGAGAACGAATTGTAATAGCATTGAAGTTTGCATGTTACCTTTCTTTCCTTCATCATATACGTGTCCAACACTTTCGATATCTTGGGTACAATTAATTACATCTTGATTTTATTGAATGCAACTCAATTAAAAATTAAAGATCCATAACAAGCACGTATCCTTTAAGAAAGAAAAAATATAACTTTTAAATACATTATTCGTATCGTCAGTAGTTGTGATTCATTTGCTATTATATTAATGCTAGAGGATAATGAAATTGTTTGGAAAACATGCATGAATAATTTTTGTTAATTAGTTTTCCTAAGTTAACAGAATGTGCTACTTCTATTATTATATAAACTTTGAAACTTTAAACCATGATTTGGTTCATGAATGGCAATTCACAGTTTCCATCCCTATGAAGTATGAGGTTGAAACAAACTGGCACTTATAAATTATTATTAAGATTTATGTTCTTTGTGAAACAAAATTTGTTTTCTATTATTTGCACTTAATTTTATAATTGCCCTTTTATGGCCAACTCAAGAAAAGAACCACATTCAACACTTATGTGGACCTAGCTTTAATTTGCTCAGATTAGTTTTTGTTGCATATGTTGTTTGGATGCATTCTTTTTAATATGTTTTATTACTATGACAGACGGCCTTATGCAAAGGGTATTGATCTCTTTTTATGCACCATATCAGGTTGTATGTGCCGTCACCCACTAATGAGAATGTTCTGTCCTTATCTTGCAGTGTGCATTATATTGTTTTAACAAGTGTGGATCATGATGATCTTCCAGATGGTGGAAGTTGTCATTTTGCTAAGACTGTCAGAGCAATGAAGGTGAATAAATGATTCTCATTACTTCATATCATCCATCATATAGATTGTGTTAGAGCTCAAACAATCTGACTACTAATTGGCAAACTAAGAAATTTTTGGGAAAAGGCGTGTCTTATCTTAAGATGAATCCTCATGCTATACTGAAACGGGATTGGAGTTTGTATGCGGGAGATAGTATTTGGATTTGGTTATATCATCAGAATGTTTGTTGATAAGTCGTTATGCGAGTCCTAAATGTAGTAAATAAATAAATAAAATAATTAAAAAAAAAACAAAAACAAAAACAAACAAACAAATAAGAAAAGCTTATTTGAGATTTTGAGGTACCTGGTAAAATATATTCTACACTGTGCAAGCCCATTTTTTTTAAAGTATATCATGAATTGACCCATTTCAATTTACCTTTTTCATATCGGTAAGTAGCCTTAACAGCTTATGATATGAAGCTATTATAAGTTTCTTCAGTGAGGTATACTAGGAGTGCACTTAATATGTCTATCAGGTTGCTCTAGAATAGATAGGTGTTAGGATCAGGCAACTATAAAGTTGGTGTGTTTGGATAATACATATGCAGAAACAATGTGTGTTTGGATCAGGTCACTGCATAAACAAGGAGTGGGATATTCAGATGAAAGACAACATATGCAGTTTGTTAGGTATATTTACGGAACAGGTTGAATGGTGAAACCAGTCGAAAGTCTCCCAAAGTACAGATTTCTCGTATAGATCTTCCTAATCAGTATATGGAATATTAGCTGTTGCTAAGAGATATCATGTCTGGTATTCAAAGAATGTTGAAGTAACAAGAGATGAAACCAATGATTGCGTTTTGTTACCTTTAAACTATAAAGGCGATGCACGAAGGTACGTGCTGCAATGTTGTACTTCGATTGACTCTGTCACCTGATGTGTTGCAATCCTTAAGAACAATCTAAGTTTTAGGGGAAATCAGAGTAAATTATTAAAATATCCCCTGTCGAATTCAATGGAAAACGGTTAATTTGTAACAGTTTTTTGAGTTTTTTGGCCTGGTAAACGGTTTGTTGTTGCTGTTAAGTGTAATGCTCAGGATACTGATGCTAACTATAGCAAAGGTATCATAATTATTTTACTTTTATTGACATTATGTTATTTAGTTATTCAAGTAGTTAATTTCTGTTGAAGATGTTTTTTTATGCTGCACAAATTAAATAGTAAGCATGTTTGCGCTCAGGAATTGTTAAGTTACATAAAATTGTATTAGTTATTAAGAAATCAGGTGTCGCGATAATGAAGTATATTATGGTGATATAAAGAATTTGTAGCTATGTTTTAGATTTTGCAGAAGCGCACAGTGAGTAGGTTGTGCTTTGACTAAATAAATGAAAAGTGCGCGGGGAAGTTAAATTTTTGTATATGCAGAATGACGTGATTTGAAGTAATTCACATTGCGTTTTGCATGACTTTTTGCCTACTGTACTTTCTCCATGAATTTGGTTTTCTTCCTCATTCTTTTAATGTTCCTCCTTTCTTATTTGTCGTTGGTGGTGGAAACTATGCAGAATATGAATACCTGCAATAGCTTGCTAAACGTGTTCAGGAACCCGGAAAATGTATAATTTATGGGGCAACCGAGATTTTCAGCAAAGGCGAGTTTATTGAGCAGCTTACACTGCTGAGATAAAAGATCGGCTACTTGGCGAATACTACCTGTCAATAGATTATCAAAACTTTTGGAATGCATTCTTTTTTAAGTCTTTTCACTCATGAATGATACAAACATATACTCCGTATATGCCTTATGCTCTTTAACAACAGGTTTCTTTTGATTCTTTATCTCTTTTACAAATATCCAAGCCTTTAATGATTTGTAAGTCGTTATAGTTTCTCTTATTATAAATCAGTCTCTATGTATCTGGAGTATGCTGATATGCTCTGCATTGCAGTAAAACAAAGAAAGACCAAAAATAATAAAGGGAAGTTAATGGGGAGCTTTTGGCTAATCATGACTTGGTTACACCAGATGATCCACAAGGAGTGAGGGCCGAGTTGACAGAAAGGCTCAATGCCGGTCACGTCGCTGCGTGGAACAAATTAACAAAATTGCTTTATGATGAATACAGGACAACGTACACAAGACTGCAGTGTTTCTACATCACAAAGCCACTACTGCGACGTTTTTTCTGTGTGTTCGTAGTATATGACATCATGCCAAAAAAATCTGTTACATAAATGGTAGTTTCTCTCTATTTTAGGTGTAAGGTTGGTGTTGGTAACTTGGTATGTACTGCACACATTTTTTAATCTATACCATCTTTACTTAAGGTATTGTTCGTCGTAACCCTTCAGTTTTCCATATAAGATTGTTTATTATATATTTATTTCTATACCTTGGAAAGTACATGTAGAAGCAGAAACTTCACTGTCTTTTTTAATTGAAATCTTTTGTCAAAGCATGGCTGACAATTGGATGATGCTTTGACCGAAGTTATCAATGAAACTTAAAAATTGGGAGAAAAATGTAAATATAAATTTTAATACACAATAATACAGAAATCAAAAGTATAAAGTTATCTTCTGCAGTGTGTTTTCAATACATATTAGTCACATTATTATTAATTATTACTTTACTTCTAATAAATCTTTATCAATACAACTATTTAAATACAAAATGGCATGAAAAAAACAAAACTAAAGAATGAAATTGTCGATATTCTGTAAAAGAATCAAACAAGTTATTAACAACCCATGAGTGAACTGTAAAAAATATACAAAATTTACTTTAAGATTGAACCAATAGGACTGCTCAATTTGCCACTTAGGCAAAATCAATCAATGTGATTGGCCAATAAAAGTTAAAATTGAATTGGTTTTGTCAAACTTTAAAAAAACAATTGGCGGAGAAAAAAAAATGAAAATACGCATGGCCTTGTGAGCTTATTTATTTTTTACTTTCGGACTTAACTGTAAATAAACGTTATATTTTGATTGTTTAATAAAATTTCTAATCAAACCATAAACTTTTCTTAAAGACTAATCTTAAATATAATTTTATGGACTTAACTATAAAAAACTCAATTTTCATAATTGTTAAAAGAATTATATATTTAACAAAAGAACCCCATATACTTATTTTTTATTTATAAACAATTATTATTATTATTATTATTATTATTATTATTATTATTATTATTATTATTATTATTATTATTATTATTATTATTATTATTATTATTTCAAGCCATAAAAACTAACCACCTCCAATTCGTTACCCAGTCAAAGTATCCTTTCTATTTTGTCACTCATACATGAAGTGATGGGAGTTTCATATTTATAATTAATTAAAAAAAATTATAACATATATACATAGGATTTCTTATTTTCAATCACGTAAGTTATTCGTTTCTTAATCAATAATAATATATAAATAAAAAATAATTAAAAACCCCGTGCGTGCACGGGTATTATAACTAGTACCTTCTATGAACAAAGCCCATTTCCTGGAATTAATTGATCTAATGTGTGCCATAGAAAGATGTCATGAATCAAAACTTTTATCTTTTCATAATGATAATTGCATTTGGTTGGTAATTGATGTCTATCAAAAACCATTTTCTCTTTTAAAAAGAAAATCCGTTTGAGAACACTAATTAAGTAGATCCTAATTTTAGGATACATATGCTAAATAAACTCAAATCACATATGTACAAGTCAAGGCTTAACATTCAGTCATTCAACATGAATTATACATGCATTTTATATTGAACCTAAATGCCTAAAAAACTAAGATATGGTACTAGGGATGAGCCATGGTACCAGATTGGTACCGAACCCGTACCAAATTGATAGTACCGTTTATTTTTCAAGCATGAAAGGGGGTACCGGGACCGTACCGGATCCCGATACCTGAAAATCGGTACCTATCTGGTTCTTCATATTTTTCATTAAAAAAAAAGAAGAAAAAAAATCAGGAATTTGTGTATTTTTGAGTGATTTCGATTCACAACGTGTCAAAAACACACAAATAATTAAATAAACACATCACGAAGATAGTCGTAACTTACAAATATTCCAAAAGTTAAAAAATAGGCTAGGTTTTAATTTTTGGGAGGGATTATGAAGTATCTATAGTTGTTACAATAAGTTATTGGGACATTTGATTTATTTCCTTATGTTTTACATGACGATTGTTTGGCACGGAACGAAACAAATAGGTGTTTGGATAAGTTGTTTAATTAAAAAACATGACTACTTTCGAGAATTTTTTCGGTACTATCCCGCTTTAGTACCGGCACCGTATTAGTTGTCCTGATGTTTTTTTGGCTCGATTCATGATACCGTCTCGTACTATGCATCGATAGTCGGTACCATTTAGATACGGTACAGGGAATCGGTCCAAATGCCCATCCCTATATGGTACCATAAATGCCTAAAAACAATTTATTTTTAAAATAGATTTGGCGACCGAGCGAATCCACCCAAACGTTGACATGTGACATATATTTTTGTTGATAAAGTCAAATCAGGCATGTCTAATTTGTGAAGTTTTTTTTTTTTTTTTTTTTTTTTTTTTTAACATTTGTTTGACCGTTTTTAGGTTTTTTATGTTGTTTATTGAGTTTTTTTTAATTAAAAAAAATAAAGTAATAAGAAGTAAATATTTTCAGTTCTCTTTCTGAGAGAAACAATTTATTTTAAAAATTAAAAAAATCACATCATTTTTTACTTTTTTTTTTTTTCCTCCTAAATTGCTACTCTATAACACAACATTTTATTTATTTATTATTATTTTTTCAATGTTTTTTTATAAATGATCCTTGATAAAATAGTGTTTTGGAATCGTCTCTTTTATATTCTCCACAAACTTTGAAAAAAGCACCACTTTCTACTAACATAAAGTAGTTTGTCACATCTAACTTTAGCCATATACAATATCCCAAGTATAATAAATTGCTTATTTCGAAACATTTTTATATACACAAACATACTTGAAGTAAAATAAAAATATTACTCTTGTTTTTGCACAGACCTGGCAACTCTTAACAAAACGTAACAACTTTGCTAGAAACATACTTTCAAGTTTCAAGCACAAGACTCGTATGCATTTATAACTAGATACTAGTAGAATAGAAAAGGAATAGCTCGGCATAATATTATCAGTTGTAATAACGAGGTTAACAAAGTCAAAGTAAACATATATCATGTGACGCTAATGTAACAACAATTTTAACTAGCAAATGCCGTAACTCATACCTAATGTTTTATTAAAAGCTCGGTTACAACTTACAACTATTGCACCGGGGCCCTATACTTTTTTTTTTTTTTTTTTTTTTTTTTGAAAATTGACTTTCATTGGGGAAATCCAAGTCCAATTTGAAACCCGATGAGGGGAAAACCTTCAATTTAAGCCGCCCGAAGGCACGACACTTAAATTGAAGTAAACCCTGCCTTCTCCAGATTCGAACCCTTGTGGGTTGAAACCTTCATTGAAGGACTTTGAAATCGTACCGACAGGGCAGTGGTCCACAAGGGAGGACTTCCCGGTTTGGTCACCCAAACCGGTACTACTCTCGGGGCCCTATACTTGGTGACCACTCATTAAATTAGATTCGTATATTCATTAGAAATAAACAAACCTTGTAACTGAATTATATGTGACATTTAAGCTATATTAAAGAGGCAATTAAATGACCTTCAAGCTATAATGCTAACATTAATAATCGCTATGATAAAGCTCTCGTCGACACCTGAATTCGATATATGGTTGACTGAGTTCCAAAACAAAATGGCAAAGTCTAACAAAAATGGTTAGTTGTTACAAACTATGGTAGCATTTTCTCTTGGTTAAGTAATCGTTTATATGCAGTGACGGACCCAAAACTAGAAGTCATGAGTTTTTTCGTAAAATTAAAGATGATTTGTAACACAAAAATTCTGAGACAAGGTGCAATTTGGAAAAAAAAAAAAAAATGTTTTTGACACATTTTTACACTACGCGATAAATATCTACGGGGTTCTCATGCCCCCGGGAACCCCCTCGATCCGCCCTGGTTATATGCTTGTCTTAACGAGCAATGATCTAAAAGATGCCAAAAAATTGGTGGACAAAACTTATTATTAGTTGTGCTTATTCCATTTTTGGATATTGGAGTCAAAGGTTCTACTTAAGAATCGTTCACTTTCACTTTTATGGTGTGCTGATTACTAGTTTTTAAGCACAAGGTGTAAAGTAGCTAGAGACGTTGCTTTGGATTCTATAATCATACTTTTTGTCTCACCAAATTCACAGGATTTTCTTTTGTGTTTCATTAAAATTCAAATGATGAATCTTCAAGAAAGGTATAACTAGGGTTAAAATTATCATTTTTATAATCACCATTTTAAAAAGTCTATGTCGGCGTTGGTTTTAACTTCATACGATTTATTTCATTGTTCTTAGAAAAAATAAATTAGTTTTAACAAAAGCGTATCAACAACTATCTATAACTATCTATATTCCTTCAAAATAAATAAATAAATAAATAAATAAATAATAATAAATTCTTGAATTATTGTGGTTGATGTTCTGTTTTTAAGAAATCAAACATGTTTTCAAGAATAAAATAAACTCTCCACTATTATAAACAGACGATTACTTGTGTATATTGGCGATTGTGTATAATAGCTTTAATTTTTGTGTGTGCCATTTTTGTTACGTATATATGGGTATAAAGCAACTTTTTTTTTGAACGGCGATTTTGTTATAAAACTAGCAAATAGCTAAAAGAGAATACAAACTAATGTTACTAGGATATTGCATCCAAGTAACCCAATTAATTTTAGAAGTACACCGACTAGAACACCAAGTAAATGTCAATTGAACTATATCGTCAAAAAGAATATCTATTCTCAGACGACTATTCCCGAATAAGAAGCGATTTCTGAAACGAATAAAGTTGTTAGTTTAAATTGTAATTAAGTATTTAAATATTTAGCTTATGTTTCCTTTTATAAATAGATGTATTTTAATCTTACAACATTATTTATTTTTAAAATTTGTAAGTTTTAAACAAAAGTGTATTCTTTTCGTATGTAATAATTAATATAGATAGGTGAAAACAAGTGTTTAATTCCCTTTTCAAAAGTACCTTGCATTGTTCATTTGTATATACTAAACTGTTCATAGTCCATAATAAGTCAATATTCTATCAATATCAATATCAATATCACTTAAATTGTCTTGTTGCTAATGTTCACTGTATGTAATAACCAACTACTCATACAACGTGTGGTCAACATTCATCTATGACCCTACAAATATTTCTTTAATACGGAGTAAGAAATTTCTACTGCATTATGAAAAATTAAATGTTTTAAATTATAATAGCAAAATATTAATCTAACACATTAAAAAAATTGTAATAACTCATAAATGTCTTGAATTCACATACTTGTAATAACCCACACTTATAATAGCCCATTAAATACTTGTCACATCCTATTAAAACCGAACATTAACGTTTAAGTTTTTAAGCAACATATTAGACATATAAGTCTATTATACACCAGTGACCAAACATATAAAAACACATGCAATATATTTGATATTTCACTTATATTTCTCAATCCTCAAAACACACCAATCTCCACATTACTCCTTCCTCGCCGCCCTGCCGCCATCATCAATAGTATTGTCACCATTGCGCGGGTACCCTTTTAGTTACATAAATGTTGGGAACACGTTATAAGTATAAAGTGTCGGTCATTATATTTCTAATAGGTCGTTAGTTAATATGGTTTATAATTGTTAGTTACTAAATGTACAGATCATGTCGTAAGCCCATGGGCCATGATGTAATGGTTCTTCTAGAACCAGGGTAACGCCAATCCACAATGTAAACAATATAAATACCCCGTCACTTGAAGGGAGAAGGTGTTAGTTCTTTGCTTGATTCTTTTTACTTATCATCAATGTTCTGAAAGGCTCAAGGCGCACTAAGGCGCAAAGGAGGTTAAAGAGCCTCGAGTCGAGGCGCAAACCAAGACGCAGGATTCATAAATATGAGGCGCACTATACATTTAGGTTTTTTTATAACATATGTGACGACTTATGCAGCTTAAATAACACAAAAATATCAATATTCAATGCAGAATGCCAATTAATAGTTATTACATCTAACAAAGGATGCATTTAAACTCAAAATATTAAGCAAGTAGCATATCATAATCCATGAACTATCCTAAATTCATGAATATACATTACAATATATGAGTTAATGACTTATAAATTTTAACAAATTACCATGTATCAAACTATTAACAACAAAAAATCTATAGTTGTTTGGTAACACTTAACACTAAAGAAACAACATTTGTATCTGTTAATAAGCTACTATTCTTAGACATTAGATTACAAAAAAAAAAAAAAAAACATAATTCTTTGTTGATTGTGTGTTTTAGTTATTTTCTAGAATATTAGGGTTATTAGATACTTTATAACTTAAAAGGCCAAATGTATATAACATATAAGCCCAAAATATATCTTACTATTAAGAAAAAAAGGTCAAAACCCTGTTAGCCTCGTGGGATTTAGGGAGTAGGCGCGCCTTAGGCGCGATTTTTAAAACATTGCTTATCATATTACAAAGTTCCTTCCACTCTCTTAATTTCTGTTTCTAAATCTAGGATTGTTATGTTATGAAGTAGTGACCTAACAAGTGTTATGTTATGAAATAACGAATTATGATGGAATTGCTTTCTAACATAAATATGGAGAATACAAGGAATTTACAACTTTTAAAAGAAACATATTCCATTTCTAAGCACTTATTTAATGAAAAAGGTATGATTTCTAGGTGGAACTTAAACATGATGTAGATAGAATGGTCAATCATGCATATAGCTTAATCTAACGAAAAATTTATCTTGTTAATGTAACTATGTTTCGGATTTGATTTACATCATCTCGGACATATATTCCACTACGAAGATACCAAATAACTGTTTAGGACACCACATACATATCAGGTATTGTACAAAAACTACTATGAATTTTAAATACAATATCTCATAAAATTATTACTCCGCATGTCATTCATGAAAGCCAAAAGTTTATATCTTCAAAAGACAAAACTGGTTAACTTTGATGTTTTTAAATGAATTTTGTACAACTTTAACACCATGTGATATGTTTTTTTTTTGATGATCACACTTTTGAATTTTGATTTTTTATCATAATTAAATAGTTTACTAAAATGTTTATATTGTACGATACTTTTCTTTTAAGAATCAAGAAAATTTTAATACAAAGTCAGTCTATTACCTGAGAGTATCTAAACTCAATCATCAGTATTCTTAAAAAAAAACATTGTGTCTTTGACTTTATCTTATCAAAGAATAGTATAGTTAAATAGAATACTATGATGGTTTTTACAAATCAGAAAAGAGTAAAGTTGCTTTGAAACCCCAATAAATTAACATACATGAGCATTCTTTAGTCTTTACGCCTATAATTGATTTGTCCTTAAAGACCATTATATCTAAATAATATTATTTTTTAAGATACAGTATTGCTTTAATGAAATTAAAAGTGTATGATAATGTTAATGTAAAATTAATAAATAACTTTCGTTTAGCAAAATTTTGACATGATATAGTGACTCGTTGGACTGGGTTGGTTCAACCCTTAAATGTTTGCAGATCCAAGTCCGGATCCAGTTTCTATTAAACAAGGTTCTTTTAGACCCATATAAGGCCAAACTCAAAATTGAAGGCTACAATGTACAAATCACGAAAATAATTGACAAAAACTTTGATCTTATTTGAATTAGTGGTTGTTAGAATGTTAGGTGGCAAAAAGTTTATAACCGGTAACTTGAGCCAGCGCACAGTCAGTTGTTTTTTCATAATGTGATGGTGCATACATCACTCAGAGTTATTGTTGTTAAACTTGTGATTGTTATGTGACAAAGATGTCGTATCCATTACCAACTCAGCTACACGGCGTTGGTAAATTAATGGTTGTTACCTTGAACCTTTAATGAACTACACAACTATTTAATTAATACCATGTCTTGTTTGAAAGAATGGTAGGGTGACATATGGTGTTGGTTGATTATGTAAACTAGAACTCTAGAACTCTAGAAGTATTGCTTTGACTGTTTTAAAATCAAAGTGTACAAGTCTGTGGTTCTAGGTAGAAGCATCGGGCAACATTATTTCAAGCTGGTTTCATTATGTGTACGTAACTTACATTCATTTACCATTTGCATGGATCGGTAGCTTATGTGTAAAAAGGAATAGCTAAAGTTTCATGTTAAAAGAATACTTCAATTCCTACTTTTTTTCCCCTTGACCATAAATGGATCACCCTGGTGTGTCAATACATGTTAAGTTCATTGTGTTCCTTGATTGTGCGGTTATTTGATAAGATCCGGATCATGATCCTATGATTTTATGATTTTACGATACTAGAAGCGAAAATGATCCTGATCTTACATATAGGATCTTTGTGAGATAACATCTTAATAGGATCCCGATTTTAACTATATGATCTTAAGATCTCGATCGATCCGATATGACTTTTCTCAAACCACAATATGAAAAATTACAAATTTATGTATTAAATTTTGTAGAATATGAGAAAAAAATTATATAAAATAATAATAATAATAATTTTGAGTGGTGAAAAACTAAAGTGGCCGTACTTTTATTAAGCGGTGAAAAACAATTTTACAATCATAATTTTTACAAACATTTTCATGATATATAATATATAATAATATCCATAATTTTACAATTATTTAAAAAAAATAACATTATGATACTATCTTCGTCTTAAAATTATTGTCAATGTTTGACTTTTTAAGTCTTCTTTTTACAACTTTGACCTTAATTATTTTTTCTTGTGTTATATAATACTTAATGCAAAATATATAAATGAATTGGGTTTTAAATGTACTTTTATTAGTATAATTTCACTAAGTGTTATACAACACAAACAAAAATATTTACGATTAAAGTTATAAAAGAAATACTTAAAAAGTCAAACATGATCAATATTTTTGAGACGGAGGCGGTAAGACTTTAAGATAATAATTCGATCTTACAATCATAATTTTGCAAATACGAAACGAACACTTGCTTTGAAGTAAGTTTTTTTTTTAAAATTGACTTTCATTGGGGAAATCCAAGTCCAATTTGAAACCTGATGGGGGGAAAACCTTCAACTTAAGCAGCCCGAAGGCACGGCACTTAAATTGAAGTAAACCCTGCCTTCTACAGATTCGAACTCTTGTGGGTTGAAACCTTCATTAAAAGACTTTGAAATCGTACCGACTATCTAACGTATAGGATCTCCACATCCGTACAAACTGAACCTGTAGATAAGTTTACTTTAAAATCCTTAAATTTAGGGAAAGTTTACAAAAATGGCAGTCAAAGTACAGAAAGACAAGAACTTGTGAGAGTGGGGCCCACAAACATATATAGGCACACGCTGTTCCTTGTGTAGCATCTAATCTGTGCATGTCTGACCAACCGGCATCTTTCCAGGATTTACTACTTTAGTTTACGGTTGAGTTATAATCACGGTGGCTATTTTTTTAGTATAACGGGGTTTACCCACTAGGGTAGTATTTTTTGTTTTTTTTTTTTTTTTTTTAACTTTTTCAGTTTTGTCGTTTTTTTTTTTTTTTTTTTTTTTTTTTTTGTTTAAAAAAATGTATTGTATATATATAATATTTTGTATATTTGTGTTTAATAATGTTTTGTATATATATAATGTTTTGTATAATTATTTTGTTTGTATAATAACACGTTAAATATTACCACGTTAAATAACTGCAACAACAACTGTTAGTATTAAATTAAACGACAACGTTATACATATTATTTAAAAACAACAACATCTACGACATATGAAGATTATTCATCTCATTTAAAAGATCATGGAGCCGGGCACTTCACTGACAAGCGTGATCCTCAGGATTCTTTGCCATTTCTAACTCCATTTTCAACGCCTTTATTCTTGCCTTCAACAACTTGTTCTCATTTTTTGTAGCAACGCACTTTGAGCAATGCGTTGAAGATGAGGCTTGACTAAAGTGCTCTGCTTCAAATTCATCTTTCCACTTGAAGTATCGACACCCATAGTCGTTTGTACCTGGCTGTTACATGTTAAGAAAATAATAAGAAATGTATTTTTAACAAACAAATTATTTATATAACTAAGCAAACGTATGATTATTTACCACTGAAAGAGGACATGCATAAAACAGTCGCCCACGACTACCATCTTGCCAGGATTTCCGTTCTACAATAAATCCTCTATTACATCGGCACCAGAAAGGATTTCTTTGGCTCATCTGACCAAAGAATTTGCAAAATAATTTACATCAGCAATCAATAATGTTATTACAAATTTAAACAAAGTAATAATAACTGGTGCAGAACTAACACTCTAAAAAAAAGCAGATTTTTAAGTTTCAAGCAATTAACATTTAAACGATGTTGAATAATCATTTACAACATTTTCAAACAATTTACATTTAAATAAATGAATAATCATTTACAACATTTACAAAGAATTTACATTTAAATAAATGAATAATCATTTATAACATTTACAAAATACATCGATCATTATATATTGCATCCCATTCGTTTGCAACTGGCTGTTTGAACCACCTCCATTGTGGGTGGTAATGTGGTAGATCTGAATCTCTGTCTATATTGAGACAAATGTAATGAGCACCACTGTTCTCCCCACACGCGCAATCACAATGGGGTCAATTCCATGTGATAAGTTTGGAGCAGAAAATAGGGGTAAACATGTGAACCAACCATGACGGTCTATATATACAAGAGGTCGGCGAATAGCTGAAGCGATGACCAGACCATTATGTGGCATCGTCATCCAGTAATCTTCAGGCGCTGGTTCATTAAACCAGTTTAATGTATCACGAAGGTGGTAAAAGTCTTCTTCCCCCCACATACTCACGTAAGTTACACAATGTCTTTGTAACTCTTCCATTAACATGTATCTAGCATCGGCCCACCTATTTTGGTCATGCACAATCCAATGGGCAATGCACCGAAACCCACAATTTCCGTCACCCTCCACATTATTTATACTTATTACCTGTGAACGGAAAATCTCTGGAATGCGCTCAATAAAATCCTCGCTATCCTTATCTCCAACGTAAAATCTGTGTCTTATTTTTTGACCCGGGTACGAACTATGTCTTGCAGGCTCTTTGGCGCGTTTCGGGACTTTCGTGGATCTTGAATTTGTGCTTCTTCGGTGATTCATGGTTGGCACATCATTCAAGTCATTCAAGTCCGGGACTTCATTCAAGTTCGGAACTTCATTCAAGTCCGGGACTTGTGTAGCTTTGCCCTTTTTGTCATTTGCGCTCGGACGTCCACGGGTATTTTTTTGAATAGCTGGTTCACGTGTGTCAGCAGATTCAGGTTGGAATATATCTTTTAACTTTGTTAACATATTCTTCTTGACAAACGATGTTGATTTGCTAAAAATATTCTTGAATTGTCGCATGCCATCGTTAAACTTAGTATTGTCATCATCATCATCAACAACAACAACACCACCATCATCATTGTTAAACGAAGAGCCATCTTTATCCGGGGGCCTATTGATAACAGGCCACGGAACAGATAGGGTTCTCCAAAAAATATCAACTCGTTCCAGTGGAATGGGTAATCCTGAATTCAATTAAAGTGACTTGTATAAATTACTGATATTAATGTGGAAAACAACTTGATAGTTATAAATTTAATATACTTACCTTGAATAACATAGATTCCCATCTTGTGAAAGCATGGTAGTCCGTATATTGCCCGATTATTATGGCTACAGTCTTCTGGGGCGATCGACAGGTGGAGTTCTTTGTGCATGAGGTTCAAAGCATGTTTAGAAACTTTATACGTCAATTCGTGAAATAGTGGTACATCACACTTAATTAGTTTCTCGTTCATGCTTCTGTTGAAAGTCTCTTTTATCGCATCTTCTTGCGTAATGAGAATCTTACCGACCGACCTCAACAACCTGTCTAATTTGGACCGTGTGCCGTCCAAATATAATTTCAACAACGCGTGGTGAGCCTCAACTCTGCACGTTGTTGTCTGGCCGTAGGATTTATATCGGTCGGTAATATACGAGACAAACATGGGTGCGTAATCTCGCACCCAGTTATGCAGATACAAAGCGACATCTGAAAAAAAACAATGAATTAATTAAAGGTCATTCGGGTGCATATTTAAAAACAATCAATTAATAATTAAGTACCCTGATGGTTGACCAATAGCTCTTGTAGGCGTCGATAACGTCGCTCGAACGATTCGAAGGTCGGAGCTTTAACCATCCAATCCCATCGTTTTTTAACGGAGTCATAGTCAATATCCCCACATGTGAATTTATTTTTGCAAAACTTAAGTATGTTTTGCTGTATATGCCATCGACAGAGTAATTGGTGAGCGTCAGGAAATTCTGCTCTTATTGCCCTAACTAACGCTAAATCTCTGTCAGTGACGATAACACGTGGGTAATATCTTTCGCCAATCACTTGCTTCACACGTTGAAATACCCATCTAAAATTATGCCCTTGTTCACTGGATAAAAAGCTATACGCCATTGAAAATGTTTTGTTTGTTGAAGTTAGTCCAACAATTTCCAACAACGGCAATTTAAACACCGTGGTATTGTACGTGGAGTCCATCAGCATGACTTCAGGGAATGTACACCATATAGCATACGACGTGGGGTGCACAAAAAATAGCTCCTCAAGCTCGTTGGTATGCTCATTTACCCTCGGGTACCATGTATACCCTGATTCTTGTAAATGCGAGTAAAGGACTTGAATTGGAGTTCTATCACCTACTCTGACTCTCCGGAACTTATCTTGTGCGTTATATATAGTTCTAACGCTAGACACGTTATCCGGATTACGACCCTTTATTGTCGAAAGTATATTAAGTGGTCGTACGTTATAATCTGTCAATTCTCTGACCAAACCCAACTCATCATCCTTTAATCGCATTGCATATGGGACACCATGCAACGACTCTAGCATATCATGATTATGCGTATCATCCTTCACCCTCAATACCCAATAATTTTTTGTTCGATGATATTTCGCATTTAATCTGAATGGACAACCGGTTTTACTTGTTTTGGTTTTCCGTCTGCCACTACCTTGAGATGTATACGTACCACCCTTTGTACACCTGTAATTGATTTCGTTCATATGACCATGTTCTGATTTGGTTCTATCTTTAACAATTACAAAACCTAGCCCACGAGCTATATTTTGCGCCCACTCAGTTACTTCCTCGTGAGAACCGAAAACCTGAAAATACATAACATTTTTTACTAATACCTTTGTTTTAGTTTTTATTACAACTTTTACATTTTTACATTTTTATAACTTACATTTTTACTTTTTTTATAACATTTTTACATTTTTATCACTTTTTTTTTTCATTTAAAATTTTTTAAATTTATAAGTTACATTTATAACATTTTTACATTTTTATAATTTTTTTACATTTGTATAACATTTTTTATAACATTTTTTTTTTACATTTTTTACATTTAACATTTAAACCTTTTACATTTATAACATTTTTACATTTTTATAATTTTTTTACATTTGTATAACATTTTTTATAACATTTTTTTTTTTACATTTTTTACATTTAACATTTAAACCTTTTACATTTATAACATTTAACATTTAAAAAAATAAATATAAAAATAAAAACGTAAAAACGCGTTTTACGCGTACACCTCACCCTCACATACTCACCCACTCACTTGTGTGTGTGTGTTATTCTCTCTCTCTCTTTTCTCTCTCTAATTTCTGGGTTAGTTTTGTGATAACTTTTTGAGGGTTTTTGTTTAAACTTTATAATTTGTGATGTTTATTGTGATTCTGTGTTTATTTCATGTTTAATTTGCCAGATCTATTTGATTATTAAAAAATGCCCAATTTTTTTAATTAGGGTTTGGGAAAAATTCATCTGTTTCTGGGTGATTTGGTGATGTTTATTGTGATTATGTGTTTATTTCATGTTTAATTAGCCAGATTTATTTGATTATTAAAAAACGCCCAATTTTTTTATTTAGGGGTTGGGAAAAATTTATCTGTTTCTGGGTGATTTGGTGATGTTTATTGTGATTATGTGTTTCTTTCATGTTTAATTAGCCAGATCTATTTGATTATTAAAAAACGCTCAATTTTTTTAATTAGGGTTTGGGAAAAATTTATCTGTTTCTGGGTGATTTGGTGATGTTTATTGTGATTATGTGTTTATTTCATGTTTAATTAGCCAGATTTATTTGATTATTAAAAAACGCCCAATTTTTTTATTTAGGGTTTGGGAAAAATTTATCTGTTTCTGGGTGATTTGGTGATGTTTATTGTGATTATGTGTTTCTTTCATGTTTAATTAGCCAGATTTATTTGATTATTAAAAAATGCCTAATTTTTTTATTTAGGGTTTGGGAAAAATTTATCTGTTTCTGGGTGACTTGGTGATGTTTATTGTGATTATGTATTTATTTCATGTTTAATTGCCAGATCTATTTGATTATTAAAAAACGCCCAATTTTTTTAATTAGGGTTTGGAAAAAGTTCAATTGTTTCTTGGTGATTTGGTGATGTTTATTGTGATTATGTGTTTATTTCATGTTTAATTAGCCAGATTTATTTGATTATTAAAAAACGCCAAAATTTTTTATTTGGGGTTTGGGAAAAATTTATCTGTTTCTGGGTGATTTGGTGATGTTTATTGTGATTATGTGTTTCTTTCATGTTTAATTAGCCAGATTTATTTGATTATTAAAAAACGCCCAATTTTTTTTATTTAGGGTTTGGGAAAAATTTATCTGTTTCTGGGTGGTTTGGTGATGTTTATTGTGCTTATGTGTTTATTTCATGTTTAATTTGCCAGATCTATTTGATTATTAAAAAACGCCCAATTTTTTTAATTAGGGTTTGGAAAAAGTTCAACTGTTTCTGGGTGATTTGGTGATGTTTATTGTGATTATGTGTTTATTTCATGTTTAATTAGCTAGATCTATTTGAAGGATTTTGTTCTTGAAACTGCTTTAGCAGTTGTGATTATGTGAAATTGCCGGAGTTGTGTGGGTGCAAACGGGTAGGTTAACACCTTGATCTGCCACCTCTGAGTGGTATGAAAACCTGCTCTGGCCTACCCCAGTTCACATGCTCTGTGTGGTTTCTTGGCAAACTGCTTATGTGCTTATGATAAAAAAAAAAAAAAGTGCTTATGTGCTTATTGCACACAAGCAAACCATTTGCACACAGGCTCAGATTAGACCCCGTTATTATATACTTTACGGGTTGGGTTATATTCACTGTGGCTACTTTTTTAGTTTAACGGGGTGATGAAAGTGCTTATGAATCTGAAAATAACAAACTGCTTATATGTTTGATAAGCAGTTTGTTATTTAAAAAAAAACTGAGATAAGACAATGATGATTTAAATAAAACATGATTTTGGCGTGGCATTTCCGACTGGACGGTAAAATAAAACTTAATTTTGCAACTTTCGATGTTGCAGCCATATATGAGTTAACTTGGTTATGTGAAACAGCTTATAATCTGAGCCTAATGTTATCTCTTATTAATGTGTAAAATGGTGATTACCTGTTGTGTGTAAAATGGTGATCGAGACATATCTGCACTTGTTTCTTTGTGGTTTGTTACTTGCGGCTTTCACTTGCAGCTTGTGTTATAACCCAACCCTATCTGTAACTTGATCTATAAAACTAGCCACCGTATTTATAACCTAACCCTATCTGTAACTTGTTGTAACTTGTGGAATCTTCACTTGTTGTAACTTGCTTAGTTTGTGAATCTGCTTGTGGTAAACTTGGGGTAGTACTTTTGCTTTGTTTGTGGTGATGGTTACTTTGTGAATATGCCTTGTGGTGGTGATGGTTACTTTGTGAATCTGCCTTGTGGTGAGGCTCAATATATCATGGTTATTTCACTACCTACCTCCCCTTGTGACTTCCTACAGTTTGGGAATCTTGCTTTTGCTGTTGTTACTTGGCTTGTGAGGAATCTGTGCACAGCCTTATGGTGGTATTGTCACTTCCTGCAGTTTGGGAATCTTACTATTGCTTTTGTGCAATCTGCACTTGGAAAAAAAAGGCGATGACGAATGGTTTTTAAAACCGAATGGCTTGGCAAAGTGATATTTTTATCACTTTGCAACCTTCATTATCCGAGCCTAAAACTTTTTTATAACTTGTGCAAATGGTTTTCTAAATCGGCGATGATGATTACGTGTTAATCTGAGCCTTTGTGTAATCTGAGCCTTTGTGCAATCTGCTTGTGTGCTAAATGAAAGTGTGCAATCTGCTTGTTGCTTGTAACTTGTGTGCTTATGCACTTGGACAAAAACTGGTTGTGTGCTTATGCACTTGGACCAAAACTGCTTGTGTGGAATACTGCTTGTGTACCAATTTCGGCAATGATGATTGTTAATCTGAGCCTGTGTGCAATCTGCTTGTGTGCTTATGCACTTGGACCAAAACTGCTTGTGTGCTTATGCACTTGGACCAAAATTGCTTGTGTGCTTTATGCACTTAGACAAAATTACACAAAGTAATATATAAAAAAAAAACAGCAAACAGACAAAAAAAAAAAAAAAAAAGTACCATGAACAGTACCCATAAACCGGGTTTGCAGAAGGGTAGACCCTGTTAGTTTAGGGGTCCCCTTAGTTTATTCAGCAACTTTTTTCCCACACCTTATTTGTTTAGTACTACATTTTCTAGTTTTAAACAATTTTAGACCATCATTTTTCCCCACAAACTTATTAAATGTGATTCTAGAGTTTATACGATAACAACTAAATCATAAAGATGTACATTTGGATGTTGTATAATAAAAGATAATTTGAACATTAGACTATTAGAGAATTAATTATAAGATGAATTTATATAAATTAGAGCTTTAAAAATAAGTTATTTGCTAAAAACATTTTGTTTAAATGACATACATAAGTATTTAATATCGAGCGTTTTGACTTTGTGGTACACTTAAGGGGGTTGGCAATGGGTGCGGGGAGGCACGACACGGTGGGCTTCCCTTGCAGAAACACCGCCGCCGGTGTCCTCCAACCGCACGGTAAGGGGATTGTGCGGGGAAGTTTACCGCACGTGAAGGAGAGAAAAAGTGAACGTTACAAGCATTAAAAATCAAGCCGTTGGGTGAGTGAAGGGTGAGGGTGTGATGCGAACAAAAAATGGGTGAGTGAAGGAAAAAGTGGGAGAATGATGTGACATAAGGGGATTGATTGTAAATGAGTGAAGAGATTTTGGGGTGAGCGGTGTGTTAACAACCCCTAAGTACTCCTCCGATCTTGTTTTAACTTTTTTAAGTTTTTATTTTTCAACTTTAACCTCAACTTATTTATTTTTTATTTTTATTTTTTTGTGTTTTATTAATACTTGATTCAAAATATATATGAATGAATTGAGTTATAGATGTATTTTTATTAGAATAAATTTCATTGAGTATTATATAACACAAACAACATCTATTTTGAAAGAAGTATAAAACTTTTGTACGAGCAAAACATGTGCACATATATGCCACAATAAAGAATATCATAAAAGTAAAAATAAATTGTTGTTCATTTACTTCAACCTCATAATATAAGTTTTAGAATTGACATAGAATTTGATGAAACAATTTAATAGATTACAGCCAGCTAAAAAAAAAATACAAGAGCAAATAGCCTAATAGTCATGGACTCATGGGCTTCCTCAAGACAAGAAAAGTTAAATTATACTTCCCATTATATAGATTACAAACTGCACCTAGATTTAAGGGGTGTTTGTTGATTGTTGAAGCTTATTTTCAGTTTACAAGATTATGTAGTTTCGACTCATGTTTCATTTCATAAGGTTTATTTTGAAACTTTTGAGTTTATAATAAGCTTATATAAACCATAAGTTTCAAAATAAGCCGAAATCAATAAGCTTAGAAAACGTAAGCCAAAAACTATACGCTCGTACGAAGAAGAATAACATCCTTATCTGTAGCAAGCAAAAGTAATGTGACCAACATTACTTTCTCATATAAACAACCAAATAAACCTCTTATAAAATTTTCTTTGCTTACCTATAATGCACCTATCATTCCCCCCATTAGCAAATAGTCAAATACCTATATGTCTCAATAATACACCTTTTTTTTTTTTAAGTAAGAAAGAAAACTGTAACATCGTCTTTCTGATTAGGGAGTATTAATTTGAGGCAATTGGTAAGTTGAGCAAATCAATCTCCTAAGGTTAAAATAGGACAGGAGCCACTTCCAAGTTTGGTCCCTGGTTCATGCCTCTACAAAACTGCTTTTTGGTTTCAAAAAATCAGTTCCTAGTTTCATCACGCACGAAACAGAAGCCAAAACTTGTGATTTCTATATGGTACAAACAGGAATAGTAAGCAGATTTTACTTTATAAGGAGTATATTTTTTACTTGGGCACTTCGTGTTTGTTTTTTAAAAATGAAAAAAAAGGGCATATGCATTTTATTCAAAGTCCGGTTTGATAACAAACTACTTCTCACGTCTTGTACAATTCCAATACATTGTCAATGCAACTCTAATCGATGACACTCTTCTTAACATTAAAAAAAAAAAAAAAAAAAAAAAAAAAAAAAAAAAAAAAAAAAAAAAAAGTAAAAAAATCAGGAGTCTGTTCCTATATGTGAATGGTTGAAATGTTTGTTGTGCTTTTTACCTCAAACCGTTGCACCAAACTCTCAATACAAATTTGCAGCATAGACCTCTTCGGCTCTAGCCCTTTTGGCGTTCTCGACGTCTTGCAGCATAGTACTATGTTTTGTACCTCTAAGATGATCTGCCATTACGAGACCACTCGAGCAAGATATGTCGCAAAGCAGACATGCAAACGGGCAGCTAACATTTTTACCCTGTTTCTTCAACTGCAGGAGACTACCTTTGTGCCTTGAAGTCTCAGAATGTTGATTCAGATGAGGAAGGGTACCAAAGGTTATCTGACAGATTTTGCATACAAAACCGGTTGACCGCCTTTCTAGTGTTGTACCACTTGTGGAAGGCTCTTTTCTCTTTAATGTCTGTTGACTCGTAGGATGCACCTACATGTATATTTGTATTTATTGGTCCTTCCGACATATAAACGAATGTGAAGCAAATAGATGAAACAAATAAAGGATACAGGTAATGCTAAGATCTGCCAATGAAACCACATTTTTGCTATTAGCTCACACAGTGATGAACAACTTTGGGGTGTGTTTGACCTCAAACGGGTGAGACAATTTTTTATTTAGCTAAATGAGGAGCGGGTTGAAAGCTGCCCAAGGTCCAGTTATACGAATACAAATATACATCCTGAATATTATGTTCAAAGATTCTAACTATTAACAGTTAATTATTGTTTTGTAATCATAACTAACGTATTAACTATGTGTATATTTGGCTAAAATATGGACAAAGAAACCAATTTACCCAATTCTGTTTGAATCCCAGACCAACAGATAGCCCGTCTCCACAGAAACCAATTTACCGAACCTACCCGAACATCCTGCCCCTCTAGGCTCGATAAATAAATTGAGCAGACTGACACTCACAATTATGTAATGTAAATGGGTATAGATAGGTTCCGTACCTGGGAAGGTAGCAAAGGATTTAAGTTAACAAGCCGCCGGTTTTTCAGGACCTCCATTTGATTCCGATATTCCATCTCCCTTCGTATAGCAAGCTCCACTGGCATTATATTATGCAGTGTTATCATATCCTCATCCATCTTGGCTACAAAAATTGTCAATTAACCTCAGCTTAAAAAAACGATATAATTATTCCACAGATTGCATTATTTAACATTTTCTAGAACAATATCAACACAATAAAAACTTTCTATAAATGAAGAAATAACAAATACGTCTATCCCATCAAGAACAATATCAACATTTTCTAGAATAATATCAAGACTATTAAAAGCTTTCTATAAAGGAAGAAATAACAAATAAGTCTATATCATCAAGAATCCTGTGTGCAACAAACCACAGCTACCCATCAAGCAAGATTTGATTTATTATGTTTCAAGTTCACCTTACATTCTTTCTTTCTTTCTTTCTTTTTTTTTTGGATAATCATTTGGCCCGAATAATCCACGGGGTTTAAGCCCACTGCCACACAAACTTAAAGACGGTAAAGCCCTCTCTTTTGGGAGGATGCACCACCAAGCAGGGTTTGAACTTGTGACCTCCCACACTTGGTGATGATAGTCACAAGCCCTTTTACCAACTCGGCTGCTTACATTGCATTAGACAAACTATATTTTGATGTTATGTTATCAATTATATAAAAAACTAATAATAAAACCAAGGTTAAATTCTTTATAATCTCAACTCAATTTCACTTCATGACAACAATCAAATCATTTCTTTATATAATCAAAATTCAATTCTAAATCCATAGCTCCACACTAAATTTAAATCATCTAAATGGTGGATGGAAATCATGGAATAACAAATAAACTATTAAAACAGAGCCCATCACCTAAAAATTAGTAGTTAATAAAAACAAGCAAAGCTTAAAGACGTACAGTAATTAAGATCCATGGAGAAAGAAAATAAATATAGATGAATTAAACATAAGGGGTCTTAATTACTCACCTGATGGGATTAATTGCAGATGTTTGATTTCGGGAGCTTGAATTTAGGAGCGATTTTAAGATGGTTGTTACACAAAACTATACTACAGTCAAATAGTTTATCCCAAGGTCAAGTGTTTGTTAAGGAAACATCTGTTGATTTTTTAAATTAAAGGGTACTACTGTCGGTACCAATGACCCATTAAAAAATACTAGTAGGTACCCGCGCGTTGCGATGGTGGTACCTTGTAAATGATATTTTCGGCGGATAATGTTTTTTGACCCATTAAAAAATACTAGTAGGTACCCGCGCGTTGCGATGGTGGTACCTTGTAAATGATATTTTCGGCGGATAATGTTTTTTTATTATTTGTTTATGATGACAATAAGTTTAGAGATGGTAAGAACATTTTTGCAATCACTATAAACTATTGAAATTCTAACTTTGTCAATAATATCATAGCCAAAGCCACTTTCAACCTTTTTTGTCTTTTCCTATTTTGAATGTTCAAAGATGACGTATAAACTTGTTACTTTTTTGTGATTCATAAGTTTGTATTATTTGCAAAAAAAGCTGTATTGTTTAAAATCATTCATGAAATGTCTTCAGAATCTAAGAGAGTGTTTAGTATCTTGCTTGTTTTGTACATTGTTTTATTATTATTATTATTATTATTATTATTATTATTATTATTATTATTATTATTATATATAGTAGGATACCAGCGCGTTGCGACGCCGGGTACCCAAAAACTGGATTTTTCGTCGATAAAGAGGTTTTTCGAAATGAGTCTTCCTTGAATCTAATTTTAAGGATGGCTAGATTTTTAGATAAAAATAAATTTTATAAATAGCAAAAAATTACAATATATAAATAGTCTTCCTTGAAATTTACATTTAGTTGCACCTTAACAATCATCGATACTTTAATACGAAAAGTCAAAAATCAAGGAAATAATTAGGTAAATATATCACTGAAATATGAAAAACAATAATTTTGATAGTGCTTTCCATATTGATATTTCTCTTTGGTTTAAAAAGTAACACTCCTTGCCTTCATGAATCACTAAACTCTTCTCCTCTTAAAAAATTCCACTATCTCCCTATCCTACCACCACATTTGCCGTCTTCCTCCAAATATCTCTTCGCAACTACCCGGATTCATCTATAACTCGATTCCACATCACCCCGCTAGTCTTTTCTTCCCTTTTGCGATAAATATTTCCGTCACATATCCAAGCCAAACTAACTAAAAACCACCGACACAACAAATCTTTTATCCAAACACAACCTAAAAAAGGCCTACCCAGATCTAATAGTACACATCTCATAAAAAATATCAAAATTAGAAAACAAAACATTGGACAAAATTCTTTATGATTTCATCGGGTATTTGAAACATCTCGAAACCACCAAAACCGTAAGATCCGATTACATTACCTTAGATCTGGTAAAAACACCACACACCAAACTCAAAACACCACAATTACCAACAAACACAATGAAAACCACCAGTCAAACCAGAAACACCCAAAGACACCGAAACCACAGACACATGTGGCAGTAGAGGATGGTGGTTTTTAGTCCAAATAACCATTTGGCTGATTTTCAGGTTTTATGGAAGGAAAAGTTTCCATTTATGGCTCGGAATTATATGGGTTAGAATTAAATATGGATGGGTTTTAATGGAGGGTTGTACATTGTGCTTAAATAGTTGTACTTTTAGGTGTAGGGTGTTTTTAATGCTATTAATGTGGAATTCATGGAATTTTGGTCTGAATTTCATTCTATGCTATTTTTTGTTGTACATCATGCTTTAGTTGTTGTAATTATGAAAATTGATTGCTTTAAACTGTTGTAAATCATCTATCATTTTTTGTAAATCTGAATTTTTTGGAGAGAGATTGCTTCCTCTATTATATTTAGTATAGATATAAAAAATACACAATATTCTCTTTTACTAACTTCTTTGCAGAATACTTTGCAAATAATAATAATAATAATAATAATAATAATAATAATAATAATAATAAAACTTATTTATAGAGTACAATTTTTTATTAATTTCTGTTTTATATTTTTTTGTCATATACTCATATTAATACTTTAAACTTTAAACTTTATATTTTATGTTTTACTCCGTATTTTTTAGTTTTGTAGTTTTATAACAAAAAGAAATTTATAAAAATAAAAAAATAAAATGTAGAAACATAAAAAGAGTACAAATGGTGTTCTAAAAGGGTCTTAATAACCTATTACTTTTTGACTTTTTAAGGTTCTGTCAATTGCTATTTGCTAAGTACAAAATTGTAAAAACATGTGACAAGAAAGAAAAGTGAGATATGTAACATAAGGAAAAATAATAACTTTACGTATGTTTGTTGAAGTCGTATCTAAACAATTAACGGTTTGACACATCACTCATGTATTTTTTATTACTCAAAATGATTATTACATTTGTGATAATTATATTGTTGAACATTTTTTTTTAGTTATGCATTTTAGACTTGAGTTGTAACATATATAAATCTGGGACAGAACCAAGGGTTCTTGTGGAATCTCGAGACACTCGTGGATTTTTTAAATGCAGTGTTAATTGAGAGAAGAAGAAGAAGGAAAAAAAAAATCGATTTTTTTAATATATCTTAAATGCACCTAATTTATCAAAATGTGTTTCTAGCATTATTTAGTTAGCATACTTACAAAATATTTTGTGAACCGAATTATATTTGGTATTGTTTTCATCCCCGTATAATACAATTATAAAGTAGTAAAATCGAATATGAATCTCTATTTAACATGGAGGAGTTGTTGTGAAAGAACATATACCACGGTTAACTTGGCAAGAAAATACATAGGTTGGTAGAGTTTAATGAAAGCTTTTTAAGCATGAAATTGACAAAACTAGAAAACATTGAACCATAGTATATGTGTCTAGAAATCAAAATAATGTATGGAGTGTATGACTTAAAACATTTTTTCTTTCCTCGTTTAGACATTTGGACTTGTATGTTCTTAAATCTTAATCTTAGGGGGTGCTTGGTGGGGGGTAAAGGGAGGGTGGGGAATGGGTAAGGAAATGAAAAGGGCCCACGTATATCAAATAATGGTGCTTGGTTGGGGAAGGGTAAGGTATTGATTACCCGGTAGTGGGTAATCAACCATTATAGAGTAAATTGGGGGGTAAGGTATTGATTACCCACCTCACTCATTCCTTTGCATTCCTTTCCCTTTCCCTTTCCCTTTCCCTTTCCCTTTCACCACTTTAAACCAAGCGGACCCTTAATCTAATTGTTAATTAAGTTGATTCTTATGCAATATTCAGTGACGTAACAAGGATTAAAAAGGACGAGATGCACAATTTTTTTTTAACTATAGAATAAGAGAAAAATGAATAAAAAGTACAATTTCAATCTATACTATCTTATAATCTTATAATGTATTTTGGACATTTATATTTAGAAGTCTTAAAATGTTTAAGACCAAAAACATTGCTTTAATATGAAAGATGCATACACATATAATTAAAAGCCTAGAAATTTAAGTTTTTTTTTTTTTTTTTTTTTTTTTTTTTTTTTTTTTTTTTTTAGTGTCTTTAAAAAGACTTGGTTGTTACAAGTATAGCTTTCAATGCTTGTAATTTTTTAAGACTTGCAAGAAACGAAGCATAGTGTACACCACTTTAATCACATAATTTTCAGACTTATAAAACAAGAAGCATAGTGTACACCACTTTTATGCACATATTAAAATAACAAAACACCACATTAATGCTATTTAATGTAGTCAATTAATTAACTGGTCAATAAATACAATTAATACAGTTATGAAAACACCCCTTACATAAGAAATACAAATTATCAAGCATATTGTAGAACCAAATTAAACACAATTCCTGCATTAAATGTAACTAATATAAATAATAAAACACATTATTTGGCCCGTTGCCCGTTCAACCCGTTGGGATCAAAACTAATTCGATAGTTCAAAACTAATTTCCTTTAAGTAAAGTATCAAAAAGACATGTATTGTTACCTTATTTGACTTGACCTTTGTTTGACGCTAGAATACAACCAAAAATATTCATTCGATAGTTCAAACTTCAAAGGTTAAGATGGTTGATTAAGATGTATAGAACACTGTAATTATCAACCTTTCTGTTTTACGCTATATTTGTCATTCATTTAAATTGCTTTCTATAATTCGATAGTTCAATGATCGTTCTTTCTTGGATTGTGGTTGATATGAAATTCCAAGTTTGTGCAAACTCTTTTCTAATTCGTTTCTCAAATTAACCATTTGCTTAATGTTGATGTCATAAGTTTTACCCTAAAAAAAAAGGTATCACAAGTTATTTACCGCAACCCCCTTGACCAAGTTCTATCATTTCACGATGATGAATTCACCCTATTTCACAAAAATAGTTTATAGAAACTCTGTAGTTTAAATTATTTGAAACAGCCAAATTAGCATTAAGGAAACGCTTCCAATCGAATAGCAATGAAGTTGCAAAGGCTAACCATATTATCTTCGAGTTGAACACATGGACCTAATATTAAGGATTTAAGGATAAGATATTTTGCCCATTCTCACACAATTCATTTGCATACCATGTCCAAAGAATACAAATAAAATGTCCATGTATTGAGAAGAAACAACATAGCTTTTCTTAATTATGTTTTTCAATACTTTCTTTTTAAAAAACAACACAACAAAAACAATACTCAATCCTGCCAGAGCGAGGTATGGGATGCATAAACGGAACTTGAACTTTTTTTTGGGGGGCCGAATTTATTTTCGGGGGACGAATCGGAGATTTGTTTGTAACCTCAATTAAATTACCCCTGAAACCTATAATATTTACACTAAGTGCCGCAAATTTTTGGGGGGCCGGGACCCTCCCCCGCCCCTACATAGTTCCGTCCCTGGGGATGTGAGATCATGTAGACAATCACACCCTAACCCCAGGGTAAAAGGACTGCTTCTAAAAAGTCATCCAGCAAGTGCGTTTTTCAATAATTTCTTTATAAAAACAGTAGACATTAATTTATACTACCTTATAATGTATTTAAGACACATATATTTAGAAGTCTTAAAATGTTTAAGACCAAAAATATTTCTTTAATAAGAAAGATGCATACACATATAATTAAAAACCTAGAAATTTAAGTGTCTTTAAAAAGTCTTGGTTGTTACAAATATAGCTTTCAATGCTTGTAATTTTTTAAGACTTATAAGAAAAGAAGCATAGTGTACATCATTTTAATGCACATAATTTTCAGACTTACAAGACAAAAAGCATAGTGTACACCACTTTAATGCACATATTAAAAAAATTAATGTTATTTAATGTAGTCAATTAATTAACTGGTAAATAAATACAGTTAATAGAGTTCCTTCATTAAAGGTCAGTAATACAAATAACAAAGCATATTATACAAACATTCAAGCCCGAACGGGTAACGGTCCAAATGGGCTTGAGCCCGAACGGGTGCAAGGCCAAACGGGCTCGAGCCTGAACGAGTACGGATTAAACGTAATTCTTGATATCCGTAAATTTGATTTCAAAAAGAAAATAATAAACTAAAATAAATAATTCACCGAAAAATTTAGTTTCAAAGTAACCGTCGCTGCAACGCACGGGTATGTGCTAGTTATTTATAATGTGTTTAGTAAAAATTGAATTTACTTTACTCCTATTAATCAACTAATTAAGCATTACCTAATTTGTGAACACCCTAATTAGTAATTACTATATCTAATATAGAGCATCGGAAAACGACGCCATGTTTATCGTTTTGAATCTAGGTTCTAAGGATTGGACTGCTGCTTCTGTTTAGGCCCAATATCTTGGCGCTTTTTTTTTTTTTTTTTTTTTTTTTTTTTTTTTTTTTTTTTTTTTATCAATATCTTGGCTTAGAAGTATATCCCAAAATCTACAATATCACGAGTATACAGCAGGTCTGTCGTTTACAACATCGCTAAGCGTGCCGCATGCGCATACAATCAAGTGATCGCTGCCCCGTCGCAACGCAGCAGCTCACACCATCCTTATTTTAAGTATGGAAATGATTTGGGCCAATTGTTATTGACTTTGGATCGGACCAATAAGCCCATAAACACATCAAAACCAGACACAAATGTAACTGCACAAGGTACAAACTACCTTTAACGACACAGCTCAAATCCATAAAAACAGGAACTAAAACAAACAAAACTAAAATTACCAAAACACCCTTCACTTTTCCACACCTCGAAACCCGTGAACAAAAATTCCACTTTGAAAGTACAGCTGCAAATCACTCATAAAATCAGTATATATGTTCACATTTCCATTCCATATACTTCTCATTTCATCAACAAGAATTACACACAGTAAGTGAGAGTGAGTGTGTAAAAAGGTGGAAATGGAGAAGGCATTGGGTAAAGTTGGAAGTATTAAAGTGAAAGCAGGGAGTTATTGGATTTCTAAGAAAGCTAAACAAGAGTTGACTAATATTTCAGATGACTTAACTGTATGTTTACTTTTTTTTTTTTACCTTATTTCTTTTTGTCTTTTTGTAAGATTTGATGTTTTGTGCTTATATGTTAGAGTTGTGGGTGATTGTTGAAAATGTAGAGTGATGGACTTATTTGGTGACTTTGTTGTTAACCTAGTTTTTTGGTTGATAGATGTAGTTATTTTAGATGGTGGAGGGGGTGTGTGGTTTAAGCTTATATAGCCGGCTTATAGCATATTTGGTTTTCAGCTTATGTTTAATAAGCTCATTTTTTGGCTTATTTTAAAACTTTTCAGCTTATATAAGCTTATTATGACATGATAAGCTTATATAATCCCATATGTCCCAAAATAAGCCAAAAAGTTTAGGTTTATAAAACATAAGCAGAAAACCAAATAAGCAATAAGCCCGCTGTATAAGCTTAAATAAAGGTTTAAGAAGGTTTAAATTTCTATGAGCTGGATTAAAATATTAAATTAAGTATAGTTTCAAATATAAGATGATTATTGTGAAATTACATTTTGTAGTATAGCTTAAACAAACTCCCCTTGAACCGCGATCAAAATGTTGTCCACTTTGTATGTAGGAGCACAATTTTGATCTTTGCTAACTAGTTAGTGACTTCTTAGGGGATCATTGATCCTAGTAATACTTTTGTTCAAGTACACTTGGCTGTGGAGTGTCTTGACGGGATTCTTTTTGTCTTGGCCCCAAAAAGCATTTTGTCTAATAAGGTCAAGGTTCAAATCAGACCCACAATATCCCTTATGTGTCATACATGTTGGATAAGTTGGGTGTGTTGTGTCTAAGAGAGACCCCATCCTACATTGTTGGCACACAAGGAGATGCTTGTTTGATGTTTAAAGTTTGGCCAGGCTAGACACGACATATTTTACGGCCAACTCACACTGGATCTCGTCGAGGTCTCTACTTGCCAAGCATGCTTAAGTGGAAGCAATATCAGGATGGGTAACCCCTAGGAAGTCATCGGCTGGTTGCCAAGAACAAAGTTATGTGCGCCTGCGGGCAAAGGGAATGATATTATGGCCGTGGTAGGCATAGCGTTACAATACAACCACTATTTACTTCAAGGTGACTATTCACGACAACTTACTTTTCTATTATATAGGGACAAAACAGACCATTACTTCAAGCATCATAGGAATGGAACTTAGAAATTATATAGGAGTTTGTTTCTGATAGTATTACCCGGGCATGATTGCTTCTATTCGGTAAACAACTTATTACCAAAATTTGCTACATTCTTTTATAATACTAATAATGTTTATATATTGTAGACTTTCTCAAGCACCGTTGAAGAGAAGGCAAAATGGATTTTTAACAAGCTCAAAGGTCTAAGATCTGAATCACAATTAATCTTTTTTCTGGGCCTGCTATAGAATGAAGATTTGATTATCTATTTTTTGATGCTGAATCGCAGGAAAGCCAGTGAAATCGTTGCCTGAACTCCTTCGTGAGTACAATTTACCTCCGGGTCTTTTTCCTAACAACATAGTATCTTATGAATTTGATGAAACTAAGGCGAAGTTAGTGGTTTACTTGCCATCTTCTTGCGAGGTGACCTTCAAGGACTCATCTGTCATAAGGTACGCCACTCGGGTTAAAGGCATTTTGATGAGGGGAAAGTTGACTAACATCGAAGGAATGAAAACAAAGGTTTTGGTATGGGTCAAAGTCACCAATGTGGCAGTTGAAGGGTATAGGTCTGATAAAGTATGGTTTACTGCGGGAGTTAAAAAGTCGAGGACCAAAGATGCTTATGATTTGCCTCGTGATGCCATTCGAGTTGACGAATTTTGAAAATGGAAACGCTGGATGAGTAACGTATTAATTGTGACCTAAAATAGGAGTATTTTGTGTAGGATTGCATCAGTAAAGTTTGTAGTTCTATTGCGCTTTTCGCTTGGAATATGAGCAGATGAATGTTATAATTTGTTGTCATTGCAGCATCTACCAACTTGTTTTACCTTGGTGTTTATTCTTGCAATTTTTACTCTGCTTGAAGCCTTGAATTCATAATTCTAAGCTAGCTACATACGAACAAAAGTACTTGATGGTGTTTGGATTTGCGTTTCTTAAGTCAGTTATGCAAATCAAACTATGAATGCAATTATATGTTTACTGCCATACTCCTAAGTCCCAATTATAACAACTTTCAGCTTCAGGTTATGTTTAGACTTTTGAGGTCAAACCATTAACAGGAAAAAAACACAGAACAGGAAAATTTGATTGGGTATTCAGCAATGGTAAGTTTCATAACATTCATGAAGGAATGAGTTGATATGATTAGGGATGAGCATTTCGTACCGAATACCGGAACCGAACCGGAACCGTACCGAAACGGTACCGATCCCGATATACGGTACGGTACCGGTACTACGAAATAAGGAGGAAAAAAATTCGGTACCACTAATTCGGTACGGTACCGGTACCAAATCGGGAAATTCCCGAAAAAAAAACGGGAAAATCCCGATTTCCCGGTACCGGTACCGGTACCGATACCGATACCCGAATCCCGTTCGGTACGGTACCGGTACCCTAATTTATGCTCGGGAAAAATTCGGTACCACTAATTCGGTACGGTACCGGTACCGTGCTCATCCCTAGATATGATTTTGTTAAAAAGTCATACCCAAAAAATGAACATAGTATACATAGATTATGTGGTTAAAAATCAATTCCTTCCTATTTCACTTCTATGATCTAACCAGAAAAGCAAAACTGTAGATTTATCTATATCAATATATCCATCATAGCGCGACTATACTAGTCTCCCGTATGATTTCATATATTCCTATAACGTTCTCAATGCTCAGCAACACTATGATGCACCATTCCAAGAGATCCGACTTCCTATTTTGGAGGGCTTCTTGAAGAAAATGAATATTATGCTGCAAAAGAAGCAACAATCAAGCATTTTAAAGTCAAGAGTCCATCTGTGGTATAATGGTTTTGTATTCTTGTAATGAAAAACAGTATCACTTAAGGCTTAAAAACGTTACCTCCACAAACTTCAGTTTATAATCAAGGTTTCCAAAGCGTTGAGTGACTTCATATTCCTCACGAAGGTACTCGTATATTTGAGCATATTTTGCCTCTCTCCAGGCAATCTCCGATCTGAAATATATAAAAGGCTCTTTCTGTTTAATATTAAAGAATAAAACAAAACATTCAGGGACGTTTGATTTGTGTTTTGAAGAATATTTAAAGAAACAGTTCAGCTTTTGATCATCGAATTAAGTGGTCAAATAATCAATTTCATATAAGGTGGAACATCTAACTATCGGTTTAATTCAGTAGAATCACATAATCACTTTCAAGTTTCAACACATGCATCCAAACAGTAACAAGTAACAACCCCCACTTAGCAATTTATTTATTTGTTCACATCCTTTTTCACTTTTAATCTTATAGCTTCTTCATTGATTTGTATAAGGCAATGGAGCTTCAAGATCTTTTACAACATAACAAGATCTCAAGGTTGTGCCTACTTTGTATAAAAAGTGATTGCGAATAAATATACTTGACTTCTAAAAACTGGCTAACAAAGTTTCGGAACCTATTGAGAGCAATTACCTGTCAAAAAGTCCTACTTTAAGAATCACATCAGCTAAATTTGAATTAGCCTTTCCAACAAGTTGGAAGAGCTTCTTCCTATCCATGGTAAATGTGCCAGTTTTCTCCATTACACGATTAATATCCGTAAATTCTTCAACCATGCCATCAACCTTTGCAAAAAGAAAAATCATATAGACCAGTTGGATTGTTTTTGCTTTTTATCATTTTTTTTAAAAAGAAAAAGAAAAGAAAAGAAAAGAAAAAAGGTGATACCTGTGAAACATGATAATCTAATGCAATACTTTGGCCAAGCACACTACTAATGATACGTATACTGTCGATATCAACATGTTTTAAAACTATGTAATCTGGTCCACCCTGCATCTCCTCGCTCAGCAATGGCTTTTCCTTGACAACATAATCTGTTTACACAAGCACAAATGTTGTACGACACATATCACGGATGCAAATGTTTGAAAATGGTGTTGGAGAAAGTAACGGTTGCAATATGGGTGGTTAAACCAGCAAACACTTTTTTGTCATTTAGAATTTTTTATAAATATTAAAAGTGTTAATTATGATTTAACATGTGAAAAATCCGACTTATACAAGACAATTATTATCACCAAAATCTGACTTATACAAGACAATTTTAGAGGTTGTATGCATTAATGATATAGATTTTGAGCAGTACTAACCATCTTTTCTCATTTCATGAACTTTAAGTGATCCAGAAGCATGTCTTCGTATAATCGCAAGATAAGACTCAACTTCATGATCCTCCACATTAAACAAGACTGCAGATCCATACTGGAACACGACCATGTAGCTATGAGAACTAGGATTTTCTTCAACACCAATCTCCTGCAGTACAACCCCCTTCTTAATTATTGTATTTGTTCAGAATAAGTGTACAATTTCCTTTTTGAGAAAATATTCTTGGCAATGTTTATGTGCAATATTTATTATGGAAAACAAATATAGTGATTCTAGAATAACCATCACACTAGCATTCTAAATATTTAACTAAAAGTAGAATAGTTGCATATGTATAAAAGGGCGAGGGAAAACATTTATGGAGCCTAATGAGTAATGACATGTGAAAAATCCCACTTCTTATTACAGTGAAATAGAAAACTAAATTGGAACACGGTGAAAACTATTACGAGTAACATAAGAACTAGGAAGTAGGATGACACATTTTAAAGTGCTTCAAAGTTTGAAAGCTTGCCATATAATCTGAATTGTAATTGCAAAATCTGAGGGCAACATGGTTTGTTGAGCGGGAGGTTGGACGAACAACATGGCTTGAAAGCTCGAATTGCAAGCCCTTCAAATCGACACTGTAAAATATATACATGAGATATCAAACCATAAAGAAAAAAATAACAAGAACCAAAAAATATGCAAAACAGAGCGCGCCGAGAGCACCAAAGAAAACTTGCAGCATCAATGTCCATTACAGCATCGAAAAAACAGGTAATTAAGAAGCTCACTATGCCTTATAAATGTAGCAACATGTTTCTTAACTTACAAAAATCTAGCAAAAATAATCTTAAAACATTTCAGACCATCACAAGATCTATACTGATACATCCTTTGTTACTTGAATGCCAAGTTGACTGCTGTTCAAACTCAAAATTGGACAACTTAGGTTTTGAGAACACTCGTCCTTACATACGGTGATACACATGTAACAGTCTAACTACTACAACAATATAGTGTTAATTCAAACAGCTTCAAATGTTAAGATCACGAAGTCTCATAAATACCTAGCAGAAGGATAAAAATTACAAACACAGTGACTATCCTAAAAAGAAGTCCATATAGAAACCACTCAGGGGTGGCCTAGTGCAAACAACTGTGAAGTGGCCACGCCAACCTTCTGAAAAGGGAAGGCTTTACCTGGTTTGAGTCCGTGTGGCAGTGTGTTTAAACCCTGTGAATTAGTATGCCAAAAGGCGGAACCATCGTTACCCAAAAAAAAAAAAGAAGAAGTCCATATAGGTTTTAATACTTCAAAGCCGTTTCCTTTGCTATCTAGCTCATCTTATATGGATTTAGTGCACGCACGCCCTCTAAACCGCAACTATCATATTGCTCAAAATCAAATAAACAGACTCACTTCAAGTCCAAAAGCATATTGGGTATATATCACGTATTGGCTCTAGTCTAGTAGCAAATAATAATGCAATATATTTATCATGGGCATTTCATCAAACAGTTAATGCGCAATGTAAACCTGGTGCAAAGAAAGATGGCTTTGACAGATATTTTTCCCAACTGATCCTCATCATTTTCATCTTTATGATGAACATAATATTCTTCATCATACTTATGACTATGTTCATCATTATCATAAGTAGAACCAAGGTCAAAAATAGGAGATGGGTATGAATTAAAACCCCTAAAGCTACAAACTTTATTATTACTATGGGGTATTATTGAATAGTTATGATGATCATGAGTTAATAATAAAGGTTTAATAAGATGACGGAGTAAATAAGAATGGTTAGGTTGGGTTTTTCGAATGGCGGCGAATGATGAAATAAACAGGGAGGAGGAGGCTCTCCATCTCCCCATTCACTGCCACTTTTTTATTTATTGGATTTGAATTTGGTTGTTAATGTTGGAGTGGGTTGAATGAATGGAGTGATTCATTTTTTTGGTGGAGGGGGGCTGGTTGAGTTGGAACAGCCACTGGGCTCGGTCAATGTTTGATTTTGGGGTAGAGCGAGAGATTGTTTGCAGGGTAGATTTTGAAGTTACTATTGAAATGAGTAAATTTTCTTTCACCTTTTTTACTTGTGAAATAAGATAGGTAAAACTAGTTTGCAAAATGATCTAACACTAGGTATGTATGGTAGCAAATGTTTGTGAGAGTTTTAAAGCAACTAACAATAAACGGTTAGTGTCTTGCATAAAATATTTGACAGAAAACAGGCAACTAGCATTTTTATTCTTTTCTAAATGCTCCATATCAAAATGCTAGTTCTAATAGCATTTACCAGTAACCAGCGTTTTCACTTACTAATTATGACTATATAACTATTTACCAAACGTTTTATCAGAGCAAACCGTTAATGCTTCCTCCTGCTACTATTTTCACCAAACATACCCTATGTTTTGCATAACTGGTTGAATCTCCAACTGAAGCCGGAGGTGAAAGCTAGAGCTTATATTATAACTAACGATAAGCAATTCGTTTAGAAAAGCTTATTTTAATTAGATTGAGCTTATTGAAGATTAAAGCTTATACAAGTTTCAATAAGCTTGTGCGACAATCAAAGCTTGTTTATAAGGTAGCTTATTTATATAAACTCTCACAAGTTTGTTGCCAAACATGCCCAAGTCTCATTATATGCATAATTTTATGGATAAACTTTGATAACCACGTTTTGTTGAGTGCAGCTTAGAAACCTACTATTAATCCAATAGAGCAATATAATGCTGACATTTCAAGCATTTTTCATATATTTTAACTGATAATTTTTAATATTAGGTGATTGTACTTTTATTTCTTCAATCTTAACTTTTCGTGTAACCAATATTAGTCTGGTAGAACTCTTATTACAAGTTCTTTGTTGTCATGAATAAAAGCAAAGAAAGACCGAGGCAACAATCGAATATCTAACACTGTGTAAGTGTAATTGTGATGACAAATTTCGCCAACAACGAGAGTTGATAGCGGGTGTAGTCGTGTGGATGTGACCTCCGATAGAGGTAACAATGACAATTCTCGTGAAGGTGGTCGGCAAGGAAGAAGGGGAGTTTTTAAGTGAAACGATGATGCCAAGTTTGGCCGATCTTCTAAGTTCTAAGAAACTAAACAAGTTATAAGTTCCATGCACGCACCGGATTTACACATGAATCAAATTTATTTTAAAATTTTAGTTTAATATATGAACATATAAGAATTTTTCTGTGTTTAATGTTTTCTGATTGCAATATAAGTATAATTAATAATTATGCACGAGTTTTACATAAACTTTTTCATCATGTATTAATATCGATTAATATTTTGTAAAGATCTTTGTTAGATGAAAGATTTAATTTTGTTTAACCGATATGAACGTTGAGGTTGATATTGTCATTTAAATTTTACTATTGATATCATGTTGTAGACAATATGCGAGTTTAATAGTACATAATGACCGTTGATAAAGTTAAAATATAGAGTTTTTTTTTTAAATGTTTTTTAGGATATCCTTATATAAACTTTCATAGGATTTACATGAATCGTCGTTATAAGTACTTTCACGTATATTTAAATTCATATCACATTAACATCTACTTACATTTAATATTTATATTTTGTTAATAATAATTTAGCCGTATTTAATTTCAAACCCGTGTGTGCATGAGTTAAACTTATAAAAAGGAATAACATGAGTCCTTATTGAACACATATAATAAATTTTTTTCCCGGATATCCTTACTTAAACTCAAAAAAATGAATAACTTGAGTTGTTTGTATACGTACAACCTCATGTATTTATCTACATACACAATAACTCGTGCTTTATTTTGGATCTTTATAATCCCATGCTTATACATGTTGTATTTCTAAAACAACATATGTGTTGTATTTTTAAAATATAAAGTCTAGGTTATAAAGTATAAGCGGATATTTGTTATTTTTTAAATTTATTAAAAAACATAAAAACTTATAAGTTTACTCTTAACTCCATATAATTTATCTAAAATTCACCACAAAAGTTTTATAAATTACACCATATTTTTTTAAAGTTTTTGTTTTCACAATTTTGACACCTATATTTTAATGTTTTTTTTCTCCTCCACCAAATTTATCAAAGTTTAACCATTTAAAAAAAAAATTGACTTTCAATTGGCCAATAATAATACTCGATTTTGCCACTGTCAAAATAGATTAACTTGATTGGGCTAATTTTTTCTCAATAAGATTTTTTTTTATCAAAATTAAGTAATTCTTTTATTATATAAACTAGTTATAAGTCCCGTGTATACACAGATTTTGCACATGAATCAAATTTATTTTAAAATTTCAATTTAATATACAAACATATAAGAATTTTGCTATGTTTAATGTTTTATAATTGTGATATAAGAATAACTAATAATTATGCACAAGTTTTTATATAAACTTTTTCATTATATATTAATCTCGATTAAGATTTTGTAAAAAATTTATCGTCACAAGCTATTAGCACTTCACATTTCATAAAAATGATACAATTTTCAATGCATAACAGGTATGGATGATAAATTTTGTGCAAACGTATCATAACTAAACTTTGATATATAGCTACAACAACAGCGGAAAAAGATTTTAATCAGAAACAAAATTTAATAATTAGTAAATGACATGAAAAATGAAAATTTTAGCATAAAAGATATAAGAGTTAATGTCATAGATAATAATTTATGATAATTTACCATAAAATACATTGTGTCACTCACATAGCAAATGTCCTCATTTAGACAACATTTGGTTAGCAAAGCCTACGTTTTATCTTAATGGAAGTAATTAACTTTGACTGATTGGTTAACATGTTTGTCAGTTTAACCATAATCATAAACATAAACATAAACATAACCATAACCATAACCATAACCCAAACCAAAACCAAAACCCAAACCCAAACCAAATCAATAAAATATTATCCTCGCAAGCAAAACATTTATTGTTAGTGCCATCTCATTAACCTCAAATTTGCACAAGAAGTGGCATCTTCTAAACAAATATGTGACGGTTAAATATATTTTGTGTAACGTGATAAACTTGCTTTGTACCAATTAATAGTATGAGGTATGTCGAGGAAACCTCATCAACCATCAAGAGTGTCACGTAATTCACTTGTTTAGTTTACGCCAATATCTCAAACGGGTATCTATTATGAAATACTACGATAGATACTCTTTTAGTTTTCACAAACAAAATGCTTACATCAATCATAATTTATATCTTAATGTTTTACTATGGATGAATGGGGAGGTTTTCATTAATACAAATATAAAATCATTCACCAAGCAACTATTTATAAGAAGAAAGCATGCAATTGTTGTTAATTAGGTGAAAATTAAATTGATGTGAATTCAATAGTTGTTATAGAACATGAACTTTGCATTATTTTAGTTAGTTATTTCAAAAGTGGATCATGAAAAATGGACAATGTGGAAGCACACATGGGTTTACATATGAATCAAATTTATTTTAAAATTTTAGTTTAATATATACATATAAGAATTTGCTCGTGTTTAATGTTTTGTGATTGTGATATAAGTAAAACTAATAATTATGTACAAGTTTTTACATAAATTTTTTCATATTTTGTAAAGATTTTTGTTGGATGAAACATTTAACTTTGTTTAACTGACATGGGTGCTGAGGTTGATGTTGTTATTTAAATTTTATTATTGATATCGTGTTGTAGATTATATGGCTGTTTAATAGCACTTAATTATTGTTGATAAAGTTAAAATATAAAGTTTTTTAAAAATACTTTTCCGGATATTGTTATATAAACTTTAAATAGGAATTACATGAATTATTGTTATAAGTACTTTCACGTATATTTATTTTCATATCACAGTAACTCATACTTACATTTGATAATTGTATTCACTTTAATAGTATTTTGGCTTTATTTAATTTTCAAACATGTGTACGCATGGGTTAAACTTATAAAAAAGAAAATAACATGAGTATTTATTATTGAACTGGGTATGTTGGGTAACAAACATTTGTATGGGTTTTGAAGGAACTAACAACAAACAACAAGCGGTTAGTGTTTTACTCAAAATGCTTGTTAAGAAATAAGCAGCTAGCATTCCTACTTTTTCTAAACTCTTCATATCAAAATGCTACTTATAGTAGCATTTACGAGCAACTAATGTTTTCACTTATTAATTATGACTATATAGTTATGTTACCAAACATTTTATCAAAATAAACAGTTACTGCTTCCTGCTATTGCTATTTTCGCCAAACATACCCTATGTTTTGCAAAATTGGTTGAATCTCAAACATACCCTATAAAAGAAGATGTTTATATTTGTATGAATATTTAAGTAATTTAACTAACTATAAGCTATGCATTTAGAAAAGCTTATTTCAATTAGCTTCAGTTTATAGAAGATTAACGCTTATACAAGTTTCAATAAGCTTGTGCGACAATCAAAGCTAGTTTATAAGCTAGCTTATTTATATAAATTCTCACAAGCTTGTTGCCAAACATGCCCTAGTCTAATTATATGCATAATTTTATGGATAAACTTTGATAACCGCGTTTTGATGAGTGCAACTTAGAAACCTACTATTTTAGAATCCAATAAAACAATACGATATGGACCTTCCAAGCATTTTTCATATATTTTAAATGATAATTTTTAATATTAGGTGATTGTACTTTTATTTCTTCAATCTTAACTTTTCGGGTAACCTATATTAGTCTGTTAGAACTCTTATTACGAGTTCTTTGTTGTTGTGAATAAAAGCAAAAAGATAAAAAGCAAAGAAAGACTAGATGCAACAATCGAATATCTGCCACTATGTAATTGTGATTGTGATGACAAATTTCGCCAACAACGAGAGTTGATAGTGGATGTAGTCTTGTGGATGTGACCTCTAATAGAGGTAACAATGACAATTGTTGTGAAGGTGGTCGACAAGGATTAGGGGGAGTTTTTAAGTGAAACAACAATGCCAAGTTCAGTTGATCTTCTAAGAAACTAAACTAGTTATAAGTTCCATGCACATATAAATTTTTTTTCGTGTTTAACGTTTTGTGATTGCGATATAAGTACAACTAATATTATGCACGTGTTTTTACATAAACTTTTTCATTATGTGTTAATATCGATTAATATTTTGTAAAGATATTTGTTTGATGAAAGATTTAACTTTATTTAACCTACATGAGTGTTGAGGTTGATGTTGTCATTTAAATTTTACTATTGATATATACAATATGCGAGTTTAATAGTAAATAATGACCGTTGATGAAGTTAAAATATAGAGTTTTTATAAAATGTTTTTCGGGACATGCTTATATAAACTTTCATAGGATTTACATGAGTTGTTGTTATAAGTTATTCAGGTATATTTAAATTCATACTACTGTAACATGTACTTACAATTAATATTTATATTGTGTTAATAATAATTTAGCCGTGTTTAATTTCGAACCCGTGTATGCATGAGTTAAACTTAAAAAAAAAATAACATGAGTCCTTATTGAATCCATATGGTAAATTTTTTCCCCGAATATCTTTACTTAAACTCATAAAAACGTATAACATGAGTTGTTCGTATACAACCTCGTGTATTTATTTACCTGCACAATAACTCGTGCTTTATTTTTATAATCTTGTGCATATACATGTTGTATTTTTAAAACATCATATGTGTTGTATTTTTAAAACATAAAGTTTAGGGGTTATAAAGTATAAGGACGAATCACATGAGTTGTTCGTATACATATAACCTCGTGTATTTATTTACATACACAATAATATGTGCTTTATTTTTTATCTTTATAATCTCATGCATATACATGTTGTATTTTTAAAACAACATATGTAATGTATTTATAAAATATAAAGTCCAAGGGTTATAAAGTATCAGAGAATACTTGTTATTTTTTAAATTTATTAAAAAACATGAAAACTTATAAGTTTACTCTTAACTTCATATAATTTATTCAAAATTCAATCACAAAAGTTTTATAAATTACACCCTATTTTTTGAAGTTTTGTTTTCATAATTTATCACCTATATTTTCATGTTTTTTTTTCTCCACCAAATTTATTAAAGTTTGACAATTTCTTAAAAAAAATTTGACTTTCAAATGGTCAATAAGAATGCTCGATTTTGCCACTGTCAAAATAGATTAACTTGATTGGGCCATTTATTGATTTTTTTTTTATTTTTTTTTCTAAATAAGACTTTTTTAGCAAAATACTTTCGAAATGAGATAATTCTTTTATTATATAAACTAGTTATAAGTTTCGTGTACGCACGGTGTTTATACATGGATCAAATTTATTTTAAAGTTTCAATTTAATATACAGACATATAAGATTTTTGTCGTGTTTAATGTTTTATAATTGTGATATAAGAACAACTAATAATTATGTATAAGTTTTTATATAAACTTTTTCATTATATATTAATGTCGATTAAGATTTTGTAAAAAAATTATCAGTCACAAGCTTTTAGCACTTCACATTTCATAAAAATGATACAATTTTCAATACATAATAGGTATATGGATGCTAAATTTTGTGCACACGTATCATGACTAAACATTGATATATAACTACAACAACAACAGAAAAAGATCTTAATTAAAAACAAAATTTAATCTATAACGAGGCATGCAGAACCCGTGCTACGCACAGGCTAAGAATCTAATTGTTAATCGTGTATTTTTTCTGTATATTTGCGAGTGTATACTTAATTATTGGTTAGTATGTTGTATGAAATGTTTTAACTTTCTTGTATAAAAAATTAAAAGTGTTTGATGTTGTTTTGCTTTTGTGGTGTTGTATTTTATATAAGGGCTTTTGGTTATTAAGTTGTGATGGCTTTATTTCTTTTGGCCTATTACATATTTGCATGATAAAAAAATGGCTTTATTTCTTTTGGTCTATTACTTAGCCTACAATACTTGTCCATTAGATGGTTTTTGCATGGCAATATGAAGCACACGGGGTCTATCTAATTGATCATAGTTTAATGTGTGTTAAATATTTTCTTTATTAAGTGTGTAAGTTAAAGTTTGTGTAATAATGTATATATAATAATGCCACATAAACTGTATAAAAATCGTTACAAACCTTTTTAGCTTCATCTCATTTTATTGTACAACTAATTTCATTGAAAATTAACATTGAAATCTAACTAATATTAATTAATTTTATCAATAAACTCAATTTTAAATAGCTAACTAAATGAATATTAATTAACACACTATTAATAATTTCTAAAACCTTTGTACTTCACTATTATGTCTTAAACTTAATTTTTTTTTTTAATTTACAAATGGGTTTGAGCAAAAATTATGTACTTTTTCTTTTATATTCATTATTCAAATTGCATGCTTACATAAACTAATCATGCTAAAAAGTATCATTTAACCATTTAAATATTGCTTTACATACATGCTCGTGCACATTTTCTTTAATTAATTCGTACATGTGAGCTAAATCAATAGAAAACACACATAAATTACTTGTATATGAAAATGTATTAACATAATACATATACCTATATATATTGCATTAGTTTAAGTCATCAATTATTTTTGCAACCTTTTCAACTTCATCTCAATCCATAACCGACTTTTAATTCTATACTAATTACTAAATATCATGTGATAAATTCCGGCAAGCCTTGCACTTCCATCTCGATGTTGTATATACTTCACATTAAATGCACCAGTTTTGTTTTTCGATAAAAGTTTGAACTTTTACTTATGTTTAAAACTCAACTTTTTTATTTGATATTATAATTTACAAACGGATTTAAGTCAAAATTATTTATTTTTTCCTTTCTATTCATTACTCAATGTGATATTTTTAATATGGTCGTATTTTGCTATAATAGGCGTAAATATTGGTTTCTCACTAATGATTCTACATATAAAAAAAGAAAACACTTTGCGATGCGCGGACCTTCTTCTTTTCAATAATAATTTAATTGCACATGATAAATTCATTCTAATATTTCTCAAAGAGCATTCGAAAGCAACTACTTACATAAACTAATCACGCTAAAAAATATCATTTAACCATTTAAATGTTGCTTTACATACATGCTCGTGCATATTTTCTTGAATCAATTTGCACATTTGAGCTACATCAATAGAAAACGCACATAAATTACTTGTATATGAAAATGCATTAACATAATACATACATACATACATACATACACACATATATATATATATATATATATATATATATATATATATATATATATATATATATATATATATATATATATATATATATATATATATATATATATATATATATATAACAATCATCTAAATATATAAGTAACAAAGAAAATAGTTTGTATCCCAATCTTTGGTTCCATTTATCTGAGCATGCATGATCTTGTGTGATTTTCATGATACCTGCGTATGATAACTAAATTAAGAAAAGAAAAAAAAGATCAAGTTAATTACAAAGATCTAAAAGATGTGTGAATCATCTCTAAAATGTTGCAAAAGAGAATTTACACACCGCTACCAACAATCAAAAATCTAAAAGATGTGTGAATTATCTTCAAATGTACATACTAAATGTGATTTTGACCGGTTTATATAGGCATGAATTAGGTTATATCATTAATTATTCTTACAACCTTTCACAACCCTTGCACTTCATCTAACCGACTTTTAATTATATATATATACTAAAAGGCAGTGAGAGTACTGTAGCAAATCACTGTAGCTACAGTGATTATAACAGTAGTTTTGTGTGGTGCGGTACTGTAGCAATGTACTGTAGCAACAGTTTTTTTTTCTTTTTCTTTTTTTTTTTTTTTTTTTTTTTTTTTTTTTAACAATGAGGTGAAATATTTAACAAAGTCATACATAATAAATTTTACAAAATTGATACATAATAAATTTTACAACAAATTTAAAATTATTATAATAAATATTAACAACAATTTTAATAAAACAATACTATTTCCGGCGGCAGCTCCCGGGCTCCCGGCACCGGCAAAAACTTCCCGGCGAACAGCGACGGCGGCCACTCTTTCTGGCAAGATAACGAAGCATACAACGGCGTCAAGCGATATCACTAACAAAAAAGATAGCAATAATGTTAATATGCATAGATCTAAATAAAAAAACACGTATAGCTCTACAATTAAATCTTTATACCTACAACTAAAATCCATAGATCTTCAAAAGAATGGTGGAGCGGCGGTGGTGATTGTGGTAGTGGTTTCGGGTATCACGAGCGCTCTTCAAGAGCTCAACTGCTCCAGAACGGACGAGGGTATCCCGATCTATCAATTGCGAAGGTTTATGGTTTCGCCGGAAAATTTTCCGGCTAACGGAGAAGGTGGCTGCCGGCGGTTGTTGCCGGAAAAGATGGTGGTTCCGGTGAGGTGATAAAGAGACAAAGGAGAAGTGTTTGTGTGTGTGTGTGTTTATTAAATAGAGATAGAATGTTGGGGTTTTATCATGTAGGGAGTGACAAAACTTTGCCAAAGCAAACTACAAGGGTGGAAAATAAAATTAGGGGCAGAGGGGGTATTGTGACAAGTTAGTAAAACTTTTAAAATATTTACCGCATGACCCATTTGATATACCAAACGGACTCGGAAAATTATGAAACTTGCACCATTATTAACGAAATAATTTTTTCAATAAAAACAAATATAAATACGCATAACGATTTTGAAGTAAATTTATTTGGCAAATTCGATTCGTTTCGTACTTTCTAGGTTGTGTCGGCTCGATAAAGCAATAATGCACACGCTTACTGTGATTGAAGTCAATTAGAACCGGTTCACGCATACCGAATCAAACAGGTTTTCAATATGTGTTAATATTTTGTATGAAAACACAAAACCTCCCGCAGCAACGCGCGGGTTCAAATGCTCGTTCTATATTAAATGTCATGTGATCAATTCGGGCAACCCTTGCACTTCATCTCCTTTCATGATTTTATAGTTATTATGAGCTGCATTGAATTCCGAGCATTAACTATCTTGCACTCTATGCAACTACTAAACAACTCCAACTTGTTTCTAACTCTAAAAACTCTATCATCATAACTCCACATTAAATTTAAAGATTGAATCTTATAGTATTATAGATACTTATAATGGAGGAAGGACCATCTCTTCAAAAAATTCAGATGTACACAAAATGATGCATGGTTTACAAAACTTTAAAGCAATCAATTTTCATAATTACAACAACGAAAGCATTGTGTACAATAAAAACTAGCATGAATCGAAATTCAGACCACTTTCCTTAAAATTCTACATTAATAGCATTAAACACACCCCTACACCCAATATTACAATTATTTAAACACAATGTACAACCCTCATTCTAAATTAATAGCATTAAAAACACTCCTACACCCAATATTACAATCATTTAAACACAATGTACAACCCTCATTCTACATTAATAGCATTAAAAACATCCATACACCCAATATTATAATCATTTAAACACAATGTACAACCCTCATTCTACATTAATAGCATTAAAAACACTCATACACCAAATATTACAATAATTTAAAAACAATGTACAACCTTCTATCTTAACCTAGACATGAACCTGTGACCAAGACTCGACTTAATAAAACTCGACTCGATACACAAAGCTGTAACCAAGCAAATTTAAGTGTCGGAATGACATCCTGTGACTTTTTATTAATTCCATTGAAAAATTTTATTTCAGGGTACCCGCCGCTGCAACGCGCAGGTACCCTGCTAGTAATTAGTAAATGAAAGAAAAAATGAAAATTTTACGAAATGAATTGCGAGGGGTCTCAATATAAACCAATCCATATTTCAAGGTTAAAAAAAAAAAAAAAAAAAAAAAAAAAAAAAAAAAAAATACTACCGAAGACAAAATCTTAACAGATACAACATCGTAAAAAGTAACACACTCCGTTACCGTTAGTAGCAGCGGCATTTTGTTTTCAAGTAAGCAGTAGTAACAGTGGATAAAACAAACCCTAGATCCAAAAATGGCGGTTGTACCAGATTTAACGGTAAATGCTGCGCCATTACGTCATTCTCCACCGGTCAACTTCCGCCGCCGTATCAGTTCACCTCCTCCGATTAAGGTCCGATCTTATTACTGACTGTCTTTTTTTTTTTTTTTTTTTTTTTTTTTTTTTTTTTTTTTTTTTTTTTTTAAATGGGTACATTTTTGTTTTGGTAATAGTTAATGACTTAATGTATTGTTGCCGGTTAACTTCCGGAAGGTGAGGGCTTTACCTTGTTTGAGTCTGTCTAGGGGTCGGCCAAAAAGTCCGAAACTAGAGGGTGTTTGTTTAAGCTTATTTGATTTCGGCTTATATTTCGTAAGCCTAATTTTTCTGGCTTTTTTTTAGCTTATCGGCTTATATAAGTTTATTATAATATACAAATCTTATATAAAAAGCCGTAAAATTCGGGCTTACGAGATATAAGCCGAAATTAAATAAGCTCATAAGAGACACCCCTCTATTGTGTTTGTTGCGTTGTAAAATGACTAGTTTTGAGTACTGAATTGCTAGGATGCTGGTTTTAAAACACATTCACTCTTTTGATTTGTCATTATCAAGACATACAGATAAACGTCGTTATCAGGAACAGAGTTATAGAACCACTTGAATCCCCTATTTCGTAAAGACGTAATCTGCAACATCCTAATACTCGATTACTAAAGTAAATTAAGAATGAATAAAATGAGACCTTCACTTATAGACAGACACAATTTGATGAATTATGAGTCTATAACAATGCATCTCAGTACATTTTGCTTTTACCGTTTCACTTGCTTGAGCAGATATTTAATATCAAGCCATAGGTTCAAGGCAGTCCATAGTCATGCCAGTGTTAAATCCTTAACAAGACCGCTAGCAGGATTATCATGCCACAGTGTCATGTTTATATTCCTAATTCAGATAGGAAAAAAAGAGGACATATAGCTCTTTGATGTTTACGTATATACCACCACATGTATGCCTCTTGCCCTCTTTAATGTGATGTTGGTGTTCTTGAGGTTTGTGATTTAGCTGTAGTAGCAAAAGGAATGATATGGAATACTATACAGTTGATTTGAGATTGTTAACAGTAGATATTGATGTCTTGATGGGCATTAAAGGATTGGGTCATTCTGTGTCTTTGATTTTTGAACTGTAGGTTACCTTTGATGCATACTAGTGATTTACATGGTGTTCCTTTTAGTCATAATGTTTCTATATGTCCCCATTATGCACATCACTTCCTTCAACTATACACAGTTTTCTCATTTAGGTCTTCATCAAACTATATCGGTGATTTATAGTTATGTACACTGTTTTTTCTTCAGTTTCTACTGATAATTCTTTGTGTTTTACATCACACTCTTCTTTGTGTTACTTTATCGTCTTCCATTTTTTCAAAAATATATGGGCTTAATACATATTTGAGGCCATGATGCTTCATTGGCTGTTCATTTGACCCATTGATTGGTCCATATGTGGTCAAGATCTTGAAGGTCTTTGTTTGGAACGAACACGGAAAAAATTGCAAGGTCTTTGTTTGGAACGAATACAAAAAAAATTGCAGTCTTAAAAGTTCAATATTTTCTAATGTCTACTTATCCCGACAAAGACTAAAAGCACTAGTTAAATTGGACCCATGGTTATTTGACATTGCTGCTCTCTTACACTTGTTGGGCTGCACAATAGCAAAATAACCATTTTTTAACTTGTCTTTCTGAAATGGAAGCTCTTTTCTGCAGGTTAATCTGAGTAATTTTTTGAAAGGAGGATCTAGTGCGTCTAGAACGATGCTCAACTGGTCAGCTTCATTAACTCGTTTTCAAAGCACACGCTGTCACTGTGATCAACGGCTCAGGACCATTACTGATTTTGAAATGTCCGCAACCACCATTCGCCGCGATAATGATAGCTTTCTATATAATGCCATAAACATGACCTTTCTTGAACGTCTATCCCTTGCTTGGAAGATAATTTTTCCATCTCCAACGATGATACAAAACTCTAATGCCAACATAGCCAAACAAAGGCTAAAAATGATTCTCTTTTCAGACCGATGTGCAGTCAGTGATGAAGCGAAGCAGAAGATAGTCAGTAATGTGGTCAATGCACTTCAAGATTTTGTGGTGATAGAACCTGAAGATAAAGTCCAGCTCAGCGTCTCTACGGATCCCGCCCTCGGAACCATTTACTCTGTGACCGTGCCAGTGAGACGGGTACGAGCAGAATACCAAGAAGAAGATGAGGCAGGGACGATTGTGAATGTTGAATATAAGGACAATGGCAAGACTTCTGGTTCTGTGGATGTCAAGTTTGACTTCTATGTTCCTGATGAATGATTGTTTGTTGTAGGGTAAAGATGAAAAAAATTGATAGGCAATTGTTGACCGTCGGCATTAGATGTACAAAAGTTGGAGAACAATGTATCGGTGTATTGTTTAGGACATGCATCTTGGCTGATCATGGCGACCAAATCCATGTCATAAAATGTAACTTAGAAACTGCTTTTTGAATTTTTGTTCATGGTCTGCTGTTATTTGTTCTTTGCATTTTATTGTATGGTTCGAGTTTATTGTAGAAAACCTCTAAAGTTTGTACATATTTCTGAAATAGTTCAGACTTGTTTGTATTGATTCTTTTTATTGTAGATGTTATTTAGTTTATGGCTACTGGAACGAGGGAATGGGTTTCGTTTCCTGTAATACTATTTGGCTTCTAAATTTGGGTATGAAACTATGAAAATAGGCATATGTGAAACCAGCTAGCAAGGTTGGGTTTCCTCTCTTCTCTATCATATGTTCCTATCCTTGGTGATTCTCATCGTCTAATCAAACACATCATTCTTTGCCGGAAACACATTGGCAATTGATTTATAAGTAACTAGATCAATCTATTTATTAGATCATGAACCTACTAAAAAACATCATGTATACCCCACTTGTGTCATTTAAGTATTCAATTAATGAAAATCGTTTGAGTAGTTTTATGTCAAAATGCTTGCTATGGACCACAAGTCTTTAGTATAGCTTTTGTTACAATGCATCAAATCATCAAAAAATATATATATATATATATATATATATATATATATATATATATATATATATATAAAATAAAAAATAAAAAAATAAAAAATTATTAAACAGTGAAAAATCTTTTCTAAAACGTTGAGTTGCAGTTACTTTAAAAGCTAAAGACATGCACCTATAGGGCATTACACCTATTTACCACACTTGTGTTCTTAGACTAAGTGTAATAAGAAGTCTCAAGACTGCATTCACTATCGTCACCACTCAAATATAAACAACTGACTTCACCACTCAAATATAAACCACTTATATACAAATATACCCACAAACCTTTCCTCACGACTCGGTCTTGCAGTCGACCAAGTCTTGCCATTTTTCCTTTGATGACGCGTTGTGTGGTGTGAGTGTAGTGGGGGGGTTTTGGATGCGTCTTGCATGTGTCATCTAGGACCAAGACCGAGCGTTGAAAGTAAGTAGGGTACTAACTAGTAGGAATGAAATTTGAGACAAATGAGAGGGTTCAAAACTGCAAAAAATCATAAATAGAGGAGCTCGTAGTAACTAAAAAGATGAAAAATCTAATCCAACGGCCACAATTAAATCAAGAAGAAGACAATTGACTTGTTCATCAAAACACTGCACGGCTCTATCTAGAAACCCTAAAAGTTTAATTTTTGTCAAAGAAAAGAAAAGATGTCGGACGAGGAGCATCAGTTTGAGTCAAAGGCAGATGCAGGTGCATCCAAAACATTCCCTCAACAAGCTGGTACCATTCGTAAGAATGGTTACATCGTCATCAAAAACCGTGCTTGCAAGGTACTCACTATTTTATTTACTGTATTAAAACACTTTGTTTTTTATATTATATCAAATTAGTTGTAGCATAAACCTTTGTATTTAGAATTCTAGACTTTAGTATGGTGATGTTCTGAAATTATTAGGGTGCGTTTAGTTGTAGATTTTTTTTCTTCTTTTTCCGTTTCTAGATTCCTTGAGAAGGGAATGGGTGAGAGAAGAGTTTGAGAATTTTGAAAACCCGATTAGATGGAGTTATATTTTTCGGCGAGGATGGAAGGTGGGAAATCGTGTCTTTTTTGGTTAGAGAGAAAAAATTGGAGAAGGGTAGATTGGGGTTTTCATATTTGGAAAGTGAGAATTTTAGAGGCTGTTTAGAAATGGAAAAATGGGTTGTTTTCTAGAAAGATTTTCCTTGAAAACCTAAGAAAATAGAAAAAGCCTTCGAAGTGGTTATTTTTTCCAAAAGTCTTCTTGGAAAGATAGAAAACCTGTTTTCTAAGTTTATAACTAATATTTAGAAAACTCCTTTTATGAGTTCTCGATAACTTCCCCAAGAATAGCTCCCCTATCTTAACATGTTTTCAAGTGTTCTCTAGAGAAAGAATAGCTCTCCCATTTTTAAGAAAACTGAAAAATGAAAACTAAGGAAACTTTTCCATTACTAAATGCAACCTTACTTTTTTTGAAAATTGTTGGAAAAAAGTGTGACTAAACAGGTTTTCAGTTTTTACATTTTCCCAAAAATTTTCTGAAAAAATGGGATGTTTTTCACCAAACACACACCCTTAGTGTTTGATTACTTATATACGATCTGGTATTGATTACATATGCCTAACTTTTCATTGCACCAAAAAGTTTAAACAACATAGTACATATTTGGAGTTTGATGAATGGTATCTGAAATGAGAAAGAACCTTACTGATTTATCTATAGATTGGTACTGTAAGTGGAGTGTTGTTCATAAGTTAGTTACACATACACCCCTCTGCTTTGTGATGTATAATGCTGGTGTGAGCATATCAGTGGATATTTCTTTAATACATATTGATTTCAAATTTTGAAAATAGTTTGTTATATATCGTCGTCAACTTTTGGAGACAACTTATGTCTTCAGTTGTTGTGGTTACGACCCTTTGCTAGTTGTTTACTTTACGGCAACTTAATTAAAGGTTGACATGTGGGTGTGTCTAGCCTTATGAGTCTTGACAACACTTAGTGTTCTTCAGTCATTATGCTTCAGTGTTTAATAAGCTTTTCATAATGTTAAAAACACATGTCCACCTCATATTCATGACGAATGATGTTTTCCTAACATGGTTGCATTATTCAATGTCAGTCTCTGGAGTAACATAATAGGGATGAAAAGCTTACGTTTACATTCATTCATTTTCTTGTTAATTTATTCAATTTTTGTTTCAGGTTGTTGAAGTCTCAACTTCCAAGACTGGAAAGCATGGACATGCTAAATGTCACTTTGTTGCAATCGATATCTTTAACGGAAAGAAGCTTGAAGATATCGTTCCTTCCTCCCACAATTGTGATGTATGTTTATATGTATCTTATCAGTATATTTCAGTTTAGTTAGCATTCTGAACCTAAAAAACTAGTTTCTCTTCATGTAAAACACCAAAGAAACATACTTTAGCTTGCAGAAAAGAGTAGTTTTTGACGAATTGTGGAAATGTACATGCAAAAAGACCAGAGTTCTTTTATTTTTTGGGTTCATAGTTGGCTAATTCTGCGAAGTTGATTTGCTCTAGAAAAACAAGTTGATTATGTGATTTATTTCTGTTGTGCGATTATTTGTTGATGGTATTCTTTGTTGGATTGACAGGTTCCTCATGTGAACCGTACTGACTACCAGCTTATTGATATATCAGAGGATGGATTTGTATGTTTCTTTTTCATGTTTCTTGGTTTTTTACCGTCTTTTTCTTACGGTGTATATGGTCTGAGGTTTCTAATGTTGATGTTATGTTTATAGGTGAGTTTGCTGACCGACTCTGGTGATACCAAGGATGACCTGAAGCTCCCAACTGATGATGCTCTGCTTAAACAGGTTTGTACATTACTCATTGATATCACTCTTTTCTTGATTGGATACATATTGCCTACTTTGATAATTGCTGCAATGCTCTTTACCATTATGGATCTAATAAGTTACGTTCTCTTTCACATGTTGGTGATCATGATGCAAATATTTTGATCATGATGCATTATGCTAGTAAAGAGTCAGTGTAGTGTTGTGTTGGGAAGATGGCTGTGTCATCGACTCACCATGTTTGTAGAACTTGTTCTGTTCCATTGTAGATGCTTTAGAGATACATACTGGAATTCTTCATGTACTTCGCATGTCTAAAATGCCAGTCAACTTTTGCAAGCATTTCCACTTTGGAATTTTAAGTAACAGTGACCTATTTCATTGCCATTTTCATTTCAAAATGGTTAATGACAAAAAAAGAAGAACAGTGTTTTGTAATAAATTCTTACAAAGGTTGAATGCTCTCAAAGGTTTCATATTTTGTTATTATTGTCTACTACTTTGACAGGAAATCATTCTTTAAGCAATATAAAATTTTGCAGTGTTCTCGATTACTGTATTTTGTATGGATGTTAACTAGATTATCCAAAAATGTGCAGATCAATGAAGGTTTTAACGATGGAAAAGACCTTGTGGTGACAGTTATGTCTGCCATGGGAGAAGAGCAGATCTGTGCTCTTAAGGACATTGGCCCCAAGTAACTTGGTTTACCTAGTATACTTCGGGCTATAAGTGAATTATTGAGAGTATTATTTAGCTTTAAGTATGAAAGGTTTTTTTGTGTACTGGGTTGATCTTTAGTAATAGTACTTTGGGTTTGGTATTTCCTTCGGGATCAATGAATTCATGTGTGCATCACTTTTATGTTGGATTGATAGAATGAGAAGGGTGATCAATGTGTGTACCGTAGACATGCCATTGGGTCAGATTGTCCAATGATCTTATTTCGACCATTTTCGTAACTCTTGTTGGTAGGTTTCGTGCTTCAACAAGAGTTGAAATAGTACTATTTTGAAATGCATTGCAAAATCATGATTATATTTACTGAATATATTTGTAGCCTTGCGTTAATCCTTTTTTAACAAGACCATAATGGAATGTTAAGTTGTTAACTTATAAAGTTAATGATCTGTTTTTCATCAAATCATACAAATATACAAGATGCTTATGGCTAGTTATTTCTTTATAGAATAAATGCTTTCTCTGATTACAGGTGATAAGTACAAAATATTTTACTAGAAGTAACATGTTTAATGTAACTTTAAAAAGTGATGTTTGGCCTGGATCTCTGATTGAGGTTAGCATGTATTTCCAATTTTTCATCTATTCTGGTTTATGAAATATCAAAGCATATGTACAAATCATATAGTGCTCATAGTCTTAAAAGATATCTTAAACATATTGTGAGTAAAACCTGTTTGCTTGTCTTAACATGTAACGCAAAACCTACAAACTTAGGTTGTCCTAGCAGAAGTGGGAAAAAAGTTGATAATGTTATGAAACATTTGTGTAGATATATAACAATCCCACTTCGATTTCATTATAAACAGTCCACATTTTTGGAGGGTAATATATTACAATCTCACTACAATTTCATAATAAACAGTTTACGCTCGTCTTTGACAATATTTGAACTCACAACCTTAATTCATAATGTCCCGTTAGAAAAGCATCTCACACTATCATGTGTTACCGCCGGGCTACAAGCACCTTGGTAGCACTAAACTCTATTTTCATCAAACAAATGGTCCATAGTAATCAGGGACAGAGGCTCTATAGGGCAGGGCCGCACGGGTAGGCCTTTGCCCTTTAATTACCATTTGTCCTGCTAAAGAAATAGTTCAAGCTCCATCCTTGATACGTATCTTCGTACTTTTATTGCTTCATCATACAGTCACGGTTTTAGTTAACTAGTGAATGTACTATTTGAGTAAAAATGATATAGCTTTTACTAGTGCATAAATATATAAAAGTAATATTAATGAATATTGTTATGAAAAACCTATAGCTAAAAGACATACAAATTTTATTAATCAATATACCTCACAAATTTTTCTTTTTTTCTTATCAAGATAGGTATGGGATTATATTTAAAGCAAAAGTTAGAAAATGAGGTTTTATCACATGCATATATGCTATACCCAATAATATAAGAACAACACTAAAGTTAAAAGTTTATTGTCACGAGGATGGTTCAAACTTCACCATTCAAATTCCTTTGTTTAACTTTAGTTTGAGCTTTTAGTTTGCTGCTCTTAAATAGTTACAGTAAATCTTTTACAGAAAGCTTCATAACTTACATAAAAATTCCATTCATTTAATAATATTAAAATGTAATATTTTCTTTCCATTTTGAGCAAATGTTTAAATATCTTTTGATAAGAAAAGTATTAGCAAAATGTATGAGGTAATCAGAAATAGTAAATGCGACAGTAATCAGGACACTAAACAAACGACTCGAATCAAATGGTTTGGTTGAGGATTCTTGGGTTTAGCTCAAGTCAACGTAACTCAGTTTATGCATATGCTTAAAATTATATATGCATTGTTTACTTTTTAAAGTGAAAGATGATTTGCAAACATTAAGTTTTGAGTTGCACATATCAATATACAAATACGATATGTATCTTATATGACCTACATACAACCTTTTACATCATGTGATGGAGTATACAAACGAAAAGTTGGAGTGCGCAAATCACTGCTCTTATAACATACGACAATTACGTAACAGTACTTAAGTGGTAAATAACCTATAACTATCATTAATAAAATGCAAGAGTTTGAGAGTTTAGATCATTGTTGGCACAAACAATTATGACATGATCACGGCAACTTCCTTAAATGAGAAGACTTTATCAAGTTAGAGTTGTTTGTAATGGTGAATTCAAAACCTACGAGTTAATTGATGGTAAAAAAATAAGAAATTATGATTACAAAAATTGATAAGAACACATATGACCTAAACATTTTATTTTTTCATGTTTCGTACATCTAAAAGTGGGAAAAAAAAAAGAAAAAAAAAAGAAAAAGAATGAGCATTTAATCGGGCCTAGAGAAGAATAAATGCATAATACGACATTTGACTAATGCACTTTGGGTGTCCCATGCTTTAAAGACCTTGTACTCATGCATTTGGCACTGTAAAATCATTGCATGGAAAATCTAAAATGCACAAGGTTAATAAAGGTATAACACAAGATCCAAAATACTAGAAACCAAAAAACACACCTCTATTTAAGTGATACGAGCCAAAACTGCAATATAAAATAGGCCATAATGCACTTTGTTGGAATTAATATCTATAGTAAATTACCTCATTGACCTTGTATTTACTATCTTATCAGAACCCAATATATTCTGACAAGAAGGTGCCAAAATCACAACTTCAGAGGCTTTTTAGGAACATGACCATTAAATTATACACTAATTCTTATCTACCACTAGCTTTTTACTATTGAAAGTTGACATATACATCCAAACCTTTATTATAGACAAAATTGATATCTATAAAATCCCAAATTTTAAATGTTTCTCTAGATTCACATGGAATTGTATTTGTGGTCATACTATTTATCTTGATTGTCTACTGTATTTTTAATGAAAACTAATAGTTTTTCTATCTCATGTTAAATAAATAGCTTCATAATTTAATATGGTTGCTTAATACATGTAAGATAAATTTGTATTGTAGATATTGTGAAATAATTACTTGTCATTAAAAGAAAATGTTACTATGAACTATAATAACTATACTAATAGAACATATAGTCTATGCAAAATTGAAAATACAAACCATTGTGATGGAGTTATCTATATAGAGTGAATCCAAAACCAAAAGCATATATAGCAGAGGTGACCAACTGCAAATGGCAGTGACCTGTTTTTCACATGATATGCCCATAAAAAAGGGTATCACGACCTTCCAACAAAAAGTTAAAAACAAAACAACCTATTCTAGAGTAATATTATATCTCCATGTAAAAAGTATATGATATTTTAATAAAAACATTACATTATATAATTTTAGCCACATGCCCAAATATATCAATATATATATAAAAACTTGTAAACAATGATCAAAGTGACAAAATCCAACTTAAGTCATAATCATTGATGGATAACAAATAGTGTAACAACTTAAAAAGATATACTGTTTTTCTTTTCTTTTTGTTGCAGTGTATGTTTGTTTCTTTTTTTGAAAAAAGTTTTTGTGTTGGAAGGAGTTGATGCTCACTTCATCAGTAGTGTAAAGGTGACAGTCCTTGTTACTTACTGCTCCCTTGAATCCCTCCCCAATATTCAAGAAAGAAAACCCACATTTACTCTCACTACACTTTTTATTTAAGAAACACCAGACAAAGATTTTGCAGCTAAATTTCCATCTTTCCAAAAATACCCTTCTCTCAAAACTCAAGAACTTCCACTTTTGAGGTGTCATGAGATTCAAAAACAGAAAAACTATACTACTTTTTGGTGTAATGAAATGAGAGCAAGTGTGTCATAGTCATTTTTTACAAAGTACAATTTTCTTGTTAGTACAAAAATGAGGAAACATGGTTGGCAGCTTCCTTATCATCCTCTTCAGGTGTGTGTTTTCTTATAAAATTTTTGTCATTCTTGAACTTATTAGTTTAAGGTTTAGTATGTATATATGTCATTGCTGAATTATTTTGGGTTCTTGAAAACTTGCTTTTTAGGTGCTTGAATTTGAGAAGCAAGTTGACCATATAATTGTTGAATGTTTTTAGGCTGTCCTCAAGATTTAGCATTTGGATATCTTAATTTGTAACAATGTGTTCATCTATGTCAATATTTGTTTAGTTTTTTTGCATAGTTTTTGGGTATCTCATTTGTTTGGTTTTTGAAATATAGCTTATGAATGTTTGGTTTGATTTCATTGTTGAATTCTTTTGGGGTTGGAAACAATGTGTTCATCTAATTGTTAAGTACTTTGATACTTTTTACTTTTAGGTGTAGAACATTTTCTTACTAATATCCATTTCTTTGCTGAATTTTGTAGTTTTTTTTTTGAAAAATTTCTAGCTTCTTGGTGTTTAATTTCACAATAATCTTTTCTTAAGGTTTGAAGAATTTAAGTCTTTTATAATGTTAGCTTTTGGGTGTCTGATTTCACATCTAATTTGTGCAGGTGGTGGCTGTTTCTGTGTTTCTGGCATTGGGAGTTGCTTTCTATGTGTTCTTTGCTCCTTTTGTGGGAAAGAAGAAGATGTATGAATATATTGTGATGGGAATTTACACTCCAATTGTAAGTTCTCTTTTATATCAATTACTAATTTTTATATATTTTTGATTTTTGTAACAACTATCAAGAACTTTGGGGTCACTTCCAGATAGTGACAGGATTTCGTTTCTAACATTCTGCTCATCAATGGAGAATAAAAGTCAAATACATATGGTGCCGTTAGTTAAAGTTTTCCGCAATATGTTTTGTACACAACAAGAAAAATAGAAATTGCGTTCAAATCAACTGTTTCCATCAAATTCTCTACAAAACAAAAAATTTGCATTTCCTACTTTAACAAGCGAAACTACAAAACACAATTTTTTTGTAGGCCTTGTTTCCCTTGTAACCCTTCTTGTTTTCTTGAGAATGGAAAACAAAATCATATGAATGCCTAATCTATGTTTTGTGGAAAATTAGTTCCCCTCCTTTTTTTACAAATCTGAAAATAGATAATTAAGAAATGTTTTCTCTAACTAAACGCGCTCGGTGTTCCTAAAGTTTTGAGAGTATAAGTTAGTTTCACACAACATTTTGAATGAAACTTGAATCACTTAATTATCTTACCAGATTATATGCGCATTCGGCCTGTATATTTGGTGTGCTGGAGCTGATCCAGCGGACACAGGGGTTTTCAAGTCTAGGAAGTATCGTGAAACATTGGACAGCAAAAGGGATGTTAGAAAAGAAGGTTCAAAAATTGGTGACGAATCGACATCATCAATTCAAGATGCAAATGCTCTCAGTAATGACAGGAAAAGTACAGAAAGAACGAAAGATAACAAATCCGAAAGCAAAAGAGACGCGTCATCGCCATCCTGTTCTAAGGCTATTTTGGCTCTGCTTCCTTGTGCTGTCATGTGCCACTGCTCGAATCAAGATGAAGAGTCTTCTGAACTTCAAACTAGCGAAGATGGCATGTTCTACTGCAATCTGTGTGAAGTTGAGGTGTGTTCTTAATCAGTGATATGATTTCTTAGAAATTTTGAAAAACATTGCACAAGTAATTGAACTTTTCTCACTGCTTGATGCTAAGAAACGGCTAATAAAACACTTGCAACAGAATACATACCTGTTTGGAACTTCAGAAGTTAATAAAGTTGACCTTCAAAGGCAAAGACGTTAAAGGATTTCTTTAAATCAGAATCTAGCATATTGAACATTCTACATGGTGTTTTTCTTGCAGGTTTACAAGTACAGCAAGCACTGCAGAGTCTGTGACAAATGCGTTGATCGATTTGACCACCATTGCAGGGTATACATAAATTGGGATCATGTCAACTCTATTCCTACCTTTTGTTTACTACAGCATATCTAATGCCTTAATTGTCCTGTAGTGGCTCAATAGCTGTATCGGCAAAAAGAACTACAAAAAGTTCTTCACCCTTATGGTCTCCGCCCTTCTCCTGGTAAGGCCAAACATGCATTGTTTACTGGTCTTGACCTTTAAGCCAAGATTCCCACATCTAACATGGTTTTTATGACATTTGACTTTGAGAAATAAAGCTCATACTTCAATGGTCAACCGGATTCATTGTATTGATAAGTTGTGCCCTCGATCACAAACGATACACAGCTGAGGTAGCTTCCAAGTTAGGAAGCAGTTTCACATTAGCACCTTATGTTACAGTCGTGGTTCGTACTCAAATTCTTTGAATTTAAATTCAGTGCATCTCTTTTCATATTGAACCTTAGAGGTCTGACCAAATGCTAGTCCTAATCTGACAGGCAGTTTGCACAATTTTGGCATTAATTGCAACACTACCACTCATTCAGCTCTTCTTCTTTCACGTTCTTCTCATAAAGAAGGTTGGCTTGCTATCTACCATTTGTGTTCTATCGTTTGAATCATTTCAGTGTCATGATTAGACCATTTTGTATGATGACAGGGAATTAGCACATATGATTATATCATAGCATTAAGGGAACAGGAGCAACTAGGATATGGGGCCCCACAAAGTCCTCAAATGTCACCAGGTAGCTCGCGTACGGGTTTCAGCAGTGCCAGCTCCTTCAATACTTTCCGTCAAGGAGCTTGGTGTACGCCTCCACGGCTGTTTGTTGAAGATCAGGTAACTTATTTTATTCTATCTTTTCTTTATTGGATAATGGTGTTTCTTATGTTTGATGGATTTTGTTACAGTATGATGTAGTTCCACCAGAGACGAGCTCTGTTAGTTCATATGGGAAGAAGACTCAGGATGATCCTATCAAGAAAAAGAACTCAACAGCTGTGAAGATCAGCCCATGGGCCTTAGCTCGTTTAAATGCAGAAGAGGTCTCAAAAGCAGCTGCAGAGGCACGGAAAAGGTCCAAGATCCTGCAGCCGGTGTCAAGAAAAGAAGCTGGGCAGATGGGTTCAAACCGAATCGAGAGAGACATGATCTTTGGAAAAAGTGACCGTCATATAGGAAGTAGCCACCGGATCCGTCTTCCAGAGAGCAAAAATTCTAGCAAACATTGGAATGATATAACAATGGATGGGAATTTGTCAAGTTTAGTGCCTCTAAATCTTGAAGCTCGTAGCGTATTCAGAGCTATGTCAAACTCTACTGGCATTGTGGGTTCATCTCCAGATAGTAGCTTAGCCTCCCCTGATATTCAACCGTTTATGGGTCCTTCAGGAGCAGATAATACTAGAATCCATAAGGACGCTGTGATATCTGGTAGACATGAGAAACAAAGAATCATATCACTGACAGGTTCCGTGAGTGATGGATATGATGCATCTGGTGGGGAAGATAGTGACAGGGTCCCTTCGCGGTTGGTGCAAAGGTCTGGGAACTCTAGTGCACGCCTCTTTGATGCTGATGAGAATGACAGAATAGCTAAACTGAAAATGCCTTCAACGTCAAAAGTTAGCTACCCAAATGATAGAAAGATTTAACTCAATGGGTCTTTTATTTTACTGATTTGTTAGTGGGGGTTGGAGCAGCAAGTCTGTATTCTTCTTCACCTAGCCACCTAGGCATGATTTTCTCGTGATTTTTTGATTTCTTGACCTGGGAGTCAGGAAGAAAATCGACTAATCTACAGGAAAATCCAGATTCTTGAACCCATGCTTTTGTAAGCTGCTTTAACATCCATGTAAAGAACATTTGATTTTAAGGACGGGACAGACATGAAAATGTGCAGCCTGTGAGATTAAATCGAAAAATGACCAAAATGAAGCAAACCTTGTGCACCATGCCTGGTAAGGCCATTCACAAGGACTTTTTTTTCTTTTTTTTTTCTTTTTTTTTTTTTTTTCAATGTCTAAAAGTGTGATCTAAGTAAAAACGAGCACGACTTAACCCCTAATAAATAAGCTTCATGAGTAGCGTCTAATGAGAAGATGTCTGAGCATGGTAATAACGTAAATGCACGTATACATACAAGGCGAAAATGGCTTAGGTTTAATTGAAATGTAAAAGGTATCAATGTAAAATAACCCAAGAATTCGCGAGCTCAACTAGCTGAGCTTCACTCGGAAAGTTTATATAAGAGGTAACTACATTTTTGGTCCTTGTGGTTGTACCAATATTTCACTTTTGGTCCAAAATTCAAAAAATGTTTGATTTTAGTCCAAAAGTACACCTGGCTTCCAATTTTGGTCCAAAAGTTAACCATTCCGTCAATATAACCGTTGGCTTTTACATGTGCCATTCACGTGAGGGCATAAGTGTCTTTTTACAAATAAAATTTATTTTCTTTTATAATAAATACATACCCACCCAACCTCCCCTCCCCCAATGTCTGAGACAAAAAAAAAACCGAAACATGGTTCGTTGCCCTATCTGTGGCTCACCAGCGGTTATAAAAACTTCATGGACGCAATTTAATCCAGGAAGACGTTTCTACTGTTGTTCTAAAAGGGTAAGCAACGAATTTATATTTTCCCCAATATTTTCTTGATTTTGACCTAATTTTGAAATATGCTTTAATTAGGGTTCCAATCATGGGATTATTGATTGGTATGATCCACCAATGTGTAATCGAGCTGTGCAAATCATTCCTGGGTTATTACGAAACATGAATGAGTCACAAGCTATTGTTGCTGAAAATCGTGGAACAATAAGAAGGTTGAAAATGATGTTAGTTTTTAGTTGGGTATTTGTCCTCATTTTATATGTTTTCAAATGATGTTAGGGTTTAGTTTGATCTTAGTTGGGTTGCACACCTAATGGCAGTCAATATGTAGTTGTCACTTTTGTTTAATGGCAGTCAAAATGTAGTAGTGAATGGTGTGTAATGAAGTACTTTGAATGAATGAATGAAATGAAGTTGCTATTGTAATGCTTATATTGTTTGGTTTGTATGCTTACTTGTTGTGCAAATGGTCACATGTATTGGAATCTTGCACTGCTAGAAGTTGCCAAAATGTACCAAAAAGGTCCATCTGCAAATAGGCATTTTGATTGACATTTGCATATGGAATCTATATACTGTTTTTTTCCACATTTATGCACTATATAAACAGCATTGAAGATTGTCACTTGCATATCCATAGTAAAGTGAAAGAATGAGTTCCAAGAAGAACATCAAACAAGGTATTCTTCACAACTTTATACTGTTATTATTATTATTATTATTATTATTATTATTATTATTATTATTATTATTATTATTATTATTATTATTATTATTATCTGTGTAGAAATCATTGACATATCAAGTAGTGAAAGTGAAGAACAAGAACAAGACTCATGGGTTGATTATTTCCCAAAGATAGAACAATCAAATTCTGTCAAGCCAAAGAAGGTTCAAGGTAGTAGCAGTTCTGTCACCACAAAACAATATTATAAGCAACTTTTTGATCAGAGGGAGCAGGTTCTTGGTTTGCCAAATAAGAAGAGTTGTGAATATTTTGGCATCAAGCCTTTTGCTGCCAAAGTTGCCATAGATGTTTCAAAAGGGAAAGGAAAAAAGACAAGGGGTTAAATTGCAGCTGTAATGTACTTGTGATGGTTTGCATGACCACAAATAAAAATGTTGACTTTTTAAAGTCAACATTCTAGTATAATAAGTGAACCTAATTTTCAGCTGTATAATGTACTTATGAAGTTAATGCAATGGCAGTTTATTTAATGGCAATTTGTTAGTATTATGTACTTCAGCTGTATAATGGTTTGGTAAATTTGTTAGTATAATGGTTTGGTAGATTTAACTTATGAAAGTCAAACATAACCAATTTTCCAACATGAACACAGTTAACAAAAGTAACATAACACTTAATACAAGTCAAACATAACAAAGTCTTACAAATAGACATTACCAAGTCTTACATAACATAACATAGTCTTACTAACATAACAGTCTTACAAAAGATTGTTTAACTTAACAAAGCCACACATAACAGACTTACATAACAAATCCTTTAAAAAAACCATTTGCAGTCCTTTTTCTTGGTGATCTCCTTGTTGGTGCAGATGGCCTAACAACAGATGGAGATGGGTTCACATTTGGTGCAGATGGGTTGACAACAGGTGGAGATGGGTTGACAACAGGTGGAGATGGGTTCACATTTGGTGCAGGTTGTCTAACACTAGAAGATGGTTGTGATGGCTTGAATCTTTGACCTCTTTGACCTTTGCATGACCTTTTGTTATGACCTGATTGACCACAATTTTTGCAAGTTATACTTTTACCTTGCCTACTTAGCCTTTGACCATTTTTCACCATGTTATCATATATCTCAGCAGCACTTTTCCTCCTCTTTTTTGGTGGTCTACCAACAGGTGGGTGATAGTTTGGTGGTGTTATTGTGATTGGGCTTGATGACTTTTCCCACATATCTGGTCCCCTAGTTGGATTTACCTTGAACCTATACATCTCTTGCCAAGTAGACAACCAATAACATTCACTAACCCAAGTCTCAGGTAGTCCAGGGTCCATCCCATTACTAGCCATGTCCCAGATGCATGCCACTGCATGCTTGCATGGCATTCCTGTGAGTTCCCACTTCTTACATGAGCAAGTCCTCTGAGTCATGTTCACAACACATTGATCTCCATGAGGACCAGTTGCTTGATATCTATCTCCTCCATTCCATGTAACAATGACATCAGCAGCATTCTTTTTAATGAAATTGAACACCTTTGTGGCATTAGGTGTAAGAGGTCCATCACTCTTGCTGATCTTTTGTTGCACAGTGACTATCCTTTTCATAAGATAGTGTCTAATGAATTCTAAGCAAGTGATGATGGGCTTATCCCTTCCATCTAATAGTTGTCTGTTGAGAACCTCACACATATTGTTCAACAGAACATCACACTTTGGTCTTCCTATATTGACAAAATCATAGACAATACATTAGATAACAATACCAACATAATTGTCAAACATTAATTTGAATTAATATTGTTGAGGTGGAATCAAACATTAGATAACAATCCCATTACCAGAGAAATGAGACCTGCTCCAATGTTGAGGTGGAATCAATTTCAGCCAATCATAAAGTTCCTTATTAGTTCTTCTAATATCATCCATGTTTTTTTCAAACAACTGCACAGTAGGTGATGTTGCACACCTCCACAGCAGTTCTTTAAATTGTTGCCCCCTCCAATCTAATTTCATATTGTCATAGATATGTTTCAAACAATATCTATGCTCAGCTACTGGGAACATTTCTTGCAGGGCAGGTATAAGACCCTAACACACAAGTTCAAATACAATAAAATTATAGTTGGTGCAGTGAATGAATAACAAAATAAATGCATTGAAAATCATTTAGTAAGTACCTTTTGTCTATCTGTCACAAAAGTAAAATTTGAATTCTTGAATAGCTCCAAGTCATCTCCTAAGCAGTCTAGAAACCACTTCCAAGCTGCCTTGTTTTCAGACTCAACCACTGCATAAGCCAAGGGATATATCCCATTATTTGGATCAACTCCCACTGCAGTCAATATCTGTCCTGGATATGGTCCAGACATGAAACAACCATCAAGACCCAAGAGATCTCTCTTTCCAGCTTTAAATCCACCTTTTAAACCTCCCAAGCATACATAGATTCTTCTGAATTGCCTTGTTGGACTATCTGGTGCACAGTTTCTATCCACATCAATCTTGATAGTTGTGTCTGGATTTTGTGCTTGCAATTCTAAGCCATAGTCTCTTAACCTAGCATACTGCTGGATGTAATCCCCTTCAACCCTATCCTGTGCTATTTGTTTTGCCCTAAAAACTTTTGAGCTTGAAACACCTAATTCAAATTTCTTTTGTATTTGATCTTTCAAAGCAGCTAAAGGTATCTTGGGGTTTGGTTTTATTGATTCTTCTACTACTTTGGAAAGAAACTTAGTTGTACACTTTTTCACATCTCTTGTTTGTAAACAAGTATGGTTATCTTCAAATATCTTGACATACCAAGTTTCTTCCTTTGATTTTGAACAATGTAGCAGCCATGGACAAGATTGACTGTCTATAACATTGACATTAGGGTTTTCAATCTGTGATCCACTAGGCCTATCACATGGTGTTTTTTTTTTATTAACCATCTTGGGCTTCTTAACCTGTGATCCAGTTGGCCCACTAGGCCCAAACTCAGATTCACTAAAAACAGGTACAATCCCTCTACACTCTGCTCTTACCCTGGTTTTATCATTCTTTTTCAAGTATATATCCCTTCTTGCTTCAACTGCAATTCTTGAAACCATCTCCTTTATCAAACCTTTGTTACCAAAAGTTTGCCCAACAAAAAAGTTGTCACTATAGAACTTCCCATCTACAGGTTTGTGTTGATTTGCTAACTTTTTTAATGCTCTTTTCCTGTTACACTCTGGATCATCTGAATCAGTGCCACTTCCAAAAGCTTCCAAGTCTTCTTCTTCTAAACATGGTTCATTTTCTTCAACTGTTTCATCTTGGGCCTCATTACATCCTACCCACTCAACATTAGCATCAGTGTGCTTCCTAAAATCTTCCATATCAACCTCAAAATCACCAATACTATTTTCCCCATCCATATCAAAATCACTGTCTTCACTGTCATCACTATCATAACTATCAGAACTCTCCTCATTTCCATCACTCTGTTTACTATCATTTGGGTCAGTTTGCTTAGGCCTAGCACTTGACTCTCCATTTTCAGGGTCTAGGTCACAAAAGAATGGATCAAAGTCATCTTCTAAGTTAGGGACCTCATTTGGTTCAGGTATTTTAGGAAGGTCAACAGGGTGCATAACATACAACTCAATGAGTTTAAACTTATCAACATGCTTTATCAACCCCAAAACATCACTGTCATTGTATAACATATAAAGACCACTATCTAAATTGCCATTTGGAATTTTATAGCAATATTGCATCTTTGGATTCACATAACCTAAGCCTGCTAACATACTTTTTACTTCAACAATTGAAAACCCATCTGCATCAATTTGATCAAACCAACTTACCTTTCCATCATTGTAGACACGCTTGGGTGACTTGGTAAAGTAACCACCATGGTGTATTTCTAGGGAGAAAATTGTTGGAAATTGACCTGTTGCAACAAAAATTGATGATTTAAAACTCCCAACATTGACAAATTTGTACAACCCATTAAACCACAAATACAACCATAAACCCTAAATTACATAAACATAATTAACTTACTGTAGACTTTGTATGGATCAAAGGTACGACCAACAGGTCTCAATACCCATTGACAAAGCAACATTTAGGGTTCTTCTCGATTAGGGGTTTTTTTGGGTGAGAATTTGGATCGTGACAAATATGAGGATGAGTTGTGAAATCAGTCGTTTTAGGGTAATATACCACTTCCAATTAGCGGGAAACGTAAAATGACCAACATACCCTTGTTATCTAATGAATAACTCACGTGTTTCTCACATGACACAACGTTTTGACGGAATGGTTAACTTTTGGACCAAAATTGGAAGCCAGGTGTACTTTTGGACTAAAATCAAACATTTTTTTAATTTTGGACCAAAAGTGAAATATTGGTACAACCACAAGGACCAAAAATGTAGTTACCTCTTTATATAAGTAGTTGGAGGTCGACTTCTGAGTTGACTTAAATCAACTCAAATGCGTGTATTTTTCGAGTCAATATCAAGTAGCTAACTAGTTGACTCGACTCTTGGGTGCAAGCGCGTCGGGCTCGAAAAGAATTTTCATGATTAAAGCTTAAGCTCAGCTAGGAATATTTGAATTCAGCTCGAGTTACATTCCAAAAACACGATTTACTTTTTGACAAGTCCTCTCTTTTCGTATGTATTTTATGTAAAACGTAATTGTTGATACAAAAGTTGAGCGTTCCTTGTTTGGACTCCTGTTATCGTACCAATTGGATCTTAATGCTTGAGACCTGCGCACTAAAAAAGCAAACAACACCGTTAGGCTTATCGTGGGATTGTCTCCCACGATTATCCTCCGGCGTGAGAGTAAGTAATCGGTTTTATGGTTATAGTGAAGAGTTAGTGTTTTTAGATGATACCTTAATGAGGGCCGAGATGCCCTTTATATACACACGGAATCCTTGTTGGTTTTGTGTTCCTTACTCTTCGGCGTATCCCTATTAATGCGGTCTCTTGATTCTTATCCCATAAATAAAAGATCACATATCAAGACCATAAATAATAATTACGAATTTGGGCCTTTGTAAGCCCAAATCTTGATCATGATAGCCCACGCGTGATGGGCTTAGATATTAGTAGTGTCCATTGGTCGGGTTCGTGACCCGAGTGCGGACTATACGTCATCATTTCCCCCCAGTCTAGTATGCGCAAGGTGCAACCGCGTATGCTAGACTAACAACTGTAGCGGAAAATTATCCAGAATGCGTGGCGGGGAAGCTTCAAGTGTTTCCCGCCAAAAAGAAATATACGGTGTATCTAGTCCAAATTAGTCCCAAATATTCCTCGAAAATCGTAAGGAGGTGGGTGAAAAAGTGTTGTACCTGTTGATCTCCCAGCCACACGATTAGAATTAGTGGGATCTACATGTCAAGCATCCAAGACTATGGGTAACCCTATATAAAGGGTATCTCCCTTTTCACTAAAAACTCCATTTCCACCATTGTTAAATTCTTCAAACACCAATCAAGAAATCAACTTTATACTAAGGTAATAGCGCATGCGCATCTAAAACCATCAAATTTTAAGAATGGTTCTCAAATTGTCCGATTTTACCTCCGATATAACCGAGGATGAACTTCGTGAGTTCACCTCGGATTACTATATTCCCCTCGCGTTGCACCCGGTAGTACCGGTGGCGACCGCATCTATGGCTGATTTCCCTGAGGGAAAAATAGGGGTATACACGCGCTTTTTCGAATTTGCGAATCAGCGCGTGCCCATTTCACTATTCTTGTGCGATGTACTCAATTATTATCGCCTTCATATATCCCAGCTGCTATGTATAGGCGCAACTAAAATAACCAATTTTGAAGTAAACTGTCGTTTGCTAGCAATTAACCCGACCATCAATCTCTTCCGCGCGTTTTATCACACAACGTGGTCAAACGGGTGGGTATCCTTTTCCAAGCGCGCAGGGCGCCTTCAATGCTACACGGAAAAGCTAGACGCACTTAGAAATTAGAGGGAGAGGTTTTTCTGGGTTGATATATAGTGTTCCCTTGGACCTTTGAGTTCTATACCCAGGGAACGTTACCAAAGGATGAGCGCCCAAACCCCGGGACGTACAACGCAGATGACGCAGAGACCATAAATGCCAACCACATCCCCATCAACTCCTACTCAGAAGAGTTTTTGGTGCATATGGGGATCAGTCGCAACTACTTCCAAGGTGCTGACGAGGTGCCAACTTTTCTGGATGAGGACAACCGGGGGTGGGTGCTTGTCCTTCCTTTCCTTAGCATATGTAGTGTAAGCACTCTCTTGTATTGTAACTTTATGTAACCCCGTTTGTTTGTTGTTTGTTGCGCAGAGACGGATCTGTTCCGCGTGGTGAAGCTAGCGAAGCCCACACAGGTAACCGTGGGGGTGCGCCCTTTGAGAGATGGTGAGACATCAATTTTGGAGGCCACAGTAGGGCGCACCATGGAGTATGCACAGGAGGAACCGGCAAACGTCTCCCCACCACTATTGGAGGCGACCCCAGTGCGCAGTGTTCCATCTCAGAGGGTGTCATCCCTAGAGCTCTCGCGCACAGATTCTTCAGAGGGTATGGGGATCTTGAAAGCTGATAGTGAGCAGGAGGAGGCGAGCCAGGGGTGAAGCGCAAGAAGGCTTCTGGTGATGATGGCGCGGGCACATCTAAGAGAAGACGCCATATTATTACTGTGGATGTGTCATCAAAGGAGGATGCGTCGCCATCCATCAATGTGTAAGAGACAGCTGAAACTCCTTCCCCCAAGTAAGTAATGAAACCTATGCCTCATTTTTTTCCCGCATCCTCGATATAATAACCTTGAATCCTTTTCCTTTGCCTGCAGTGATAAAGCTGCAGGGGGTGATGCTGCGCATACTGGGAAATCGTCATCTGAGGCGAATGTCCCTCAAATGGATGAGCCTTCGAAGGCATGTGAGGATATGCCTACAGAGCAGCTGATAGAGGAGCTTAGCTTGGCTGCTGCGCACCAGGCCACGTTGGTTGCTCAGCTCAAGGCTAAGTATGCTGGTGAAGGGAGCAGCAATGCGCAGAAGGATGAAGAGATTGCGCTACTGAAGGTGCAGTTGGCTAGTGCTCATGCTGCAGTAGAGTCAACAAATGCGTACGCCCAGAAGCTCGCTGATGAGAAGATATCACTATTAGCTCAAGTGAGCCAAGAGCGTTCTGCTTTTGATGAGTACAAGTCGACTTGCCTATGGGGGTTGAAGTACATGGAGTAGAACAAGAGCAAACACTTCTCTCAGCTGGATGAGTTTCGCAAGATTGTGGAAGATGCGCTGGAGAAGCAGGAGGGTAAGCTGCGCAAGCTCAGTATAGAGTATGATGAAGAGCTATACCCACACTTGGTATCCTCCATTGCTGAGCGCAGGTAGCATTTGATTCCTTTGAATCCCATCGTATTTTTCAAACTTGCAGCATTTGATTCCTTTGAAATTATTGTCTATAATACAATGGGAATGGTGTTTTATTCGCAGGTGGCTAATCAACCATGGTCTTCGTCTGGCTGCTATGAGCACTTTAGAGTCCCAAGAAGTTATAGAAGCATTTGGGAATGTTGTTCAATGCGCCTTGGCACGTGGCAAGGCGGAAGCTGTAGAGGAGCTGCACGAGAGCCAAATGTTGATAGTGCCTATCGCGAAAGTGCCAGGTTACAATGGTGATGCCTACGCTGAGCTTGTCGCTGCTATGGAGAAAATGAAGCTGTTAGAGCTTCCTCATATTGCTCAACTGGAGCGCGACCAAGACTACCCCATAGGTGTTATCATGGAGGGGTTGACCTTGGCGAGGCACTCAGCAGAGGACGCTGAGGCACAACTTGATTACTTCCTGAAGCCTGATGTGTCGCAGCTGCAGGTACCTGTCTTTGCACGTTCGCGTGACATTCTCAACCCTTTTGCCCTTGAGAAGGAGATCCCTCTGAAGTAATCCCTAGAAGCTCATGCCATGAGACTTGCTAGGAAGAAGGGTGTGAAGGGGAAAGCCACCCTTTGTGGTCTAGGTGCAGCGCATATCCCGAGGTCTGATGGAGTACCTGTTAGTGTGGCGACGGTGTCACCCAGGGATATTGATCTACTGAAGAAGCTTGAGGAAGCTAGGAGTGATGTGCATCGGGTTGGCAGCTCAAAGCTTGAGCGTTCCCATAGTATGTAGGTTGTTTTTGTAGTAGATTAACAATTTTGTTGCACATGTGCATGTTAAATCTATGTTTTGTATAAACTCGTAGTTTATAATAAAATTGATGTTGAAAGTGTGATTTGTACGCATATTTATATTATAATGTTTGTACTTAGTTGTTTGTCTTTGCATAAAAGACGTCCAAGAATCAAACTGTTTTGTAAATATACTTAAAGGAGATTACAGGATCTATAATCACTTATAACATACTTGTGTATGAAGTCCGTAACTTCATGTATATGAGAATAAAATTTACAAGTGTATGGGTTAAGATGCAGCGTACTGCAAATACCATATGAAGGAGTCAAGAGTCTTGGCTCCTAATTTGTTAAACGCGCACAGTGTGCATTGTTGCATATCCGTCGTGGGATGCACATTGAACTTACTCCAACGTCTTGAGAGTAAGGTGTTTAACAAGGATGCGTGATCCAATGTTGATGGGTTTGCAACCCTCTTACTCAACGAGTTATTTAGTAGGTTAACTCATCCTTTTACCATCATGGGTTTTAATAAATGCATGCACGCCATGTAGGCAAAAGATAAATCAACAATATTGAGACATAAATAAAATGTAAATAATAAAGTGAAATGTGTCGCGGAGTTAGCTAGAAACCGCGATATTTAATTAATTCTTGCAAGTTTTTGGAAAAAGAAAAAAAAAACATTTGCCTAAACAAAACAAAATGTAAATACACGGACATTTATTGAGCACTTACTAAAGTGCGAAGGTGTCTGTGCACGGGCCATAGCCTTTTCTAAAGATTGCATCTCTTGAGATTGCAAATATTCCATGTGCGTTGTAGCTCACGGCCATCCATATCACGCAGCTTGTATGCGCCTTTTCCTAGTGCTTCTGTGACCTCATAGGGTCCTTACAACTTTGGTCCAAGTTTTCCTGTATCTTCTGCTTGGCTTGCATCATTAGCGCGATATACAAAGTCGCTTGGTCTGAATGAGGTACTTCTGACTATAGCATCATAGTATCCCTTCATCTTTGACTTAGCTCTTGCCTCACATATAGCTGCACGTTCGAGCCTTTCTTCCAATAGATCCAAGTCTATACGTCACTCGTCATCATTGGTTGTGACATTAACTTCCGCCGTACGAATAGTTAGCATCCCAATTTCAGCTGGTATGACAGCTTCTGTCCCATAGTCAAGAGAGAAGGGTGTGTCTCCTGTGCTAACTTTGATTGTCGTGCGGTGCGCCCATAAGACGTGCGACAATTCATCCACCCATCTTCCTTTGTGTTTGTCAAGACGCGCTTTAATTCCTTCGCCCAGACTACGATTCGCGCGCTCAACCAAACCATTGGTTTGTGGGTGCTTAACAGACGCGAAGTGTTGTGTAATATTTAGTTGCGCGCACCAGTCTTTGAACGGGTTATCACAGAATTGTTTTCCGTTGTCCGAAATGATTTCTCCAGGTAGTCCAAAGCGGCATACAATGTTTTCCCAAACAAATCGTTTTACCTGGTTGCCTATAATTGTTGCCACTGCTTTTGCCTCAATCCATTTAGTGAAGTAGTCTACAGCAACAATAAGAAATTTCAGTCCCCCTGCTGCAACAGGGAAGGGCCCGCGATATCGATGCCCCACTTATAGAATGGCCATGGAGAAGTGATAGGCGTTAGCTCTTGTTGTGGTTGGCGCGGGATGGGTCTATGAAGTTGGCAATCGCTACATTTCTTTATCATATCCCGCGCATCACGATTCATAGTAGGCCAATAGTATCCTGACCGCAAGGCTCGTGCTACAACGGACCGCGGTCCTGAGTGCATACTGCATGAACTGGCGTGGATCTCTCAGAGTATGTAATCTGCCTGAAGAGGTCCAACGCATCGAAGCCATGGTTGTAGAAATGAACGTCGATATAAGATACCATCTCGAAGTTCAAACCTCTGCGCTGTGCGCCGTATCCGTCGAGCGTCCTTCTGCTCATGGGGTAATATACCCTTACTTATGAATTCGATGATAGGGGTCATCCATGTAGAATCCTGCTCTTCTATCACCGTGGATATCTCCATCTCCGAGATGAATTTATTTTTCAGGGTCTCCACCAATACTTGTTTTGACAGGTGCGCAAAGCTTGTAGATGCGATCTTGCTTAGTGCATCCGCTTTCCTATTTTCTCCTCTAGGAACTTGTTTAATTGTGAACCTGTCAAAACCCTGGATTAGGGACTTGGTCTTGTCGAGGTATTGGACCATGTTATCCTCTTTAGCCACATATTCGCCCAACACATGATTGGCTACTAATCGGGAATCGACATTTGCTTCTAGATTGCGTACACCCATTCGAGTTGCAATGCGTAATCCAGCGATTAGGGCTTCATACTCTGCCTCGTTGTTCATGGCCGTGAATTCAAAACGCAGTGCGTAAGTGAATTCCATTCCTTCTGGACTGGTGAGGATAAGGCCTGCACCAGACCCGTCCACGCACGAAGATCCGTCCGTGAATAGGACCCATGGTTCTTGTAGTTCTACCTCGCTTCTTGGAGGTGGAGCATCAGTATCTGGTTTCTCAATGATGAAGCCTGCTAGTATCTGCCCCTTAAACGCAGTGCGTGGTCTATAAGAGATGTTATGCTCACTTAGTGATACGTGGGAATCGCACCAGGTTTTACCTCTCAAGGGATCTCGAGAAGCTTACAACCCCCACCAGGCAGTGTACCTGATCGTTGTAGTATAGTATAGTGACAAGTACCGGGGGATTGATCGTTCAACTCAGGAATAGTGTCGCTAGGATTAGAAAGCCTCCTAAATTAGGTCTAGAGGTGAGGGATGATTCTTCTTGTATTTCTATATTTTATAGAAAGCAATTAAAATCTCGGGTTTTGGAAGAGTGGGCGGAATTAGTTGCTAGCCAACTAACCCAATAACTAAAGATGCAATCAAAATAAAATGACAGAAATGAAAACAAAGCTAATTATACTAGTGGTGGAAACAATGATGAGGAAAGTTGTGTTTACTTAGGTTTCATTACCCCCTAGATATCTTTTACAGGTTGATAGCTTGTTACAATTGCATGGATGACGGGTCATATTCCTTAATACTAGTCGTAGGGCCATGTACAATATTCCCTAACTCTATAGGATCCTACTTCAATCCTATGTCGAGCCGTTAGAAGCTCCTAACATGGGATCATTAGAATTCTCCTACGCATTAAATACAACCAAAAATCGTAGTACACCTCCGATCATGTTTCTTAAGACGTTCAAGCAAGTTACCAATGGAAGTCTGCTAGTTTTCTTAAGCCTAACATCGAATACAATCATCCGTAACAACTATAAACAAACAATCAACCTATAATCAACATCTAGGTTTTACTACATCTAAGCAAACACAAAAGAAATCTAGCCTAGCATGTTAAATAGAAGACAAGCGTAAGATATAATCAAACAACACATAGAAATATTGAATGATTTGAAAGAGTACTTATCTCTTATTGAACATGAAAGATTTAATGGGTTGAAACCCTTGAAAAAGCTGTAAAATACGGCCTAGGTTTTTTCCCTCAAAGTTGCACACTAATGAATGAAATTTGGAAAACTATATATAGATTACAACTGGTGACGGCGTCATGTATTAAGTTGTGACGCCGTCAACACGCCACCATAATAGAAATCGTATTGCCTAGATCTGATTTTGACGCCGTCATGTGTAAAATTCCTCTGGGCCGTCACTTGTGTTTTGACCCTGACGGCCTTGGTGACGCCGTCAGGTCCTATAGTTAAAAATCCTCTGGACCGTCACGTGTATTTTCTACATCCACCTCTTTTGTAACTCTTGACGCCGTCATTAAGGAAGTTGTGACGCCGTCAGGTACTGTTCCCAACAAGGAAAATTAAGACTTTGCCGTTTTCTTCACTTTTATGCTCCAAAACGTCCAAAATGCTTCCTTTTCCAGATTTCTCTCCAAAAGTACCTAAAATGACAAAAGGAACGATTTAGGGCAATAATTGATCAAATAATCTCGAATTCGGGCTTAAATGACCCCTTAAAAGTAGTTCACTTTTCGCCTCATCAAATACCCTTACACTTGAGATTTGATTGTCCTAAAGCAAATGCGCTTTTATTCTAATCAAAATACAAGTTATGGGTCATTTAACACTAATATAAAAGTAATTACAACATATAATCGTTATACTAAAGACCAAAGACAAGCACGGAGGTCATACACTAGCACCTCACAAATAGTGTTTAGATACTCACATCTCTCAGGTGTAATAAAGTATATATATAACAATATGGAAATGGAAAACATCTCTCACTACCTGTCATAGCAAAATATACTACTCTAGGCTTGGGAAAGGATCAAACCTCCACCACTTGGCGTAAGCACCTAGGATAAACTATCAAAGAGGTATTTCAAAGGGTTATAACGTTAGGTGTAGGGATATAGAATACACGGTTTTGTTGGATAAAGGCAATATTTACTGGTGGAGAGTTAATAATCTTAGTTAATTACATGTACAATATGGCGTTGCTAAGCCAAGACTAGACTCGACTTAAGCTAATAAATCAAAAATAACAAAAACTCAAAACAAACATAAAATGAAACGGGGTGGTAGTCCGTATGTTTTTTATCCTTTCTTTTTCTTTTTCTAAAGATGAGTGCATACACGGAAGGCTAAGGCGATTTGGTTGCACATTTGGGTGGGTTGAAACAAATTCTTCCTTTAAGTAATATGCTTAAAGTTAGAAACGAAAAGATAGGCTCGGAGGGGTGTACTAGGGGTTTCGTGTACTAAAAATGAGTACAACGCTAAGGGTGTGGGAAAAATTAGTTGACTTAACTAGCCAAGTAATATGACTTAAATGGTCAAGTAATTATGATACGGGTTTAACACAAGGGTGATCCTAATGCCTCTTATCATGTAGTAAATCCTACCACACGAATGTAGTCTCACTAGCGGTCTCGGGATGCATCACTAACGCAAGTTCTAGAATCTAAATGCTACCGGTACACTCATAAGCACTAATAATGAATGCTTTTTCTATCAAATCTAAAGGCGAACCTCACATATTTGGGTGGAAAATTTTTCTGAATGGTATGGTTTTGTGCTAGTCATACAACTCCTATCCATGAGTCGCTTGTTAAGGCTAAAGTTTCACTCCTAAATGTTGTATAAAAATTTAAATTTGGCGCTAAAATTACACTAACAAGTATTTCTCTTAGTTTTATTACACACCTACCATAAAAAAAACAAACTCAAGTGCAATAGTATCCTATAAGGTATCATCATTTACCCTCTCCTTACACTTAGGATGAACATTGTCCCCAATGTTCAATTAAAGAATGTAAAAGTAAAACAGGTAAAAGAATGAAAACAAATACTCCCCTGATTTGTTCGGTGTGCATAGTGTGTTAACAAGGTTAGATCTTCCTCCAAGAAAATGAACGTTCAAAGCTTCCCTTCCAGAAATATAAATCATGTTCTTGTCATATATAACCTGTTAAACCTGAGAAAACAATCACAAAAACCCAAGGCATCAATCCAAACAAAGAAAACTCACAACTAGATGTAATTCCAGACTTAGGAATAAAAACAAAACAATTAAAGATATAATGCTTGTGGAATGAATGTTTGCAGATTTCTTGGAGTTTATAAAACTAAAGAATCAACAAAAACTTTAAGACTCCGGTATAAACAAAACTCGCAAAATTTTTCAGAATCTTTGTACCTGACGCCGTCAGGTTGTAACTCCTGACGCCGTCAGAATGTTCCTGGAAAAATCTTATGTTAAGTTTCCGGAAAATTTCTGGAAAAACTCATGCCTTATTTCATGGAAAATCCTATAAAACATCATTATGACTCGATACAAGCTTTGACTCTAACAAATACTAATACACATGTTCATTTAATATTGTGGCGAATCATGATCATTTTCGTTCTTAGAAACAAATTTTGAGGTTTCCCCTTACACTTAGCTTTTGCAAAATACCTTTATATGAAGTTAAGACGAAGTTAAACAACAAAATAAAACATTTTCACAATTTTAGTTTGAAACATGATCTACCAACAATAAAAATAGAACATGCATACGGAAACAAATAACATCAAACAAATAAAAACACACAAAACATGGGTTGCCTCCCATGAAGCGCTTGTTTTTGTTCGAGTCACGAGACTGACTCTACCCTTATTTAACGAAAATAGGGGAGGTTTTCCCTACACTTAGGATTAAGTGCGGGTGATAGTAGCGATACACACCATCTCAGTGGAAGTATGCTACGTGAGTAAAGAGTGGTGGATGAATTATATGCTCAAAAGGCTGTGCTCCTATCATCATAACCTTACCTAATTCAATTGGGTTAATGGGTGGATTAAGATTTTCTCCTAAAAAGGGATCATTTTCTATCAACTTCGAAAAACTCCTAGTTGGAGATCCATCTTGACCTAATAAACCCGGTTTAAACCCATAATGTTTCTTGTGATCAATCATAAATGGGTGATGTAAGCATGTAAGGTCATTTTCCACTCCTATATTAGCTTCCTCTCTACAAGGCTTGGAGTCCACTACCTTTGTCCTAAGACTACTCGGACTATATGGTTTGATGGGTGGATCGGAACCTATTTCAATTCCTAAATTTTCATCCAAGGATGGAAGATTAGGTAACGGTTTTGGTTGAGGCTCCAGTTCATCAAAACTAGGAACTTCCCTAGAACTAAGAGTAAGGTTATCATTATAAGTATTCAAACCTATATCATCTAGTTGTGTTTGGTTCAAAGGTTCTACCTCTATTGGGGTTCCTATAGTCTCTTCTACTTCTTCCGGGTAAGTTAAGGGAGGTGTGTACACATCAAATGATGGTAGAACTTGTGGAGCATTGAGTGGGCTTATGTTATTCACCTTGTCCTCCATTGTATCTAGATTACCTATGTGTTCATCTTGTATTATGGTGAAGTCAAACCACTCCGTGCACCTAGGTATCTCATCTATAGGCTTATTATCCCCAAACAAACTTCTTGCTTGTTTCCTCAAACTTGCTATCAATTGATCCGTAACAACGTTTGTTGGATTGTGCAACTTCTTAGTGAGTATGGCACAATTCTCTATAGCTTCCCATGCTTCTTCAGCACTTAATCCCCAAAGGTTCCCATCTACAGCATGGTCAATGTCTATTTTGGTATAGTGGTTAACACGATGGTAAAATATTTCAATTTGGGACCATAGATCGAAACTATGATGAGGGACTTTTCGGAGTAAATATTTAAAACGAGTCCATGCATCATAGATAGGTTCATCTTCATGTTGTTTAAACATCAATATGTCATTTGGAGTGGGTGAATTTTGTGGTTGGTAGTATGGTGGATTCGCGTTCTCCATAATGGTGAACGGAAGAGTCAATGGAAATGTTTTACGAACAAAGACACAAAGAAAAGATAGACTAAAGAAAACCTAAAAATAAAAATAAAAATATTACTAGAAAGGAATCTAGCAAGTAGACATAATAAAAAGAAATTCTAACCTAGACAATAACTATTCCCCGGGCTGCGGCGCCAAAAACTTGATACGTGGGAATCGTACCAGGTTTTACCTCTCAAGGGATCTCGAGAAGCTTACAACCCCCACCAGGCAGTGTACCTGATCGTTGTAGTATAGTATAGTGACAAGTACCGGGAGATTAATCATTCAACTCAGGAATAGTGTCACTAGGATTAGAAAACCTCCTAAACTAGGTCTAGAGGTGAGGGATGATTCTTTTTGTATTTTTATATTTTATAGAAAGCAATTAAAATCTCGGGTTTTGGAAGAGTGGACGGAATTAGTTGCTAGCCAACTAACCCAATAACTAAAGATGCAATCAAAATAAAATGACAGAAATGAAAACAAAGCTAATTATACTAGTGGTGGAAACAATGATGAGGAAAGTTGTGTTTACTTAGGTTTCATTACTCCCTAGATATCTTTTACAAGTTGATAGCTTGTTACAATTGCATGGATGACGGGTCATATTCCTTAATACTAGTCGTAGGGCCGTTTACAATATTCCCTAACTCTATAGGATCCTACTTCACTCCTATGTCGAGCCGTTAGAAGCTCCAAACATGGGATCATTAGAATTCTCCTACGCATTAAATACAACCAAAAATCGTAGTACACCTCCGATCATGTTTCTTAAGACGTTCAAGCAAGTTACCAATGGAAGTCTGCTAGTTTTCTTTAGCCTAACATCGAATACAATCATCCGTAACAACTATAAACAAACAATCAACCAATAATCAACATCTATGTTTCACTACATCTAAGCAAACACAAAAGAAATCTAGCCTAGCATGTTAAATAGAAGACAAGCGTAAGATATAATCAAACAACACATAGAAATATTGAATGATTTGAAAGAGTACTTATCTCTTATTGAACATGAAAGATTCAAAGGGTTGAAACCCTTGAAAAAGCTGTAAAATTCGGCCTAGGGTTTCTCCCTCAAAGTTGCACACTAATGAATGAAATTTGGAAAACTTATATATATATATATATATATATATATATATATATATATATATATATATATATATATATATATATATATATATATATATATATATTACAACTGGTGACGGCGTCATGTATTAAGTTGTGACGCCGTCAACACGCCGCCATAATAGAAATCGTATTGCCTAGATCTGATTTTGACGCCGTCATGTGTAAAATTCCTCTGGGCCGTCACTTGTGTTTTGACCCTGACGGCCTTGGTGACGCCGTCAGGTCCTTTAGTTAAAAATCCTCTGGACCGTCATGTGTATTTTTCACATCCACTTCTTTTGTAACTCTTGACGCCGTCATTAAGGAAGTTATGACGCCGTCAGGTACTGTTCCCAGCAAGGAAAATTAAGACTTTGCCATTTTCTTCACTTTTATGCTCAAAAAATGTCCAAAATGCTTTATTTTCTAGATTTCTCTCCAAAAGTACCTAAAATGACAAAATGAACGATTTAGGGCAATAATTGATCAAATAATCTCGAAATCGGGATTAAATGACCCCTTAAAAGTGGTTCACTTTTCGCCTCATCATTTAGCAACACGCTCCATTTTTGTAATCGCCCCGATGCGTCAGGTTTGGAGATAACTTGCTTGATAGGTTGGTCCGTGATCACAGCTATTGGGTGTGCTTGAATGTATCTGCGCAGTCTTTTGGCTGTGAATACTAACGCCAATACCAACTTTTCCATTGCGGTATAGTTGATCTCTGTCTTATTGAGTGCTTTGCTTACAAAATATACCGGTGTTTGTATGGAGTTCCTATCTGTTAGTAGCACCGCGCTGACTTCTCCATGAGTTGCAGACAAGTACATAATTAACTCTTCTCCTAGTCGGGATGCGACTAGTGTGGGAAGCGCTGCTATATGTTGCTTAAGTTGTTGAAAAGCTTCTTCCGCTTCCGCAGTCCAATGAAAGTCTCCTTTTTTTGTACACTTCATGAGTGTTTTAAAAAGAGGAAGTGATTTATCCGCTGATTTGGACAGGAATCTGTTTAGCCTGGCTAGTTTTCCATTCAGGGACTGGACTTCTTTCAACGTACGTGGTGAAGGGAGTTGGATGACAGCCTTTATTTTTTCTAGGCATGGCTTAATGCCATCAGGCTCTATCAAGTATCCGAGGAACATGCCTTATGTGGCACCAAAAGTGCATTTCTTAGGATTTAACTTCATGTTGATCTTTCCCAGCGTTCTAAATGTTTTTTCAATGTCGCGCACCAACTCTTCTTCGGTATGGCTTTTTATGACAAGTTCGTCAACATAGACCTCCAGGTTGCGGCCCACTTGCTTTTCAAATGCATTATCTACCAATCACTGGTAGGTGGCTCCCGCATTCTTTAAGCCAAAGGGCATTTTTGTATAACAGTAGATGCCCTGGCTTGTGTGGAAGGCAGTTTTTTCCTTGTCTTATTTAGCCATTTGAATTTGATGGTACCCTTTGTATGCGTCTAGAAAGCATTTAAAGGGGTATCCGCACAAGGATTCTATTTTCCAGTCTATTTCTGGTAGCGGGTAGCAGTCTTGTGGGCATGCTTTGTTGAGATAAGTGAAATCCACGCACATCCTCCAGCTACCATCACTCTTTTTCACCATCACTGGATTGGAGAGCCAGTCATGGTAATAGACCTCTTGCATGATGCCTGCGTCCACAAGCTTGTGTACTTCCTCTAGAATGGCTTTTGCGCGCTCTTGGGCCTGGCCGCGCTTTTTCTGCCATACCGGAGGTATCCTTGTCGGATTTTCAACTTGTGTTCTGTAATCGATCGTGGCACGCCAGTTATGTGCTTTGGTTCCGATGCGAAGATATCTAGATTCCTTTGCAAGAGTGCGCACACGGCCGCTCTGCCTTTGTCAGACAATGATCCCCCAATTGATACCTCTTGCTCCGGGTAATCAGGATGAATTGCGACCTTCAGGTTTGATACTTTAGCTACGTGCTGTTCTAGGGTGTATGTCGTCTCACATGTAACTGTGTTACACTCTCTAGGTGGTACAGTGGTATTATAGAGGGTGACAATGCCTCCTTCTACTGGGAATTTGAGCATCCCATGTGCTGTGGATGGTACCACGCGCATGCCTGATATTCCTGGTCTTCAAATAATGCCATTATATGGCGAAGGAGATATGATCACCATAAAACTCATCCAGGCCGCCGTGGAGTGTTGCTTATCACCAACGACCACAAGTAATCGTATTTGCCCCATGGGCCATATCTTTTCTCCTGTAAAACCAGTCAACGACGTCGTGGCCGGAATTAACTGACTTCGTATTTCAGGTCGCAACCTTTTGAAACAGTGTTTATACATTATGTCTGCGGATGCCCCTCCATCAACATACATACGGTGGATATCATGACCCCCCCCCCCTCGTATTTATCTCGATGGTGAGCGGTTCCACTACTGCGTTGTCCGCAGCCAGAGTGGGGAAAGAGATTTCGCTCCCATAAGAAAACTTTTGGCTGACCTTTTGCCTAGTCTTTCGCTGCCATGATTGTATCATGTAGATGGTGTCAGCCTTGTCCTTAGGTGTTTCTTTCTTGTTCCCGGCCTTCTGTTTGTCTTTTCCATCTTTGATGCTCTTAACTAAATGATCCAATTTGACTTCTTTCACTAATTTATCAATTAGTTGGCGCAATTGGACACACTCATTGGCAGTGTGGCCCTTTTGTCCATGATATTCACAGTACCCGTTCCCTACGCGCCGATCCTCTGGGGTGTGCATTGGTGGGGGTTTCGGGAAGTTCGCACCTTCTGTCACAAATATCTCCCTTGGAGTCTTCGTTAGTGGGGTGTATTTGTCATTCTCTCGTTCGCCCCCTGACTGCGATAGGTTTTGTTACGGTTGCTACTCTGGTCATTGGATTATCTCCTAGGCTATTCTTGTGACCTATAATTTGAGTTGCCTTTCTTGCTATCCGCAGCGGCTGCTTCCCCTTGGATAAAGGACCTCGTGCGTTTCATAAGTTCATCAAAGGTTTGGGGAATCTTATCATTTAACCTTCTGATAAGTTCTGGGTTATTGATTCCATTCATGAATCCTGAGATCTTTAGTATTTCGGGGCATGCCTTGATGTGTATGCATTCGTCCTTATAGCGCTCCACATAAGCGCTTGTGGATTCCCCTTGGCGTTGTTTTACCCTAGCAAGTTCGACAGGGTTTTTGGCACATTTTTTCCTTTGAGTAAAGTTCAAGCGAAATGCCTTTCGCAACTCTTCAAACCCGTCTATGCTTCTTCATGGCAGCTTACAAAACCAGGTTCGCGCATTCCCCACCAATGTAGAATTAAACATGTGGCACCACACGGGTTGTGGCCAATTTTCGATGGTGGCGGCTGATTCGAAAATTTTTAGGTGGTCATCAGGATCACCTGTCCCATCATAAGTTTTAACATTAGCGGGCATGCGCCTTCTCTTATCTTCTGAAAAATCGCTGATGCGCCGAGTGAATGCGTCAACCTTTTGGCAGCGCCAGGGACGGGACATATCTTCGTCCTCCTCATCGTGATATCTTATCTTGGACTTCCAATGTCCTGTTTCTTTGTCCTCGTTGTCCGAGGAGTCACTTGAGGATGAGCTTACCCTTTTGTGGGGCTTGCGTCGACTTCCCTCGGAATCCGAGCTTGAAGGGCTTTCGCTTGGGGAGCGTTGTCGCCCAAGTCTATCATGAACTCTTCGACTGCTAAACCTTGGAGGGCTTTCGCTTGGTGAGCGCTGTCGCCCAAGTCTATCATGAACCCTGCGACTACCAAGCCTAGCGTGGACATTGGTACACCTTCCATCGTCTTCGTGTTCCTCCAGGTATTGCAAGTCAGCTGCTTCATCATCCACAACTTTCTTTCCGACCCTAGTGAACACTGGGAGTCGGCGGCTATCCTTTTCGCGCCTCTCCTTTCGGTGACACGGTGGGGATGCTTCATACTCAGGGCCGAAGTTGAGCCGGGCTTGCAGGCTCTGACTTGACCTCCTTTTCGCTTCTTCTTGCATAAGGGTAGCCAAGGTTTCGTAGTTTTGAGACACAAAATCACTTGGGGCTAGTTCAAGAGCGACTCCTTCTAGCTCGAGGATGTCTGTTTCCATATCAGGACCCTTGTCTCGATTAGGCGCACGTGGCGGCTCAGTGAGGTCTAGCACCGTTTGGTGGGGAGTGGTGAAAAGAGTGCGCTATAGATCTTCCACGCTAGTGGTTGTCGTAGTGGCCTGGGTAGTCCCTGTGGGCAGTTCTACTGTTGGAAAGATCAGATCTGAGCCTGATCCTTGGTGCCTGGGCGCACTGGTTGTCCCAGAGGCCTGCTTAGAGGTTGAATCACTTTGCTGCTTCTTCCCATGTGGGTCACCATGTGTTTTCTTCACCTGCGGAGTCCGCTGGTTTACGTTTCCGTGTTTCGTCATTCTAGTTCTTAGTGGAGTTCTTAGCGTAGGGTCCCACGGATGGAGCCACTTGTTGATACAAAAGTTGGGCGTTCCTTGTTTGGACTCCTGTTCTCGTACCAATTGGATCTTAATGCTTGAGACCTGCGCACTAAGAAAGCAAAAAACACTGTTAGGCTTATCGTGGGATTGTCTCCCACAATTATCCTCCGGCGTAAGAGTAAGTAATCGGTTTTAGGGTTATAGTGAAGAGTTAGGGTTTTTAGATGATACCTTAATGAGGGCCGAGATGCCCTTTATATACACACGGAATCCTTGTTGGTTTCGTGTTCTTTACTCTTCGGCGTATCCCTATTAATGCGGTCTCTTGATCCTTATCCCATAAATAAAAGATCACATATCAAGATCATAAATAATAATTACGAATTTGGGCCTTTGTAAGCCCAAATCTTGATCATGATAGCCCACGCGGGATGGGCTTAGATATTAGTAGTGTCCATTGGTCGGGTTCGTGACCCGAGTGCGGACTATACGTCATCAGTAATAGGTCGAAAAACTTGATAATAACTTTTGAAAAAACATTTAATAATACTAACATACTCATGATTTTAAAGCTCGACAACAAATGGTAAAATTGATAGGCTTACTACCTATTTAGGTTATCTTGAAGGAGCAGAGTCTTCACTCAGATATATATCTAATTGGAGTATCATCCCATAACCATTTCCTATTCCATAGGCCGAAACAAAGCCCTTTAAAGGTAGAATCAGGAGTTGAAGCCATACATTTAGCCCGATTGCTCTTATATATTTGAACCAAAACATCTTGTGTGATTGACCGTTAAACCACCTTGATAGTGGTTCTCAACAACAACTAGAAACAACTAACAAGCCTTTATAAGCTCAAGCTCAACTCGTTCAAAAAACTCAACTCAATTACTTCCTTAATAAACTCAACACTTCCATGTTTAGACCCAACCCATGACGACACATGAGGAACGAAGATATGTAAGACCTTCCGTGATGGAACAAATAAGATGCGTCTTTCATCCTAGCTGGCCAAATAAGATGCGTTCCATGCTACTACACTTGGCGAGTGAGATGTGTCGTGCATGAAGAAAAGCAGGAAGGTGGTGTGAGGTTTTTGGTGGGGTTTTCGGTGTGTGTGGATATTTTTATTAAATAGTTTTTGCGAGATATATTTGTGTTTAAGTAAAATATATTTTTGATGGTGACCATGCTCGTCTTATTACACTAAGGCGGTAATATAAAAGATTGTAAAAAGAAAAGAAAAACTGAGTTGATGTGATGACCTGGGTCGCCACCGTTAAAATAACCCGGATCGAAAAACTGAGTTGATGTGATGACCTGGGTCGCCACCGTTAAAATAACCCGGATCGTTTTCACCATCCAAGAGAAGACGTTGCACGTACCTATCATTCCACGTAGATACACTCACTCACAAAAATTTATCCATACCACTTACCAAATCATCAAACCCCACAAACACAAAAAAAAAAACACCTTACTTCAATCAAACAAACAACATAGTATAATCCCACTAAATTATAAAACTAAAACACGTACACCATCATCCAACCACCGTACCACCACCATGTCAACCCCACCACATTCACTCAACCTTCACGGCATCCTAACCCAGTCAACACAAATAGTCAACGCACACTCCCGCCACTTCTTAGCCTTATCAGTCCTCTTCATCCTCCCCCTCTCCTTCACCCTCATCATCTCCCCCACTCTCCTCCTTAACAACCCCTTATCCCAAAACGACGTCGTTTCATCCCAGTTCTTCACCCTCCCCCAAACCCAATCCCAAACCCAATCCCAAACCCTTACCCAAACACTCCCAATAGCCATCTTCACACTTTTTATTTTCACTTTTTTTATATCCGCTACAGCCACAATCACCTACAGCACGTTCCATGGGTTCTACGGTAGACCTGTTAAGTTTTTACCCGCGGTTAAATCGCTGTTTTTCACCTTTTTACCGCTTCTAGTTACCGCACTTGCTGCTTTGTTACTTTTGTTTCTGATGTGTTTATCTTTTGTACTGTTTGGTATTGTTGGTGTTAAGTTATGTCAAAACCTAGGGCTTGTAATAGAATTTAGTTCGATATATTTTATCGTTGTTATTAGTGTGTTTGGTGTGACACTAGGGGTGTTTTTGATGTGTTTTTATGTCAACTGGTGTTTGGCTAGTGTGATTGTTGTTACGGAGAGTAAATGGGGGTTTTCGCCGTTGTGGCGGAGTGTGTATTTGGTTAAAGGGATGAGATTAGTTTCGGTGCGGTTGGTGGTAATGTTTGGGGGTTTGGTTGGGGTTTGGATGTGGATGTGTTCGAGTAATGTGTTGCGTTTTGACGATGATGATGTGGATGGATGGAAGAGCTGGAGGTTTGTGGTGCAGGTTGTGATTGGGACGAGTGTTTTGACGTTGTTATTGGTTTATAAAATTGCTGCGGATACTGTGTTGTATATGTATTGTAAGGCGTTACATGGGGAGTTGGCGATTGAGATTGCGGAGGAGTTTGCGAGGGAGTATGTTAGTTTGCCTTTTGATGAGGAGAAGGTGCCTCATGTTGTGACGGTTTTTGCGGGGTGAATTGTTGAGGTTATAGAAGGTTGTTTGTTTTTAAATACTTGATTTTCAGATATTACTATATGTCTTTATATTTACTGCTTCGTATTGGGGATGACAGTAACTGTATCTTTCAATGTTGTATATAATGGTTTTGCTCATGTAAATTAGTGTTCCTCTGTGCTCCTTGAAATTTTGTTATGATTGCTACGAGTACTGTTATGATTGTTACAAGTGCCGCTAACATCTGATACCCCAGCAGGCTAAAGTCTTTAAACTTTTTAACGCATACATCCTAATAGGAAGATTTAAGAAATTAAATCAGCACTAAAACAATACCTCTAAACACAACGACCCAAAAACTACAGCTGCTATACTACTTTAGGATTTAGGAATTACAACTCCGACAATCTAATGAACACAGAAAAAGTCATCGTCATAGCAACTTGAGTTTTCTAACTGAGTTGTACTCGAGCTTTGGCCATTTATCGAATCCACTCGACTCCATTACAACCGTTGAGTCTGCCATAAGTGAATTAGAATTCTGTTTGATTTGATGATTTTTTAGCCGGTCTGAGCATGGGCTACCTACCTCTTCGACCGTGAGTATGTGGCAAACTATGATGCTTGGGTGATTTATCTATCTCTATTAACCTCTGGTACGCTAATAATGAAGGAATTACATGCTTGAATTATCGGTAGCATCAAATTATTTGATTACTTTACCCGTAAAGTACTCGCGTATTGTGGCGGGATATGCTAATAATGAAGTACATGCTTGAATTATCAGTAGCATCAAATTATTTGGATTACTTTATTAGACTATGTTTATTGGTGACCTTTGGTGTGAGTTGTGGGTTGGGGTCATGACCGATTCTCCTCTTTCAACCAATCACAAATTGACATGTGACAATCGGTTGTGACTTTAGGTCACCAAGTGACCACAAGTTGGCAATCTCTTGTGACCGGTTGTGACTTTAAGTCACCAATAAACATAGTCTTATAGATCACCAAAGTACTCGTGTATTGTGATGATAAGAAATATGTAGTTAAGTTTTTTGATGATTTTTTTTAGGATGTATGTTTTTCATGACAATATTTATCAATAGCGAACATTTGACGTGTATTTCTCGATACACACAACCTTTGATCACGCATAGTACCCCGAACCTAAGAACAATGGGCAGGGCTCGCCCAGCTTGGAGTTACCCGGACCGTTACAAGACCCAACTCCTCCTAAGGCCAGACCGCACCACAACAATCCACTAAGGAGTTCCGCGGTCAGGAAACCTAACCACGGACACACTCCACGTCCGGGATCAATCAAGGTACCAGAACCATGGACTAATCTAAAAAGAGTAAGGAATATTATCAGCTACTCCCTCCGTCCCATAATTATAGTCCACTGTTGACTTTTTAAGTCTTCGTTTTACAACTTTGACCTCACATATTTTTATTTGTGTTATATAATACTTGATAAAAATTATACCAATGTTAAATACACTTAAAACTCAATCCATCCATATATTTTGCATCAAGTAATATATATCACAAATAAAAATATTTAATGTCAAAGTTGAAAGCTTAAGACTTCAAAAGTCAACAATGGACTATAATTATGGGACGGAGGGAGTATCATATAGCTGACTAAGGCAGTCCCCAAAACAGGAAAAGCGACAACCCCTTTCCGAAGGGACCGCCACTCACGGCAAGAAGACAAGGACGAGAGGGGACCTAGGGGTTTGCCACCTAAAAACATCACCATCAAAGTACGGAATTCCAGGAAACCGACAACAAATGCTATGGTATAAATAGAGGGCATTCGCCGCTCTCAAACGGTAACAGATACACCTCTCTCACACTCTAAATACTTTATCTCTCTAAAACTATTACTTACTCTCACACCGGAGGTTGACCGCGGAAGTCCCTCTTCCGCGATGAGGCTAACGATGTTTTCTTTCTTAGCAGCTTATCACAAACCCTTAAGTCCGAAATTCGCTCTATCAAGAGCTAGCTTAAACTAGGTCTTGCATTGAGCCCAAGTTTTGTACAACAAGTAGCGCCATCCGTGGGACACGCTAACTTAACTGCGTTTCCAAAGATACTCAAACCAACATGAGTGATAAGGCAAATGGGTCTACTCCCACCCAGGAACGCTCCGCGGTACGGAACACCTTGGGAAAGGAGAAAGGCCAAGGAGGGGATGAACCTTTCCAGCTGAGGCAATAAGGGAGTTTTGCGACAAACACTACGACCAATTATTGCCATTAATGGCCGAAAAGGTTCACCAAGAGAAGCTAAGGCAAGTACAAACACGCCTTGACTTTGATAATGATGAAACAAGAAGTGGGAGGTCTCGAGAACAATCTCGAAACTCTGAATCAAAATCCCTAGGGGAAAGAAAAGCCAAACGAAGGCGACAAGCCAGTCCGAGTGTCAGATCTGGACCATCCGAGTACTCTTACTCTCAGAGCGCCTTTTCCCGACTCAGCAGTGGAGAGATTAGAACCTCTAAAGAAGATTGTGAGAGGAAGATGTATCCTCGGTCGGTCATTTTCTCACGCCTGGGAGAAAAGCAAAAGAACGTTAAGTCACGAATGGGAGATAGGAAAGCAGATGTGTTTTCGCGCTTAAGGTCAAAAAGCCGTGCTCAAAGAGAGCGGAGAACCGAGGCTAGACGTAGCTGGCGTGAAGCTATGTATGGGAGTAGTGGAAAGCCAGAAAGGTGGGAGAGGAGGAGCCCTAGTCCAACTCTCAGCAGCACCCCCCGCTCCAGGGAGAGAGGCGCCAGAGATAGGTCCGCGTACTCTGACCCCGAACGGCGGAGAGAGCACTCACCACTGGAAAGCGAAGATAGTGCCTGAGGGCACTGGAAGTCCAGATCCAAAAAAGGCAAAGGTGACGAGGATGACCTCTATCGTCCAAATGATATTGAGGACACTGATCCTTTCACACACCGAATCAGGAACTTCGAATTCCCAAGAAGAACCAGAATGCCCTCCAATGTCAAAATCTATGACGGGACCGGCGACCCAGAAGACCATCTCAAAAACTTCTGCACCGCGGCTACAGTAGAACGGTGGGCCATGCCTACTTGGTGTCACATGTTCAACTCCACTCTCATAGGTTATGCCCGCATGTGGTTCGATGAGTTGCCACCAGAGAGCACTGATAACTTCGAGGATCTACGGAAAAGCTTTCTATCTTACTTCCTCCAGCAAAAGAAGTACGCAAAAGATCCAGTATAGTTACACCACATCAAGCAAAGGGAGGGAGAGTCAACCAGAGCTTTCGTCGACCGCTTCGAGGCCGAAAGCATGCACGTGAAGGGTGCTCCGGAATGCATGTGAATTTCCGGCTGCATGCACGGAATAACCAATCAGGAGCTGATCAAAAGACTCAATGACAATATCCCACAAATTGTGGATGAGATGTGGAAAGTAACTACAGCTTTCCTTCGCGGCGCCACAGCCGTGGCAAATCAGTCATAAAAGAAGCAGGACCGCTCCTTGTGGAAAGCTCAAGAAGGTGGGCCTAAAATCAGTCAAAATAGCCAAGTATTCGAACGAAAAACAGAGTTCAAAGGACGCTCCAGAGCTGATCGGAGACGGGCTGACCGATTTACACCTCTCACCAAAACGTCAAAGGAAATTCTGGCAATGGACTCTGCCAAATTCACAGCCCCACCTCCTATGGCAAGTCCGGTTGTAATACACCGTAAAATCCTAGGTCATTTATTAATGCTAATTGTCAACATTACTCTTAACTAAGCCAAATTTTGCGGGCTAATTTGAAATTTTTACACGAGGCACTGTTTGTTTGACACCCGAATGTTATGTTCACTGTTTAATTGACACCCAAATGTTTAGATCACCGTTTGTTTAACACCCGATTATGTTTTGTCACCCGATATCACCCGAAAGTCACTCTTGGATATCACCCAACGAGGTTAACACCGGTAACTCCACTTGCGACCCGACACCCAAATTGAACACCGAGATTTTTCTAATATATATATATATATATATATATATATATATATATATATATATATATATATATATATATATATATTGACTTTCACAAATTATTATTATTATATACATATAAGTATATATATACAAACGATGACACCGTTTATACACTTACGTTTTTCACAAACCAACACCGACACCGAGATATATTTCACAACTTTACGGAACACCGACACCCCGACATTTTGGGCCGGATCTCACCCCAAGCCCACAAGATTATTCCTTTCTTTCTTTTCTTGGGCCGAGCACTACACAAGCCCATTTCAACCTTACATTCATTTTTCTTTTTGGTTTGGGCCACGAAATTTCACAAGCCCACTGGCTTGATGTTTTCCTTTTGTTGCAACGTATGAAACGCAACCCCCATGATAATATATATACAAGCACGTTTTCTTTTCTTGTTTCCCCTTAACTCAACACAAACCCTCGTTGACTTAGTATCAAGAGACAAGAAGCCACCATAGAGCCGTCGACCTTATGGACAAACGCAATACCCACCTCCGAGTCATTAACCTTTGGATCGTATGTTCCATGGTTCCCCAACAAGCATACCACACAAGGTCTAAAACACCAATATTTTAATCCCTAAAAACCTAAGCTAAGCACTCCTTGCCCCTCCTTTACCTCGACTTGATGTGACGAAAGCTAGACCAAGGAGACATGCTTGTCTCAATTCGATTGACAACCAAGGATTGTGTCTCACTAACTCAAACACCCAACTACTTTACCCTTCTATATATAAACCATATTAAATGCACCTATGTCTCACACTTGCAAGAACTCTCAAACTTCAAACACTCACTTATCTTCTCCTTTGACTGCTAACGAGAGGACGCAAGAAGCACACAAGCAAGGAATAAGTTTGAAACGAGTTTGATAACTAGGTTGGGGTATAAGATCGTCTCACGTGGAGGGTATCACTTGGATTTCCTCTCGTTGTTCATAACACTCGACCTCTTCACCACCAAATTCTTGGTGTTGTAAGTATACTAACCCATTTCATTTTAAATCGTAGCATGCATATTCATTCGACACACATATGATATTTCGTTATTTTCACTACACTATTACTATTTAAACTACTATGGATTCACTCAACCTTTGTGTTGACTTTTTAAGCATGTCTATCTCAGGAAACTAGCAAGCATGGTGGCACGGAGCTGGCAAAAGGGCACAGGACCTCCCTTTTATTTCAATAATTATATCATTCTTTACAAACTCATCACCACTTTTGTGAAACACTTAACATTTTGGAAAAATGTTTGTAACTCTGAATATTTGAGTTTTCATGGAATGATATTGACAATCTTTTGAATTGTTTTCTATGAGTATGACTGTGTACTAAACTGTAATGACCCCGATTAGACTTCCGCTGCTTAATCAAATTTCGGGGTGTTACAGATTGGCATCAGATCCATGGTTATAGAGAACCAAATGATTTTTCAAAACATTGGACTATAACCTCACCAGATTTTAAACAAACTATTTATCACCGAAGTGCCCTCCGTGCCAGCGCTTGCTAACGCTATGTTTTAAGGTTTGATTTTTAGCACCCATCGCATTTAGCTCACTATGACACCATGATCACTGTGCATGTAGCATTATGTAGACTGAATGACTTATATCACTGCTATTTTTGGGATATTACAGTACCATGTCGCCACCGGTTATTATTTTGTCCGACAGTGATGACGTCGTACCAGCATCATCCACTCACCCTACTATTGACTTATCTGATTATGACACCCATGACACCCATGATTCTGACCATGACACCCAACCTGTATCACCTGCTATACCATCTCCTGTTCCATCTGGAGACCCCTCTGCTGATACTGAGCCCTTCGAGGAGGGTGAGGTTGCTTCTACACCCGTTGATTCTTTTGCTATTCAGCCTCTCTTTCGTCCTGTCTGTGGACCTATGACACAGGGGCAGTACCTTTATGACCAGTACCTGACATCTCAGCAGTTTCTTGCGGCTGATGATCGTCCTTCACCACCTGCTAATCACCATACCGGTTCAGATGCTGATGATGAGTCTTCTGACTTCGATACTTCTGACACTGTTGCTTCTGTTCCACCATCATCCCCGCCTGCACCGATTCGTCGGCGCAAGCGAGTGAGGATTCTTGAGCCCTATGAGCCTGAGCCTTTCGGCGAGTTGTTTCGATACCATGAGGGAGACTATACCCGCAAATGCACGGCTCAAAAACGAGTCTGCTTTTTGCCTGCTTCTACTGATACACCACCTGTACCTACACCTGTACTTACACCTGTACCTACACCTGTATTATCACCCATATCTGTATTACCACCTGTTACTATGCCAGATTTGACACCTGTGGCATCACCAGCACCCCCACCATCACCTGTATCACCTCCACCTGAGCCACATCCTTACATGTTGCCTACTTACACCGCACCTCCTACCTCTGAGGTTTTGCCACCCATGCCACCACCTACAGTTTTCTACTCACAGACTACCACTGTACCGATCCCATCACCTGCTACATCACCTGTACCACCACCTGCTCCCACCGAGACACCCACCTCACCTGGTATTCATAGATTGGTTGATGCTCGTCGATGGTCGTTTCTGTTAGACTACATACGTAGATGGAGATTAGCTGAGGGATCACCTAGGGCTGCTGAGCTTGGAGATGGCTCTTCAACGGTGTTACCGGTCACAGGAGAGCCGATACACCACACTATCCCTCTTTTGGCTGCTAGATTGATTAGACATGAGAGTTGACTTGATGAGCTGTTGAGTGTTATTGAGGATATATCTTTGGAGAGGATTGAGTGTATGCAGGAGAAGGTCACGAACTTCGTGGTACATAGGACAGCTTTGGAGATGGTATTTGAGATGATGGGGACGGAGATCGAGGAGGCACAGGCTACCATCACTGAGTTTGGTCACCGATTAGATGTTCAGAGGCACGAGATTGATGATTTGAGAGCGATTGCAGCCATTACACAGGAGATGATGGAGCATCAGGCACAGGAGTTAGCTGCATCTAGTTCTACCATCCATGCACTTTCAGCTACTATTGAGGAGATTCAGGCCCGTGAGAGATCCAGAGACATGGAGATGTTGGAGATGATCCGGATGATCAGAGAGCTAGAGAGGAGATCAGGAGGCGCACCTGGACCTTCATAGATCTATGACATGTCATTACTTACAGAGACATCTTAACTTGCCGCCTGTGGCATTAATAATTGTTGTAACTTATTGTTTTGTAACAATGAATTCCAAAAATTATTAAAACTTTATGTTGGTTACGATTGTAACGTATTGATATTGATTTATGATGTTCTAGTTGTCTGATCTTTCTTTTTATTATGCTCCCATATTGAGATTCATTATAATTTCCATGTGTGTTGTTACATGTCGTGATGTTTATTTATGAATGATATGGTTATGTTGATGTATGTATTTATGGTGTGGTTGTGATATGTGTTTTGTGATGATCTCGACTATTATGAGTTGGATACACTATTTCTCTTGTTATTGATGTTTGGGATTTGTACTTATGCACTTACGATTTTATAGAGTTATGGCCCCAAGGAAAACCGCTACTGCTACCTCGTCACCCGCTATGACCCAGGCTGCTATAAGAAAGTTGGTTGCCGACAGTGTTGCTGCAGCTTTAGAAGAGCAAGCTGCTGCAATGGCACGAACTAGTAGCAATAACCGAGCCACTGCTGAGAGCGAGTCTGCTGTGACTTGGAAGTGCACCTATAAGGATTTCATTGCTTGTAAACCATCTCACTTCAAAGGAACTGAAGGAGTAACAGAGCTTGCTCAATGGTTTGAGCGAACTGAGACTGTGTTTGTGAGGAGCGGTTGTGCCGCGGAAAACCGAGTCTCGTTTGCTACTGGAACATTGTTGGAAGACGCGTTGTCTTGGTGGAATGCAACTGCTCAGAAGATAGGTGTGGAGGAGGCCTATCAGATTACCTAGGCTGATTTTAAGGAGAAGATGTTGAAGAAGTTCTGCCCTAGAGGTGAGATCAAAAAGTTAGAAGACGAGTTTCACACTTTGGTTGTGAAAGGAAATGATCTCAGGGCTTACGACAGGAGATTTCAGGAACTTGCTACACTTTGCCCTTCTAAGGTTCCCGATTTGGAAAAGTTGTTGGAAAGGTACATTGAGGGATTACCCAGGAGCATTGAGGGAAACGTCACCTCGTCTAAGCCTCAATCTTTGGAGGAAGCAATGTCCATTGCCCAAAGACTGCTAGACCGGGAGATTAAGCGTAACTCTGCTCAGGGAAACAACGATCAAAAAAGGAAGTTTGATGATCGAAGGACAAACAACAACAACAACAACCACAACAACAACAACAACAACAGCAACAACAACCGAAACCCCAACCGTAACTACCACCATGACAGAAACACCCACCACAACCAACAGAACCGACGACAGGAAGCTGTCAAAGCTTATGTCGCTGCAATAGTTAAGGATGCTAGGCATGCTGGACCTCTTCCATTCTGTGACAAGTGTAAGATGCATCACAATGGACCCTGCTATGCTAAGTGCGGGAAGTGTTCAAGGGTTGGACATAAGACACAAGATTGCAAGGCGACATGAGCCAATTTGCAACCCGTGGCTGTAGTATGCCATGCTTGTGGGGAGAAAGGACACTACAGGAGGCAGTGCCCTAATAAGGATAACAATGCGCGTGGGAGAGCATACGTGCTGGGAGATGGAAATGTCCAACAAGATCCGAACGTAGTCACGGGTACGTTCTTTCTAAACAACCACCTCGTTAAGGTTTTATTTGATTCCGGAGCCGATCAAAGTTTCGTATCTATTTCACTTGCACCCCTGCTTAATATTACACCCACCCGACTAGACACCACGTATGAGATTGAACTAGCTGATGGAAAACTAGTGAGCACTAACACTATACTCCGAGGTTGCACCCTACGACTATTAGACACCCCATTTGTCATTGACCTTATGCCTATTAGACTCGGTAGTTTCGACGTCGTTGTAGGAATGGATTGGTTATCCGAGAACCGCGCTAAGATCATTTGTAACGAAAAGGTCGTTCACATTCCACTAAATAACGAAACCCTAGTTGTTCACGGAGAGCGAAGTAAGACACGTTTGAGCGTCATTTCTTGCGTCAAGGTTGTGAAGTACATCGAACGAGGATGTCAAGTCTTTTAGGCTCAAGTCACCGAGAAGAAGTCGGAAGAGAAGCGACTCGAGGATGTGCCAGTAGTCAGGAACTTTCCAGAAGTTTTCCCTGAGGACTTGCCTGGCCTTCCGCCGACTCGTCAAGTGAAATTTCAAATTGACTTGATGCCAGGAGCCGCACCCGTAGCACGAGCACCCTATAGGCTTGCACCGTCGGAAATGAAGGAGTTATCCGGACAATTGGAGGAATTGTCGGATAAAGGATTCATTCGCCCTAGTTCATCACCGTGGGGAGCCCCGGTGTTGTTTGTGAAGAAGAAGGATGGAACCTTCAGGATGTGTATCGATTATCGTGAGTTGAACAAACTGACGGTTAAGAATCGATATCCGTTGCCAAGGATTGATGATTTGTTTGATCAACTGCAAGGATCGAGTGTCTACTCGAAGATTGATTTGAGATCAGGTTATCATCAACTGAGAGTTAGGGAAGAAGACATCCCTAAGACAACTTTCAGGACAAGATACGGTCACTACGAATTCCAAGTAATGCCATTCGGTCTAACAAATGCACCCGCTGTATTTATGGACTTAATGAACCGAGTGTGCAAACCCTATTTGGATAAGTTTGTGATTGTATTCATCGATGATATCCTTATTTATTCACGTAGTAAGGAAGAGCACGCAGAACACTTGAAGGCTATACTAACACTGCTCAGAGAAGAGAAATTATACGCCAAATTTTCCAAGTGTGATTTTTGGATTGAGAAGGTACAATTTCTTGGGCATGTTATTGACAGTAAGGGTATTCATGTTGATCCCGCCAAGATCGAAGCTGTTAAAAATTGGGCGTCACCTATGAGTCCTACCGAGATACGCCAATTTTTAGGTCTTGCCGGATACTATCGGAGATTTATTGAAAGTTTCTCAAGGATTGCTAAACCTTTGACTGAGTTAACACAGAAGAAGAAGAAGAAGTTTGAATGGGGAGATGAGCAAGAATCGGCATTTCAGTTTTTGAAGCAGAAGCTTTGTGAAGCACCTATATTAGCACTACCCGAAGGAAGTAAGGACTTCGTGGTATATTGTGACGCATCAATCCAAGGTTTGGGTGCCGTATTGATGCAAAGACTTAAAGTAATTGCTTATGCTTCTAGACAACTTAAACCCCACGAGGAGAACTACACTACTCATGATCTAGAATTAGGAGCGGTGGTATTCGCTCTGAAGATCTGGAGACACTACCTATATGGAACCAAGTGTACGGTTTTCACCGATCACAAGAGTCTTCAGCACATTTTAGATCAAAAGGAGTTGAACATGAGGCAACGTCGATGGTTAGAGTTGCTAAGTGACTATGATTGCGAGATCCGTTATCACCCGGGGAAGGCAAACGTTGTAGCAGATGCCTTGAGTCGAAAGGAACGACTTAGACCCCTCAGAGTTAAGTCATTGGGTATGACAATTAGATCACCACTGCCATCTCAAATTCTTGAAGTACAAGCTGAGGCTCTTAAGGAAGAGAATAGACCGCACGAGAAGATTTACGGTATGCCCGAAAGCACGAATGGACTTGTCAAGAAACTAGTTGGAAGGCTGTGTTTCAAGGACAGAAGTTGGATTCCATTGTATGGAGGAATACGAGATCTCATCATGCACGAGTCTCATAAGTCTAAATATTCCATTCATCCGGGTTCAGACAAGATGTATCAAGATTTAAAGAAGTTGTATTGGTGGCCAAACATGAAAGCTGACATTGCAGAGTATGTTGGTAAGTGTTTGACCTGATCGAGAGTAAAGGCTGAACATCAAAAACCATCCGGTCTTTTGGTTCAACCCGAGCTACCAATGTGGAAATGGGAAAGGATTACAATGGATTTCATTACGAAATTACCCAAGACATCGAGTGGGTTGGACACAATTTGGGTTATTGTTGATCGTCTCACGAAGTCAGCGCACTTTTTACCGATCAAAGAGACTGATGATATGGATGTTCTTGCACGTTTGTACCTTAAGGAGATAGTTTCACGGCATGGAGTGCCGATTTCTATTATCTCCGACTGAGACAGCCGTTTCACGTCTAACTTTTGGCGATCTTTACAGAAAGCCTTGGGAACTAAGTTAGATATGAGTACAGCTTACCATCCACAGACAGATGGTCAAAGTGAAAGGACTATACAAACCCTAGAAGACATGCTTAGGGCATGTGTGATTGATTTTGGAAAAGGCTGGGATAAACACCTACCGTTAGCAGAGTTTTCATATAACAACAGTTATCACACTAGCATTAAGGCTGCACCGTTTGAAGCACTTTATGGAAGAAAGTGTAGATCACCAGTTTGTTGGGCTGAGATTGGAGATGTACAACTCTCAGGTCCCGAGTTAATACTTGAAACCACTGAGAAAATAGTGAAGATTAAGCAACGATTACAAGCCGCTAGGGATCGGCAAAAGAGTTATGCCGATGTGCGAAGGAAACCAATAGAATTTCAAGTTGGAGACAAGGTCATGCTTAAGGTATCACCATGGAAAGGAATGATTAGGTTTGGAAAACGTGGGAAGCTAAACCCGAGATACGTTGGACCCTTCGAGATCATTGAAAGGATCGGTCCCGTGGCATACAAACTGGAACTACCTGAGGAACTCAGTAGAGTACACAACACCTTCCACGTGTCAAATTTGAAAAAGTGTTTGTCGGATGAAACACTTGTGATTCCACTAAAAGAGATTAGAATCGATGACAAGTTGAACTTTATTGAGGAACCCGTTGAGGTTATGGATAGGGAGGTCAAACGACTTAAGCATAGTCGCATTCCCATTGTTAAGGTCAGATGGAACTCTAAGAGAGGACCCGAGTACACATGGGAGAGCGAGGATCAAATGCGTGCCAAATACCCCCAACTATTTGATGATACAACCCCGAGCACCGATTCAACTTTGGATTCCGGGACGAATCCAATCTAACGGGTGGGTACTGTAATACACCGTAAAATCCTAGGTCATTTATTAATGCTAATTGTCAACATTACTCTTAACTAAGCCAAATTTTGCGGGCTAATTTGAAATTTTTACACGAGGCACTGTTTGTTTGACACCCGAATGTTATGTTCACTGTTTAATTGACACCCAAATGTTTAGATCACCGTTTGTTTAACACCCGATTATGTTTTGTCACCCGATATCACCCGAAAGTCACTCTTGGATATCACCCAACGAGGTTAACACCGGTAACTCCACTTGCGACCCGACACCCAAATTGAACACCGAGATTTTTCTAATATATATATGTATTATATATATATATATATATATATATATATATATATATATATATATATATATATATATATATATATATATATATATATATATATATATATATATATATATATATTGACTTTCACAAATTATTATTATTATATACATATAAGTATATATATACAAACGATGACACCGTTTATACACTTACGTTTTTCACAAACCAACACCGACACCGAGATATATTTCACAACTTTACGGAACACCGACACCCCGACATTTTGGGCCGGATCTCACCCCAAGCCCACACGATTATTCCTTTCTTTCTTTTCTTGGGCCGAGCACTACACAAGTCCATTTCAACCTTACATTCATTTTTCTTTTTGGTTTGGGCCACGAAATTTCACAAGCCCACTGGCTTGATGTTTTCCTTTTGTTGCAACGTATGAAACGCAACCCCCATGATAATATATATACAAGCACGTTTTCTTTTCTTGTTTCCCCTCAACTCAACACAAACCCTCGTTGACTTAGTATCAAGAGACAAGAAGCCACCATAGAGCCGTCGACCTTATGGACAAACGCAATACCCACCTCCGAGTCATTAACCTTTGGATCGTATGTTCCATGGTTCCCCAACAAGCATACCACACAAGGTCTAAAACACCAATATTTTAATCCCTAAAACCTAAGCTAAGCACTCCTTGCCCCTCCTTTACCTCGACTTGATGTGACGAAAGCTAGACCAAGGAGACATGCTTGTCTCAATTCGATTGACAACCAAGGATTGTGTCTCACTAATTCAAACACCCAACTACTTTACCCTTCTATATATAAACCATATTAAATGCACCTATGTCTCACACTTGCAAGAACTCTCAAACTTCAAACACTCACTTATCTTCTCCTTTGACTGCTAACGAGAGGACGCAAGAAGCACACAAGCAAGGAATAAGTTTGAAACGAGTTTGATAACTAGGTTGGGGTATAAGATCGTCTCACGTGGAGGGTATCACTTGGATTTGCTCTCGTTGTTCATAACACTCGACCTCTTCACCACCAAATTCTTGGTGTTGTAAGTATACTAACCCATTTCATTTTAAATCGTAGCATGCATATTCATTCGACACACATATGATATTTCATTATTTTCACTACACTATTACTATTTAAACTACTATGGATTCACTCAACCTTTGTGTTGACTTTTTAAGCATGTCTATCTCATGAAACTAGCAAGCATGGCGGCACGGAGCTGGCAAAAGGGCACAGGACCTCCCTTTTATTTCAATAATTATATCATTCTTTACAAACTCATCACCACTTTTGTGAAACACTTAACATTTTGGAAAAATGTTTGTAACTCTGAATATTTGAGTTTTCATGGAATGATATTGACAATCTTTTGAATTATTTTCTATGAGTATGACTGTGTACTAAACTGTAATGACCCCGATTAGACTTCCGCTGCTTAATCAAATTTCGGGGTGTTACACCGGTGGAGTCAAGAAATAAGGATAAATATTGTGATTTCCACCGAGAAAGTGGCACCACACAGATGAATGTTTCCAGCTGAAAAAGCAAATCGAGGAGGCAGTCAGGTCCGGCCAACTAGCGCACTTGGTAAAAGAAATCAAGAATGGAAACCAGAAGGGCGGGGCAGCCAAGGGTGGTAAGAAAGAGACCGCGACAAAAGACAAGGCCCCTGCTATATTTATGGTCCAACCCTGGCTGAGGACCGTGAAACAAAGAGCACTTCCAGAAACCGGCGCGAACTTGGAAATATCCTTCCCCCAGGTACAAGGGGATGATTGGGACGACCACCCACTGGTGATTAAGGCAGAAGTAGGAGGGCACCGCGTGCACAAAATGTATGTAGACAATGGGAGTGCCTCAGAAGTACTTTACGAGCATTGCTTCAATCGCCTTAGCCCGGAAATCAGGAGAAGAATGATTCCCGCCACATCCCCGTTGCTCGGCTTTAATGGTGAGATATCATGGCATCTGGGACAAATCCTCTTGGAAGTAACACTCGGTGACGAGGAAAATTCAGCAAGTACATGGATGAATTTCATGATTGTCAGATCCCCATCTCCGTACAATGGAATAATTGGTAGGCCGGGGATACGATTGCTCAAAATTGTTCCCTCTACGGCCCATGGCATGTTAAAATTCCCTACCAGGGGAGGAGTGGTGACACTTCATAGTGACAAGAGTATTCCTGTGGAATGCCGCATCGCAATGTTGCAAAAATCGTGAATCGGTAGCCGGGCGGTCGACCACCCTGCAGCCTGTAATCGGTCAAGGCGGTGATTAATCGGTTTGGCATTTCCTGCATGTTTTGGGAATTTCTGGAGAGCAAACTAAAGATCTTAACTGATTCAAGCCTTCTATGTTTTCAAACCTCAATAAAAGGCTTCAATTCTGATTATGAGGCACATTGTGCGTTATAAGTGAAATAAACGATCCCCAAATTAAGTAAAATGCTTAAATTTTTATTTTTTTAAATTTGACCGATTCGGCTGATTCGGCCGATTTTTGACCGATTCGGCCGATTTTTGACCGATTCGGCCGATTTTTTTCCCAGACCGATTTTTTTTAGCCGATTAGCCTAAATCGCCAAGGTCTATGGCCGATTACCTTGGAATCGGCGATTAATCGGCCGATTTTTCCGATTTTTGCAACATTGGCCGCATGGTTGCGGAACCACAGCCGCAGCAGAATGCTGAAGAAGCTTCGGCAAAAGAAGGTGTCAAAGTCGCGATACATCTAGAGTTCCCGAAACAAACGGTCATCATATGAGGGAGCCTGACAGATCAAGGGAAAAAAGACCTGTGCGAACTACTCAGAAACAACTTGGACATCTTCGCTTGGGAACCGTCAGACATGACGGGAGTGCCGCGGAGCATAGCCGAGCATAGACTCAATGTCCGGGAGGGATATACCCCGGTAAGGCAGAGAAAACGGGGGCAAGCCCCGGAGAGAAACAAGGCAATCAATGATGACTTAGCAAAGCTAGTGGAAGCCGGGATAATGAGAGAAGTCCATTATCATGATTGGCTGTCAAACCCAGTCTTTGTCAAGAAAAGTGATGGGAGCTGGAGGATGTGTGTTGACTTCAAGGACTTGAATAAGGCTTGTCCCAAAGACTGTTACCCGCTCCCGGAGATCGATTGGAAGGTAGAATCCCTCTGCGGCTACACTTTCAAATGTTTCCTGAAAGCGTATAAGGGGCATCACCAAATCCAGATGGCCGCAGAAGACGAGGAGAAGACCACGTTCCACACAGACCAAGGAATTTTCTGTTATATAAAAATTCCTTTTGGTCTGACAAAACGCCGGAGCCACATATCAGCATAGCCACATATCACTAAGGAGTTTCGCTGTTAGGAAACCTAACCGCGGACACACTCCGCGTCCGGGATCAATCAAGGTACCAGAACCACGGACTAATCCAAAAAGAGTAAGGAATATTATCAGCTATATGATAGCTGACTAAGGCAGACCCCAAAATAGGAAAGGCGACAACCCCTTTCCGAAGGGACCGCCACTCACGGCAAGAAGACAAGAACGAGAGGGGACCTAGGGGTTTGCCGCCTAAATGTAACTTTTGGGTCAATGTAACTTTTTAAACGTATTCAAATGTATAGGTTAAAACACGCTTACAGGGCTGCCATTTGCTAATGTGAAGTTTTATGAAATAATTGGAAAAAAAAGTTGTTACCCTATAGAACATAGACATATTAAGGTAAATGTCGTAGATTACATTACATATGCATTGTAGAAACATTAAATCCGTGAAAATAACACAACATTGTTACCTCCATTTCAGACCGTCTTTTATTCCTTTCCAAGTTGCACGACAAAGAGGTGGCTGCGCAACGTCGTGTAACCGAAACTCAGTTACAGAATAAACAACTTAAAAGGCATGCGAATAAAAAATGCAGGTAAATGTCACGAAGTGCTAAAAAAATCCAGAATACATATACCATATGCGGTACTCAATCTGACATGTTCATTTGCATTCTGAGCCAATACCCCTTGCTGATTACGAAAAGAATTGTGTGAGCAACTTACATCACCTAAACTGTCTGATCATGGGTTGTGCCATCGACCTGCATTGTCGAGTTTCTTTTGTTTCCTCTCAAATTGCAAGACAAACAGGCACCTGCATAAAATTGTTTAAAAAATGAATTAAAAAATGAGTCACTACAATATATTTTGACTTAGAACTTTAAAAAACATGCCACAATAAATCTAATGTAACACAAAGGAAGTTATCCTTACCTCGAATTTCATTGGCATTCAAATTTAAATGGCAACTTTTAGAAGTACACATCATTAACAGATCATAGAATTTTTTATGACGCAAATGCTCGTGAGGACACCACAACCTTGTGAAGTCAACCAAATCATATACTCCCGATGCCTTGTCACTAACATGCGTTTCAACCGGCCGTCTATTATCGTAGGAAAAAAAACGCATGTAGCCAATTATCTTTGAAAATGAAAATAAACAATGAACATAAGGATACTTACAAAACCTATATTTTTATAATAAGACAACGTGTTACCCAAAAATTGTTATTTACCTTCAACGTTAACGTCAATGAATCTCGTATGCTGACTTTCTGTATCATAAGCTACGTGCGACTGAAAAGAGTATTCTTGTTCCCACTGAGTACAAAGACCCTGTGATACACCTATTTAAACGCATATCTACACACTATCTAACCATGTTATGTTATATAGTTTTTCCTATCAGATACGTAATTACTTTTTTAGCACAATGAAAAATGATCATACTTCAGCTAATGTGTTAGTGACCGATGATTAATGATTTCCCATTAGCCATCTCATCTATCTGTTAACAATAACAAACAAACAACAAATTAAAAAAATAATAAAAAAAAAAATCACTAACACTCAACCTGCTTATTTACACCATATGGATACGTAAATCATCACATAGTGATCAAACAAACAATAAGAATCCTATGAAAGATTGATCATAATTTCTTGACATGAAAGCAGTATCATAAGAAGAAAATGAGATTGAACAAACCTGAGTCGGGGTTGATTTCAAAACTGAAATCAATAATCAGAATATGTAAATGGAAACAAAAAAGTATTCTCTAATTCGGATTAAATTTGACCAAAACCTAAAAATAAATATTACCTGATATTGAATCTGGGTGATTGCTGATGATGCAATACAGATTACCTAAAAATGAGTTATGAGCAGTTTCAATTGAATCCGTTTTCCATTGAATTCATAGGTAATATTTGTGATATGATTTTCAAAATGCAAATGGATCAATTTAGGGTTTTGAGATAAATGTGTAAAATATTTTGATTTTGAAATCACCCGTGATTTTTGTGATATGATTTTCAAATTGAAACCGAACCATATTGATTACTCGGTGAGTGAATTAGGGAAGTATTAATATTCGGTTGAAGAGAGGGAGAAATTTTAGCATAAGAAAATATTCAAGCCCTTATGGATTTTGTTTTTCAAATTGTTTCACAAAAATCACTTTGGTCTAGTGGTTGGACATTATGTTGAATGGGAGTATAGACGAGGGTTCGATTCCCACAGGTATCAAATTTTTTAATTTCGGGATAGCAAAATTGGACAACTTGGCATGCCAAGTGTCCTTTATATGATTTATCCAGAATAGTGCCAAGTGATATTTAACAGTACAAACAAACTTGACATAAAAACAATATGTGATATTTTCAATGCAAGGGGACGTTTGGTTAAAAACCAATTAAGAATAGGTAAGCAACAACAGATAAAATTTTGTAGCACTAATACTCCATGGGTTACTTTACTAATCACAATTGTGACTTATAAGTACTCATCACTTCACTTTTTATATACATTGTGAGATTTGAATCTACAATCATTTAGTTAACCCGACCCGCATAAGGGATTAAGGGTTGTTTGCGTCTTGAGAAGAAAATTCATACCTGCACTAGACCTTTAGAAGGGTTCGGTATCAGGTTAACCTAAATAAGACTTGGTATCAATAAGCAATTCAGACCATTAGGTAAATTGCAATCACCCGGAGAACTAAACCGGTCCAACCAACCTTGAGCTTGGGATTCAGGTTTATGGTTTTGTGATTTTCGGTTTTTGGGTCGGATTAAACCGGGAAAAAAAACAAACAAACCAAGTGACTCGAATAAGTAAACCACTGGAGCATGCGACTAAGTGAGGGAAAGCACAAAAGATAACTGAAATATTGTACTGGAACAAAACGCATGCCCAACAAATCGAAGGCAGCGTTTTTAAATTCGGTTCACACAGTAGGTTATGAACAAACTGACCGAGTATTTACGGTTTGGTTTCTGTTTCATATTATCCAAAAAGTCGGTGGTCGGGTCAGTTTTCATCGGTTAAGGGCAGTTTTGACCCAAGGCTCAGACCTAACCATAAGGTGAAACCAAAGTCAACTTTATTGCATTTTTGCTAAAACTTGACTGATCTGAGAATCAAAGCTCAGGCATCTTCAGTTGGTCAAAGTCACTGTATTGCATATACAAATAGAGTGAGATTTGAACATGTTATCCTTCACATAGTCATACACCATGTTTGACAGTAGAGGTTGATATATTTACCTCAATATAAATGGCAACCATGAACACAATTGATATACAGCATGGTTTTTCAACAAACTTTTAATTTCATCAAGAAGTACTGGAAGGGTAGTAACATACACAGTAGAAACATTTCATTTGTTAAGCTACTAGAGTTTGATTAAAGCTCAATTAATGTTCTTGGCTTGCAGATTTCTTCATATGCATCCATAAATGTAAGACTTCGGAGAATTCACCTTTTCCTGAAAGAACAAAGATTTAGTGAGTGTAAGTTGCCAATCTAATGTTTATATCGACATACCATGGAGTAAAAGTTTGATAAAATGATATAGATATGGTTAAAACTTTTATATCTACAATATATTTCTTGGAAGCAAGAAGGGCAAAGATAGAACTCAAGTCAGAGGTTAAAGGTTTTAAAAACAAAAATTTGGTTATCCACATCGTTATACTTAGGTGCATGACATAAAGACACCTTAAATTTACTCTTAATCAATGACAAGTGCAAATGATGAGAGTCGCACCAAATTTAACAATGCGGTACATGTTCTGTTATCAGCATAAGTGACAAGTTCAAATGCATAACAGCCTTTTTAGCCTACTAATCCACACCTTTTTAATCATTAGCACTGACATATTACTCCCACCTCTTCACGTATCTTCACAAATTTTCAAACTAGTCTAAAATAGTAGCTCAATGCAATCATTACAAAACGTTAAGAGTATTTTATTAGCACTGAAATAATTGATGAGTTCAACGACTTCTGTGTCCGTGTAACATTTCATTTACTTTATTTATACTTCACTCGGTGAACAAGTTCTGGCTATTTATAATTAACAGGAAAACGAAAGAGTTGGAATAGCAAAATTCACCTTAATTTTCATTGTCATCCGCAAGGGCTAAAGGCGGAAAAGGTGAAACCAAACTCTTAACAACAACATAAGCTTCATCAATTCCATCAAAGTTCTCAATTTCCGGAGACGAACCGTCTTTTGAATCATAGACAAGCAATTGTGACCCAAATCGCAACAACACTTTCCCATCCTTTAAAATACACAAAATATCCAAATTATCCATCAGATTAGTCGGAAGTGGGATGCAAGCCAACTTAGTCCAGGAATCCTTCACTCCATAAACCTTCATCACCCATACATCCACCACACAACTTTCATCATAATTACAAAGAACACACAACCATTCTCCCAAAACCCCCAAAGTCAATGTCTTACTACCTTTATCGTACTCCGGCTGCAAAACTTCACCATACGTCTCCTTCCCCAAATCAAGAGAAACTACATGCCACGTGACCTCATCATCAGTTACCCAATGAAGAGCTCCATTTATAAACTTACCATCATTAAAATGATCATAAAAGGGAAAACGACTGGTTTCCTTCCAACTTCCAGCTTTTAACGAATATATCATAGTACGCCAGCAACTCCACCAGTTACTTTGGTATAATTTCACAACTTTGTAATCATGAGTCGTCTCATCATACCCAAAACCATATGAAAAACTCAATGCACCAACCCCTTGTTTAGAACCAGGAAAAGTATTGGTTGTTCTAGTACTTGGGTTGTAAATAAACATAGTATTATCATCCTTAACTAAAATGCATACTAATCCATTACAAGACCCAACTATCCTAAAACCTCTAGTTTGTTGAAACGGATTTTCAAGCAATAACGCATTATTAACAGATTCATCAAACAACACACCATAAAGAGGACAGCTGATGAGATCGTTATCGTGTTTGTAAATAAGTCTATGATGTGCATAGTTAATGTTGTTGATACTAGATAACGTATAATGTGTTTTAATAAAATAATGGTTGGAAATTAAAGAGTACCATTCTTTGCAAACAGACTTGCATCGTAACAACGATTCGACAGGAAGCTTCAACAGAATTTGGATGATGATTTCGTTTGTAAGTGTAGGAATCAACTGATCTGAATTCATTTTATTTTTGTTTGACTTTTTAGAAATTGTGGAAAGTATAAATGGCTCTATGTTTGATGCCGTTATATATACACATTTATGCCCTTCATGTTTTGTTTATTGTTAGAATTATGTCTACTATTATAAAGTTTTAATAACAGGTTGAGGTTTATGATTTTATAGTTACCACAAAAAATTAATACCAGTGTTACACATTACGCATATAACAATTCCAATATTTATATTAAAAGATTATGATATGTCAAATGAAAATGTTTGCTTTCAGCATTTAGCTCAATCATATCATAACCGAAATTTAAAAATATGTCCATGTAACAAGGCAATTGTTTTAGTGACAACAACTCTGTCCCATTTATGCAAGATATGGTTAGTTACAACTAAGTGAAAAGTGAAACCAAGTTAGAAGAATACGATACTTATTAACGGATATGAAAGGGGATGATGCAGAACAAAAGTAAGATAATACCATTCGATACTTGAAGGTTACAAAAGAGTGTCTTTTCTACAAGGCGATTGTAAATTAGCAGGTAGTACCACAACATTAACAATTTCAAAATGGACAATTCTGCAATACAACAACTAAGGTGTTGCGAGATTATGGGAAATTCTAGGATATCATGTATTTACACTAATAATCAAATTAAAATACTATTTGTAATCAAACCGGGCCGCAAGTCTAAACGAAGCTTTGCTATGACCATTTCAAATTAGAGCGTTTCCCTTACATGGTTACACTTGGCCCACACTCCGACTCATCCATGCACTAACACGCCCACTCCTCAATTTGCTTGACATCAAGGGGGCATAGGGTGAAACCAAACTCTCAAGAATACATGCTTCATGACATCCATTAATTCCTCAATCTCAATGGATGAACTATTCTGCAAATCACACACAACGAGTTTCCTCCTAAATTGCAACAACACTTTCCCATCATTTGAAATACGCAAAGGAACCGCTAATTATCCATACATCAGTGAGTAAACTATATGCTAACCGCTAAACATAAAAAACATAAGATGTTACCCTATAAACGTAAGTGAGTAAACTATATGCTAACCGCTAAACATAAAAAACATAAGATGTTACCCTATAAACGTAAGTGAGTAAACTATATGCTAACCACTAAGCATAACAACATAGATGTCTCTGTCACATGTTTGAAAATAATCTCATTTAAAAGTTGTGAAAATGACAGGAAAAGGCATCTTACTTGCCACTTTTTGTCATTGTATGTAGCATTTTTTTTTTTTTTTTTTTTTTTTTTTTTTTTTTTTTTTTTTTTTTTTGTATTTGGCACTAGCCTTTTTAAATCGTGTCATTGTATGTACTTTGTGACTTTTTCAGCCGTGAAATGACAATTTTTACCCCTAAAAAATTTGAAAAAAGTAGGGGTAAAATGGTCACAAAGTGTTGGAATATGTGAATTATAACAATAATATATAAACACATAAACATCAAAGAGTACGCAGCGCAATAGATCAAATACAAATAATAAATTAACCGAATATAAATGGATGCGTACCTCTTTGTGATTTCTAGCAAGAACAAGAAACCAATTGAACAAGAACTATAAACCCTAATTGGGTTTAATGGTGGATCGACTAGGGTTAGTCGAATAGGGCAAATCACCTTGTTAGCAAAAGTATGCCAACACTTCGTTCTTGAACACACATATTAGTAGCGTTTCAATAAGAAAATCTAAGTTCTTAATTCACAAGCAATCCAAACACAATGTTTAGAAGATCGCGTAGGAACCCTAGAAGGGTGTAGTTGATCAACTAAATAAGAATGGTTTTGAGCTTAGAAATCTAGTAGGAACCCTATAAGGGTGTAGTTCGATTTCTAACTCAAGAGGAGAAAGAGAAGGAGATTTGGTTTGCAAGTGAACCAAGGGATGATTAGAATGGACAAAAGGGTTTGTTTATATACTAATCAACATCTTGGAGCACAAGACACAAACCCTACACCCTAATGGGTTGGGTTTGGCCAAACATGGGTTTTACAAGCCCATTCCATGTTTTTCTTGAACTCTATTTTAAGTTCAGTCCTTCATCTTTCCTCCAACGATCATTTTGTGAATTTAATAATTATTCGTCACTAAAACAATAATTATTAATTAATTGAAACTCATACGTAAAGTGTGCAATCCCGAAGTCTCGAGTTCGAGTCCGGTCATGATATATTAATTTATCATCCGTCAAACTAACAGCTCCCACTCGGATATAGATTAATATAACAATGACAATGGTTAGTCTAGCATAACACGCCAATGTCCCCAGAACGATCTTGAGTATGGTTTCCTGGAAAAAACCACCTTTGATGATTCATCATCATACTTATCCTTTTGATTCTAATACTATGTTAATATGGATATGGATCGAAGTCATTCCATAATTAACTAGTGTTTCTCGTTATTTATGATCAAGCAAGATTACCAATTCATCTGAACGCATTCCAGATAGACCTTGGGCATGGCCATGCAAACATCTTGTTAATCCTACGAGTGGCCAAACAGTATTAAACTTCAAAACAAATTTGAAGGAACCAAATCCTGTATTGACTACAAGCATAACCTATGAACTTCGCATCACCTCTGAAAATAATTCTTATAACTACCAGTTACGGATAGCGTTAGATTATCTCACAGAAAATGAGCTACATCCACAGTAGTTACCTGGTATCTCAAGTCTGAGGATAAATATTCATGATTTACTCTAATGACAACATCCATAAGTACAATCATGTAATTGGGATTTTGTCCTATATCCAATTTATCCAGTATTGAATATCATGTGAATTTGGCTTGTCCACGCATCAATATATTTTAATATATTATACCAAATCTCACATTTGTCTTAGTTCAATGATACTCTCATATCATTAATTGACAACGGACTATTTAGAATAACTTAAGTTATTCATGGATTAAACATGCAAATATAGGATACAATATTTATGAATAGAAATAAACATAACACAATACTTCATTTCATTCGAATAATTATTGTTTACAATCCTTTATCCAAATATTAAATAGATCAATGCATGAAAAATTCTTGTTAATGAATTTTGTCTCAAGTAATAACAATCATACTTGTTGACAATTATGCCCAAGTAATTATAATCATACTTGTTGACAAGACATTATTCAACTAACTTTGATCTATCGGAATTTTGAGAATACTTATTTCAATAATGAAATTCTTGTATATGTGCATTCAAATAATTTGATATAACCACATAATACATCATAAAATGTGTATGACATCCTCAACATACAATTTATGATAATTAAACTTCCAAACCTTTAAAGTTTAAAGTATTCTTATTCTTTAACGTATAATGCAACTATGCTTTTCGTTAAGCATAACTAGTACACATGGCTATTAACAAGGATGAAATCCTTCCATGACTAGTATTGAGTGTCATCTCAATTTATATTAGCATCATTGTATGCAAACAACAATATGCTCTTTTCCGTAAACTTCAATGTGTAATGTTTTATTCCTTCCAAACTTTCAAGTTTGTTGGCTATGACAATTTTACAAATTGTTCATTTATAGAATCTAGAAATTGTTCCAGGCTGAGGATGTGATTCTATATCCAAATATATTCCTTTAGAATATTCATTACACAACTTATCTAATATCTTTCATTAGATATCAATGTTGTCAAATCATCTTTTATCAAAGCATGATAACAACAACACGATGTACATGAAAAATTCTTGTGTCCAACTTAAATTTCATTCATGTACTACATATCCATTTAAACTTTCTAAATGATATATCATGTTCTATTAGATCCATTTACCGCACATGTTTACATTAATAAACATATATTCAAGGTTGTATGTTTTACTTATTAAATCTTTCAAGTAAAGTTTCATTCCAAGTTATGACTTACCATTTAACTTATATAGAATGTTACTTCCTATATGTTATACAACATATATGATTTAAATAAGTAAACATAATACTCCCACTAGCTTTCAGAATTACTTAGGAGTTATCTTATTTTAAATTATAAATCAAAACATAGATTTAATATTTAAACATAAGATTTATCTCCTTGATGCATGCATCTATCCATACTTGGATTCTTGCATTTTGTATACTTTCAAAGATTAAATGAATTCATAAAACTCTTAATTACTCATCGTCCTCGCTTAAGTAATTATATAAGAAAGAGATTTTATAATCCATTGTCAAATTTCATATTCATAAAAATGAGTATGACAATTACCATCTTTGTAATTTTAATGTGCTTAGGAAAAAGTATTCAATCATAGTTAATTACATAAGTATGATTAATAATCTTGTCATAAGACATACATTAAAATATGTATACAATTTTGTCCATATGTTTCTTTATGCAAAGATTTAAACCTCTAGGGTTTTTCTTCTCTTGCAGAAACTCATCTTCATTAAGATAAACCAAATTTTCAAAGTTGACTTATCTTTATGGACAGCATCTTAACATTCATAGTATGAGCAATTTACCATAATTAGTAAATGCGTCATTATGATTAATAGGCTTACTTCGATCCTATAATTCATAATTCTCAGCATATTAATTAAATATCTGAGACATCCCTACGGATCTATGAATGAGAATTTCATCATGTTGAGATTTAACCTTTACATTTCAAACCTCATCATGATTTTCACTAGTGTGGTTTTAGAAGATTATATATTTTGTAATTTTAACCTTTCAAGATCTAAACAAAACTCCCACTTGCCTTTTGTATTTTATAAATACTTTAGCAAGATGAGCAACACTAAATCGTTCTCATTTGGGATATTACAAAAATATTTTACAGTTCATGACTCTTGTTTGTTAAAACTACTTATTAACAAAATCAGAACTTCATTTTAAGACTTTAATGTGATTCATCACATTCCATAATGTCTTATTTAATCTTCTAGGTTGGAGTCTTATTGAGTATATTCAATCCATACTCAATTTTCTAACCTTGATAACTTTGGAAAGAAAAGAAGTCATATTTATCTTTTAATCAAACAATATAACAAGAGTTTGATTTTTCCTAACTGAACACACCACCAACTTGTGATGTTTCATTAGAATTAATATTGTGAGACAAACTAACAATATGTAAGATAAACTTATTCCCTTTGGCTTACCTATTTACCAACTAAGTCAACTTAATGGTACAATAGAATTTCCAAGCCAATTGCATGCTATATAACATAAGTACCTTTTGAACAAGTTACTTCATGTTCATGTCTTAAGAAGACATAAACTGTTATATTCCCACTTTACGTTGTACATCATTGATCAACTCAATGATTTCTTGTTTGAAACATAACAAGTTTAACGTCGTACTTTATTATAAGTCTTGTAATAATTAAAAGACTTCATGTTTATAAGAAGATATAAACATAAATAACTAAAGTATTTGTGAACACCACCACTTGGTTTCAATAGTAATTTCAAGTTAATTTACTACTTCATTTGCTTATGTCATTTTATGAATTATCCAATTTAAGAAACTGCAAACTCACATAATTCCATTACATCAGTTGATCTGCTAGTAATGAAATCATGTAGTTTACCTTTCTATTGCAATCTAGGCAGGTTACACCCTGACGTAAATTGTAAATTCAAGTGTTTCTTTTAATTTGAATATCATAAGACATAAAAGTAGTCTTATAATCATGACACATGTTCTACATAAGATAATCTTACACATTAAATGTATAAGTCTTATTAGAACATTGATCTCTTACCTTGCAATTAAGAGAATCCTATCATCATATTTCTCTATGTATTGTTCCTTTGCACACAATAGACAATTCTCCCACTTGTGCATTGAACAATATCATGTAGTATATAAACAACACAACATAAGTTTGTTTATGTGATTCAATATGATTTGTGTCATAAGTAGATGTAGGACTACTTTGTCTTATCAGGAAACGCATATGGCTATCCTAAGAACATGAGTGTCTACAATTTGAAAGTAATTATCTTGAAGATAATTTGGGCTACTACACAGAAATTAAATCTTGTAGCTCCCACTGAATTAGAGAACATAACAATAACTCTATATTCAGTAAACAAGACAAAGCTCCCACTGGATTTGACAACATTGTATGTGTTTCATAACCAGTGAAAACAATTTGCTTGTTTTTACTTTCCTATACATTTAGAAAAACCCATACGTAATAATTACTCAGGTTCTAAAATGTGTATTCTACTATGTTTATGATGGATTATCCATCAATGATATTAACTTGAAGAATTTTAGCATGCAGCTTCTTCCTTAATAGGCCTACCATCCCCATAATGGTATGTAGCACCTTTAAAGCACAACAACTAGATAAAATACTAGCTTTGCCTTTTACCAATTTTGCGGTAATCTGTCCAGCTTCTAATAACTCATATTTTCCATTTAACCAAATGCCTTGTTTGTTATAGAAGAATTCATTCACCAAATAAGAGTAATGAAAATTTCTATGGAAAATAAGATGTGCTATATCCTTAAATATTAAAGATTGCTATGAGTTATATATTAGAATGTAGACAATTCTAATGTTCCTATCATACTTTTCTCAATCATGAAAAGGAATAGGATTGAGTCTTATTCTTTTCTCATGTAAAATAGACTTAGGATTGAGTCTTATTCTTATGTTCCTATCATACTTTTCTCAATCATGAAAAGGAATAGGATTGAGTCTTATTCTTCTTTCATGGAAAATAGACTTTCTTACATTTCGGTAAATTTTTCTCAATCAAACATTATGTTTGAAAGCAGAATTATATCAATTTACCAATTTAAGACCAAACCACGTTTACGGCTTTAATGTTGCATTAATACGTTAAAAAGAATTACAAAATTCAATTTTAGTATTTTCGATAATTAAATTTTCAAGAAAATTAAATACCCATGGTTCATAAACATATAACCATTTTAATTTTACATTGAAAAACTAGGATCCAAATTGACATAAGTTCATCACATCAGTTGATCTGCTAGTGATGATGTTATTCAATAAGGTACGAGTCGAGCCTCAATTGCCAATATTCAATTGCAATTCCTAGAATCGATGGGATTTACATTAATTGCCAACCGCAGTTGCAATGTAAGCATGTTTTATCCCCATCTTCTTATGCCTTGAGTGATCAGTTCCCACTATCAACTCAATTAAGTTAACCAATTTAAGAAACAACAAACTTACATAATGACACCACACCAGTTGATCTGCTAGTGATGAAATCATGTAATTTGCCCCTCCATTGCAATCTAGCCAGGTTACGCCCTGACGTAGACCCAATTTTAGGTGTTTCCGTTTCATTGGATGACATATAACTTAAATTTAAGGGTAGTAAATTTGATGTGTGTAATCAAATATATGTACAAAGATGTCATGCATTCATCTTGTAGCATATGTTTCATGTAAAAAAACTTTTACTCATTAGTTTCTTTACGAGCTTAAATCTCCAAACTTTTGATTGAGGCGTTGAGAAACTTACAACTTTGCCTTAAGTGCTTCGTAGTTATCATGGATGTTAGGTAAAGACTAAAATATGACTCACAGGCGAGCGGTAAGCCAGAATGAAGGCTCACTAAGGCCGCAATTTAATGCGTAGCCATCCTTATACCCACTTTAATAGTTTGTCATAATTAGTTCCACCTTTCAACCACTTAATACAGTCGCGATCAATCAACCAAAAGTCCAAGATTTGTTAAGTAAGCTCAAAACAAGATTTTACCATTATTAAGTCCGTTTAATATTTTATTTATGAAATTACCCTCTGTTACTATCATGTCACAATAACATATAAAACAAAAGTAATAAATAAAATAAACAAACAACAACAATAATGGACATGCAAATCAAAATCAATTTAAAACACACAATTGATTTAATACACGATTAATAGGGTCTTCCCTAATATTATAATTAATCAAATTTTAGTAATCTTTATTCATAATATTTACTAAACAATTTATCAATTATAAAAAAATCGCATAATAAGCATGAAATCTTAAAACCAAATCATCATAATCCAAGACAACACATGCATGGTTTGTCATGGATGCCCATATTGCACATATTATAGCAAATAATCATGTCAATCAAGGAACGCAACCAAACGGCATATAACAATATCCATACACATAAATTACATGCAACTTAGGGTTTCTATAAGTTTTTATTACATAATTCATCAAACCCTAATTTCTTTAAAAAAAAAAAAAAAAACTTTCGACATATATATAATTAATTAAATAAATTCGAAATAAAAATAAAAACTAGGGTTTATGAAAAAAATAAAAACATAAGAACACCAAGCATGTTATAATCAAACGATTCAATTTTATGTGTTTCGGTAATTCATTATAATGTATTAACGGCTCTTGATGCCACTGTTGGAATATGTGAATTATAACAATAATATATAAACACATAAACATCAAAGAGTACGCAGCGGAATAGATCAAATACAAATAATAAATTAACCGAATATAAATGGATGCGTACCTCTTTGTGATTTCTAGCAAGAACAAGAAACCAATTGAACAAGAACTATAAACCCTAATTGGGTTTAATGGTGGATCGACTAGGGTTAGTCGAATAGGGCAAATCACCTTGTTAGCAAAAGTATGCCAACACTTCGTTCTTGAACACACATATTAGTAGCGTTTCAATAAGAAAAGCTAGGTTCTTAATTCACAAGCAATCCAAACACAATGTTTAGAAGATCGCGTAGGAACCCTAGAAGGGTGTAGTTGATCAACTAAATAAGAATGGTTTTGAGTTTAGAAATCTAGTAGGAACCCTATAAGGGTGTAGTTCGATTTCTAACTCAAGAGGAGAAAGAGAAGGAGATTTGGTTTGCAAGTGAACCAAGGGATGATTAGAATGAACAAAAGGGTTTGTTTATATACTAATCAACATCTTGGAGCACAAGACACAAACCCTACACCCTAATGGGTTGGGTTTGGCCAAACATGGGTTTTACAAGCCCATTCCATGTTTTTCTTGAACTCTATTTTAAGTTCAGTCCTTCATCTTTCCTCCAACGATCATTTTGTGAATTTAATAATTATTCGTCACTAAAACAATAATTATTAATTAATTGAAACTCATACGTAAAGTGTGCAATCCCGAAGTCTTGAGTTCGAGTCCGGTCATGATATATTAATTTATCATCCGTCAAACTAACACAAAGTACACACAATAGCACGATTTAAAAAGGTGGGTACACACAATGACACGATTCAAAAAGGTTAGTGCCAAATTCAAAAGAAAAAAAGTACGCTACATACAATGAGAAAAAGTGACAAGTATGATGCATTTTCCCTTAAAAGTTAGTAAGGTGGAGTCAACTCGTTTGCTAAAACATGACTGCTCTGGAGCATCAAAGCTCAGACACATTCAGTTGGTCAAAGTCAACTATACTGCATATACAACTCCCTAGAACAAGTCCAATTAATCAACCAAAAAAGTGAAATTTGAACATGTCATACAACATGCAGACCTCCACAATTTAAGTGGCAACCATGACACACAGTTACTTAAAATACAGCAGCTTGATTCTTCAAAAACTTTAATTTTCATTAAGAAATACTGAAAGGGTAGTAACATAGATCTAACTGATGTTAATAAAAGCATACGAGTATAAGTCTTTTGTTTGTTAAAGCTATTAGGATTGAATTAAAGTTCAATGAGCGTTCTTCAATTGAGTTTTCTTCATCCATAAATGTAGAAGACTTGGAGAATTCACCCTCTCCTGAAAGAACAAGATTCAGTGACTGTGAGTAGCCAATCTAACGTTGATATCGACAGATAATGGAGTAAAAGTTAAATACAATGATATAGATATGATAAAAACTTTATATCTACACTATATATTTCCCGCAAGTACATGTTCTGTTATCATGACACCTTACATTTACTCTTACTTGATCAATGACAAGTGCAAATGATCACACCAAACTTAACGCTGTATTACATGTTCTGTTATCAGCATATCAGCCTTTTTTAGCCTACTGATCGATCTACATGTTCTTAATCATTAGCACTGACATGTTACTCCCACCAATTCACATTTCTTCACAAATTTTCAAACTAGTGTTTCATTATAGCTCAATGCAATCATTACAAAACATTAACAATACTTTATTAGCACTCAAGTAATTGCTCAGTTCATGTACCATTGCAATTATTTGCATTCCACTTGGTGAACAAGTTATAGTTAATTTTAACTAACCTGAAAGTGAAACAGAGTTAAAAGAGAATATTTTACCTTAATTTTCATCACCATTGTTATCACCAAGGCCTAACGGAGCAAAAGGCGAAATCAAACTCTCAACAACAATACACGCGTCACGAAATTTATGGGTGTTTTCTATCACTGAGCATGAGCCATTTATACAATCATAGACCACCAACTTCGTCCCCAGATGCAACAACAATTTTCCGTCATTTGAAGTACACAAAGGAGCATGAATATTCATATACAAAGGAATTGAATTTTGATCATTCAGATGCGGGATGGAAAGCAATTTCGTCCAAGAATCTTTCACTCCATAAACCTTCATTACCCATACATCCACCACACGTTTTTCATAGTAATTACAAAAAACACACAAACATTCTCCCAAAACCCCCAAAGTCAATCTCTTATTACCTTCATCGTACTCCGGCTGCAAAACTTCACCGTAAGTCTCCTTCCCCAAATCAAGAGCAACTATATCCCGTGAATCCCACCCGCCATAACCAGTCGCCCAATGAAGAGCTCCATTTAAAAACATACCATCATTAAAAGGATTAACAAAAGGAAAAGGGTCGATAGCCTTCCAACTTCCAGCTTTTAACGAGTATATCAGAGTATCCCAGTAAGGCGGTGAAGGTCGTTCACAACGCCATAATTTAACCACCTTGTAATCATGAGTTGTCTCATCATACCCAAATCCATAGGAAAAACTCAACGTACCAACCCCATGTTTAGAACGAGGTAAAATATTGGTTCTTCTAGTACTCGGGTTGTAAATAAACAGAATACTATCATCCGTAACTAAAATGCATACTAATCCATTACAAGACCCAATGATACTAACCCTCTGAGACCGAGTTCGTTGCAATGGATTTTCAAGCTGTAACGCATTATTAGCAGATTTATCAAACAACACGTCATAAAGAGGACAGCTGTACAGATTGCATTCATGTTTATAGATGTCGTAAATAAGTCTATGATGTTAGGGTTCTTCTTGGATTGACTTTGTTGGTTTTGAGGAAATAAAAGACTGTTGTTAGCAGATTTATCAAATAACACATCATAAAGAGGACAGCTGCTGAGAACTTTTTCATATTTATAAGTGTTGTAAATAAGTCTATGATGTGCGAAGTTAATGTTGTTGGTACTAGATAAATATAATGTGATTTAATGAACTGTTGGTCGGATATTAAAGTATACTACTATTCTTTGCAAACAGACTTACATTGTAACAACGATTCGTCCGGAAGTTTTAAGAAAATCTGGCGGGTGATTTCGGGTGGAAATGATTCACTGATCATTTGGTTTTTATGGTTTGACTTTTGGGGAAAGTATATAAGAAGGGGATCTTATCTTCATTTTGTACTTGTGGCTGTTGGTTTTTTATGAATGGTTTTATTATATTATACCTCTTTAGCTTATTGACATCAAATGCTTTAGTCCTTGTAGATTAGGGGTGATAATTAAAAGTGGACCGAGTGGTTGGTTGTGTGGTCGACTGGTGGGAACGAAAAGGATAGCTCGAGTGTATTGTGGAGCTGTGACTTGAGTTGGCATTGTTCACACGCTGAGCCGAGCCGAGCCATGGGCTAAGAGGATTAAAATAAGGTTAGGGGTTTGTTAGTGGTTTTCCATTTACTTGCCACTTAATTTTGCATGTCAAGCTCAAGCTACTTGAGTAGAGTTTCCCGTCAAGATCGAGTATTAAAATACAAAGTCACGAGCCTAACGAACTTGTGTATGAAATTGGGATATGACAGGAGAATCAGTTATTTGCTTTCTCATACTTTGAAGTATCTTAATTAAGTAATGTTTGGGCTGAGTTCACGTGGGAGGTTAAGAAGCCCAATAAGTTGGTCAATTTTTGGGCTGCCCCTTATGGACCTTCGCTAATTAAATGAAAACAGTAGATGACCCATTAGACGTGGAGCATATATCCTTTGATTTTGACTTTTAAAGACAAAAACATACTCTATCTTTTAGCTTCAACAAATATTTTATATATCGATAAATCTGTATATTTATATATATATATATATATATATATATATATATATATATATATATATATATATATATATATATATATATATATATATATATATCTCCCACCTATATAAAACAAGGTTGGGTTAAGGCAAGTTTTCCCCCAAAAATACTTAAAATTCGCCACGTGGAAACTATAGGCTCATCTACGGTCCTTAAGCAATGAAATCCCTAAACTTTAGCAAACCATTAAACACTAACACAAAATCTACCCCCAATTCACTTTGTGTTAGATCAAAGCTTGATAAAAAAATTTGCCCCAAATCCACTCCGTTCACATTCAAACACATAATACGCTAAATCAATATAACCCCATCAATCGATTACCTAAAAATTCCGTTAACCCTAAAAAAAATTGGCAGGTTAATATTCGATCGGTATTCAATTTATTTTCAATCAAATGTATAATATTCACATGATTATTGAATCAATCAATAACTATTTATATTATCATAAACCGAAATATCAAATTGCATTCAGGTATTTTTTTTTATGCTTAAGTCGTATATTATTATAAATTTTAATCAATCAATAATTTCTTCTTATAATTTTGCCAGGATTCAAGACGTTCATGATTAATTCAAATGGTAAGTAATCGTTTTTTAGTTTTCCCTTATTTTATAAATCGTGTTGTGGATGTGTGAAAAAAAAATGAAACATTTATATAATAATTTTGTAATTTGTAATTTGGGGGAAAGTAACTGAAGATAATGTTGGAAAGTTTTAAAAGTATTGATATAGTGTATCAATAAATATTAAAATTGTGCATAATTTCCGGTAACTAATTATTCCCTTCATTTTTTGCCTTGATTATGAAGAGTTTTGAAATTTGAATTACATTTTGACCTAATAATGTTCTATAAATTGGTTTACAAGACCAAGTGTTCATCACTCATTTTTACAACTCCCCTCTAATTTATTCTCTGTAGCAAAAGGTATTTTTGGTTATGTGTAAACAATTCATATATATATAAAGTAACTGTTCTACATTACTGATATCTGAATGTTGTTTTGTAGATACAAATCATGGAACACAATTTGACTCCACTGTCTGACATTGATCCTATGTTAGATGATATAAAGGTTGTTGTACGCTGCATTAGCAAGTGGAAACCCCATACTTTTGGAAAACCCAATGATGTTTGGTCATTAGACTTTGTATTACAAGATGCTCAGGTATGTACAATCATATTCAATACCCATTTTCTGTAATGTTTAATGAAATTAATATATGAAATACATTAAAAAGATACAATAGTATATTCGTATAGTTGTCGTTAGACTGGAATCACAGTTAAATATTAGTTACCCATTTTATGCTTGTGTTGATATAGTCATGTATTATAAGGTGGAAGTTGTTTTTTGAAGGCCTCAATATGAATTTGTAAATAGTTTTTCCAAATTTTGTTGATTGAAATTGTTTATTGGTTCTTTTTCCCTAAGTTATTTTTATATATTACAACATTAGTTGTTGATAAGTATGCGTTGAATTCAAACCTAAAATTTAATGTATTTAAATCCACAAAACAATTATTTTTTTTAACTTTTTATAGTTAAACTTATATATATTTCAGGGTAACCGTGTTCACTGTACGTGCAAGAAGGACCATATTAACAAGTTCCAGCTTTTGATCGATGAAGGATCATGTTACAGAATAGGTAACTTTGGTGTAGGAGAGAATGGAGGCAATTATCCATTACTAAGCCATCGTTACAAGATGAATCTTTACAAAAACTCTTCTGTGACAAGGCTGGCAAGTTTCGACAACAATGTTCGAGGATTCAAATTTGAACCGTTCTCCAACTTATATGTTAGACAGTTTTCTGAATCAGAGAGTGTTGGTTAGTATTACATATTTCAAGACCTTCATGATGAATCACATATTGGTTTTTTGTTAATCATGTTTTTTTTTTTTTAAATTAAAATGCAGATGTTATTGGAACCATTGTGTCTATTTCTGAGTTGATACCCTTTACCAAATATGGGAAGGAAAAGAAAAGGAGAAATCTTATCATTGAAGATGCTGAGTATGTTTTTTCCAGAAGCTTTATTAACCATACATTTATATCTTTTATACTTTTTCGTTTATGTATATCATATGTAACAGAGGGATACAGCTTCAATGTTGTTTCTTTGATGCTTGGGCTTCAAAATTTGATAAACTACATGATCAGAGGGAGAAAGTCGGTCATGTCGTAATGATATTGCAGCTTGCTAAAGTGTCGTATTTTGGTGGTAAACATCATATCACCTAACTAATATATCTCTATTACTTTATACAGAATATAATATTTGCCATTGTTGTTGAAAAATGTACAGATAAGCCATCTGTAACCAATGCTATGTGGGGGTCAAAACTTTACTTGAATGAGGATATTCCGGAAATAAATTCATTCAGACAAATGTAACACATTGTTTTTAATTTATATTTTTCTTACCGAATACATTATTCCTTTTTATGTTTTGTTACCTAAATTTAATATTGGTTTTTATAGGTATGAAGGAAAGGATGGTTATGATCCCGCTAAACATAGCATATCCGTTTTCTCCTCTGCCAAAAAAGAATTGACATCTGAAGACTTTTTCAAGGGTGCTGTTAAGAAAATGGTTGGAAGTATCCGTGATACTGATGAAGTAAGTTTAAATTATAATTTTTTGTTTTCATTGATCACTTTTAAAAAGTATAATGTTCATGTTATAATCCTTTAAACCTCTATTACTTGCAGCAATATAACTGTATTGTCTATGCCAAAATTCACAAGATTCATCGAGAGCATGGCTGGGCATACCTTGCTTGCAAGAGGTGTGGATGTAAGGCACAAGAAATTGAAAAAAAAACAAACATCTTCGAGTAGTTCTAAATTCAAAAAACAACAGGCTTGGCATTGTAAGAAACACAAGGAAATCACCGCTGTTGTCGAGGACTTCCCGGTGCGCTTTTTGAATAAAATCTACCTTTCAAAAAAAAAATCACCGCTGTTGGGATGAAGTATGTATGCTTTTGTTCTATTTTTACATTTTAATATTTTGAAATTCTATATTTCCAGTTACTTTATGCTAATATACAATCTATGCATTTCAGAATGAAAGTGATAGTCCGTGTCATTGATGAAACGGGATCTGCATCGTTGGTAATGTTTGATGATATGATAGCCAAACTTTGTGGAGTAGACTGTTATGGTCTCATAAAAGAGTATGGGCCTGAAGTGGAAGACTATTTCCCAGCTGAGCTGAATACCTTGATTGGTAAAAAGCTGTTATTTCGGTTTGAATATACTGACTTCAACGTAAGCCATAACAGCATGTTTACCAAATCAAGTTGATCTCTGATGATGAAGCCATGATCAGTTACTTTAAGAAGGATTTCATTGTGGAGGTATTATTTTGCTTACTAATTAATCCATTACTTATTTAACAGTAACAATAAGAAATTATGTACCTATTTATTAATTCCACATGCATCTTATGCGATACTTTATTTAGGATGTTGGAGACGAGGTTCAAACTCCAGATATGACTGCCACTAACATCAGTAAATTCAAAAATGTTGAAAACATCCCATTTAACATTGAAGAAACACCCACTTCGTTAAAGGGACACAATCTTCCCCAGCTGATTCAGGCATTCAAGCTTCTGGTGGCGAAACGAGCAGTTCTGGCAGTGGCAAGCGCTCATTCATTGATTTGGATGATTATCAAGAAGATGATGAAGCCAAAAAGACAAAGTTGGTTGAAGTGAAAATTGAGCCTGATGAGTGATTTTATTATATTGTTATATCATCTTCAATATTTGATTCCAGTCATTTGATTGTTTTCTTTAAGACTTTTTTCATTTTGTTGGGTTGCAATTTATCTATGGTTATGTTAAGACTTTAACATATTGATTTTATGTTTTGGTATTTCATTGTTTTTTTAATAAAGAGGATGATATATTTAAGATACCTTTTTGTGTTATTTGTCTAATCTGTTCCTTTTATTTATTATGTATTAATTAATCATCAAACTCAAAACATGTTCAAAATTACATACAAAGCTACAAGTAACTTTCATGTCTTATAAATGTTAAAAATTGTTAAAATAATACAAGATGTGTTACAAAGCTACAAAAACAGATTCAGAAAATAATACAAGATGTGTTACAAACTTAACATGTTTTTCTCATTTTAATCAAAGGAATACTCATTTTCCAAATAAGTGATCAATTTTAACAATTAACATGACAAATCTTATATCTATTTAATTTTAAATAATTGTAACAAACTTCCAATTTTAAAAGCTATGGATCATTACACATTTTAAATTGATTCTTAGCCATATCATTTCCCAAATACTCATTCTATCTAAACACTATATATACTATCAACTCCAAACCATATACATTTGCCATTACTCTTTTGTAAACCTTAATTTATCACCAAAAGATGGCTCATCAACAACACAATGATTCGAAGGTAATGAACCATTCATTACAATAATTATATTCTATCAATTTACCTTTTCATCTTGATAGCAGTAGTTGATAAGTAAACAACAAATTAGTTTTGGATTCAACTTTCTCCCGTCATTTTAATATCACCACATGATGTGTTGGTATTATCTTCATTACCTTCATCAATAATAATTATCAAGTCATGTTTCTTGTTTTTCTCAACATTACAATTTTTGCAGGATATCTCTCCAAAAAGAAAAGAAAAAATATTTGCAAATTGTAGTACTTTTCCACAAAGTAAGTAATGTTCATGTGGAAATGAAGGAAGAAACAACCGATGATTTTTGGATTCAACTTCCACCCGTTATTTTCGTATCATCAGATGATGAATTGGTATTATTTTCGTTTCCTTGATCATTAATATTAACAAGCAATATATGTTGTTTTTTCTAAAGTTTACATTTTTTACAGGACGACTATCCAAAAAATAATCAAATATTAGTTGAAAATGGTGCAAGTTTTGTTGGCAGAAATATTATTGCTCATGTTGAAGCTGATGAATGTGTGTAAAAAAAGATTGTTTGTTTCATGATCAAAACAAACACACCTCAGAATTAAAAAAGAATTTTGTTCCAAAAAATGTTATGGATAACACGGACGAGGAATGGCTATGTGTGAACAAAGAATGCCGATTTCATAACCATGTCATTGATCATGATGATTAGATTGTTGGTTTTTTTACCTATTATATCGTGAGTTTACATTATTATCAAAAACTATTTTTATTTGTATTGAATAAGATTATGATAAATGTACTTATCATAAGTTGTTTATTATTATGCTTTCTCATATTAAAGTAGATTGGTTCATTCAATATTTATTTTATACACACTTTTTTTGCATGAGTAAGTTAGTATAAAAGTGTAATCAACAATAATTAAATTTTAAAATCATATTATCATAAGACAAAGGACACCATTTATAACATCCATACATCCAAACATTCTGAAAAACATATATGTTAGCATTCAAACATTGTTCAAAACATACATGTTCATCGACTGCCAGTACACAAAATACGGATTATCTTGATCCTACTACATAAGCATATTTATCAAACCATAGAAAAGGAAACATCCATACATACGAAACCTAAATACAGATCCAACATAAGTACTTAGCATATTACCATCCAAAAGACATCCCATTCCTATTACCAGAGCTTCTAACATACATGAAATACTGGAAAAGGCTCCGGCACGTTTCCATCCAAATCTGATAGGAGGTACATGAACTTGAATCTTATCATCTTATCATAAGCAAATCAACAATCATATGCAAACTCCCTCCATTCACCAAATATGTTTATGTGGTTAGTCCTTTCTGGTTCCTCTTTGTGATATTCCATCTTCACCTCCATCATGTATTCAACATGTCGGTGTTTCATCAAAGCATGAGTATATGTGTGCATTGGATGGTACGTCAAGAAATCAGCAGGTACAGTCTGCAATATAGTCATAGTCACATATAATTAATAATTTCTTATGATATATTGTTATTAACTATATAAAAATTCTACTTACAAGTCTCTTCATGATGACGATATAAGAATATCTCTTATAGAATACATCAGCAATTTCACCAAAATGATCCCGATGGGCTTGCCAGCGACATATGTGATGCATTCTATCATCATCTGCATATATTTTTATTAAAATTATCATAAGCTCTTTACTAAAACTATCACTTTATGTTATTATCGGCAACTACAACAGTATATTATCTTACAACTAAACACACTTAGTCAACATACTATTTAAACAATTATCAATCAAATTATATTTATAAATTTGTTTTTTCTATAAACAATAGATAACATCAAATTCAAAAACACATCAAATCTGCATTTAAACTATATTATTTGTTATATACCTTCCTAAAAAAATGTTTGTCAAACACTAATTTCAAATCAAAATCATATCAACTACATATTTAAAAGATATTAGTGGTTATATTATTCCACTATTTTAGAAGATCAGCCAACTATATAATGCCCACAATTTGAGGCACAACTAGGGGTGTCAGTAGGGTCGGGTCAACCCGACCCGAACCCGAACCCGAACCCGATAAGCCTTATCGGGTCGGGTTAAATCGGGTTGAAAAATCTTGTCGGGTTGTTTTGACCCGAACCCGATAACCCGATAGTGTTATCGGGTCGGGTTCGGGTTAGAAAATTTATGCTATCGGGTTATCGGGTCAACCCGATAAGACCCGAAAATCATTAATTATTTTTTTTCTTCTAATATTTTTAGAAGGCCAATACCTAGAACTAGAGAATGCAAATTGCTAAGAAAGTGAGTTTGGTACTTCATTGTTTGCTAGCAAGGTACTGAGTTTTAAACTTCATTGTATATTAATAAAACTCATATGTGATACAACTGCAAAACCATATATCTTTGTTGGTTACATTTCATATATGATCAGTTGATCACCCGAATGATCATGAATCATGATTGACTAGTAAAAGGAACTAGTAAACTTGTTTCTTTTTTGAGGGTCATATATTTGAATACTAATGTTTAACTTTATAATGATTAAGGTAACATGAAATAATCAAGTTGTTACTTTGTACAAATCTAAACTTGTCACACAATGACACAATTTGTGTGTATGTTTTTTTCTTTGTTCGCCTCTAATACATCGTCGCAGCTCACCTCTAGTGGAGAACCTATGTGTTTTGGGTTTGACTTATTAAAGATAACAAATGCCTAACATAACAACATATAAAAAATCAATGAGAAAACATAAAGAATAACTTGTACATCAAACTGGTGTTTATAACTTAATCAAATTTGTGCTCACTGACTCACTGTTACAAGTTTTTTACATTAAAACCCACAAATTGGTGTTTTTAACTTAGTTTTGTTTGGTTTATAGGACAAAAGAACCTTTATGAGTAATATATCATCAACAATGAGCAAGTTTTAAATGCATTTTATAAATTGAAGACTCGGCCACAAATTGGTGTTTTTAACCCGACAACCCGAATCACCCGACCCGACTTAACCCGACCCGATAAGCACCCGAACCCGATAACCCGATTTCTTATCGGGTCGGGTTGCGGGTCACTTTCTAAAAACTCAAAACCCGACTCAACCCGACCCGATAAACCCGATAACCCGATAACCCGACCCGATAACACCCCTAGGCACAACCATCACAACAACAATCATCTATTATAAAGAAACACACCAAAAATGACCAATACAGGTTCACCAAATGCAAGTAATGGAAAAGACACTAATGAATCATTATCCCCCCTGTTAGTGTGGCAAAAAATGTAGAAGTCATCGACATATCAGATGACGATGTGGTATCCTTTGTATAATATAATATATTTTCAAAACTATATACATTATTATTATAATCTAATATTTTGTTTTTAAATTTCAGCCCGTTCCTGACACCAAAAAAAGGCGAAGATTGGTGAAAAATAGTAACCCTATAGACAACCATGTTGGTGGCAGTATGCCTTACGTCCATGATTTGGAAGAAGATACACATAATTTAAAAGAGGTATGAACATATCATAATTGCCATTCAACATACTTAACATTGTTAATATTGGTTAATATCTTAATGAATATAGTACCAAAACAATGTATAATGTATAATAAACTACTTATGATAGGAAACTGATGATGAAAAACCTTTGCGGATAAAGCGCACAGACAAGCATACACAAACTTCATTTAAAAAGAAACATTTGTTCAATGTTATTGACGATTCATCTGATGATGACAAAGTTAATGACAAGGAAGATTTTGAAGAAGTTAACAATTCAGTTGATTCAAAAACTGAAGAAAAAGACAAACATGTTGAGAAGGTAAAAAAAAAATCTAATCCTTATGTGCACCATTTGGATGCTTTTAGTGACGATGGACATTTACTTGATAAAAAACACACTTCATTTTCAAAAGAAAACAATTATACTTTAGTTGACGAAGAAACTGATGAAGATTTTAATGAACTTAACAACACAAGTGACGAAGGTGTTTGGGTTAACATCAATGATCTACCATGGTCTTCTAATTATTTTGTGGATCAAAGCAAGTATATAGATGATGAAGCCGATGAAGATCTTCAAAATGGTGACATCCATAACGTCCGATCAGTGTCGGATGAAGATGACAACGATAGTTTTATTGATGACGAGTCTTTAGGCTATTATACTACCACATATGAAGACTCCGATGACGGTTTTTGAAAATTTCGTTTGTGTTAATTTCTTTCTTTTTTTTTTTTTTTTTTTTTTTTTTTTTTTTTTTTTAATGTTTTCCTTTAATAATCAAATGTGTTTGAATAATATATTGTTTTTTATTGATTGCGAGTTTTTGTTATACTACTTAATTTGATTTATCACTTACGTATTTTCCTTTACAAAATTATAAACATGATTATATGACAACAAGCTATTGTATAAACATATATATAATCAAACTTGATTATTAATTAAAGTATAATCTAACCTTGGTCTTCATAAGGTAGTTGTGGTTGTATCGGATGTAGCTGTGTTGCACCAAAGAAATGTGTATTAGTATGTTGACTTCCATCACCATTAAAAGCCATCATCCAAAACTGATTATTCATCTCCTTTGTGAACACCACAAGCATTCCAGGTTCCAACTGCAACACACCTCTAATAATATCCCAGCTTTCATGGAACAGTTCATATTGATTGTTCGCCCCTTCACCATTAATACGATGCACAACAACTGTAAAGCTGTGACCTTCCACGTTAATCCTAATACTTCCAAAACTCCCTAAACCAGTCAAGAAAGATCCTGGAATTCTCTGTATTTCAAGATAAATTTTTTCAATTCTCTTATTCAGCAAATATACATTCACACCCTAATTAAAAAAAAAAACACAAAATTAACGGCATCTATCAAGTACTACCTGAGGTTTATTTGCTGCAGCCCAAACACGAGACTGGAACCGAGAATAACGTCTCTCTATACCTTTGTATCCTCGAGATTCATTTCCATTACTTTCGTATCCTGTCACATACCATGTATCATCTCCTTCCTGGATAAAATGCAACAAGCTAATACGGTCACCGATATTCAACCTAGCGAATGCAGTCCATTTTGGACCTTTAAGCGTGAAGGGCCCATGTGCAGGTTTAACAAACTTCACTTTTGTACGCACCCTTCCGGAGTTGATCAAGTATACATATTTCTTGCCAGTGTACCCCTCCCAAAAAACGTTAGGCAGAACCTGAAACATGTATCTCTATTGTTTTAAATCATACTAAGTAATAACCAATAAACGGTGTTTTATTAACTATTAACAATCAAATGTCATTATCTACAATGATTGATCAAGTTATTTTGTATTTGTTTTATTTACCTGTGAGTGGGGAAGCGTGCGGCGGTTCGCCCAAACTACAAACTCAATTGGAGGCATTTTCCTACAAAAAACATTGATTGTGCAAATATCAAATTAGTTCACCATTCACAAATCAGATAATAATCATGGATTATTGATCCATTTTAATCTATCAACATGAATATTATAATACATTATTTATCTCCTTTTACAACACCAAATACAACATGCATCTCAGACCAAACTAACAATAAGATTTTTAACCTTCCTTTCCTCAGTTATATGGTTTTCATTACATTAACAACTGTCAACCATTAATGAATCAACAATAAGCATCTTTTACCTAACAAGCTTAAGTCATTTAAAATTAGATTAGATCAAAAAAACAACATGCATCTTAAACCAAACGAACAATCATATGTTTAGTCCTCCCTCCCACTTAACAGACATATGGTTTGCATAAGTTAAATAACTATCAAGACTTACTTCATCCACTATAACCCCATTTGACATAACAAGTTTCTATAACCTAAAATCAACTTAGATCATACAAAAAATTAACTTCATGCATTCGAAAAGTATAAAAACCTTCATACATGTATGTTAACTTAAAATCTACCATTGGATGTGCATTAAAAGATTAAACTACTATCTCTAAACAACTACTATTAATTTATATTTTGATTTTGATATTGTTAAACTTCAAAAAAAAACCGGAGCCTGACCTTTCAGTGTCTTCAAAGCTTGGATGATCAAGTGCATTTACTTGAAAAGATTGTTAGTAGGCAAGTTGTAAAAAGTAATCATATGGGGCGCACAATACATGATATAACCCCGGTAAAAAAAATATCTATAGTTAGTGGGCTAATGTAGGCTAGGGATTGTTTTGTTTGGGCTTCAAATTTGGGTCCAAAAGTGTTTAAAATATATCTTTGATATTCGGCCCACTAATAATACTCAAACTTTGTTTAACAAAAACGATCTTCATTTATGTTGAATGCTAAAAACATGGGATTTCAAATTCAAATATTTGATTAGCTAACATTAACAACATTTACCATATCAATAACACATTTTAAGATTGTCATTCAAATCATTTTTAGTATTGCCAAATGAATAGAAAGAAGAGGATTCTTCAACCAAATCAATCACATAATGAAAATCATGAAGGTCGTATTAATATGCCTCAGAATGTTAATGGAACGTTTGATGTTCAAACACATTATCCGTCGACCAATATATGCTCCAACAAGGTTTTAAATCCCATCATGTTCAATACACAAATTGATGATAACACAAGAAATAAGGGAAAATCTGTTATGTTAGAAAAATCAGTTTCTGGAACAAATACTAACATGATAATGCATCAACCACCGATTCGTGCTTCTCAAAATATCAGCTCAATCCCAAAAATATGTAAGTCGTTAAATATAAAATCATGGTCATGTAGAAAAAACTATGTCTCTTATTGTTGTATTATGTTTTATTAACAGGTAATTCCATGAAGGTGGAAGAATAGCCCACTCCCGTTTTGCTATACCTATAAATATTGTTGAAGATTCTATGTGTTCTATTCAAGCTGATGGAGACCTCGCTGATTTGATAAGGGAGACTAAGCTAATAATATGGGACGAGGCTCCAATGATTAACAAGCTGGCTTTTGAAGCATTTGATAGAACATTAAGGGACATATGTTCAGCCGATTACAACAATGATTCGGATAATGTGTTTGGTGGTAAAGTAGTATTTGGGGGAGATTTTCGCCAAATACTTCCTGTCATTCCAAATGGTACTAGGCAAGAAGTGGTACACGCTTCACTTAACAAGTCTTATTTGTGGAAGCATTGCACACTTTTAAAGCTTACACAAAACATGAGGCTTCGTGTGGGGTCAAATCCAAATGATGCAGCCGAAATTAATGAGTTTGCTGATTGGATATTGAATATAGGCGAGGGAAAAATAGGAGGAAAGAATGACGGTCATGCTGAGGTTGAATTCCCTGAAGAAATGCTTATTCCTGATTCTGATGATCATCATGTAGGTGCTATCATAAAAGATACTTACGAGAACTAGGAGGATAATTTATGGGATCCCCTATATTTTCAAGATCGAGCTATTCTTGCGCCCACACACGAAGAGGTGGACAAAATCAATGACCGAATGATGTCCAAATTGGAAGGGAGGGAGAAGGTTTGCTATAGCTCTGATTCTGTGTCGGATATAGATGTGGATTTTAACTACGATGAGTCGTTGTATACTACAGAATTCTTAAACACAATAAGAATGTCTGGTATTCCTAATCATAAGTTAGTTTTGAAAGTTGGGGCTCCAATAATGTGTCTGCGCAACATAGACCAAAGAGGTGGGCTTTGTAATGGTACAAGGTTACAAATTGTTCGAATGGGGGTAAATAACATCGAGGCAAAGATCATATCCGGTGGTAAAATAGGATTGGTGGTCGCTATCCCTCGCATGAATATTAGCCCTTCCGATAAGAAGATGCCAACTAAACAGGAGACAATTCCCCATATCTATTTGTTTTGCCATAACAATTAATAAAAGTCAAGGGCAGACATTATCTAAAGTGAGACTATATTTGGAACGACCAGTATTTTCACATGGACAATTATATGTTGCTGTGTCAAGGGTAAAGAGCAAGAAGGGCCTAAAAGTTTTGTGTTGTGATAGTGATGGGAACCACTGTAATCACACAACAAACGTTGTGTACAAAGAAGTCCTAAATCGTCTTTGAATTTCTTTAAAATCTTTGCTATAGCATGTTATCATTTAAACAATACATCCAAGGTTATATATTTTACATCCTTTTTTATTCTACAACATCATTCATGCATATTTTAACATTATCGTTACAATAATTTGTTAAGTTTGATAAATAATTCTTAAAGCTAGCCGGCCAGCGGCCGGGCCTTAGGCTAGTATATAATAAATGTAACATTTATAAGGATTCTTATGAGCAGTACATCAACTGAGTTGCTACAGTAGCAAAAATAAAATATTAAAATATTCTAGCTACAGTGTTTTAAGAGGAGATGTACAGTGAAACTAATTAAAAATTCCCGAGTTGCTACAGTTCCAAAAAACGTGCTAAAATATCCGGTTCCACACACTTCCCCTGTCCTTCCTCCTCTCCCACATATCCACACACACTCTTCTAGCCCGATTCTTTCTACCAAAATGCAGATTGAAGAAGCGAAGAAGAATAATTTGGTTTTTTCTTTAATTCAGTTTGTTATATTTATTGTTTAATTCGGGTACTTTATTAAATCTTGGTATTTTGTTTGTGTTGTAGTTTGCAGGTAGAAGATGTATGGATGGATTGAATACTGAATATTGATAACAAAGATTAAAGATTGTGGTAATTTATTTATTTATTTTTATTTTTAAATTTAAGACAAGTTTTATTGTAGTTTATAATAAATCTTTGTTTGTTTGCTCATTTTTTTTTATGGTTTTTGGTATTTGCGTTGTTATATGGCTGTTGTAGTTAAAGGCTTTGTCAAGATGGTTTAAGTCTTTAATTTTCAAACACCTTCTTCATATGACAGTTATATACTATGTTTTGAAATGGATTGATAGTTGCTTACTTGATATTTAGTGTACCTAATTGGGAAAATATGGACCAACGATGAAGCTGTACCACAGCTCATAAGTTTATACCATAATTTAGAGTATTTAGAAACGTATATGTTAATGACGATTATGCACATGAACAAATATTGAGTGTAACTTTGTTATCTGGTAATGGCTAGATAATAGTGGTTTTGATGTTTCAGGTAATGGGGTGGTCATGGAAAGAGTTAATAAGGTTCCTTTGATCCAAGTGCAAAAATGGATGCATCAATTGTGTATTATTTGGCGTTGATAGATGGTTTGGCAGATATAACCACTGGATGCTATGTAGGTTTCCCAAAGGTACACTTTTTCTTGAACTGATGCTAGAGGCATTGTGTTTGTGTATGTTGTGTTCAATGGTACGGGCATTGTTGAAAGTCCCTCGATGCGTATTTTCAATGTATGTAACCTCAAATTGCTGTTATTGAGAATCTTAGATTGGGTCATTTTTTCTTGATTCGTATTTAAGATATACACATTTTGCTGCAAATTGCTTTAAAAATCTGAATGCAGAAGACACTGAGTGTGGGTCGCCCAGTCACTTTTGCACTTTTTTTTACCCTTATTCATGCTAGGCAACTTACCACATTATCACCATATGTGCCATAGCCAAAACCTTATTAGCCATCTCGAGATAAAGCAGTCATAAGTTAACTTAAATGTATAATTGTGGGGGCATTATTTAGCACAATTTTGGAAAGGGGCCGAAACATGAACAAATTATTAAGAAATGTGTATTTTCGGTATTGATTGTTGAATCAGGAATTTCTTAGTTGTAAGTTGAGTAATGTGATGCTTAGGTAGTGATTTTGGGTTTATAGCAAAATTTTGATTAAAATGTCAGGTAATTAGTATAGGAAAGTGGGTTAATTGATATAGCTTATGTTGCTCAGATTAACAAACTGTAACAATTAGATAGTTTATTGCATAAACTGTTTAGGTATTTAGGATACAGGTTCTGAGTAAAGTGCTGAAGCAAGACTGTTTGGCGCTAAATTTTGTGCTGTAGTGACATTATACAATGACCCAGAACAATTGTTTGTCAATACTATAATGGAATCTATTGTTGCTCATTGTGACCCGCGTAAGATAAATCGAGATTGATTTTTTTTTTAAATAATGATTTTAACTGTAAATTTCCTTGCCTTTAGTTCGGAGGTACTATACTTGAAGCATTCAAATATGATAAAAGTAGAGATTGAGATGCAACAAATCAAATCTTCTAAAATTCTGAAAACAGTAGCAACGCAAACGGTATAATTTCAATCTGAAATCTTTTGTTACAAATTCTTTACATGCGTTATAAGCTTTTTAAAATTCATATAATGGCTGGAATGGATTTGTTGTGTAGTGATAAAACAGGCACCTTAACTCTAAAAACTTTCAGTGGATTAGTGAGGCTTCTTCTGATAGCGACGAAGAAGAATTAGTTTTAGTAACATATCAATATATTAGAAAATGTATAGGCTGGTAAAGGCTTTTTTATAACTGCAGAATATATTAATAAGGATAATGTTACTGAACCAATAATTTTGTGATTGGTACAGCTTTCAAGGGTACAAAAGTTATTGGAGCTGATGTTGCATATCTAATTGTCGATGTCAATTCTGATGTTGTCGTCAAGTCTTATTGTCATATACTAACTCTAACTTCTGCTGCAACTGGTAGGCTACTTTTTTTAATAAGATATTCACCGTTCTTTTGCTACAAAGGCCACATATAAATTCTAGCACCTAAATAGGGATCTTCTAATCTAGACGCATTTGAAATTTGTGATTTATAGAGTTTTGTGAAGCTCTACTTTTAAAGTCAAGGCCACTTTTAAAGTATGGAACATACCAGCTGTAAAAGTGAAAATAATGGAGGCCAAAATTAAAGTCCTGCTTGGTGGATTCAGGATGATGTCGACAGAAACAACCCAATATGACTAAGACATGGAGGCCATGGTACAATCAATAGCAGGTTATTTGCGCTCCAACTTCTTATAGCATTTCCTTCAAATTATAAGCTATCAATATTCAAATCTGGTCTATTGCAAAACATTTATTGAAATGTGATTTAAAATTGGGTATAGGCAATATACCGATGTACGTTACTGATATGTATGTTCTTTTGTTAGACAAGTAATGGCTCTTTTCTTATTTTTTTCCATTATGTTCTTTTTACAAACGGGTTGTGTATATGTTTTTTGCAGCTCCAACGTGTTTTATGGGGATCTACAAAGACGTACATGTTTAGTATACGGGTACGTTAGAGATTATATTTTGGGTTATGTTTGTTTTAACACATACGCCCATTCATATCAATTTTTTTTGGATAACGAATGGTTTATCCTGGCTTGGTGACACATAATGGTTCATTCTTATTTGTCACTTCGTTTGTTGCCTTCAATTATTGTTATTCAACTACTCTTACTTTAAGTATCTTGAAAAAATATGAGTTGCCATTCAACATATGAAATACTAAACAGTGATACTTATTTGGACTATATATTTAACATTCTAATTAGTGTAATTGAATTTTGTAGGTTTATTAGGAACTGGACGAACAAAAGAAGTCATTGGACAACAACTATATTGCAATATACTTATGATTCTAATTATGATTCTGATCATGATGGTGAAAACTTTAAATTTCATTCATTTTCGTTTTACATCGAAGCACTGCCCTCAGTGGGTTGAATCGTTTGGACTTTCCCTTTAATTGCAACTTTTGTGCTGATGTTTTTACAGGGTCATTGTACCATCAGGTACCTCCTTGGCGATGGTAGTGTTGAAATACTAATTCACCTCGACAAAAGGCGAAACAGAAGGTGAGACAACATAAAATCAGCCTCAAGAGGCGTTAGATGTTGAGCAGTCACAGGAGGTACATATCACACCTTCTGAGCAGTCAATAGGTTTTGCGCACCAAGAATAAGACGAATATCGAGTTACATGTTGTGGTGCTTACTGTCGGTAACTAGACTGATAGAATCGTGGTGAAAATGACGCTCCTCGCGAAGGTATGTTTTTAGGGGGTGTTCGTTTTGAAAATAGGCCACATAAAAGTGAGCTTATAAAACATAAGCGTAAAACCAAATAATCCATAACCTGGCTTAATAAGCTGAAATAAACACCCCCTTAATAATCTGAGTTGTTCATGCAATAAAATTACTACACGAACTAAAAAAACACTTACTGAGAAATGGCCTATATAACGAATTAGTATGTCATTTCTAAATCTGCAGTTCTGCACTGGCGTGTCAATCTGCAAAAATTATACGTGCTTATTTATTTTCCAATTTTCATCGTAACAAGTAAATATGATATTCATTTAGATACATTCAATCTATACATGTGGTCTCAGATGCCGTAACAAAGATTTAGTACTGCTGCTCCAGCACTTGAATAACCAATTACTCCACCTGCTGGCCCGGTAAGCTTCTACTTGATTACTGACCCTATTTTCTAATAAGCTATCCAAATAGCCGTTAGTAGCATGTTTTGGATGCCAAATGACTATTGAAATAGGCCTATCCAAACAGCCCTTAATAACATGTCAAGTGACTGAAAGGGCTACTCAAAATAAGCTATCCAAACACCTCTTAATAGCATGTTTAAGACATCGTATGGCGGTTAAAATAGGCTATCCAAACAGCCCTTAACAACGTGCCAAGAAACTGAAAGAGCTGCTGAAAATAAGTCTTTACTGAGTTTTTGGTGATTGTATTATTGAAGTTAATTGTTTGACATTCAAATTAAAAGTATCTGTATCAGTGATTTCAAACTAACCATCCTCATTAACTCCTATACCGGATGTTGCGTCATATATTTTATTGTTTTCATTGCAGTTCACGTGTATGCAGTGGCTAACAAGGAGAATCAAATCCAAGTGGTACTTAAGAAGGATTTTGCCAAAGAGCAGTGGATATGACTACACTTTATGTGCATAATGTAGACATCGACAATGTAAAGTTTAACCAAAGTTTTCGTAAAAGTGTGAGTACTCTTATATATGTAGTTCTGCCTGGTGGTTTTCAGTTATTCCAATGGATAAAGAAGTGCGGAGTTTGAATATCAAGATTTATCACAACAGTTGCTAAACCTTCTTTGGCAAAACACCCCGCGGCAACGCGCGGGTGATCCACCTCGTTAATAAAATACATTAGGTAAATTTAACAGTACAAACAAACATATAAAAAATATGTGATCAAAAGCTTTAAGAACTGCTATAGTTGTCATTCTAAAACTACAATTTTCTTGTGATATCGGTGGTAAAAAGGAGCAAATCATGCACATGTGATACATTTCGATTCTTGCTTTTGGATATGTATAGATTACCCGCAAGTGTATGTCCAATTGTCCATGTAGTCATGGTTATTTAGTACTTGTTAATCTCGTAAGATATGTTCTATCTACAAACGCGTTACTCCGTATAATCTTAAGGAATATTAGTCTCATAAACAAATTCATTATTCTAATGGCACTCAACAACTACTATCTGACTTTTTGTAGAGACATACACATTGTTGAGACATACATAGTTGACTTAATAAACAAATTGAACACCGACTGGAAATCATTAACGCAGCTCCAAAAAAAAAAAAAAAAAAATGCTATGACAACCTGTTTTTTTGCAATAAAAAAGAGTAATCGATTGCTATAAAAAGGGTGCTAATCTAACAATTTAAACAAACAAACACTAATCTTAGTCTCATAATAGTAAGGGTCTACTGATATGGGAACCCTAGGGGTGTTGAGGCATTCGCCTCAACTTATGTATGCTTTTGTTTTCTTCTTGTTGGCGACAATTGTCATTGCTGATAAACCATATGGTTATAGTAGTTCTCCAGAACCTAAAGGTTGGAAATCACCACCAAATAAGCATACATATCCAAAATCGCCTTACGTTCACAAATCTCCGCCTCATGTGCACAAATCTCCTCCTCATTCGTATATCTACAAGTCTCCACCACCTCCTCCATATGTATATAAATCCCCACCCCCACCGTCACCTTCCCCACCACCTCCATATGTGTACAAGTCTCCCCCTCCTCCGGTACATTCCCCACCACCTCCATACATTTATAAGTCTCCCCCTCCCCCGTCACCGTCTCCACCACCTCCTTATGTTTATAAGTCCCCACCCCCACCATCACCTTCCCCACCACCTCCATATGTATACAAGTCTCCTCCCCCACCGTCACCTTCACCACCACCTCCGTATGTGTACAAGTCTCCACCACCGCCATCACCATCCCCACCACCTCCATATGTGTACAAGTCTCCCCCTCCTCCAAAACATTCTCCACCGCCTCCATACGTGTACAAGTCTCCCCCTCCTCCAAAACATTCCCCACCGCCTCCATACGTTTACAAGTCTCCCCCTCCTCCAAAACATTCCCCACCGCCTCCATACATTTACAAGTCTCCTCCTCCTCCAAAACATTCCCCACCGCCTCCATACGTGTACAAGTCTCCCCCTCCTCCAAAACATTCCCCACCGCCTCCATACATTTACAAGTCTCCTCCTCCTCCAAAACATTCCCCACCGCCTCCGTACGTGTACAAGTCTCCCCCTCCTCCAAAACATTCCCCACCTCCTCCATACGTTTACAAGTCTCCCCCTCCTCTAAAACATTCCCCACCACCTCCATACGTTTACAAGTCTCCCCCTCCTCCAAAACATTCTCCACTGCCTCCATACGTGTACAAGTCTCCCCCTCCTCCAAAACATTCACCGCCACCTCCATACGTGTACAAGTCCCCCCCTCCTCCAAAACATTCACCACCGCCTCCATACGCTTATAAGTCTCCCCCTCCTCCAAAACATTCACCACCGCCTCCATACGTTTATAAGTCTCCCCCTCCCCCGTCGTCGTCTCCACCGCCTCCTTATGTTTACAAGTCCCCACCTCCTCCTTCACCTTCTCCAGTTTACAAATACAAGTCTCCCCCACCCCCAAAGCCCTACTAAAGCACAATAACTGGACAATATTGACTGGTTGCATCATCATAAAGTTGCCTCGATGCCTTTGAATTCAACTCTTTCTTTATTTTGTAATAAAGTTTATTTATGCAATTACCTTCATTTATGTATGTTTTAATGTTTCGTAAATCATTTTATATGTTGTTAATCTTCTTTCTATCAATAAAACATGTAAATCTTTATTGATCATCAATTTTCTTCTCCTCCTTCTCATTTCTTCCTTTATATCATAACTTGTTTAAGACCGTGTAATACACGGGCTGTTTAAAATTTAATATTTTGAATATTTGTAAAAACAAATGTAACTTGATGAACTTTGCATTTAAACTATGAAAATATCTTCCTGTTGGTTTAAAAGAACTCATGAGCATCACGTACTATAAGTTACTCTTAGTATCTAACATTAGAGGGTTTGTTAGTAATTATTAGTTTGGGAATTAATACGAAGATAACACACAACTAATTGAGAAAAATAAAATAGAATTCTTACAAAAAGAATCTACTGATAGTTAAAAAGTAAGTTTATGCAAATAGTGTTGTAAATTCTTTTTTGCTTTAGAAACCCATAGCCAAGCACTGGAATGTACAAATACCTACAATTCATATATAGTTCATTGCAAAATTAGTGGAACATACAAATAGTGATGTACATTATTGTTAGCTTTAGAAACCCACAGCTCGAATGGTGCTGCTGTCCAAGAAGAAGAAGAAATACTGGAGGCCCATTGTACAAACATAAAACAGAAGATACAAACAAAAACCAAGACAATAACACTTAAATTAACTTGAATATTTCATACTCAAAAGCATACTGAGACAGATCTTGACCAAATGATACGTCACGAACTGATTGTTGAGATTTAGCAAACAAATAACAATTATTACCACGAGTATACAACGGATGAATCTAGTTTGATGATTATGAATTACAATAACACATAAAACCACATAAAGTACTAACCTTTAATACTCGAATTACTAAGATGAGTATTGGTCTTGAATCTTGGTCTTGAATCTACTTGGATCTTGTATCACACGAAACAATATCAACTATAGTGAGTCGATCTCTATTGTTGCACACACTACACGTCTAGCATGTGTTTAATTATACTCCATAACACGATCGGTGATAGGTTAGTGTTAGATTTGATAAGGTTAAAAGTCGATTTAGGGTTTGAGTTTGTTCGACAGAATCACCTAGGGTAGGGAGAGATATGCCTATGCTTAACTTCTACCCTGCTTAAATCCCCCAAATATGGAACATGAATAGGAGGCGGTTGCCTATAGACTTCAAAAGGAGTAGTCTGAGTGGAGGTGTGAAAATTGGAATTGTACCATAACTCTGCCATAGACAACCATTTACTCCATTCTTTTGGATTCTCACCACACATATATCTTAAGTAGCATTCTAGGCATCTATTTACCACTTCTGTTTGGTCATCAGTTTGTGGATAGTAAGCAGTGGACATTAGCAATTTGACTTAAAGTATCTTGAATAACTCCTTCCAAAAGGTACCATTGAAAACTTTTGTTGCTAAATGTGTCTTCTTTAGTCAAAGCTCACTTAAGTTATCGCACGTATGGGCATTATTTAGCAACTCAAATAGAAGAGGAAGAAGAGATGCTTAAAGGATTTATACTAAACCTTAGCCATGCCAAGGAGCTTGAAATTAGGGAATCCTGCTCAGATGTACAACTCCATTCTTTTCGTCTTTTAGATAGTTTGTGTCTCGAAAGTGTAATTGTTAGAAGCTAAATATATGTTCTTATGGGATGTATGAATCAAAGCTGATTATTGCAACATCGAGAATAAGTTTCAGATAATCAGTTGTTTGGAGTCAGGGATAGCTAGGTCGATAACATTAGTTGTGTACCAATATTTTTTTATTACAATAATTTTTCATATGTTTCTTCGATCAAGTTTGTGTAAGAGTTTGACAATCAAATACACGTATTGCGGAAGCTAGGATCAAGTATAACACATAAATATTAACTAAAACATAAATAGTAAACGTACCCGATGCACTTCAATAAACCTTGATTCTTGGACAATTAGATAAATGATAAACCCCTTACCGTTTTGTTTATCGATCTCTTGATAATTACTAAAGTAAGTAATTACCTCGTTCTTGTACACACAAACTACCAACGAATAAAGGTTGTTGCAAGTAAACAAAAACACTTATGTTTTGCTTATGAAAAATCGATCCAAACCCTAGGAGGGGGGTTGAGTCGATCGGCCACAAGAAGAGAAGAAAGAAAACAAGATTTAGGGTTAGTGTGTGTGCACAAAAGATGTGTAGGTTTAACCCTTGGCCTTGTATTTATACTAGGTGATATCTTGGAGCACAAGGAAGGCATGGATCGACCCAATGGGGTATGGGTCGACCGGCCATAGAACCCACAAGGGGTTTCTAGAACCTCCTTGACTCCCAAGTTACACTCTAGTCCTTATCTTTCTTATTTAACGATAGTTAGTCCATACGGTTAACAACTAACGACCGTTTAGTCCATTAAGTGTCATAAATATATATATTTCATACATTTAATAAATATATATATTTATTTACATTATTCTTGTTTGTAAAGTGTGCAATCCCGAGGTCTCGAGTTCGATCCTAGACATTTACCTATTAATGTTTATACGTAACATTTAACAGCTCCCACTCGTATATTCATTAATAGTAAAATGACATTGGTTAGCGTCTTGCAACACTCCAATGCCCCTAGTTCAAACCGAGCTAGGTTTCCTGGAAAAACCTTTAATGATTCATCATTATAATTATCCTTTCATTACTAATACCGCATTAATAAAGATGTGAGTTCCTTTATTAAAATTCTGTTTCTCGTTTCTTTATGATTGAACAAAATTACCAAAACATCTGAACGTATTCCAGATAGACTTTGGGCATGGCCATGCAAACATTTTGTCAACCCTACGAGGGGCCCAGCAGTATTAAACTTCTGAACAAATCAGAAAGAATAAATTCTTTCTTGACTACAAGAATAACCCATGAACTTTGCAACACTTCTGAAAACAATCCTTATGACTCCCTGTTACGGTGAGCGGTAGATTGCCTCACAAAAATGCACTACATCCATGACACTTATCTGGTATCTCAAGTCTGAGGATAACTTTAAATATGATTCTCACATTAAATATTAAATCATATTGTTGGGATAAGTCCAATATTCAATTCATCGAATATTATGTGAAATTGGTATGACTACGCATCAATATACTTTCAAGTATATTCTAAACCAATACTCAAATTTGTCTTAGTTTAATGATATTCCCATATCATTAATCGACAATGGACATTTAGAATAATAAATTATTCATGGATCTTAAACATGCAAATATAGGATATATTATTAAGACAATGATAAATAAACATAAAACTTATTTTATTCCATTAAAATAATAATTGTACATTACATCCTTTATCCAAACACTAATCACAAATGGGCATGAAACTTTCAGCTAATCTAAGTCCTACACCTGCAGCATGCTTGTGAAGCTTAGTGCCAGGTAGAGGCTTTGTTAATTGATCCGCCAAGTTATCATCTGTGTGAACTTTGAGCATTTCGATTTCACCTATTTCGACTTGTTCTCGAACATAGTGATGCTTAATCGGGAAATGTCTGGTGCCTTTCATGATTCCAGGCTCATTGGCAAATGTGATTGCAGCAGAATTGTCACAATACATTTTAATAGGTTTTTGAATCGAAGGCATGACTCCAAGCCCTGAAACAAACTTCCTAATCCAAACAGCTTCCATTGCAGCTTCTGAAGCAGCTATATACTCACTTTCTGTAGCAGACATCGCTAGTACACTCTGCTTTCTGCTCCTCCAATCCACTGCTCCTCCATTAATGACAAAGACATAACCCGTCTGAGACTTCGTATCATCCTTATCACCTTTCCAAGAAGCATCGCAGTAACCTGTAACATCAAGTTCTGCCGATGGATTTCCCCCATAAACCAAAAACATATCCTTAGTTGCCCTAAGGTACTTAAGAATATTCTTAACAGCAGTCCAGTGAGCTACACCTGGATTTTGCTGATATCGACTGGTTAAATTCTGAGCAAACGCCACATCAGGTCTTGTACTTTTCACCGCATACATTATAGATCCCACAGCCGAAGCATAAGGGACTCTCTTCATGCGTTGCACCTCTGCAGGTGTTGAAGCACAAACCTTGTTGCTCAAGCCATGTTGCTCTTGCATCGGCAAATATCCTTTCTTGGAATTTTGCATATTGAATCTCTTCAATATTTTATCAATGTAAGCACTTTGACTTAATCCAATTAATCGCTGAGATCTATCTCTATATATCTTGATTCCCAGAATAAATGCAGCTTCCCCTAAATCTTTCATAGAAAAACAACTTCCAAGATATTCCTTAACCTTTTGTAAACTTGGAATGTCGTTCCCCATGATCAATATGTCATCGACATATAATATAAGGAAAATTACATTACTTCCACTAACTTTGTGATATACACATGGCTCATCAAGATTTTTAGTGAATCCATACTTTTTAATCTCACCATCAAATCTCTTATTCCATTGTCGTGATGCTTGCTTTAATCCATAAATGGATCTCTTAAGCTTGCATACACGATTTGGAAATTCTGGATTTACATACCCCTCAGGCTGTGCCATATAGATGTCCTCATCTAGGCGACCATTTAAGAAGGCGGTTTTTACATCCATTTGCCAAATCTCATAGTCATAGTAAGCGGCTATGGCTATAAGAATCCTAATTGCCCTTATGTCAGCTACAGGAGAAAAGGTCTCCTCATAGTCAACACCAAAAGTTTGTGTATAGCCTTTAGCTACACAACGGGCCTTATAGGTGTGTACAATGCCATCCATGTCAGTCTTTTTCTTGTAGAGCCATTTACTCCCAACTAGTTTGGCACCCGGAGGTAGGTCTACTTCTTCCCAGACATCATTGTCTTCCATGGATTGCATTTCCCCATCCATAGCTTCTTTCCATTTGGCCTTTTCAGGACCATTCATGGCAGCTTTATAACTTGTAGGCTCATCAAGATCACCCAGTATATACTCATCACTCTCTACATTAAGACATAGACGAGTAGGAGCTTTTACTGGTCTTGTTGACCTACGAATGGGAATCACTTCAACTTCAGGTGGAGGACCTAAGCTTTCAGGTTCTACCGGAAGTTGGTTAGTGTTTTCAGAAGGTTCTACATCTTCTTGACCGTCTTCCAGGTCATATACTCTCCCACTGAATTCTTGAGATATGAGCTCTCTTTCAAGAAAGTCTCCATACCTTGCAACAAATACTTTGTTTTCAGGTGGGTAATAAAAGTAGTATCCCATAGTTTCCTTAGGGTATCCTACGAAGATGCACTTCACAGATCTTTGTTGGAGTTTGTCTGCTGAGTCACGTTTAACATACGCCTCACAACCCCAGACCTTAAGATAAGACAGGTTAGGAGCTTTTTCAGTCCATACCTCATATGGTGTCTTATCAACCTTCTTTGTTGGAACCATATTTAGAATGCGAACCGCAGATTCTAAGGCATAATCCCAAAACGAGAAAGGAAGAGTTGTTAGATTAAACATAGATCGTATCATGTCTTGCAATGTACGATTCCTTCTTTCAGATACACCATTTTGTTGTGGAGTATATGGAGAAGTAAGGTGCTGGACAATTCCCTCCTTTGCTAGATAATCTATGAACTCCTGACTCAGGTATTCACCACCTCTATCGGATCGAAGAGCTTTAATCTTCTTTCCAAGTTGCAACTCTACTTCTGCTTTAAACACTTTGAATATTTCAAATACCTCATGTTTATGTTTAAGTAAATAAACATAACCATAACGGCTGTAATCATCCGTAAATGTTAAGAAGTAGCTAGCACCCCTCCTTGACACATGTCTAAGTGGTCCACACACATCTGTGTGAATAAGACCAAGTAGATCATTAGCCCTTTCAATCCTATTTTTAAAGGGTTTCTTAGTCATCTTCCCAGCAATGCAAGATTCGCATTTATCAAATGATTCATCATTGATCTTATCTAAAAGCCCATCATGTTGCAGCTTTTTCATGCGATCTTTGCCAATGTGAGCAAGTCGACAATGCCAAAGATAAGACGAATCCAGACCTTTCTTGATTCTCTTATTGTTGATGCTATACATTGAATTATTTGTAACAAAAGCATTATCATTATCATTCATATCAATTTCAAATACACCATTCACAGCAATAACATTAAAATAAAAAACATTATTTAAAGAAACTGAAATTCCATTGCTTGAAATAGTATGCTCAAAACCAAGGTTTAACAAACATGAAAATGAAATTACACCTCTAACAATTGACGGTGCATAATGACAATTATTTAAAGATAGTACTAGGCCCGAAGGCAACACTAAATTAAATACTCCTATAGCTTCAACTCCTGCATGCGCTCCGTTACCAACGTGCAAGAATTGTTGTCCATAGGCCAGCTTTCTCTCAACTCTAAACCCCTGCGTGGTATTGCAGATATGAATGCCACATCCAGTATCATATACCCATGAATTCAATTTAGGAGTAAGAGTGAATAATTCAATCATAAAGAACGCACCTGATGTGCTGGGGTTACCAGCATCATTCCCCTGCTTCTTGAGTCGCAAGTCATGAATGTAGAGAGGGCAATTGCGCTTCCAATGGCCCTTTTCATGACAATGGTGACAAGCCTGATCCTTCCTGTTTGGCGGATTCACCTTGTTCTGCTTAGGCTGATGTTGTTTCATCTTGGGTTGAGGTTGATAGGCCATGACCTGCTTGCCTTTATCACCTTTACCTTTGCCTTTGTTCACATGCGATTTCTTCTGGATTCTCCCCCCATGAATTGCCAACACTTGCGGGGTGGGATTCTTGACCTTGGCTGGTAGACTTTTCTCATAATCAACAAGCAATGCGAGTAATTCTGAGACTGTCTTCCCCGAGCAATGCATGTTGAAGTTCTGCACAAAACCAGCAAAATCCTTGTTAAGGGATCTATTGATCAAGTGCACTTGCACATTCTCGGGGTAACCAAAACCAATTCTGTGAAGTTGATCAAAGGAGTCCTTCATCTCATCCACATAATCGGTTACTGGTTTACCATCACCATGCTTGCAGTTGTGTAGCTTGTCAAGTTCATCATACAATTCAACTGCAGGTGACTTCTCATAAGATTGCCTGAGGTTATCAAGCATATTCTTAGGAGACGAATACTCATACTTCTTTTGTAATTGAGCATTCATGCTAGTGAGCATTAGACAAGCAACCTCATTGTACTTAGCATTAGTCACCTTCCATTCTGCCTTTGCTTCAGGTGTTGCCGTAGCAGCAGGTTCAGCAGGGCATTCCTCGGTCACATAATCCATCTTACCAGACGCCCTCAAGACAATTCTGAGCGAACGGTACCAGTCATTGAAATTCTTTCCAGTGAGTTTCTCTCTCTCAAGATGACTCTTGAAAGCATTAATCACTGTTTGGTTATCGGGTTGAGCCATATCTACAGATAAAGTTCAAATATTAGTATTTTCGATAATCAATATCTTCAAGAAAATAAAATACCCAAGGCTATATTCATATAACCAACTAATTTTCTTGAAAATCTAGGATCTAACTTTACATAGTTTCACCACACCAGTTGATCTGCTAGTGGTAAAAGTACAAAAGATAGTAATCTGTCGAACAATAATTGGCAAACAAGATTTCCAATTCCTAGATCATTATGGGATTTACATCAAATTGATTCATCAATTTGCCTTTGTAAGCATGTTTTATCCCATCTCATGCCTTAAGTTCTAGGTCTCACGCACAACTTAATTAAGTCGTCTACCTTAGAAACTGTAAAATTACAATTATGGTCTCACGCGTTAAAAGAATTTTACCTTGTTATAGTAATTTAGCCTAGGTCTCACGTTTACTAAATTAAAATTCCAAGTGTTTCTTATAGGTAGATGGCACGTAACTTAAATTTTTAAGGGTATTAATTTTTGATATGTCAATCAAAATTATGTACAAAGATGCATGCACTCATCTTTATAACATAAGTTTTCATAAAAACTTTTTATGTCCGATTCCTGAAATTAATACACAAAGTTTTACTTGAGGTTTATGCCAAAACCCTAAGATGACTTTCTACAACATATAATTTTAAAAGTAATTCGTTTAAGATATATTCAAGATTGTTATAACCAAGGCAGACTCTAAGGCTCTTTTCTAAGCCTTCAAATCACGGTTATGAATATCATCTTAAAAGACTTAATTTTAAAACCATATTTGCACAAAACATCATTCAAGCAAAAGTTTATGGATTCAATCTCAAAATAGTAATAAAGTTTGAATAATGCTAGTCTCGACTGGGAGCTGATTACCGTGCGAATCGGACCACGATTGTCATAAGACCATTGCAAGATTCTTACTTTATCACTTTAGGGTTTCACAATTATTAGTCCGTTTTAATTTTCTTTATGAAAACACCCTTTTATTGCTTACATCAAGTCCAACTAAAAAACAATAAAACAAGTTGCAAAGAAAATCAAACAAACAATAATAAATAAGTGAAACAATTAGCCACATGCAAACCGTTTTAGAAAATATCCTAATAAAATCAATTCTAGGTATAATAACGCATGTAATCAACTATGGCCTTCACCTCTTAATGGAGGTGAGCCACATACATTGACGAATCAATTGCGTAGGCCAAAGCTAAAAACACACCACATAGCATATAAAATTGATTTTAATATGTATTGGAGTCTTCCCCAATTTAAGATCTATCTAAATATGTGACAACAAAACAAGATCCATGACAAATATGCATGTAAGTCACGGATTAATACCTAACAATTAGCAATTAGGTCACAAGATACGTTCAATTAACCGGTTAATGACCTAGGGTTTCTAGTGATTACACATAATCAAGAAAACCACAAAACCCTAATTAGGGTTTCATGGGAAAATCGACCCCCCCCCCCCAAAATTAGGGTTAGGGTTTCGAAATTTTTAGAAAAAATAGGAAAAAACCCTAGATCAAAAAAAAACATGTATCTAAAACAATTAAAGATCCGGTTTTTATTACGTTTTAGTAATCAATTACATGTTATACATGGCTCGTGATGCCACTGTTAGAGTTTGACAATCAAATACACGTATTGCGGAAGCTAGGATCAAGTATAACACATAAATATTAACTAAAACATAAATAGTAAACGTACCCGATGCACTTCAATAAACCTTGATTCTTGGACAATTAGATCAATGATAAACCCCTTACCGTTTTGTTTATCGATCTCTTGATAATTACTAAAGTAAGTAATTACCTCGTTCTTGTACACACAAACTACCAACGAATAAAGGTTGTTGCAAGTAAACAAAAACACTTATGTTTTGCTTATGAAAAATCGATCCAAACCCTAGGAGGGGGGTTGAGTCGATCGGCCACAAGAAGAGAAGAAAGAAAACAAGATTTAGGGTTAGTGTGTGTGCACAAAAGATGTGTAGGTTTAACCCTTGGCCTTGTATTTATACTAGGTGATATCTTGGAGCACAAGGAAGGCATGGATCGACCCAATGGGGTATGGGTCGACCGGCCATAGAACCCACAAGGGGTTTCTAGAACCTCCTTGACTCCCAAGTTACACTCTAGTCCTTATCTTTCTTATTTAACGATAGTTAGTCCATACGGTTAACAACTAACGACCGTTTAGTCCATTAAGTGTCATAAATATATATATTTCATACATTTAATAAATATATATATTTATTTACATTATTCTTGTTTGTAAAGTGTGCAATCCCGAGGTCTCGAGTTCGATCCTAGACATTTACCTATTAATGTTTATACGTAACATTTAACAGTTTGATTAGTTTAACACTATATTTCCAAAAAATCAAAACTAGAATGACTTTAGACCTTTAGTGAAAGACTCAAAACTGATGATCATTGTGACTCCAACAAACTTAATTGCACTTTAAAGCACCTCCTTAAACTCACTATGTAAACTCATAATGTTATAAAGATAGCGATGAAGAAACTAAATTTGTCTTTTTGTGTGTGTGTGTGTCCTTAAATGTGATATTGCAAGTTATATCTTGAGTATACCCTAATCATTATCCATGCATTCTTCTCCTTGTTCTTTTAGTTGGTAGGTATTCTCTCGTCTGAGAACTAAGGGTGTCTTTCCATTGAATATTAAGGCTCTTTGATAAGTGAGTCGGTTTAAAGTGGAGGCGGGCCGGAGACGGGGAGGTGGTATTACTTGATATTCGTCTTGAAAGTGATGATCGGGGTTAAAAGATTGATGGTGTCTGAAATTATGTTTAGATAGGCATCACTGATGCTTATTTTTAGCTCAAGATATAGTTCTTAATTAGACACTTGAATTATAGCGTAATATACTTGAGTCATACTAGCTTTGGAAGTTTCAGTAACGTGTTCGGTTTATCACATATTTTTGGAACTGCGAGTTATACCATATATATACTATATAGTGTATGCCTCTAAAAAGCCATGATTACATATTTACTTTGTAAAGGATGTAGCTAGTAAACAAAACCCAATACAATGTCAAATGCTTGTATAAAGTGAACTTGTGCAAAGAATTGATATTATAGTATGTTGTCAAGGGCTCAACGCTACTCCAATAGTCATTACCAATCAATAAACAGGACTGAAAAGCTCTAAGAACTGTCTCGGTCATTTCTAAAAAAGAGTCAAACCCTGTGTATGCGATATGCCTCGACTCATGTATTTGGATATGTAAAGATTACCTTAAAGTGTATCCTTGTATTTGTAATAGTAGTGTTTGCCTGTTTGGTTATTTAGTATGCACGTGTTGTTAAACTAGAATCACCATTTGCTTCATAAACAGATAGAATCATCCTACTAGCACTAACCAATCAACCTTGACCTTTTCGAAGAGACAAAACATTTGACTTATATTAGTTTATTGATTACAAATTGAAGAACACGAAGTGGGAAACCATCAACCCATGTCGATATATAAAAAACATATATATGGCAGCCTGTTTTTTGTAATAAAAAAGTGTCACCCGTTTTATATAAAAGGATTTCTAATCAAACCATTTTAACAGACAAACACAAATCTTAGTCTTGTAAAAGTAACGGTCAAACACTACTATTGTTTTCCTCTTGTTAGCCACCATTGTCATTGCGGATAAACTATATGGTTATAACTCTCCTAAGCCAAATGGCGGGAATTTGCCACTAGTGAAGCATACATTGCCAAAATCACTTTACGTCTACAAATCTCCGTCGCCACCACCACCAGTCAAATACAAATTGCCACGTCTAATTAATTCCCAAATCTCCTCCTCATTCGTATATGGGCAAATACTATAAAAAAGCATCATACTTTTCCTAAAATACATTTTTGTGTGTTGAACAATTTTTTTCCTCATATGGGTACTGAACTTTCATTTTTTGGTCTCTTTGAGACACTTTGTGACGTTTTGCCCCTCAAATTATTAAAAATCCGAGGGCAAAAATGTCACAAAGTGCCTCAAAGAGGCCAAAAAATAAAAGTTCAGTACCCATATGAGGAAAAAAATTTGTTCGATACCTAAAAGTGACTTCCTTGACAAGTATAGTGCTTTAATATGTTATTTGCCCTTCGTATATCTACAAATCTCCACCACCTCCATATATGTACAAGGCCCCACCCCAACCATCACCATCCCCACCACATCCATACGTATACAAGTCACCTCCTCCACCATCACCTTCACCACCACCTCCATATATGTACAAGTCCCCACCCCCACCGTCACCTTCCCCACCACCTCCATATGTATACAAGTCTCCACCACCGCCATCACCATCCCCACCACCTCCATACGTGTATAAGTCTCCCCCTCCTCCGACACATTCCCCACCGCCTCCATACGTGTACAAGTTTCCACCTCCTCCAAGAAATTCTCCACCGCCTCCATATATGTACAAGTCTTCACCTCGTCCAACACATTCTCCACCACCTCCATACGTGTACAAGTCTCCACCTCCCCCGTTAATGTCTCCGCCACCTCCATACGTGTACAAGTCTCCACATACCCCGTCACCGTCTCCGCCACCTCCATAAGTGTAAAAGTCTCCCCCTCCTCTAACACATTCCCCTACGCCTCCATCTGTGTACAAGTCACCCCTCCACCATCACCATCCTCACCACCTCCATACATTTATAAGTCTCCTCCCCCACCATCTTCCTCTGCTCATCATCCATATTACTATAAAACACCACGTCAGCCTTCAAAGCCTCACCCTTTTCCTGTTTACAAATACAAGTCTCTGTAGAATTATATTATTCCCCTCGATCACAATAGATTACAATGTCGATATATATAGATAATACAAGAGATAACTAGGTTAAGCCCAACATTAACAAAGCATTTGGGCCCAATAAGTAACACTGCTAACAGCCCCCCACAGTCCGAGTGGGAGAAGGTCGGATGCTCAGACTGGAACAAAAATCATCAAACAAAGCATAAGGAAGACCCTTGTTAATACAAATAATGTCAAAAACGTTATTCGCGTTATTCGTTCTTCTCGTGTTTTGATAATCACAAAATATAAAGACATGTTACGTAAAGTTAAGGTTTATAAGTTTTTAATCAAGGAAACTCGTTACTTCTACGTAGCTGCTTCAACATCACTTCAGGTATGAACAAACTATATACCGTCATTAGTTAAGCGATCAAAGAATTTTATTTTCACCTAAACTTACATTTTTAAGTTTGACAAAACATTTTCACAAAAGTATTTTTGTGTTTTTAAAGAAATGTTTTATTAAGAAAATAAATTCAAATTTAAACTTTATAACAGCTAGTTTTTCCCCCAAATCAGTTCAGCCTGAACCAGATAAGTTTTCACCACGTCAGGACAAAAAGGGAGCATTTTGTCGCGGCGGTCCCTTAAATAGGTCGACGGTCCCTTAGTGATAAAGGACCGTCTGCCATTTACGGGACCGTCCCTCTCCCTCCTGTCGCCTATAAATACTGAACTGTTACACTTCAGAAATCAGACTTTCACACACACAAAACTTTCTGATCTTTGTTCATTTTGTTCTTTGATCACTATAACATGTCGGTATATGTTTATAAGTGATTTCCTCTTCCGTCAAGTGCAAGAGAAGAACTCTCAAAAACTATGAAGATTCAAGATATTATAGGTGTCCACACACAAACGTAACAAGTGTTACGTGATAGGATATATATCATGTCATTGTTTTCCGACTTGTGTGTGAGTTGAGGATGGGGATATTTATGTAAACTTGGATGGTGATATAGTTCCAAGTATTGTATTTGTGTGAGCTTGGATGGTGATGTAGATCCAAGAAGTCTTGTAATTAGATTAGTTCATGTATTTGTTGTGAGGAGAGTGATATCCTAAAGTGTAGGTTAGGACTTGTTGAGTCATTATGTAAAGACTTGGATCGGGTGATGATCAAGTGTGTCAAGTGTGTGAAGGCTTGATTCGGGTGAAAAATTCAGTGAGTTGTGTGTGTGAAGGCTTGGTTCGTGTGAAGAACCAAGTATGTCTAATAAGTGAAGACTTGGATCGGGTGAAGATTCAAGATAGACAAGAGTGCTTGTTCGTGTGGCCACGTGGGCCTTGGAATAGATTGGTTCTAGCTATGATTAGAACTCGACATTATGCTTAGTGTCGTTAAGTCTTGTGTAAGCATGTGTACGGATTGCTCCGCCTGAAGGAGTGTGTTGATATAGTGATTGATAACTCTCGAGTGTGGTACTCGGGGAGTGGAGTAGGACGGAGAGTGAGCTTCGTGCCGAACCATTATAAATTGCCGCGTCTCTTGGTTGTGCTATTTCTTTACTCTTTACTTTACATGTTTATTTATGTATGCTAGTAACTAAATTGATATCACATAACTAGTAGAATTCAAAAAGTTTGTAAATGAAAAATAACCGGACCTAAAACGGCGAAACACTTTAGAAAATTAAAAAGAACCGGTGAAACTATTCAACCCCCCCTTCTAGTTTCTACAACCCTTAGTGAAGATATTTGTAAACTAATAACGCGAAGGAACATGCAGCACACGAACATATCCTGCAGCAACCTGATCACGAACAAAATGAATATTTATCTCTATGTGCATCGTACGCTGATGTTGAATAGGATTGGATGAAAGATAAATCGCACTGATGTTGTCACAATACTCTAACGTAGCATTCTTCAAAGGAGAGTGAAGCTCACAGAGTAAATTATGCAACCAAGCAATCTCAGCAACAATATTAGCAACACCATGATACTCAGCCTCAGCACCAGAATGAGAGAGAGTGACCTGGTGTTTAGATTACCATGATAACAAGTTGTTTCCAAGAACAACACAATATCCAGAAGTAGACCGATGTATGGTAGGGCAACCCGCCCAATCAATATCTTTGTAACCAACCAAAGAACCTGATGAGGAGGAGAATAACTGAAGACCATAATCAAGTATCCCATAAACATAATGCAGAATTCGCTTGAGAGCCGCAAGGTGAGGTTCACGAGGATCATGCATATATAACAAATCTGTTGTACTGCATACGACAGGTTAGGACGAATAAAAATAAGATACTGAAGGGAACCCGCAAGACTCCTGTAAGGGTCGGGTCAGAAACACTGAGACCATATGCTCCAAGCTTACGCTCTGTGTCAACAGGTGTACGACAAGGATGACAATTGAGCATACCTGCTCGCTCCAAAACCTCTAAGGCATATTGCCGCTAATGTAAGAACATACCTGTATCATCACGTGAACAGAAATACCCTAAAAATAGTTCAAAGAACCAAGGCCAGTCATGGAAAATACCGGATGAAGATAAGAGATAATTCGCTGTAAAAGTGTTGTAGAAGATGCTGCCAGAATAATATCATCAACATAAATCAATAAGTTTGCACTGTCAGAAACTTGTCGAAAGATAACTAACGAAGATTCACAACGACTATGAGTAAAACCAACTCTCGTGGCATAACTAGCAAACCGTTGGAACCAAGCTCGAGGAGCCTGCTTAAGACCATATAAAGACTTCTGTAGAAGACAAACATAATTAGGGTGTTGTGGGTCACGAAAGCATATCAACAGTCTCTGAAATTTGACCATGCAGGAAGGCATTCTTCACATCAAGTTGATGAACTGGCCAATGTCGAGATGTCACGAGACTGAGTACAGTGCAAATAGTGGCCGGTTTTACAACTGGACTAAAGGTCTCATCACAGTCAACACCAATCTGTTGACTGCGACCATTAGCAACAAGGCGAGCCTTGTATCTGCTAAGGGATCTATCTGCAAAATACTTGTGCTTGAACAACCACATGGAACAAACAATGTTCATGTCAAGTGGTCGAGGCACAAGTGTCCAAGTTCCAATTTTAATAAGCGTATTATATTCATCATTAATAGAAATTTGCCAATTAGGGTCATTAAAAAGCTTCTGTGTAAGACTTTGGTAAGGGAGAAATGGCAGAAACGTGAAAGTTATATTTGGGATTAGGTCTAGTAATACCAAGCTTAGAACGTGTGACCATGGGGTAAAGCGATACATTGTTGGTGTGGGATATAGAAGTGGTTGTAGGCTGGGATTAGGTTGTGTCTAGGGTATGGGCCATAGGGTGGGTTTGGGCCATGTGAGGGGTTTTGAACCAGAGCCGTAGATTGGGCCGAGGAATGGGTTTGGGTTTGTGGCTCGGTTTGGGGCAGCATGTTGGTAACGTGGGTATGGGCTCGGGGAGGGGATGGTGAATCAGGTCCATCTGGCGCAATTGGTTCTTGTGGAGGGGTTTATGGATTAGGTTCAGGAAGCACAATAGGTGTGTCCGGCTCATCACCAAGAAACATGTAAGATGGCGCCGCATTTGATGTGATGGACCCATAAGGAAAAATGGGTTCGTCGAAAGTGACGTTGCGAGAAATGATGATCTTATTGGTGGCAAGGTCAAGGCATCGGTACCCGCGATGGTTTGATGGATAGCCAAGGAATATACATAGAGTAACATGAGGATAACAAAGGCAACCAAAAACACGTAAGAATGTGTTATTGGGTTTGATGTTGAAAAGGCGAGTGTGAGGGGTATCATTATTGATTGTGGACGATGGTAGTATGTTGAGGAGGTGAGTAGCCATATATAGAGCCTCGACCAAAAATTGAGGTGGTAGACGTGCTTGAAATAGGAGAGTACGGATTTGATTATTGATGGTTCGAATCATTCGCTCTGACTTCTCGTTTTGTTGAGATGTACGGGGACAAGAGAAACGAATATGAATGCCATGTAGAATTATATTATTCCCCTTGATCACAATAGATTACAATGTCGATATATATATAGATAATACAAGAGACAACTAGGTTAAGCCCAACATTAACAAAGCACTTGGGCCCAATAAGTAACACTGCTAAGAGTCTCCTCCACAACCAAAACACTATTAAAGCACAAGCTTCCTAAACAAGACAATACTGACTTTCTGAATCATCGTAAAGTTGCCTTGAGGCCTTCCAATTTTTTCTTTCTTTCTGGCATTCTAATGAAGTATATTCATGCAATTACCTTCATCTATTTATGTTCTAATGTTTCATGAATTATCAATGTATACATGTTAATCATCTTTCTATTAGTGAGAACATGTAAATTTTTATTGATCAACAATTTCTTCTCCTATTCATCATTTTATTCCTTTATATATGTATATCCGATGAAATCAAATGATCTGATTATCTTAACGTCAATATCTCATGTTTAAACTCATGATTATAGCAGATTCACATCAAAATGAGCAAAATTATGCTTGTTGTTCTGTAGGTATAGTTATTCGTAGAAATGGAACAATAAGGAGGAATAACCAACAAAGAAGCAAAAGGGTAACGGGGTAAACCTATCGTGGTGCTTACACTGTAGAGATGATGTAAGCATTACGCCGCAGAAGGAGCATTGTAGGAGAAACGTGTTGACCAAGTGTGAAGGTTACGACGTAACCTGGTCGACTAAGTTATGTCGTAAGTAATATTGTAGTCCTAGAAGAATCAAGTGTTAAAGAATGTTACAGCGTAACCTCGAACTTATGGTTACGCCGTAACAAGGTCGTAACAAGTGAAACCTATAAATACGTACGAACTCAACATTGAAGAATCATCTCCCCTTTCCCAAATCCCAGCTATTTGGGGAGAACAATCCTTGAACACATGAGAAAAGATAAAAGGATGAAGAGAAAAAATTGTTGTAGTTCAATTCTGTTCAATTCATAAAACTAGATTTCATGCTAATTTTTATATTTCGATTTCAAATGAGTTTCTGCAATCATTTTATGAATTCCGTGTTGATGTTAATCAATGCTTTGATTGTGTACTTTGTCTCTTTGTTTTTTTATATAGATATCTTGCTAGCCTATTGTTGAATCCCACGTTTTGGTAGTATTGAAGCTAGGGTAGTACCTTAGTATAAGATTAATAGAACACTAGCTTATTCGGTTGCTTGAGGTATGGCCATTACCCATGGGTAGGAATTGACCATAGAACTACCTACGCTAGAAGAAATACTTAACAAGGGTTTGGTCTCAAAAACACTAGATAGGTCTATAGGATAGTTGGTACTTAATGACTATGAGTTAGATACTTGACCACCCATGACCATCGGGGTTGGGATCTAGTGATTATAGTTTAGGTGACAATGATCAATTGATCCTAATGACATATAACCACTATATAGAACAAGGATCTAGACGCTGTGCATTACAGCTAAACCATCACATAATAACATCACCTCTTCCTATAACTTCCCTCTTTACGTTTAGTTCTTTTAGTTTACCATTAAGTTTCAAACAATTAGCTTTTCACAAAGTTGAAAACAAATCAATACCTTATTCATTGGTCCAACAACTCTTGAGAACGACACTCGGATTTACCTAGGCTATACCACACATGATCGGGTACACTACCGGTTAGAATGTGTTTGTCCTTTGCACTTCTTGGTTTATAAATTTAAAACAGGATACAACACATCAATATAACAAAGTTGTTTCATTTTGTAAGTGTTAAACATTTAAACACAAATTTTTTTAAAAGTCGCGTAAATAGTGGAAGCAAGAAACAATTTAGAGTTCTTAGATGAAGGACTTCAAATAGGCACTCGAGGATGATTCAACTAGGGAATGAAGTGGGTCAACATTTTGTCTTCAATTCGGCCAAAATCTAATCAATGAGCTTGGAGGTATCGAGTTATATTAATAAATTTTAACCTTAATTAAAGCTATAATTATAATACATCTTTCAATCGAGTTAAGCTTGTGTTTGGAAGTGTTCTATATCAACTCAACTTGATTACACGCCTAAACGTTTGCAAGCACAAAAAAATCAGCCTTTAGTGACAAAAACAGTTTGGTCACTAGCAGTGTAAAGGCCGGTCACAAAGCTCTTTAGTGACCAAATTCAGGTAGTCACGAGCCGTAAGTATAGGCATGTAACTAAATTTATTAGAGACCAAAATATGCCTTGTCACTAATCCTTGCAAACATAAGTGGTCAATATCTTATTTGGAAAATGACGAAAAATGCACCACAGTTCTCATAGTGACAAAATGTTCACTGATATTTACTCTTAGTGACTAAGAAGTGATCACAGGCTACTAATTGTTAGAAACGGAAAAAATGGTCACTAATTATGAGCATACAAAAATAAATATTGAAACTAATTATTTTGGGTAAAGGGTTTCATATTACTCCAAAAAATGTTTACGTACAACGGATGTAGGTGACTCTCACATCTCAGCCCGTTACACAGGCAGTGAGACTAACATAACAAAGCAAAACAACTTCTATAACGAAGATACTATGACTAGATTATGATTGACTCAACATAATATCAAATATAATCTACTTCTTCTTTCAACCGCGAACCTTGATATCCTATACGTCACACAAAGCTTGTTGATCTTTAGAGATACCATGATCATCGTACAAATCATCATCATATGGATCATAATCATGATCTACTGTTTCCTTCCATTGTTCATACAAGCTCTTGGTCCCAAATCCACTTCCACTTCCCGATGCCAGAAACTTTCCAGTTTCATTATCAACTTTCTCCACTGCACCCTCGCTATCATCACCGGTGTCCACGTCTTCTCGTACCTTGCTCGTTTGAGTTTCCTTACTAGTTGGTTTATTCTCCTCAAAGACACTGTCAAATTCATTCAATAGTTGATCATATTTATTCGACGTATTAACCACATTCTTGGAACACGAAACATTTTCCTTACCACCTTTAGATATGTCATCATTACCGGTATCCTTCCCCACATTAGACGTGCTAGAAGTCTTAGAAGTAGTCATTTTTGTCTTTGGTCGGTATTGCAGCTTGGAACCCAAACTTAGACCAGTTTTCGAAGCACCTTTCACATTACTATTCTTCCCATTGTTACACCTATTGCCCACGACTTGAAAACCATCATTCGAGCTTCTCAAAACTCGTTCAACAACTAGGGCGAAACAACTAAATCTTTTAGACATTGATCAATTGTATGCGAAAAAATCTTGAATGAATTACACCGAGGTGGCTCCCACTCATATTCCACTCGAACAGTTTCTTTAGAAAATCCGAGCAATCAAGTAAAGGAATAGCAGTTCTCAAATTGTCCTTTAACTCATCTTCAACCCAAATCTCAAAAGCACGAGCGAAGTTACTACGACCCCACGATTCCATACACATTGTACTCGTAAATGAATCAAGCATTTTTGGAGTACCAATCTTCATCTCAATAAGGCTTAAACCATATTCAGAAAACGCAGCCAAAGGAATGTCATGGAGTTTAACCCACACCAAAATACGGGTTAAATCTTCCTTCAATAAGCTTGTATTAATCGTCCATGGTTTAAGAATTATGGGATGTTGCGAATCATCCATGGACCACCTTCAAGCACATCCTCCATGCCCTTTTCGAATCAAATTTGAAGAAAAATAACTCTTTTGCATTCATCATTACATTCGTAATACCATACTTAGCCCAAGCAATTCGTACATAATACTCCATAACCAGGAAGGCATTTCTTTTACTAATAATATAGCCATAGAGAGTATTCTCAAACCTACGATTCATAGCTTCAACAACCTTAATAGGGATAGCAAGATCGGTACCATCACACATGTTCTCAGCTTTTGAAAATTGGCTTTAGTCTTCCTCGTTTTAGAACTTTTAGCACTCCCATACGAAACCGGCTTCGTAGTTTTGTCACAAGTTGGGTCCACATTCGTCTTAATAGCATCATGACCAAACGGATCATTTACCTTTGAGGGAAAATTAGACGAGTTTGGGTCACGTTCATAACCACACGACTAAGTTTTCTCTCCAAATTTCATTGGATTTCCATCATCATCCAAGAGTACAAGTTTTGTTGTATTAGCTTTTCATAGTTTCGAATGTTAGCATCTAATAAGACATTCATGTCTTCCTCACTGTTATTTATAGCACCAGACATCTCAACATTTGTTCGACCAAAATAGTATTTCTTTTCTTTTTCTTACCCTCACTCCCTCCCACATCCAAGAACCCACTTTTCATACTTGAACCATACACGTACAACGAAAATAAGCACAATTTGCGTCTAAAGCTTCGGTAACGAATAAACCCGAGAAACCTAGAGTTTGGAAAATATAGCACATTTAATCAAACGCCGATCATGATATTAAATAATGTAGAATCATAATAAATGTCAACGGAAACAAACAAAAACGAATTGCTTAAAGATTCCTTAAGTTTGATTAAAAAAATACAAAAGGACCCGACAAATACACTCCAACAAATCTTAGAATAAACAATTACACAAATCACAATTTATAAAAGAAACGATGGAATGCAATGAATATGTCGGTTAGATTTTAAAAATCGATTTAGGGATAAAATAAAATAAAAAAGGTATCGCAATTCGCCAATGGTCGCCACAAAGAGGTTGAGGATTTTTTTTTTTTTTTTTTTTTTTTTTTTTTTTTAAATATTGGAACTAATTTTTATTTTACCATGTAAATTTTTTCCAAAGCAAACTAAAATCTAAAAATCTGTAGCAATGAAAATATAACACCTTAAAGCATTCATAAATTATATTAAATTCACAAAGACTAACTTTATTCAGACAACACAAATAGTATGGTCCAAACTCGACACAAACCCAGCCAATAACCTGGCGTGTAATTTCTTCACTAATCATCACAAAGATATCCTCAACAGTTATAATTAATGTTAAAACATTATGTACAAGATTGTGTACATCCCTTATATTTAGAATGTAGATCATCTTAATAATTGTGATAGATTACGTAATTTATTGATTGGGATATCCCAATTAATTAGTATCGATCGTTAACAATGATTATAGTCATGAGATCAATGAGAAAAAAATCAAATCAGCCATGAAAACTGCGGAAGTAGAACAAACTCAACCTAAAACGAATAAAGCTTGAAGAAAAAGAAGATCAAATGAGTGCGTTACCAGATTGCTTACTCGTTAAAACTTGTCTCGTTTACCTGAAACAAGAGATGCCATTAAAACAAGCACACTCTCCAAAAGATATCAACGTCTTTGGATTCAAGTTCCTAATCTTAACTTCCAGCTTTAAAAATCACCCGGAAAAAAAAAAAAAAAAAAAAAAAAAAAATCAAAGCTCTCTGAATACTATTTATTGGTCAATAAAACATTAGCTCAATATCAACAATTAAAGATCAACAGATTAAAAATGTTTATCAGAAACGAAAGTCAGTTTCAGTCACAAGTCAGCAGTTGGATTCGTTCTGCTGTTACTTGTAACGTTCAGGACCTTGATTTAGGTTTAGGGAGTAACTATAATTTGGATTCTAAGTTTGTGTGGATCTGTCCTTTTTTGTGAATTCGTGTTTTACTAATCTTACATTGGAAGGTTGTGTGTTTTATCCGTGATTAGTTGGAATAAACTTACGAGTTTGTTTGGAAAAGCAAAACTGAATGAAAAGTTGATTGAAAATATATTATATGGAAGTCCTTCGTTGGAACCTTTGGAATTGAAAATTTGCTGTGGGTATATGCGGATTGATATTACTTCAAAGAGTGTCAAGAACTTTTTGTTTTCTGGATACCTGGATCCTGAAGATCCAATCGGTTACATTACTAGTGATCTTGAGGATGTTCTCGAAATCAACGCTCCTCATATTTTATCACTTATGATCCAACTCAATATGATCTTGTCGAAGCTTGTGTTGCTAAATGTGTCTCCTTTGGTCAAAGCTCACTTAAGTTATTGTAAGTGTCGGTTTTGGAATACAACGCGTAAAGAAGAGAAATATAATAAGAGATGCTTATCGAATTAATACTAAACCTTCATGTCAAGGAGCTTGAAATTAGGGAATCATGCTTAGAGGTAAAATTTACATCTTTTTGGTAATATGAGTCTAAAAAAAGCCAAAGGTTGTGCTTATGGGATGTTTGGATGTGTGCAACTGTGTTCTGGATATCATTATTGCAACATGTAGAATTAGAATCATTAACCAGTTTTTTGAAGTTGTGGATAAGTTGATAATCTTAAACTTATGCCAATAACTTGTTTTGAAACAATAACTTGTCACATGATTCGTCAGGTCTTATTATTTTGATCCTAATATTAAGAGAATAGACACTAGAATTGCTTTATTGTAGAGCTCAAAGCTGAATATTGAGACTCACAATAATGAACTTAGATATTTTTTTGGCACTTGAAAACCTCCCTAAACTCAATTAACTCGCCACATAAACTAAACATATGGCGAAGCTCATCGAACCATACATAGAATAAATTATGATTGTCTTCCGTTTTCTCCTTAAGGTGTGGTTACTATTTTTTTAGTATGCCGGCCGGATCATAATTAATTAAATAAAGAACACGTCCTTGGCACGTGGAGGTCCAAAAGTAGTTTTTTAACCCACACAATTCAGGCAGGAAAATCCATTACACTTCATTTCATCATTTCACTTGTATAAAACACAATTCTGTTCTCAGTTTGTAACTAGTTCTTCATTTTGTAATTCTCTATAGTTGTAACAACTACTTCAATTCAATAAACCAATAACAATCCCTTTAACTAACTCTTGAGCTTAATTTCTTACTATTTGTATTCTTGATTAGTTAGTCTTATTCAAATCATTAATATTCCTTTAAGTACATAACATACTTCTCACTGCTATTTCTCTTTGCTGGTCGGTTTTCCCTTGTTTGAAAGCTAAGGGATTCAATTTTCCATCAAATATTAAGGTTCTTAATAAGTGATTCGGTTTAAAGTTAAGATTTGGTGGGGATTCATGTTGAGCTCAGCTCATCTTTACTGATTGCATTCAAAATGCATACAATTTGCAGGTTTGATACTTTTAGTAGTTTTGAGATTATGGAAGGTGGTTGTTTTAACCACAAAACATTACTTGGCTCAATCATAGTAAATAGTACTAGATTTGACAATGCAAGTTTCTAAAACGTGTTCAGTTTGTAACTTTATATGACATATATATGAATGTAGTAAACTTAATAAACTGTCAAATCTTTGGATCAAGTGAACTTGTTCCTATTATCTCTAGAAATGATATCAGAAGCCACTGTTACTCCAGATATTTACTACCAAAAATCAATAAATATAACTGAATTAAAAAGCTTTAAGAGAGCTGCAGCTATAGTCTTCATTCCAAAACTACAATTTTCTTGTGGTATCAGTGGTAAAAAGAGCAAACCATGCACACGTGATACGTTTCGATTCTTTCTTTCGGATATGTATAGATTACCCACAAGTGTATGTTCAATTGTCCATGTATTTGTAGTAAAGTTATGGTTATTCATCAGTACTTGTTAATCTCGCAAAATATGTTCTATCTAACAAGTTACTCCGTACAATCTTAAGGAATCTTTACCTCATGATAAACAAATTCATTATCCTACTAGCACTCACCAACTACTATCTGACTTTTGAAAGATCGACATAGTTGACTTAATAAAAAAATTGAACACCGACTGAAAACCATAAACGCAGCTCAATTTGCAAAAACAAATGCTATGACAACCTGTTTTCTGTAATAAAAAAGTGTAATCGATTGCTATAAAAAGGGTGCTAATATAACCATTTAAACACACAAACACAAATCTTAGTCTCGTAATAGTAAGGGTCTACTGATATGGGAACCCTCGGGGTGTTGAGGCATTCGCCTCAACTTATGTATGCTTTTGTTTTTTTCTTGTTGGCCACAATTGTCTCTGCAGATAAACCATACGGTTATAGTTCTCCGCCACCACCATATGTGTACAAGTCTCCCCCTCCTCCGGTACATTCCCCACCACCTCCATATGTTTACAAGTCTCCCCCTCCCCCATCTCCGTCTCCACCACCTCCTTATGTTTATAAGTCCCCACCCCCGCCATCACCTTCCCCACCACCTCCATATGTATACAAGTCTCCACCCCCACCGTCACCTTCACCACCACCTCCGTATGTGTACAAGTCTCCACCACCGCCATCACCATCCCCACCACCTCCATACGTGTATAAGTCTCCCCCTCCTCCAAAACATTCTCCACCACCTCCATATGTGTACAAGTCTCCCCCTCCTCCAAAACATTCTCCACCGCCTCCATACGTGTACAAATCTCCCCCTCCTCCAAAACATTCTCCACCGCCTCCATACGTGTACAAGTCTCCCCCTCCTCCAAAACATTCTCCACCGCCTCCATACGTGTACAAGTCTCCCCCTCCTCCAAAACATTCCCCACCACCTCCATACGTTTATAATTCTCCCCCTCCTCCAAAACATTCTCCACCACCTCCATATGTGTACAAGTCTCCCCCTCCTCCATTACATTCCCCACCACCTCCATACGTTTACAAGTCTCCCCCTCCTCCAAAACATTCCCCACCGCCTCCATACGTGTACAAGTCTCCCCCTCCTCCAAAACATTCCCCACCGCCTCCATACGTGTACAAGTCTCCCCCTCCTCCAAAACATTCTCCACCGCCTCCATACGTTTACAAGTCTCCCCCTCCTCCAAAACATTCTCCACCGCCTCCATACGTTTACAAGTCTCCACCTCCTCCAAAACATTCTCCACCACCTCCATATGTTTACAAGTCTCCACCTCCTCCAAAACATTCTCCACCACCTCCATACGTGTACAAGTCTCCCCCTCCTCCAAAACATTCCCCACCGCCTCCATACGTTTACAAGTCTCCCCCACCTCCAAAACATTCTCCCCCGCCTCCATACGTGTACAAGTCTCCCCCTCCTCCAAAACATGCACCACCGCCTCCATACGTTTACAAGTCTCCCCCTCCTCCAAGACATTCACCACCGCCTCCATACATTTATAAGTCTCCCCCTCCTCCGTCGCCCTCTCCACCGCCTCCTTATCTTTACAAGTCCCCACCTCCTCCTTCACCTTCTCCTGTTTACAAATACAAGTCTCCCCCACCCCCAAAGCACTATTAAAGCACAGTAACAGGAAAATATTGACCGGTTGCATCATCATAAAGTTGCCTCGATGCCTTTGAATTCAACTTTTTCTTTATTTTGTAATAAACTTTATTCATGCAATTACCTTCGTTTATGTATGTTTTAATGTTTCATAAATCATTTTATATGTTGTTAATCTTCTTTCTATCAATAAAAACGTGTAAAATCCTTATTGTTTATCAATTTTTTTCGCCTCCTTGGCATTTCCTTCCTTTATATATATCATAATATTGTTTCGTCTTGCAAGTGTAAACATGAGTGCCACTTGACACAAAATAATGTACTAAAAATAAAATTACTGGTGGGTGACAAAAAAAACCATGTAAACTTAATAGTATGTTGATGTTAAACTATATTTGAAATTTACTAAGCAACCAAAATCACACTATACTCCATATTGTATCTCACAAGTCCTTTCTACAGTAACGGATTATGATGGCCTACAAACGGATTAATTCAAAGTTTTCATTGCACAAGAACAGTCGACTATATATGAAGTTTACGTGCAATTATGATATTTTGCCTGGTTAGAAAACATTTGTTGTATCTCGACTAATAGCAGCAAAATAAGTCCCGTTTAAAATGCCAGTAAGAATCGTTTTTTCTTCACTTGTTACATGTTAACTGTTAAGTACAGGTAATTCGCAGTTCACCAACATGTTAAATACAGACAAACTATAAATATTTTGGTGTGAAATGGGTCAGAAACTTGTTTGAATTGTATGTGGACTTTTACATTATTTAAAGCTTATTATGTAACCAAAACCACAACCATGACTCGTAGGATGACAAGTCCTTTGTAACATAAAAATAGACCACTTTAAATAACTTATATAATTATAAAGTGTTAACTCATCTGATATTTTATTTGTAGGAAAAAAATAAGGCCCACATAAAACCCAAATAACAAAACAAAGAGGCCAAATAAAAAAAACAAAAAAAGATATACGCCTTTACCGGAGTTTGAACTCAGGTCACCTGTGTGACAGGCGGGAATACTTACCACTATACTACAACAACTTTGTTTTTGTTGTAAAACTATGGAATAAAGTAATAATATTATGACCATTATCTAATGGATCGAGTACAAGAGAATATGAATGAGTGCGTTTCCAGATTGCTTAATCATTGAAATCTTGTCTCGTTTAGGTGGTATAAGAAATGTCATTAAAACAAGCACACTCTCCAAACAATATCAACGTCTTTGAACTCAAGTTCCTGATCTTAACTTCCAGCTTCAAAAATCATCCGGGAAAAAATCAAAGCTCTCGGAATTCTATTTATTTGTCGATAAAACACTAGCTCAGTGTCATCAATTAAAGATCGACAGATAAAAAATCAAAGCTCCCCGAATTCTATTTATTGGTCGATAAAACACTAGCTCAATGTGACCAATTAAAGATCGACAGAATAGGTACGAAAGTCAGTTTGAGTCACAAAGTCAGCAATAGGATTCATTTCGCTGTTAATTGTAAAGTTCAAGATCTTGATTTAGGTTTAGGGAGTAACTATTTGGATTCTAAGTTTGTGTGGATCAGTCGTTTTTTGTCAAATCGTGTTTTACTAGTCTAAAAAAGTATAATTGTCGGAAAGCCAAAGGTAGTGCTTATGTGATGTTTGGATGTGTGCAAGTGTGTTTTTGAAATTATTATTGCAACATGGAGAATTAGAACCATTAACCAATTGTTTGAAGTTGTGGATAAGTTGATAATCTTAGACTTATGCCAATAACTTGTTTTGTAACAATAACTTGTCACATGATGCTTCAGGTCTGATTATTGTGACCCTAATATGAAGAGAATCAAAATTAGAATTACTTTATTGTAGAGCTCAAAACTGAATATTGCGACTCGCAACAATGAATTTAGATATTTTTTTGGCACTTGAAAGTTGGAACACATCCCTAAACTCAATTAACTCACTACATAAACTAAACATGGGGCGAAGCTCATCGAACGATACATAGAATAAATTATGATGATCTTCCACGCGTTTTGAAATTATTATTGCTACTCCAGATATTCACTACCAAAATCTATAAATATGACTGAATTGAAAAGCTTTAAGAGCTGCTATAGTTTTGATTCTAAAACAACAATTTTCTTGTGTATGGTTGTTAAAAAAGAGCAAACCATGCACATGTTCGATTCTTGCTTTTGGATATGTATAGATTACCCGCAAGTGTATGTCCAATTGCCCATGTATTTGTGGACGAAGTCAAGTTATGATTATTCAGTACTTGTTAATCTCGCAAAATATATATGTTCTATCTATAAATACGTTACTCCGTACAATCTTAAGGAATCTTTGCCTCATGATAAACAAATTCATTATCCTACTAGCACTCACCAACTACTACCTGACTTTTGAAAGATCGACATAGTTGACTTGATAAACAAATTGAACACCGACTGAAAACCATAAACGCAGCTCAATTTGCAAAAAACAAATGCTATGACAACCTGTTTTTAGTAATAAAAAAGCGTAATCGATTGCTATAAAAAGGTTGCTAATATAACCATTTAAACACACAAACACTAATCTTAGTCTCGTAATAGTAAGGGTCTACTGATATGGGAACCCTCGGGGTGTTGAGGCATTCGCCTCAACTTATGTGTGCTTTTGTTTTTTTCTTGTCGGCCACAATTGTCTATGCAGATAAACCGTACGGTTATAGTTCTCCGCCACCACCGTATGTATACAAGTCTCCCCCTCCTCCAGTACATTTCCCATCACCTCCATACGTTTACAAGTCTCCCCCTCCCCCATCACCTTCTCCACCACCTCCATATGTATACAAGTCTCCTCCCCCGCCGTCACCCTCACCACCACCTCCATATGTGTACAAGTCTCCACCACCGCCATCACCATCCCCACCACCTCCATACGTGTATAAGTCTCCCCCTCCTCCAAAACATTCCCCACCACCTCCATACGTTTATAAGTCTCCCCCTCCTCCAAAACATTCTCCACCACCTCCATATGTGTATAAGTCTCCCCCTCCTCCAGTACATTCCCCACCACCTCCATACGTTTACAAGTCTCCCCCTCCTCCAGTACATTCCCCACCGCCTCCATACGTTTACAAATCTCCCCCTCCTCCAAAACATTCTCCACCGCCTCCATACATTTACAAATCTCCCCCACCTCCAAAACATGAACCACCGCCTCCATACGTGTACAAGTCTCCCCCTCCTCCAAAACATTCCCCACCGCCTCCATACGTGTACAAATCTCCCCCTCCTCCAAAACATTCCCCACCGCCTTCATACGTGTATAAATCTCCCCCTCCCCCAAAACATTCCCCACCACCTCCATACGTGTACAAGTCTCCCCCTCCTCCAAAACATTCACCACCGCCTCCATACGTTTACAAGTCTCCCCCTCCTCCAAAACATTCACCACCGCCTCCATACGTTTACAAGTCTCCCCCTCCTCCAAAACATTCTCCACCGCCTCCATATGTTTACAAGTCTCCACCTCCTCCAAAACATTCTCCACCGCCTCCATACGTTTACAAATCTCCACCTCCTCCAAAACATTCCCCACCGCCTCCATACGTTTACAAGTTTCCCCCTCCTCCAAAACATTCCCCACCGCCTCCATACATTTACAAGTCTCCCCCTCCCCCAAAACATTCCCCACCACCTCCATACGTGTACAAGTCTCGCCCTCCTCCAAAACATTCACCACCGCCTCCATACGTTTACAAGTCTCCCCCTCCTCCAAAACATTCTCCACCGCCTCCATATGTTTACAAGTCTCCACCTCCTCCAAAACATTCTCCGCCGCCTCCATACGTTTACAAGTCTCCACCTCCTCCAAAACATTCCCCACCGCCTCCATACGTTTACAAGTCTCCCCCTCCTCCAAAACATTCCCCACCGCCTCCATACATTTACAAGTCTCCCCCTCCTCCAAAACATTCTCCACCGCCTCCATACGTGTACAAGTCTCCCCCTCCTCCAACACATTCACCACCGCCTCCATACGTTTATAAGTCTCCCCCTCCTCCGTCGCCCTCTCCACCGCCACCTTATGTTTACAAGTCCCCACCTCCTCCTTCACCTTCTCCCGTTTACAAATACAAGTCTCCCCCACCCCCAAAGCACTATTAAAGCACAGTAACAAGACAATATTGACCGGTTGCATCATCATAAAGTTGCCTCGGTGCCTTTGAATTCAAATTTTTCTTTATTTTGTAATAAACTTTATTCATGCAATTACGTTCGTTTATGTATGTTTTAATGTTTCATAAATAATTTTATATGTTGTTAATCATCTTTCTATCAATAAATACGTGTAAATCCTTATTGATTATCATTTTTTTCCTCCTCCTTCGTATTTCCTTCCTTTATATATATCATAATATTGTTTCATCTTGCAAGTGTAAACTTGAGTGCAACTTGACACAAAATAATTTATTAAAAATCAAATTACTGATGGGTGTAAAAAAAATGTTAACTTAATATTATGTTGATGTTAAACATCATTTGAAATTTACTAAGAACCCAAAATCACACTCTACTCCATTTTGTATCTCACATGTCCTTTCTATAGTAACGGATTATGATGGCATACATACGGATTAATTCAAAGTTTCCATTGCACAAGAACAGTCGACTATGTATGAAGTTTACGTGCAATTATGATATGTTGCCTGGTTAGAAAACATTTGTTGTATCTCGACTAATAGCAGCAAAATAAGTCCCGTTAAAAATGCGAAAAAGAATCGTTTTTTCTTCACTTGTTACATGTTAACTGTTAAGTACAAGTAATTCGCAGTTCACCAACATGTTAAATACAGAAAAACTATAAATATTTTGGTGTGAAATGGGTCAGAAAGTTGTTTGAATAGTATGTCGACTATAACATTATTTAAAGATTATTATGTAACCAAAACCACAACCATGTCTAGTAGGATGACAAGTCCTTTCTAACTGATTGTCAACGTGAAAGAGTAACTCAAACTTTTATAAAACATAAATAACTTCTTGTAACATAAGAATAGTCCCCTTTAAATAACTTATATAGTAATAAAGTGTTAACTCATATGATATTTTATTTGTAAGAAAAAAATAATGCCCACATAAAACCCAAATAACAAAACAAAGAGGCCAAATTAAAAAAAAAAAAAAAAAAAAAAAAAAAAAAAAAAAAAAAAAAAAAAAAAGATATACGCCATTGCGGGAGATTGAGCACGGGTCACCGGGGTGACGGCTGGGAATACTTACCACTATACTACAATGACTTTGTTTTTGTTGCAATAATATTATGACCTTTATATAATGGATCAAGTACAAGAGAATATGAATGAGTGCGTTTCCAGATTGCCTACTCATTGAAATCTTGTCTCGTTTAGGTGGTATAAGAAATGTCATTAAAACAAGCACACTCTCCAAACAATATCAACGTCTTTGGACTCAAGTTCCTAATCTTAACTTCCATTCTTAAAAATCATCCGGGAAAAAACCAAAGCTCTCGGAATTCTATTTATTTTTCGATAAAACACTAGCTCAATGTCACCAATTAAAGATCGACAGAATAGATACGAAAGTCAGTTTGAGTCACAAAGTCAGCAATAGGATTCATTTTGCTGTTAATTGTAGCGTTCAAGATCTTGATTTAGGATTAGGGAGTAACTATTTGGATTCTAAGTTTGTGTGGATCAGTCGTTTTTTGTTAAATCGTGTTTTACTAGTCTAAAAAAGTATAATTGTCGGAAAGCCAAAGGTAGTGCTTATGTGATGTTTGGATGTGTGCAAGTGTGTTTTTGAAATTATTATTGCAACATGGAGAATTAGAATCATTAACCAATTGTTTGAAGTTGTGGATAAGTTGATAATCTTAGACTTATGCCAATAACTTGTTTTGTAACAATAACTTGTCACATGATGCTTCAGGTCTGATTATTGTGACCCTAATATTAAGAGAATCAAAATTAGAATTACTTTATTGTAGAGCTCAAAACTGAATACTGCGACTTGCAACAATGAATTTAGATATTTTTTTGGCACTTGAAAGTTGAAACACCTCCCTAAACTCAATTAACTCACTACATAAACTAAACATGTGGCGAAGCTCATCGAACGATACATAGAATAAATTATGATTATCTTCCGTTTTCTCCATAAGGCTTGTGATTACTGTTTTTTTAGTATGCCGGCCGGATCATAATTAATTAATTCATAAATGCATTCTTCTCACTGCTATTTCTCTTTGCTGGTATGTTTTCTCTTGTTTGAAAGCTAAGGGATTCAATTTTCCATCAAATATTAAGGTTCTTGGTAAGTGATTTGGTTTATAGTTAAGATTTGGTGGGGATTCATGTTGAGCTCGTCTTTACTAATTGCTTTCAAAATGCATACAATTTGCATATTTGATATTTTTAGTAGTTTTGAGATTATGGAAGGTGGTTGTTTTAACCTAAAAACAATACTTCGGTCTATCATAGTAACTAGTACTAGATTTGACCATGCAAGTTTTTAAAACGTGTTCAGTTTATGACTTTATATGACATATGACGGTAACAGCCTTGATTACATTGTAAAGATTGTAGTAAACTTAATAAACTGTCAAATCTTTGGACCAAGTGAACTTGTTTCTCTAATCTCTAGAAATGATATCAGCAGCCACTGCTACTCCAGATATTCACTACCAAAAATCTATAAATATGACTGAATTGAATAGCTTTAAGAGCTGCTATACTTTCCATTCTAAAACAACAATTTTCTTGTGATATCAGTGGTAAAAAGGAGCAAATCATTACATGTGATACATTTCGATTCTTGCTTTTGGATATGTACGTATAGATTACCCGCAAGTGTATGTCCAATTGTCCATGTAATTGAAGTAGTCAAGTTATGGTTCTTCAGTACTTGTTTAATCTCGCAAAATATGTTCTATATATAAACACGTTACTCCGTACAATCTTAAGGAATCTTTGCCTCATAAACAAATTCATTATCCGACTGGCACTCACCAACTAGTATTGACTTTTTGAAGTGACATAGTTGACTTAATAAACAAATTGAACACCGACTAGAAACCATTAACGCAGCTCTATTTGCAAAAAACAAATGCTATGACAACCTGTTTTTAGTAATAAAAAAGTGTAATCGATTGCTATAAAAAGGGTGGTAATCTAACCATTTAAACACACAAACACTAATCTTAGTCTCATAATAGTAAGGGTCTACTGATATGGGAACCCTTGGGGTGTTGAGGCATTCGCCTCAACTTATGTATGCTTTTGTTTTCTTCATGTTGGCCACAATTGTCTGTGCAGACAAACCGTACGGTTATAGTTCTCCAGAACCTAAAGGTTGGAAATTACCACCAAATAAGCATACATATCCAAAATCGCCTTACGTTTACAAATCTCCGCCTCATGTGCACCAATCTCCTCCTCATTCGTATATCTACAAGTCTCCACCGCCTCCTCCATATGTACATCAATCCCCACCCCCACCGTCACCTTCCCCACCACCTCCATACATTTACAAGTCTCCCCCTCCCCCGTCACCATCTCCACCACCTCCTTATGTTTATAAGTCCCCACCCCCACCATCACCTTCCCCACCACCTCCATATGTATACAAGTCTCCTCCCCCACCGTCACCTTCACCACCACCTCCATATGTGTACAAGTCTCCACCACCGCCATCACCATCCCCACCACCTCCATACGTGTACAAGTCTCCCCCTCCACCAAAACATTCTCCACCGCCTCCATACGTGTACAAGTCTCCCCCTCCTCCAAAACATTCCCCACCACTACCATACGTGTACAAGTCTCCCCCTCCTCCTAAACATTCCCCACCGCCTCCATATGTGTACAAGTCTCCCCCTCCTCCAAAACATTCTCTACCGCCTCCATACGTTTACAAGTCTCCCCCTCCGCCAAAACATTCTCCACCGCCTCCATACGTGTACAAGTCTCCTCCTCCACCAAAACATTCTCCACCGCCTCCATACGTGTACAAGTCTCCCCCTCCTCCAAAACATTCCCCACCACCACCATACGTGTACAAGTCTCCCCCTCCTCCTAAACATTCCCCACCGCCTCCATACGTGTACAAGTCTCCCCATCCTCCAAAACATTCTCCACCGCCTCCATATGTTTACAAGTCTCCCCCTCCGCCAAAACATTCTCCACCGCCTCCATACGTGTACAAGTCTCCTCCTCCACCAAAACATTCTCCACCGCCTCCATACGTGTACAAGTCTCCCCCTCCTCCAAAACATTCCCCGCCACCTCCATACATGTACAAGTCTCCCCCTCCACCTAAACATTCTCCACCGCCTCCATACGTGTACAAGTCTCCCCCTCCTCCAAAACATTCCCCACCACCTCCATATGTATACAAGTCTCCACCCCCACCGTCACCTTCACCACCACCTCCATATATATACAAGTCTCCACCACCGCCGTCACCATTCCCACCACCTCCATACGTGTACAAGTCTCCTCCTCCTCCAAAACATTCCCCACCGCCTCCGTACTTGTACAAGTCTCCCCCTCCACCAAAACATTCTCCACCGCCTCCATACGTGTACAAGCCTCCCCCTCCTCCAAAACATTCCCCACCACCTCCGTACATTTACAAGTCTCCCCCGCCTCCAAAACATTCCCCACCACCTCCATACATTTACAAGTCTCCCCCACCTCCAACACACTCTCCACCACCTCCTTATGTTTACAAGTCTCCCTCGCCTCCAAAACATTCTCCACCACCTCCGTACGTTTATAAGTCTCCCCCGCCTCCAAAACATTCTCCACCACCACCATACATTTATAAGTCTCCCCCTCCTCCGTCGTCGTCTCCACCGCCTCCTTATGTTTACAAGTCCCCACCTCCTCCTTCACCTTCTCCAGTTTACAAATACAAGTCTCCCCCACCCCCAAAGCCCTATTAGAGCACGATAACAAGATAATATTGACAGGTTGCATCATCATAAAGTTGCCTTGATGCTTTTGAATTCATCTTTTTCTGTATTTTGCAATAAATTGTATTCATGCAATTACTTTTATTTATTTATATTTTAATGTTTCATAAATCATTTAAATACATTGTTAATCTTCTTTCTATCAATAAAAACATGTAAATCTTTATTGATTGCCAATTTTCTTCTTCTCCTTCGCATTTCCTTCCATTATATCAAAATAAGTGTAAACATGATTTTCGTCTACTACTTGACACAAAATAATTTATTAAAAAAATTACCGATGGATGATTAAAAAAACAAAATTAATAGTATGTTGATGTTAAACCACATTTCAAATTTGTTGGAAAATACCTCGACAACAATCCGAAGTTCGATCGCGGAACGCTAGATCGCGAGTTGTATCGAGCACAAGTAGCAAACACGAGAGACTACAATATACTACAAAGAACTGACCAAATATTGCACACAATATACCCTCAACGAACCCTTTATTAATACCAATAAAGTTTTTACAATTGAGGAAGAAGAATGAATAACTAGCATCCCCTCATCTCTATTTATATAGAGATGAGGAGGTGGAAACCTAGCTTGCCTTGCACTCCAAGCTACCTAATCCTAGTTTATGTCTAACACCTAATCTAATTACAAAGTACACTTAAACCCCTAAACTATGTTTTTGTTACTACTAATATTCTAACAATTTCCAGCTTAGGAGTAACACTTAAACATAACCGATACTTAGCATCTTTTCCTCGTGCTGGAACCTCGGACCGGGGACCACCTAGTCGACCAGGCATTGTACTTCAGTAATTTTCCAAGATTAGCTTCCGTAGACTCCTTCACTTTCTTCTTTTCAGCAACATTGCCCTCTGCACCCTTTTGACCAGGTACTCCGGTTACCGTAATGTCTGCCCCCACCTTTATACCAAGGTGTACCTTTTCCTGCTCATTTACCAAGCAGCCCGTATTTGTCTTTTCTTCAAGTTGCTTCTCCTCCAACTTTCTTTGAGCCACTGCAGCATCATCGTTACTATCCTGAACAACCTCAGCTTCACGATTTTCCTGAGCTCCCTGCAGTTCCACCTCAAACCAAACACGTTCATTAACCTGTACTCCATGGACTTCTGTTTTAATACCAGAACCAAGTTGTTTGAACCCAACTTGTTTATTACCAAGTTGTTTGAACCCAACTTGTTTATGACCAAGTTGCTTAAATCCAACTTGTTTTGAACCTCCATGCTTTTGTACACCAAAAGTCTTCACTTTTGCTTCCAAAGTATACACACAGTTTTCTTTCCTGATCCCAGTCATCATAACCCGACAACCTTTGATCACCTTGACTTTACCCATCTGCATCTTCACAGTATAACCCTCTTTTTCAAGAGTACCCAATGAAATCAAGCTTTTTCTTAACCCTGGAACATACCTGACATCTTCCAGTATAAAGCTTGAACCATCATGCAACTGTATCTTCACTTTTCCTGTCCCTCTGATAGTGCATGTCCTGTTATCACCTAACTGAACCGAACCACCATCAATATCCTTGAAGTCATACAAGAAATCCTTCCTAGGTGTCATATGATAAGACTCACCTGAATCCATTACCAATTCAGTCATCTCATCATTCCCGACTACCACCAAGGCTTCTCCAAAGTAGGCGTTACCCTCGTCATCAGAAGAATCAGAATCCTAATCATGCTTACCCTTCCTGACGAACCCACTTGACTTCTTCTTTGGACAGTTTCTCTTCAGATAACCCTCTGAATGACATATGAAGCACTTGAGTTTACCAGTTCCACCCCTTGACTTAAACCGCGAACTTCCACCAGAATGAGCTTTTCTTGAATGAACTGACCCTCCCCTTACGTATAACCCGTCACCAGCTTCTTCCTTTGTGCCTTCAGTTCTTTTCTTCAACTCTCTCGAATTCAGAGTCGCCAGAACATCCTCCATTGTCAAGGATTCCCTCCCATACAACAATGTCTCCACAAAGCTTTCGTAAGACGATGGCAACGACGTAAGTAACATAAGAGCCTGATCTTCATCCTCAATCTCGATATCAATATTCGCCAAATCAAGTATCAACTTATTAAACTCATCTATATGATCCCCCAGTTTCGTACCTGGACTCATATAGAATGTGTACAGCTTCTTCTTCAGATACAGTCTATTTGCTAATGACTTAGTCATATAAAGACTAGTCAACTTCGACCAAATTCCTGCAGCAGATGTTTCCTTGGTAACTTCCCGTAAAACTCGGTCTCCCAAGCATAGAATCAAGGTACTGTATGCCTTCTTCATCAAAGCAGCCTTTTCTCCTGCTTCCATGTCCGCGGGTAATGTCTTTAATGCAGCATCGCATCCGAGCTGTACCATTAAAGCACGCATCTTTATTTGCCATAACCCGAAGTCATTTTTCCCATCGAATTTCTCGATGTCAAACCTAGTTAAAGAACTAGCCATTCTTCTTATACCTTGCTACAAACCTTGTCAAGTTGTTTATTAACCAACTTTACCGACAAGTCTCACAAGCCGTGTGCAATATTCTCCTTGTTGCTATAAACCCTTCTTGCAAATCGAATTAATTAGAATAACCCTAAACCCTCGATTTCGAACAAGCAAACCCGATCAAACTTGAACCACAAGAAAAATAATTAAACCACGCAACAAGAAACCTTCAGATAATCAGACTTTAAAAGTACTTAAAGTCAAACCTTGTAGTTGATTTTCTAAACCAAAAACCAAACACAATACTTTTCTTTAATAACCTGAAGTCGAATTTATTATATGCTAAAATCCGAAACCCTTTTACGAAGAAGACAAAGTCTGAATATGTAGTTCACTTTCAATAATTGTTTAATTAATGAAACTAATAACGACAAAAGAAGGAACTTCCTTTTAATCACATTCAGTCGTTATTTACGACACTACCATTCATCACCCTTGTAGTATTTAAACGTCACTTTCGTCTTCAACCTCTCGCGACTCGACTGCTACTTCTCGAAACCGAACCCTAGCACTCGAACTTCGATGACCACAATAACCGTGGCTCTTGATACCAATTGTTGGAAAATACCTCGACAACAATCCGAAGTTCGATCGCGGAACGCTAGATCGCGAGTTGTATCGAGCACAAGTAGTAAACACGAGAGACTACAATATACTACAAAGAACCGACCGAATATTGCACACAATATACCCTCAACGAACCCTTTATTAATACTAATAAAGCTTTTACAATTGAGGAAGAAGAATGAATAACTAGCATCCCCTCATCTCTATTTATATAGAGATGAGGAGGTGGAAACCTAGCTTGCCTTGCACTCCAAGCTACCTAATCCTAGTTTATGTCTAACACCTAATCTAATTACAAAGTACACTTAAACCCCTAAACTATGTTTAAGTTACTACTAATATTCTAACAAAATTTATTAAGCAACTAAATCACAGCATACTCCAAATATCCACAAGTCCTTTCTAACTGATTATGAAGGCTTACGTGTGGATTACTTCAAACTTTTCATTGCACAAGAACGTACAGTCGACTAGATATGAAGTTTACGTACAATTCTGATATTTTGTCTGGTTAGAAGACAATTGTTATGTCTTGACTAATAGCAGCAGCAAAATAAGTCGCATAAAAAATGCCAATAAGAATCGTTTTTTCTTCACTTGTTTCATGTTAAGTACAAGTAATTTGCAGTTCACCAACATGTTAGATACAGAAAAACTATAAATATTTTGGTGTGAAAAGGGTCAGAAAATAGTATGTCGACTATAACATTATTTGAAGCTTATTATGTAACCAAAACCAAAAATTTGTCTAGTAGGATGACAAGTCCTTTCTAACTGATTATCAAATTATGCCTCAAACTTTTGTAAAACATAAAATCACTTCTTGTTACATAAGAATAGTCCATATTCAATAACTTATACAGTAATAAGGCCCACAAAAAACCCAATAACAAAACAAAGAGGTCAAATAAGAAAAACCAAAAAAGATAAACGCCGTTGCCAGGGATCAGGGGCGAAGCTTCATAGGGGGGGGGGGGGGGGGGGGGGGGGGGCGCCCGACCCCCCCGAAATTTTTTTTGCGATGTATGGGGTATATAGTATTCGTGTAGAAAAATTTCGGTATATTCGGTTTCGACCCCCCCAAAAATTTCGGTATACCTGAAATATAGCCTTAGGAAAAAAAAATTTAGATCCCGACCCCCCACTTACAAAATCCAAGCTTCGCCACTGCCCGGGGATCGAACCCGGGTCACCCGCGTGACAGGCGGGAATACTTACCACTATACTACAACGACTTGATGTTTTTAAAACTATACATTAAAACTAGTAATTCTATAACTAAAAGATGACTGATATTAATGGATCAAGTACAAGAGAATATGAAGCTCACACACACTGACTGAAGTAACCATCTGTCAATAAAGAACCTAATGGAGGACAACCACTGGGAAGCAATTTCCGGATCATCAACAACAACCACTCATTCAGATGAAGACGACGTCGTTTTGGTCCCTTCTATTTTCCCTCCAAGCCACCACGAAAATTTACCCGTTACTCCACCACACAATGATCACCAACCAGTTTCATCTTCATCATCATCATATTTTTCTTTAGGAGTTGAAGAAAATGAGCTACCAAATGAACAGGAAACTGGTGGTAATGATGGAGAGATATCACGTTTGGGGGGTTTTGAGAAGTCGGGTTTTGAGGGTTTTGTATGGGATTCGTGGAAATGTTGGTGTTTTGAGAAGTGAGGTTTTGAGGGTTTTGTATGGGAAGGAGGTTGGTGTTTGGTCATTTGCGGCTATGCTTTCAGTTTTCATGGTTGGGGTGTTTGGAATACGCTGGCAGAGGTGGAAGACAAGAGTTCGCAGCGAGGCGAATGATCGAATGATGCGTCTTATTAATCAAAAAGACGAGGTTTGTTTGTTTGTTTTACAAATATTTGTCTATCAACTATTTTACATGATTGTGATTTACTAGACACCATTGGGATTTCATATTAAGCTCGGATATGAGTTACTTAAGCTTGGAGTGCACACTCGTTTGAGCTAATATGCTTCCACCACGACAAAGACGTGGTTAGTCTCATTAGAATATATGAAAAACTAACCTACGCATTAGAGGGTCGAGATTCTTTATTTGGAAAGTGAACATATATACACGATGTGAGAAGATTATCCAAGATTATCATTAAAACCGTTACCCAATTTCTAACATGGTTTCACTAGCATATTTTTATCAACTTGTGATTACTAGCATTGTTAATAACTATATGATGTGTTTGAAGTTTGTGGTTAACCAAATGTGGGATATAAGAAAGGCTGAATATTGATGGAGGGTTTTGACTTTTGGATAGTTCAATTTTTATGGTTTATGAGGATAGATGTTGTTTACGTAGAGTTTGAGTCATGTTTACAAGATCCGCACACACGGGTTAAAGTTTTGATGTGTGTCCATTGGCTTGGAGAAGCTCGCTCGTATCAACATTTCCCATCCATACATTGCCTGGTATTCTTTGCGCATTTGCATATCATAATGATTGCTCTTTATTTTTGATACCTTGCCTGACTTGCATTAAATTGACTTGTTGTGGTGGAACATTGAAGGGCGTTTTTGGAAATGATATACCGGGTGTCTTAATTCAACCCGCTATAAGTTACCATGGTCATTTATTGGTCTTTTGTTGTTGGGATGACGATGCTGTTGCGTGCGGATGGTGGTGCGTAGGGCCTTGTTCTTGTTGGCAACAGCAGTTATAACTTGTGAAGAAACACTCCCATCTTTCATGAGATGGATTCATGATTGACTAGCTTTTCAAACAACTCTTTGTATGTAAGCTGGATGTTTACGTTATGGATTGCCACAGAATACTTGCAGTAATATCTAGTTGAGCTGTGAGAATGAGTAATACTTGTTTTGATGGGAGGGTTAAATACGTTTAGATATTGTGCCCACTAAAAAGAAGAAAAGGTGAGTTAGGGTTCTCATGTGATTTCTACATATTGAGCCACCCAACTTCACATATGTACTTTCTTTGTCTCATGAGAGTTGCAATCAGGGACGGAACCAGGACACAAAACGACCAGTGCACTTAGAATAAACTAAACCAATACTACAAACACAAGTTTTAGAGACCGGGTGCATTTAAGAAAAATCAAGGTTTTTTAACAAAATTAACACTATGCAACAAAAATTTATGGGTGTCCCGGGACACCCCTCGTTCCGTCACTGGTTGCAATATAATGTTCCGTTTGATTAAGTGACAAATTTTCAAAATCCCCTTAAAAAAGTTCAATAATCTCGTAGAGATGATATTTTTTAAAATTGACGAGTCATATTATTTGGTGATGAGTAGAGTATTCTAGTAGATACTTCTAACGTGGAAACTTTGGAAACAGGAAATATTGTGAAGCTCATGTAATACCTGAAATTGTTGCACTGCCTGGTAAATCACACCAGGGATGGTGAAACTTTTTTAAGCATTACGCATGTCTGCTGAGCAATTTTTAACAACCTAATTACCTAACATAAGTAGGGATGAGCATTTCGACCCGAATTCCGGAACTGAACCGGAACAGTACTGGTACCGTACCGAAACGGTACCGTTCCTGATATACGGTACGGTACCGGGACTACGAAATAAGGTGAAAAAAAATCGGGACCACTAATTCGGTACGGGACCGGTACCAAATCGGGAAATTCCCGAATAAAAACGGGAAAAACCCGATTTGCCGGTACCGATACCGGTATCCGAATCCCGTTCGGTACGGTACCGGTACCACTATTTATGCTCGGGAAAAAAACAGTACCACTAATTCGGTACGGGATCGGTACAGGACCGGGTACCGTGCTCATCCCTATACCTAAGCATTACAGGTTTAGTATGCAATTATAGCAAAATCAAATTACATTAAAAATATCACTTTTAAACCTAAGGGACCTATTGTGAAAAATATCACTTTTAAAAAAATATGCTTGTCTTCTCCGTTCCTTGTCTTCTTCGTTCCTGCAAGGCTGCAACCACCATTCTTGTTCCATTTTTTTCCCTGCAACCACACAAATATCACTTAAAAAAAAAAAAAAAAAAAAGTTTCTGCGTTTCGCTGCACGTTGCCACAGCAACGCAAATCACAACGGCGTTGAATTTTTTTGGGAAGCCGGTATCATAACGCCACCCAACGCAAAGCATGTGCGCATAACACGGGGTGAGGCGTTATGGTACCGTGCACTCTAAGAGAATAGATATTAGAATTACTTTATTGTAGAGCTCAAAACTGAGTATTGCGACCCCCAACAATGAATTTAGATATTTTTTGGCACTTGAAACACCTCCCTAAACCCAAGTAACTAAGAGTTTTTTAGTTAACAATAGTATTTAAAAATTTTAATTAACAAAGTATTACATTCAGAAATAATTAAGATAGTATTTAACTATTTTTTATTTCTTCTTTTTATAGAAAAGCCTCTTTGAAAAAAGAGGTTTTTAGTAGCCATCATTCTTGTATTCTTCAACGTCCTCGTCTCCTTCATCAATTATCATCGTCATTTCTGACAGTAAATGTTTCCAACGTCATCACACGAATGAATTTTATGTGTTCTTTGGATGACTCTCGCGACAACAAATAAAGTATCTAACGTTTGTGTTGATTCGCAACCGATACGAAAGTAACGAAGCCCAATATCATAACAAACTTAGGAACGATATGAAAACCACATTATCGTAAAGTTCATACCGAAGTATCCTATGTTCTCACTGATGACTTGCTCAAATACATCGGAAATTTTCTCAACAAAGTCAATCGAGCCAACATTGAATGTATACCTAATCGAGATACCATGTTTTAGTTTGCTCTGTCATCAGTTTCAATTCGTTGAGTGATCACGTTGGAATTATGCCATACATCATCGCCGTCACTGGTGATGGAGTCGGGAATGACCAGAACGTTGGAGATGAGGACGTAGATCATGGAAGTTTAATTTTTTTCATTATTAGTATTATTAACTAATTGAACATTAAGTTGACAAATGACAATATATTAATGAGACGATGCATGAATTGCTGCTAGTGCCCTCATCTTTCATAACTATTCGATCTGTAAAAGGAAGCAAATAAATATTATGTTAAATTCTTTTAAGTCTACATACTTTGTTAAATATTTTTTTAAAACACTACACTCACCAAAAAAAACTCAACTAACTCACTACATAAACTAAACTAAACATGTGGCGAAGCTCATTGAACCGTACATAGAATAAATTATGATTGTCTTCGATCCGTTTTTTCCTTGAAGTGTGTTTGTATGCCCCTATCATAATTAATTAATTCATAAATGCATGCTTTTCACTGTTATTTCTCTTTGGTTGGTTTTCTCTTGTTTGAAAGCTAAGGCCGGGATTCAATTTTCCATCAAATATTAAGACTACCCACACCAGTTCGGTCGTGGTGTAGGTCGACCTTCATTTGATTCGGTCGCTATTGATGTGCATGCTTCGGTCTCACTCGGTCGGCAAGGTATTTTTGTCGAGATCACGACCTAGGTCGTGTGTTTGTTTTGTGTGTGTTTATGTGTGTTTTAATTAAATTAAAGTGTATTTTTGTGGGGTATGTTTTTTGTAATGTAGGTCGTCTTGGTGTGGTAAAAAGTCGTCTGTAGGTCGCCAGAGAGAGAAAGCAGGTGTAGTAGGCAAAATTAAGGTCGTTGAAGTTCGCTGGTGTGGGCAGTCTAAGGTTCTTGATAACTGATTCGGTTTAAAGTTAAGTTTTGGTGCGGATTCATGTTGAGCTCGTCTTACTGAATGTGTACAAGTCTCCCCCTCCTCCAATACATTCCCAACCACCTCCATACGTTTACAAGTCTCCCCCTCCCCCGTCTCCGTCTCCACCACCTCCTTATCTTTATAAGTCCCCACCTCCGCCATCACCTTCCCCACCACCTCCATATGTATACAAGTCTCCTCCCCCACCGTCACCTTCACCACCACCTCCGTATGTGTACAAGTCTCCACCACCGCCATCACCATCCCCACCACCTCCATACGTGTATAAGTCTCCCCCTCCTCCAAAACATTCCCCACCACCTCCATACGTTTATAAGTCTCCCCCTCCTCCAAAACATTCTCCACCACCTCCATATGTGTACAAGTCTCCCCCTCCTCCACTACATTCCCCACCTCCTCCGTATGTTTACAAGTCTCCCCCTCCTCCAAAACATTCCCCACCGCCTCCATACGTTTACAAGTCTCCCCCTCCTCCAAAACATTCCCCACCGCCTCCATACGTTTACAAGTCTCCCCCACCTCCAAAACACTCCCCACCCCCTCCATACGTGTACAAGTCTCCCCCTCCTCCAAAACACTCCCCACCCCCTCCATACGTTTACAAGTCTCCCCCTCCTCCAAAACATTCCCCACCGCCTCCATACGTTTACAAGTCTCCCCCTCCTCCAAAACACTCCCCACCCCCTCCATATGTGTACAAGTCTCCCCCGCCTCCAAAACACTCCCCACCCCCTCCATACGTGTACAAGTCTCCCCCGCCTCCAAAACACTCCCCACCCCCTTTATACGTTTACAAGTCTCCCCCTCCTCCAAAACATTCTCCACCACCTCCATACATTTATAAATCTCCCCCTCCTCCATCGCCGCCTCCACCGCCTCCTTATGTTTACAAGTCTCCACCTCCTCCTTCACCTTCTCCGGTTTACAAATACAAGTCTCCCCCACCACCAAAGCACTATTAAAGCACAATAACATGACAATATTGACCGGTTGCATCATCATAAAGTTGCCTCGATGCCTTTGAGTTCAACTTTTTCTTTATTTTGTAATGTTAGCATTAAAAATTATATTAGAAAGTGATGGTCATTCTCATATATTGTAACGTTGTAATGTGTCGTAGTTTTTGTTATTAGAAAAGTCAATGGGCTATGGACTTGGTAAGTTAGTATGATGTTAGTTAAATATGTAAGCCTTTAAAAGGATAAGTAATCCATGTCCATTACCAAGCCCATGACCAAGCCCATGGAAAGTCATAGGGCATCATGTTACTTACTATTTAAACACCTCAAAGACTCATTTGAGGTGTGTGCTTGTGTGTGTAATTGTGTGTGTTTCTCTTTGAATAAAAGCTCTCATTTCTATCTCTCTCTATATATTCATACGAAATACATATACATCTACAAGTCACCATCTTTCATCTCTTCTTCATCTTTGCTTCTATAGTGTTGTTATAAAGTTGTGATATTTAAGGTCCTACAAGTGGTATCAATCGCCTAACAATGATTTAGGAGTGTTGGGAGTTTGTTTGGTTCGTATTCTTTAAGCTATCTACACGTTTTTTATCAAAAAAATTAATACTTTTCTTATTTTTCTTGGTTTTTAACACTTTTTTTTATTACAAACTAGTGTTATAAACCTTTTCTAACAAGAAAGTTTAAATCTTTTTGAAAGTTTCAAGCTTAAAAAATTCGACTTTTGATTTTGTACTTGTTTTCTAGAACATAAAAAACTTTCATAAAAATCATCAAGTTTGCTACTTTCTACAAGTTTTGGTGTTTCTAAGCCTAAAAGTACAAGAATCTTGAATTACCAACTTCATTTGGGTGTGCTTTAAGCGAAATCAAAATCTGCCAAAATCTGTACTAGCTTTCGAAATCACAGTTGTACTTATTTTCGAGATTACAAAAATTAAGAGAACACCATATTACCAACTTTCGAGATTACAAGTTGCGGGCTACTTTCGTGTTCACAGTTGGATACTCGGTATTTTCTCTCTTGTATAAGAAAGAAATTACTTCGACTTTTGGCTAAATTTCGAAATTGTATAATTTCGAAATTTCTTTGTGTGATTGGGTTTTCGAAAACATCAAAATTTTCGAGAACACTGCAAATTTTCGAAATCACTCAAAAATTTTCGAAATCACTCAAAGTTTTCGCAGTCACTAAAGTTTCGAGAACACAAGTTTCGCAATCACAAGATTTTCACAACCTGTCAAAGTTTCGCAATCCCAAAGTTTCGAGAACACAGCAAAGTTTCGAGAATTTTGACAAAAGTGAGGTTTTTGACGATCAAACTTCAAAAGGCCATAACTTTTGAACCGTAACTCCGTTTTCGACGAATCAGCTATCAAAACGACCGTGAGACAGAGGAGAACGACACGCTGAATGATTTATCGATTCAGGCGAAGTTTCGAGGCCTAAAAACGCTCCGAGAAGAAGTTATTGAGGTTTTAAGGTTTTATGTCAAAATTTTCACCATAAAAACTTACATCAACTTACTCTAAACTCTACTCCTATTTCATTGGAACGATCGAAGAATCAACTTTATCCATCTACAAATCATCAATGGCAACTCAGCAAGACATTCATGCAGCCGGTGCCGAAAACCGACCTCCCATGCTGTCAAAAGGTGGATACTCACAGTGGGCTAGTCGTATGATGCGCTATCTTAAGAGCAAAACAAATGAAAATCTTCTCATCAAATCCATTATGGATGGACCCTTCAAACCAACACAAGTACTAGACTCTGGTGATCCAAATGGCACCCCCCCCCCCCCCCCCCGTACAACCATACTACAGAGATCAGAATGAGACTGAATACACTGTAGAAGACAGAAAACAGATTGAAGCTGATGATCAGGCATTTCATTACGTCATTCTTGGTTTACCTGAAACCATCTATGCTACTGTTGACAGTGAAATAAGTGTTCATGCAGTCTGGGAAAGAGTCAAGAGGTTAATGTATGGGACAGACATTGGGAAACAGGAAATGGAAACACAATTGCTTAAGGAACTTCGCAAGTTTACTTCAATTCCTGGTGAATCTATAAAGACGTACTACTACAAATTCTGTAAGATCATGAATGATTTATCAAGACACAACCTCAATCAGACAAATATTGCTAACAACACCATTTTTCTGAATGAGTTGCAACCAGAATGGGGAAGATATGTCACTATTGTTTATCAGACAAAGAATTTGCATGAAGTGACTTATGATCAGGTGTATGACTTCTTGAAGCAAAATCAAGATGAAGCTAATGAAGTAAGAGCTGAATTACTAGCTAAAAAGCATGATCCTCTAGCATTAATGGCTGATACACCAACACCTATACCAGTGAACACACAACAACAACCATCATCATCTTCCACTCACAACTACATGCAACTATCCTACATTCAACAACCAACACCGGTCTACCAACAACAGTTCTACCCACAGCAACAACAACATCCTATTACACAACAGCAATACCCACAATTCCAAGAACCAGAATTCACTGAAAATGATGAAGCTACTGCAGCATTGACACAAGCGTTTGCTTTTCTGTCAAAGGCATTCCAAGGACGCTATTCTACACCAACAAACAACAACCAATGGATTTCATCGAACACTCGCAATAGGCAAATCGCTCAGCCGAGTTTCAATATGGGCAACGGAGGCCAAATGGTTGGAGTTTATAGGAATCAGCAAGGATATGCTACTGGATTTAACATGGGTAATTAGAATATGCAGAATCAGAATGCAGGTCAGTATACAGGGAATCAGTATGGTCAGTATGCAGGGAATCAGATGGGTCAGGTTGTTGGAAATCAGAGGGGTCAGAATGTTGGTAATCAGGCAATGGGTAATCAGAATAGGAATGTTGCAGCTCCAGTTGTTGGGATTAATGGAAATATGAATCAAGGTAATCCGGTAAAGTGTTTCAACTGCCAGGGTGTAGGTCATATGGCAAGGAACTGTCCTACTAAGCCGAACAAGAAAGATCTAGAGTACTTGCAGAAAGCAGTGCTGTTGGCACAAAAGGCAAAGGCAGGGTTTCAGTTGAATGCAGATGAGAATGATTTTATGGCTCTTATGGATGACATGGAAGATAGAGAGGATATCGATGCAAACTGCATATTCATGGCGAATCTTCAGGAAGCTAAGTATGACACGGATTCTGACACACTTCCTGTTTATGACACCAATGCACCATCTGAGGTATCAAACTTCAACACATGTCACAATAATGATATATTTGATATGTCTCCTCATGAGGAACAACATTCTGAGAAGCTAGCACCCACTTATGATACATACCTGGATACGCCAAGTAGTAGCAATACTACTTCAGCGACTCCAGATGTGAATCATAATGGAGGCTTCGTTTCACAGCATGCTGAGAATGATGAGGAAACACGTGCTTTATTTGAATCATTATTGAACAATTGTGGTATTGAAATCGAGAAAGTTAAAAAGGACAATCGCGATGTTAAGGCCGCGAATGAGATATTGACCACTGAGCTTGAGAGATACAAGGAAAATGCAAAAAGTTTTCAAATTCACAAAGAAGGCGAGTCAGAACTTGAAATTGGTTATAAGAAGTTACTTGTTAAAGATAGGGAATTGAAAAACAAGTTTGCTAATCTTGAAATAAGTTCAACAAAAACCATTGACTCTTTAAAATAAGAAATTTCTGAATTAACAAACCAACTTTCAAAACAAAAAACAGCTTATACCAATCTTGAAAAAGAACGGGATGAGTTGAAAAAGGACTTTGCAATGAAAGAAGATAAACTTTTGAAAGAAATCGTAGAGTCAGAACACAAGATTGCACATCTAGAAGAATTAGTGGTTAAGTCGGGTCAGTCAAGTCAAACAATGAAAATGATTTCAAACCAAATTAATCCGATTTACCATACGAAACACAAAATGGCTCTTGGTAACAACAATCCTTGTAATCTCAAGAAAACTCAGGAAGAACAGAATGTTTTATATAATGGTAACCTCCTGTACACTAAACATGATCCTCCCGTCATTCGGGATTCTGTGCAAACAATAGAACATGTCGAAGAGAGCATTATTAAAATGAAACAAAAGGATTTGAAACCCATTGATTAAAACAAATTGAACAAACTTTCGGGAATTACTTTTGTTCCAAAAAAAGAACCATCTGTGTTTTCCATAAAACGACCATTCTCGAAAATGTTTTCTAAAAAAGTAGTTGCTTCCAATCGCTTTCAAACATGGAACAGATGTCTTCAAACAACACTTTTAACACAAGTGCTGCCAGAGGATATCTTGATGATCTTAAAACAAGAGTTGGGCAACTTAAAATGACTTTAGAATCTAAAACGAGACTCAATGAGATTAACTGGAATTCCACGGTTCATTTACAGCTTAAAAAGATTCTTGAAAGTGAATTTGCTCCTCAAATTAATAACATTCATGCTCGTGTAATTCATTTTGAACAAGCATTTTTGAAAGAAACAGTTGACTTCGTCACGGATCACAAATCCCTGATAAAGAAGGCTAATGAATCTTTTGAGCAAATCAATGTTTTGGAAAACCTAAATGATTCTCTCTTCGAAGCTGTTATGACTACTGATATTATGTCCATCATTTTACAAACATATTCTGTTCAAGTAGATGAACGACTGAGAGCTGAGACCTCCGACATTGTTTCCAAATATGAAAATGCTCTTATAAAGCTTGAAAAAGAAAATGTCTCATATTTTAAACAACTTGATCGAAAAAAGGAAGAATGCAAGTATGACAAAATGTCGTATGAGCGTGCCTTAAAGAACATGAAAGAGCAAAATGATCTTTTGAGGGCTCAGCTTGAAAGTCAAAAAGGAAAGGGTGAGGAAACTAAGTTTGCAAAACCATTGACTTCGGAGAAACCAAATGTTTCAAACACGGTTCAAAAACCAAAAATGTCAATTTCACGATTTACTCCAAAAGTCGATGAGAAAAAGGATTTGACAAAACCAGTCACTCCAACACCCTTGCCCAAGAAAAGTGAAAATGAAATGATTGTTGATAAAAGAAAAGCGGTTGTCGAAACACCAAAAGTGATAGCACCTGGCCTTTTTAGGATTAGTCCCACTACTGCGTATGCCTCCACTTCAAAGACAAATGACAAGTGCATAAAGGCTAATTCTAAAGAATCTAGGGATGCTAAAAAGGACAACAATATAAATCCTAATGTGTGTGCCTTACTTTCTACAGGATTAGAAAGCACCTCTAGGAGCAGCAGACTAAAGCCTAGGAGCAATACAAGGAACAATAGAGTCTCGCCTGTTTCTAAGAGTAGTAGCAAGAATAAAGTTGAAGAAGTAGAAGAACACCCTAGGAATTTATTGCTTTGTAATAAGAGACATGTTTCATCTGAATGTAATGTCGAGCGTACTGTTTCTAATGCATGTAATGACTCTGTTTGTTTAATATGCAAAAAATGTTTAATTAATGATGTTCATGATGAATGTGTTTCTAAGAATGTGTATGTTACGCCTGAACAGAAGAATGTTCCAAAAAGACCTAGTGCTAGATCCAGATCTATAGAAAGATCAGTTGCACGATTTAGGACTACCACTATTAGTCGAATGCCTAGGAACTATCTTAAGTTTTGTATGCGGATTCCGACGGGTAGAGAGTTCACTCTTCAGAACGGCAAATTAGAAATAGCTCAAGCTAAACAAGTAGCAACTGTATATGAGTGTGACTCGGATTTTACTCCTAACCCAACGGAACCAAATTCAAAACGGTTTCCAAATACAAACTCTTCTGTTCTTGGAAGGTTATCGAAATATGTCTTTGGATCGTCGACTCGGGTTGCTCCAAGCACATGACCGGGAATTTAAAGCTGCTGATCAATTTTGTCTGGAAATTCATGGGAACTGTACGCTTTGGAAATGATCATGTAGCAGCTATTCAGGGTTATGGAGATCTTCAATTTGGGAATTTTTTATTCACTCGAGTTTACTACATCGAAGGGTTTGGACACAACTTGTTTTCAGTTGGGTAGTTTTGTGATGCAGATTTAGAAGTTGCATTTAGGAGAAACACGGTTTTTATTAGAAATTTGGTTGGTGATGATCTCTTAACTGGTAATCGTGGTACAAATTTGTATGCTATCGACATCAACCAAATGGCTTCTAGATCACCAATTTGTCTTATGACAAGGGCAACCGAAACTAAGTCCTGGCTGTGGCATAGACGTTTATCCCATCTCAATTTCGACACCATCAACAAGTTAGCCAAAGACAACATCGTCATCGGACTTCCTAAATTCAAATACACCAAGGAACACCTATGTCCATCATGCGAACAAGGAAAAAGTAAAAGAGCATCATATAAACCCAAAACCGTACCTAGTTCGGAAGCAAGGTTACATATGTTGCACATGGACTTATGTGGCCCAATGAGAGTTGAAAGCATTAATGGGAAAAAGTATATTCTCGTTATTGTTGATGATTATTCAAGATATACTTGGGTAAAGTTTTTGAGATCAAAAGACGAAGCACCAGGCATCATCATCACCTTTCTGAAGCGTATTCAAGTTCTACTTCAAGCTTCAGTAAGGATTATAAGAACAGAAAATGGCACAGAATTTACTAACCAGGAGTTAAGAACTTACCTTGAAGATGTTGGAATCACACACCAAACATCAGTTGTTCGAACTCCACAGCAGAATGGGGTAGTTGAAAGAAGAAACAGAACTCTTGTGGAAGCTGCTCGCACAATGCTGATTTTTTCTAATGCACCACTATTCTTATGGGCTGATGCTGTAGCCACTGCTTGTTTTACTCAAAACTGATCCCTAGTCCATCCGAGATTCAATAAAACCCCATATGAGCTAGTGAACAACCGTAAACCTGACATCTCTTACCTTCACATGTTTGGCGCTTTGTGCTATCCGACGAAGGACAGAGAAGATCTAGGGAAGTTAAAACCTAAGGGTGATATTGGAATCTTCATTGGATATTCAGAAAACTTGAGGGCATTCAGGGTGTATTATAGAAGAACAAAACGGATAATGGAGACGATGAATGTGAAGTTTGACGAGATTTCACAGATGGCTTCTGAGAGATACGCTCTAGAACCCGCGCTTAATCCGATGGCTTCTAATCAAAACGGATTAGGACCCGCACCAAACATGCAGACTTCTGGACACATCAGTTCAGGACTCGTGCCTCAAGGAGCTCATTCAACAAACACGGATAAACCTTCAGAACAAGATCTGGAAAATTTCTTCGAGTTAATGTTTAATGAATACTATGGTGGAACTTCGACAAATGCATCTCGACAACATTCCGCTGCACCCGCTCAAAACCATCAACCACCACCACCATCACAAGATGCATCTACTACAATCGAAGCTGAAGCACCAACTACATCAACATCATCTACATCCACTCCAGCAACTCCAGTTATTGAAACTGATCTACCAAGAGTTGATGAGCAAAACCAAAACACAAATTTTCAAGAAGAACCAACAAATAATTTAAACGATGTTGCGTTAGAAGAAGATGAAATATTTGAAAACCCATTTGCAACAGACTCTGCTGAATCTTCTTCAAGGTTACAAGAACCATTTAACACACATTCGTTAAACCCAAGGTACCCTTCTACGTTTCAATGGACAAAAGACCATCCAATAGAACATGTTATTGGTGAACCTTCAAAGCCAGTTCAGACAAGGAGACAACTCGCCGATCTATTTACTAAAGCCCTTCCAAAAGAACGGTTTGACTATTTAGTTCGACGAATTGGCATGCGAAGCCTAACTCCTGAGGAGCTAGAACGTCTTCTCGAATCGTCTTGAAAAATGTTTTCAAAATCGCTTCGCTGTAAATATTTTTGGAAAAACAAAATACAAAATTTGAAAAACCAACAAAAACAAAATACAAAAATATAAAATTTCAAAAAATACAAAAACAATATAAAATCAAAAAATCCAAAAATATTCTTCTCACGACATGTCTCTCGTATAAATCAATATTCTGTACGTTTCTAGAAATGTCATTCAACAATGATACGGACATGTACAGATGCTTGAACGGGAGTTATTTAAATGTTTTTCTAAAACATGTCGTTTCTCAAATGTTTCTTCACAATGGCTTTCGTATACTTCAGTACGAAACCCGTACCCTAACGATGACTTCTAATTATTTTCAAATCAAGGACTCGTACGTTCAAAGACAAAATCTCGTTTTCAAACAAAATTCTTGAGCACTTTTTCAAGATTGTTCAAAAGATTTCTCAAAATCTCTCAAAATTAGTGCTCAAGATAACTCCCTCAAAACCCTTAATTAATTTTAAATATGCTATCATTAAGGGGGAGTACAAAAAGAAAAATGTTCCAAATTCATGCAGAATCTGTCTTTCTCTCCAAAAGCTTTTTCTTAATCAGTTGATATAAAAAATATCACGATATGCTATTTTTGAGGGGGAGAAGACATGATTAAAATGTGATCAAAATGTGTAAAGATTGTGGTTGAATCTCAAAAGAGCTCGACTCAGTAAATACCAATGAATTGACAAAGCTTAAAATGTCAGTAATCGAAAAGACTTGTCCTGGACGGGTAATAATTTCAAGCTAGTCCAACTAGTGATGTAAGCGTGTCTCGAATAGGACTTGTCTGAGTAGAGTGTACCATATCGAGAGACTTTCTTTGGACTTGACCAGGACGGGTAATAACTTCAAGCTAGTCTAACTAGTGATGTAAGCGTGTCTCGAATCGGTCATGTTCACTGAAAGTGGATCAATTCAAAAAGTGCAAACTCCTCCCACATGTGCAAATTTCTTAAAAAATTACATGAGCACATGTGAAGGGGGAGTCCTTCATAAGAAAATGCAAAACTCTCAAAGTGGCAACAACAATGTGTTTCATGATCATAAACACTTTGAGAAGATTTTCAAATGAATGGTTTTATGGCAACAATAGGATAGTCATGAAGATATAAGGTGACTAAGGTTAGGAAAAACCATCCTATGATCCGCCAGAGCCGGAGGGATCTACCCAAGGACAATTTCAATAGATTAGAATTAGAAGTCCTTAGGTATGATTGAAAAAACGAGAAAATGAGAAAGGAGAAAGAAGGGGTTGAAGAATTAAAAAAGAAAAGTTATAAAAAATGGTGAAAAGAAATAGCCCTCCAAATATTCAACCTTAGGGCAGACACCGGGTACAATTTGTATGCTACTGGTTGTTACTAAGGTGACACCGGTATTGAAGACAAAGACGTCATGGACCCAGTGACGCACTGCACTTAACCTTCTTAACCACTCAAGTTCTCTTAAAAGAGCTTGTTTCATTCTCATGGGGAACCGGTGTAATCTATCGACCTGTCTCTTAGAGATGGTTGATATTGAAGCAGGAGACCTCTCCCTAATCTCCACATAGGAAACCAAATGTGCACTTATCGAGTATAGAGCCCCGAGATTCATCAAAAGATCTCATAGGAACACATGATATTACTACACTAGTTGTTCATCATTAAGGACGCCAGATGTAAACTTAAGAGTCCTACGCAGATGTTAGCAATCTGCCAGAACATTTATGAGAGAATTCACACAAGTGTTTCTCGATGATTGAATGAAAACTCCTGCCAGGGTCAACATCAAGCAGCCCTGACAGCAGGTCACTTCGGTAATTCTTTATGGGTTACGCTTAGTGTTCGCGGTGGTTTCAAACGGTCTACAGTCGTGGAGTGATCCCCAGCGACTCACCCATTCGTTAATCTACTTAGTAGGTTTCGTAAGCTCTTTCAGGAGTATCCGAAATGGGAACGGCCTTGGTAAGGATTAGAAGGAGTCTTCACACTATGCTGTTGACGATCTCTAATTCGAACCTGTAAGTACCGGTTGATTTATTGCTAACTGTTTTCCTGCAGCTTTACATCATCTCCATGGCGAAGGATTCCACATGCTCATACATGCATCTCGAAGTCAAAGGATAGTTCTCACAAAGATCAAAGCAAAGAAAGGTTCAAAGAAAGATTCTACGCATTGTGAAAGAATCTACAGAAGTAAAGTGACAAAGATCGATGTGAAAGAACGGGAATAACAAATGCATGTATCACAAAGGCTAAAGACGTATGAGCATGTTGGAATGGCGAACAACCACCACAGACGCAGAAGTGACGAAAGGCAGATCTCTCCACATCACAAAAGAACAAAGAACGATGAAAAATCAGTTATCAAATATCACAAAGCATGAAGGAACAAAGATTAATGACTATTCAACTACGACACACGATGATCAATAAAAAGGAACAAAGAAGACTAATCACGTGGAGCATCATTCGAATGACCACGCCTTTTGGGGAGATTGTTAGCATTAAAAATTATATTAGAAAGTGATGGTCATTCTCATATATTGTAACGTTGTAATGTGTCTTAGTTTTTGTTATTAGAAAAGTCAATGGGCTATGGACTTGGTAAGTTAGTATGATGTTAGTTAAATATGTAAGCCTTTAAAAGGATAAGTAATCCATGTCCATTACCAAGCCCATGACCAAGCCCATGGAAAATCCCATAGGGCATCATGTTACTTACTATTTAAACACCTCAAAGGCTCATTTGAGGTGTGTGCTTGTGTGTGTAATTGTGTGTGTTTCTCTTTGAATAAAAGCTCTCATTTTCATCTCTCTCTATATTCATACGAAATACATATACATCTACAAGTCACCATCTTTCATCTCTTCATCTTTGCTTCTATAGTGTTGTGATATTTAAGGTCCTACATGTAATAAAGTTTATTCATGCAATTACCTTCGTTTATGTATGTTTTAATGTTTCATAGATCATTTTATATATTTTTAATCTTCTTTCATCAATAAAAACGTGTGAATCCTGATTGACTATCAATTTTTTCCTCCTCCTTCGCATTTCCTTACTTTATATCATAATATTTTTTCGTCTTGCAAGTGTAAACATGAGTGCCGCTTGACACAAAATAATGGACGTACTAAAAATCAAATTACTCATGGGTGACAAAAAAAAAAAAAATAATAATAATAATAAAATAAAATAAAATAAAATGTAAACTTATTAGCATGTTGATGTTAAACCACATTCGAAATTTACGAAGTCTCACAAGTCCTCTCTAACTGATTATGAAGGCTTACACAGTGGCGAAGGTAGAAAATTTTCAGTGGGGGTCAGGATTTAAATTTTTTTTTTCCAAACGTTATTTTTCGGGTAATACCGAAATTTTGAGGAATCGAAACCGAATATACCGAAATTTTTCTTCACGAAAACTACATACCCCCTACATCGCAAAAAAAATTTCGGGGGGTCGGGCGCCCCCTCCCGCCCCTATGTAGCTGCGCCCCTGGGCTTACATAAGGATTACTTCAAACTTTTCATTGCACAAGAACAGTCAACTAGATATGAAGTTTACGTACAATTATGATATTTTGTCTGTTTAGAAAACAATTGTTATGTCTCGACTAAAAGCAGCAAAAAAGATTGTAGCAGCAAAATAAGTCCCGTTAAAAATGCCGATAAGAATCGTTTTTTCTTCACCTGTTACATGTTAAGTACAATTAATTCGCAGTTCACCAACATGTTAAATGCAGAAAAACTATAAATATTTTGGTGTGAAATGGGTGGTGCAGAAACGTGTTTGAATAGCATGTCAATGTGGACGTATGGTCCGGACTGGGCCAGGAATGGGTCAGGCCCGGGTAGCCAGCGACCCACTTTACGCACTTTGTGGACGTATGGTCCGGACTGGGCCAGGAATGGGTCAGGCCCGGGTAGCCAGCGGCCCACTCTACGCGTTAACCCTAATTCATGCCTTATAAATATAGGGCTGGGGTTCCATTCACAACAAGAATATAACAGGTTATCCTAAACCTAATAGCTATTATATGCTCCGCGCATCACATACTAACTTGACCGTCGGAGGTGGATCCCGGGGCTACGGCCTCGGGTCCACTCCTAACGGGTTCTCTTTGTTGTACAGGTCTACTTAGGGCTTATGAAGACGACTAACGGCCCAAGGAGAGTCGTTGAATAAGTCCGCGCCAGATTATGCATCAACAAGTTGGCGCCATCCGTGGGACATGGCTACGACAAGTGTCGTGCTCTCACATCGCTAGAACGCAACCATCGATATACAACTACATATTGCATTGATATATAACTATGCGTATATTGTTTTCTTTTCCATTGACCAGATCCACTGTGTTCCACAAATCGACAAGATATAATGATTATTATACCTACGTATACTAATTATTTTCATGCATGCACTATGAGATCCACGTGACCCATAACAATATGCATGCAATGGTTAAACAAGCAACATGTTTCGTTGACTATGGGAAGCAGCAAGCAGCAGACGAATGACTGGTATGTTGGTTATTTTGTCTTATCCCTTTTATTTACTACGAGTAAATCTCGCGATATTCGCGATATTCATAAAAAAAAAAAAAAAAAAAAAAAAAAAAAAAAAAAAAAGAGAGATTCGATCCACAGCACGTAAAGATAAAACATAAGTTATTATGTTTTCTTTTTCATTAAGTTGGTCCCTGTGTTCCACGAATCTAAATATTACGTAGCCATATGTACCAATATTTCATAAATTTAAAAAGATATTATCTCTTAATATTTTTTGGTACATATCTTTTAAGATATGCTATCTTTTATATATTTAAAAGATTTTACATAAATCTTTTACCTTGATAAACACGATTTTATCTATCGCTACGAGCGCATTAAATCCGCACGATCGGATCTATTTTATCTTTTAGCCGCGAAACAGCGCAGTGGCGATAAATCTACCCGCGTTAGACCATGCGTTAGGAAATCTTCGCAGATTGGCGACACGATCGCACTGTCACGTACAGGCACCACGATGCTAGTCATTCGCCATGAGCGCTTTGTCACTGTTACATACATGCACTGGACGTAAGCCGTGGTCAACTGCGAATATCCACAAAACGTTAGAGTCCATGCGGTCACGATAAATCTATCTGCGTCTGTGTGTGCACGATAAATCTATTAGTCGCGGTCATGGTACATCCATCCGCGCCATTATTTTTATTATCATAATAATAAAATAAAATAATCAATCGCTACGCGCACACTATTTTTTAGCTACGTGCTATTTCTTTTATGTAGTTTGTAAAACCTCACGCTAGGTGTAATTCACACAACTACTTATTATATATGCTATGTGCTATATTGCTATGCGCTAATCTTTTATCTTATTAGATTTTCTATGTCGCGGTCCGCGGCATATACTTTTAATCTTTGCATTAAGTGTTTTTCAGGATTTGAATACTTAAGTTTAATATTCCTACACGAGTAGCACCATCAAACTTGGGGGGCTACCAGGGTATATAATACCACTGCGCGCGACAGCGTCACGTAGGTATATTTGGAAGCAGATCGTACGTAAGAGGTACTGCAGGCCCGGTACAAAGACGAATTTAAATATTCGCACCATCTTGCCGCATAGGAGACGTCCTATGTCGGTTGTAAAGACGCACAAACCGCGCACATCTGTCGCGAACAACGCGCACCCTTGTCGCGCACTGCGCACATTCTTGTTGCGCACCGCGCGCATTCTTGTCGCGGACAACGTGCACCTCTGCCACAGAAGCACGTCTTCTGTCGCACAATGTTGCATCACTACTGGTACAAAAGGTATGTCCTTACCCAGGATACAGCATAGGAATCCACCTTCGCCACGGACACCTTCACAATTGTGAAACAATCACAATCGCAATCCTAGTGCGCACTGTCGCATATGGACTGCGCAGTATGATTCGTCCCTTACGCGCATATAAACTAAGTGTGCATTGTCGCATTTGGTTGATTGAGCCTACGCAGCCATAAACAGAACTTAAGTTTAGCATAACATAGCCGTGCGCTATGTCATACTAAACTCGGGGGCTTGTGGACGTATGGTCCGGACTGGGCCAGGAATGGGTCAGGCCCGGGTAGCCAGCGACCCACTTTACGCACTTTGTGGACGTATGGTCCGGACTGGGCCAGGAATGGGTCAGGCCCGGGTAGCCAGCGGCCCACTCTACGCGTTAACCCTAATTCATGCCTTATAAATATAGGGCTGGGGTTCCATTCACAACAAGAATATAACAGGTTATCCTAAACCTAATAGCTATTATATGCTCCGCGCATCACATACTAACTTGATCGTCGGAGGTGGATCCCGGGGCTACGGCCTCGGGTCCACTCCTAACGGGTTCTCTTTGTTGTACAGGTCTACTTAGGGCTTATGAAGACGACTAACGGCCCAAGGAGAGTCGTTGAATAAGTCCGCGCCAGATTATGCATCAACAAGTTGGCGCCATCCGTGGGACATGGCTACGACAAGTGTCGTGCTCTCACATCGCTAGAACGCAACCATCGATATACAACTACATATTGCATTGATATATAACTATGCGTATATTGTTTTCTTTTCCATTGACCAGATCCACTGTGTTCCACAAATCGACAAGATATAATGATTATTATACCTACGTATACTAATTATTTTCATGCATGCACTATGAGATCCACGTGACCCATAACAATATGCATGCAATGGTTAAACAAGCAACATGTTTCGTTGACTATGGGAAGCAGCAAGCAGCAGACGAATGACTGGTATGTTGGTTATTTTGTCTTATCCCTTTTATTTACTACGAGTAAATCTCGCGATATTCGCGATATTCATAAAAAAAAAAAAAAAAAAAAAAAAAAAAAAAAAAGAGAGATTCGATCCACAGCACGTAAAGATAAAACATAAGTTATTATGTTTTCTTTTTCATTAAGTTGGTCCCTGTGTTCCACGAATCTAAATATTACGTAGCCATATGTACCAATATTTCATAAATTTAAAAAGATATTATCTCTTAATATTTTTTGGTACATATCTTTTAAGATATGCTATCTTTTATATATTTAAAAGATTTTACATAAATCTTTTACCTTGATAAACACGATTTTATCTATCGCTACGAGCGCATTAAATCCGCACGATCGGATCTATTTTATCTTTTAGCCGCGAAACAGCGCAGTGGCGATAAATCTACCCGCGTTAGACCATGCGTTAGGAAATCTTCGCAGATTGGCGACACGATCGCACTGTCACGTACAGGCACCACGATGCTAGTCATTCGCCATGAGCGCTTTGTCACTGTTACATACATGCACTGGACGTAAGCCGTGGTCAACTGCGAATATCCACAAAACGTTAGAGTCCATGCGGTCACGATAAATCTATCTGCGTCTGTGTGTGCACGATAAATCTATTAGTCGCGGTCATGGTACATCCATCCGCGCCATTATTTTTATTATCATAATAATAAAATAAAATAATCAATCGCTACGCGCACACTATTTTTTAGCTACGTGCTATTTCTTTTATGTAGTTTGTAAAACCTCACGCTAGGTGTAATTCACACAACTACTTATTATATATGCTATGTGCTATATTGCTATGCGCTAATCTTTTATCTTATTAGATTTTCTATGTCGCGGTCCGCGGCATATACTTTTAATCTTTGCATTAAGTGTTTTTCAGGATTTGAATACTTAAGTTTAATATTCCTACACGAGTAGCACCATCAAACTTGGGGGGCTACCAGGGTATATAATACCACTGCGCGCGACAGCGTCACGTAGGTATATTTGGAAGCAGATCGTACGTAAGAGGTACTGCAGGCCCGGTACAAAGACGAATTTAAATATTCGCACCATCTTGCCGCATAGGAGACGTCCTATGTCGGTTGTAAAGACGCACAAACCGCGCACATCTGTCGCGAACAACGCGCACCCTTGTCGCGCACTGCGCACATTCTTGTTGCGCACCGCGCGCATTCTTGTCGCGGACAACGTGCACCTCTGCCACAGAAGCACGTCTTCTGTCGCACAATGTTGCATCACTACTGGTACAAAAGGTATGTCCTTACCCAGGATACAGCATAGGAATCCACCTTCGCCACGGACACCTTCACAATTGTGAAACAATCACAATCGCAATCCTAGTGCGCACTGTCGCATATGGACTGCGCAGTATGATTCGTCCCTTACGCGCATATAAACTAAGTGTGCATTGTCGCATTTGGTTGATTGAGCCTACGCAGCCATAAACAGAACTTAAGTTTAGCATAACATAGCCGTGCGCTATGTCATACTAAACTCGGGGGCTTGTGGACGTATGGTCCGGACTGGGCCAGGAATGGGTCAGGCCCGGGTAGCCAGCGACCTACTTTACGCACTTTGTGGACGTATGGTCCGGACTGGGCCAGGAATGGGTCAGGCCCGGGTAGCCAGCGGCCCACTCTACGCGTTAACCCTAATTCATGCCTTATAAATATAGGGCTGGGGTTCCATTCACAACAAGAATATAACAGGTTATCCTAAACCTAATAGCTATTATATGCTCCGCGCATCACATACTAACTTGACCGTCGGAGGTGGATCCCGGGGCTACGGCCTCGGGTCCACTCCTAACGGGTTCTCTTTGTTGTACAGGTCTACTTAGGGCTTATGAAGACGACTAACGGCCCAAGGAGAGTCGTTGAATAAGTCCGCGCCAGATTATGCATCAACAAGTTGGCGCCATCCGTGGGACATGGCTACGACAAGTGTCGTGCTCTCACATCGCTAGAACGCAACCATCGATATACAACTACATATTGCATTGATATATAACTATGCGTATATTGTTTTCTTTTCCATTGACCAGATCCACTGTGTTCCACAAATCGACAAGATATAATGATTATTATACCTACGTATACTAATTATTTTCATGCATGCACTATGAGATCCACGTGACCCATAACAATATGCATGCAATGGTTAAACAAGCAACATGTTTCGTTGACTATGGGAAGCAGCAAGCAGCAGACGAATGACTGGTATGTTGGTTATTTTGTCTTATCCCTTTTATTTACTACGAGTAAATCTCGCGATATTCGCGATATTCATAAAAAAAAAAAAAAAAAAAAAAAAAAAAAAAAAAAAAAAAAGAGAGATTCGATCCACAGCACGTAAAGATAAAACATAAGTTATTATGTTTTCTTTTTCATTAAGTTGGTCCCTGTGTTCCACGAATCTAAATATTACGTAGCCATATGTACCAATATTTCATAAATTTAAAAAGATATTATCTCTTAATATTTTTTGGTACATATCTTTTAAGATATGCTATCTTTTATATATTTAAAAGATTTTACATAAATCTTTTACCTTGATAAACACGATTTTATCTATCGCTACGAGCGCATTAAATCCGCACGATCGGATCTATTTTATCTTTTAGCCGCGAAACAGCGCAGTGGCGATAAATCTACCCGCGTTAGACCATGCGTTAGGAAATCTTCGCAGATTGGCGACACGATCGCACTGTCACGTACAGGCACCACGATGCTAGTCATTCGCCATGAGCGCTTTGTCACTGTTACATACATGCACTGGACGTAAGCCGTGGTCAACTGCGAATATCCACAAAACGTTAGAGTCCATGCGGTCACGATAAATCTATCTGCGTCTGTGTGTGCACGATAAATCTATTAGTCGCGGTCATGGTACATCCATCCGCGCCATTATTTTTATTATCATAATAATAAAATAAAATAATCAATCGCTACGCGCACACTATTTTTTAGCTACGTGCTATTTCTTTTATGTAGTTTGTAAAACCTCACGCTAGGTGTAATTCACACAACTACTTATTATATATGCTATGTGCTATATTGCTATGCGCTAATCTTTTATCTTATTAGATTTTCTATGTCGCGGTCCGCGGCATATACTTTTAATCTTTGCATTAAGTGTTTTTCAGGATTTGAATACTTAAGTTTAATATTCCTACACGAGTAGCACCATCAAACTTGGGGGGCTACCAGGGTATATAATACCACTGCGCGCGACAGCGTCACGTAGGTATATTTGGAAGCAGATCGTACGTAAGAGGTACTGCAGGCCCGGTACAAAGACGAATTTAAATATTCGCACCATCTTGCTGCATAGGAGACGTCCTATGTCGGTTGTAAAGACGCACAAACCGCGCACATCTGTCGCGAACAACGCGCACCCTTGTCGCGCACTGCGCACATTCTTGTTGCGCACCGCGCGCATTCTTGTCGCGGACAACGTGCACCTCTGCCACAGAAGCACGTCTTCTGTCGCACAATGTTGCATCACTACTGGTACAAAAGGTATGTCCTTACCCAGGATACAGCATAGGAATCCACCTTCGCCACGGACACCTTCACAATTGTGAAACAATCACAATCGCAATCCTAGTGCGCACTGTCGCATATGGACTGCGCAGTATGATTCGTCCCTTACGCGCATATAAACTAAGTGTGCATTGTCGCACTTGGTTGATTGAGCCTACGCAGCCATAAACAGAACTTAAGTTTAGCATAACATAGCCGTGCGCTATGTCATACTAAACTCGGGGGCTTGTGGACGTATGGTCCGGACTGGGCCAGGAATGGGTCAGGCCCGGGTAGCCAGCGACCCACTTTACGCACTTTGTGGACGTATGGTCCGGACTGGGCCAGGAATGGGTCAGGCCCGGGTAGCCAGCGGCCCACTCTACGCGTTAACCCTAATTCATGCCTTATAAATATAGGGCTGGGGTTCCATTCACAACAAGAATATAACAGGTTATCCTAAACCTAATAGCTATTATATGCTCCGCGCATCACATACTAACTTGACCGTCGGAGGTGGATCCCGGGGCTACGGCCTCGGGTCCACTCCTAACGGGTTCTCTTTGTTGTACAGGTCTACTTAGGGCTTATGAAGACGACTAACGGCCCAATGAGAGTCGTTGAATAAGTCCGCGCCAGATTATGCATCAACAAGTTGGCGCCATCCGTGGGACATGGCTACGACAAGTGTCGTGCTCTCACATCGCTAGAACGCAACCATCGATATACAACTACATATTGCATTGATATATAACTATGCGTATATTGTTTTCTTTTCCATTGACCAGATCCACTGTGTTCCACAAATCGACAAGATATAATGATTATTATACCTACGTATACTAATTATTTTCATGCATGCACTATGAGATCCACGTGACCCATAACAATATGCATGCAATGGTTAAACAAGCAACATGTTTCGTTGACTATGGGAAGCAGCAAGCAGCAGACGAATGACTGGTATGTTGGTTATTTTGTCTTATCCCTTTTATTTACTACGAGTAAATCTCGCGATATTCGCGATATTCATAAAAAAAAAAAAAAAAAAAAAAAAAAAAGAAAAAAAAAGAGAGATTCGATCCACAGCACGTAAAGATAAAACATAAGTTATTATGTTTTCTTTTTCATTAAGTTGGTCCCTGTGTTCCACGAATCTAAATATTACGTAGCCATATGTACCAATATTTCATAAATTTAAAAAGATATTATCTCTTAATATTTTTTGGTACATATCTTTTAAGATATGCTATCTTTTATATATTTAAAAGATTTTACATAAATCTTTTACCTTGATAAACACGATTTTATCTATCGCTACGAGCGCATTAAATCCGCACGATCGGATCTATTTTATCTTTTAGCCGCGAAACAGCGCAGTGGCGATAAATCTACCCGCGTTAGACCATGCGTTAGGAAATCTTCGCAGATTGGCGACACGATCGCACTGTCACGTACAGGCACCACGATGCTAGTCATTCGCCATGAGCGCTTTGTCACTGTTACATACATGCACTGGACGTAAGCCGTGGTCAACTGCGAATATCCACAAAACGTTAGAGTCCATGCGGTCACGATAAATCTATCTGCGTCTGTGTGTGCACGATAAATCTATTAGTCGCGGTCATGGTACATCCATCCGCGCCATTATTTTTATTATCATAATAATAAAATAAAATAATCAATCGCTACGCGCACACTATTTTTTAGCTACGTGCTATTTCTTTTATGTAGTTTGTAAAACCTCACGCTAGGTGTAATTCACACAACTACTTATTATATATGCTATGTGCTATATTGCTATGCGCTAATCTTTTATCTTATTAGATTTTCTATGTCGCGGTCCGCGGCATATACTTTTAATCTTTGCATTAAGTGTTTTTCAGGATTTGAATACTTAAGTTTAATATTCCTACACGAGTAGCACCATCAAACTTGGGGGGCTACCAGGGTATATAATACCACTGCGCGCGACAGCGTCACGTAGGTATATTTGGAAGCAGATCGTACGTAAGAGGTACTGCAGGCCCGGTACAAAGACGAATTTAAATATTCGCACCATCTTGCCGCATAGGAGACGTCCTATGTCGGTTGTAAAGACGCACAAACCGCGCACATCTGTCGCGAACAACGCGCACCCTTGTCGCGCACTGCGCACATTCTTGTTGCGCACCGCGCGCATTCTTGTCGCGGACAACGTGCACCTCTGCCACAGAAGCACGTCTTCTGTCGCACAATGTTGCATCACTACTGGTACAAAAGGTATGTCCTTACCCAGGATACAGCATAGGAATCCACCTTCGCCACGGACACCTTCACAATTGTGAAACAATCACAATCGCAATCCTAGTGCGCACTGTCGCATATGGACTGCGCAGTATGATTCGTCCCTTACGCGCATATAAACTAAGTGTGCATTGTCGCACTTGGTTGATTGAGCCTACGCAGCCATAAACAGAACTTAAGTTTAGCATAACATAGCCGTGCGCTATGTCATACTAAACTCGGGGGCTTGTGGACGTATGGTCCGGACTGGGCCAGGAATGGGTCAGGCCCGGGTAGCCAGCGACCCACTTTACGCACTTTGTGGACGTATGGTCCGGACTGGGCCAGGAATGGGTCAGGCCCGGGTAGCCAGCGGCCCACTCTACGCGTTAACCCTAATTCATGCCTTATAAATATAGGGCTGGGGTTCCATTCACAACAAGAATATAACAGGTTATCCTAAACCTAATAGCTATTATATGCTCCGCGCATCACATACTAACTTGACCGTCGGAGGTGGATCCCGGGGCTACGGCCTCGGGTCCACTCCTAACGGGTTCTCTTTGTTGTACAGGTCTACTTAGGGCTTATGAAGACGACTAACGGCCCAAGGAGAGTCGTTGAATAAGTCCGCGCCAGATTATGCATCAACAGTCAACTATAACAGTATTTTTAAGCTTATTATGTAACCAAAACCACAACTTTGTCTCGTAAGTCCTTTGTAATTTATTGTCAAATTATGCTTACGTGAGAGAGTAACTCAAACTTTTATTAAACATAAATGATAAATCACTTCTTGTTACATAAGAATAGTCCACATTCAATAACTTATACAATAATAAGGCCCACAAAAAACCCAATAACAAAACAAAGAGGTTAAATAAGAAAAACCAAATAAGATAAACCCCCAAAAACTATGCCTCGTAGGATGACAAGTCCTCTAATTACTATATATCTAATAGAGCGTCAATTCAGTGAGCTCTGATTGGTTGCCCACATTCGTTGCGTCATTTTTCCGTCACTGTTTGAGAGCCCATCTTGCTGGCCTGTTTAGCATCCTTTTCCAAATGTTGGCCTATTTTTTTTTTTTTTTTTTTTTTTTTTTTCATGACTATATATACAGATCCAACTATTCTTTTTGGAAAAACATTGTACAAAAATGATATATATGAAAAATACATGTTTACGAGTTTTGTTGTTCTCAGTAATTTTTCTGTATTTTTTTTATATATGTATATCGAGTGCTATTCCGACCATTGAACAACCGGCCTACTTTCTACTTAAAAAAAAAAAAAAAAAAAAAAAAAAAAAAAAAAAAAATACTGTGTAATAGTCAACGACATGAAACAACGCCCCCCGCAACGCGGCGGATCGTCGCCCACCTCCTTGATTATCAAATTGTGCTTACGTGAAAGAGTAACTCAAACTTTTTATAAAACATAAAATCACTTCTTGTTACATAAGAATAGTCCACTTTAGTAAGAAGGCCCACAAAAAAGCCCAATAACAAAACAAAGAGGTGAAAAAAAAAAACAAAAAAGATAAACGCCGTTGCCGGGGATCGAACCCGGGTCACCCGCGTGACAGGCGGGAATACTTACCACTATACTACAACGACTTGATGTTATTTCTCTAATAACGTCATGAGTATTATATCTAACAAACAGTTGGCTGACTTAAATGGATCAAGTACAAGAGAATATGAATCTCACACTGACACCATCTGTGTAGAAAGAACCTAATAATGGAGGACAACGACTGGGAAGCAATTTCTGGGTCATCAACAACAACCATTCATTCAGATGAAGACGACGTCGTTTTGGTCCCTTCAGTTTTCCCTCCAAGCCACCACGAAAATTTACCCGTCACTCCACCACCACCACAACATCACCAACCAGTTTCATCCTCATCTTCTTCTTCTTCTTTGGGAGTTGAAGAAACTGAGCTACCAAATGAACAGGAAACTGGTGGTAATGATACTGAAATTGAAATACCAAATGACACGGAAGGTGGAAGTAGTAGTAATGGAGTTTTGAGAAGTGGGGTTTTGAGGGTTTTGTATGGGATTCGTGGAAATGTTGGTGTTTTGAGAAGTGAGGTTTTGAGGGTTTTCTATGGGAAGAAGTTTGGTGTTTGGTCATTTGCGGCTGTGCTTTCGGTTTTGGTGGTTGGGGTGTTTGGAATACGGTGGCAGAGGTGGAAGAGGAGAGTTCGGAACGAGGCGTATGATCGAATGATGCTTCTTATTAATCAAAAAGATGAGGTTTGTTTGTTTGTTTTTAGCTGAACTTTGTTATTGTTTTATGATCCTAATTGCCAAGTGTCTAATATCGGGTTGTCCGTTAGAAATAAGGAGTTGTTGATATGGTTGTTAGAATGTTAGGTAACATAAGCTTTCTTCATCCCAATGGCGTGTTGCTGATTTTTGTGTCATCGACTATTTTAGATGATTGAGATTTACTAGACACCAGTCGGATTTCATATTAAGCTCGGATATGAGTTGCTTAAGTGTGGAGTCCACACTCGTTTGAGATAATAGCCTCCTACCACGACAAAACTCAACCAACATAACTGTTTTCTGACAGTTGTGTTTTTAACAACACTGTTAAAAGTTTAATGGTTTCATTTGAACATTACGAAAATCTAACATAATCTCCTTGTCTTGCTTAGTTCTCTTGTGCCTAAAAACTAAGTGTTCTTTTTGAATTATCACAATAAGGATTTTGTAGGCATTAGAGGGTCAAAATACTTTATTTGGAAAGTGAACATACACGATTTGAGAAGATTATCCAAGATTATCATTAAAACTGTTACTCATTTTCTAACATGGCGTGTTCACTAGCATATTTTTATCAACTTGTGATTACTAGCATTGTTAATAACTATATGATGTGTGTAAAGTTTGTGGTGTACCAAATGTGGGATATAAGAAAGGCTGAATATTTGACAGAGGGTTTGAACTTTTGAGTAGTTAGGCTGTCTACGCAGAGTTTGAGTCATGTTTACAAGACCCGCACGGCTGCACACAAGGGTTAAAGTTTTGAATGATGTGTGTCCATTGGCTTGGAGAAGCTCTGCCTATGTCAACATTTCCCATCCATACGTTGCCTGATATACTTAGCGCATTTGCGTGTCGTAATCATTGTTCTTTATTTTTATTTCTGATACCTTGCTGGGCGTGCATTAAATTGACTTGTTGTAGTGGAGCATTGAATGGCTTTTTTGGAAATGATATACTGAGTGTCCTGCCTTTTCTAGCCTCTCCTTCTTGCTTGCTTACCTAGCTCTTGTCTTAGTGACTCTTCCTCTTCTTAAGGTTGTTGCTTCAACCCGCAATAAGTTACCATGGTCATTTATTGTGGTCTTGTTCTTGTTTGCAACAACAGTTATAACTTTTGACGAAACACTCCATCTTTCATGATTGGCTAGCTTTTCAAACAACTCTTCGTATGTAAGCTGGATGTTTACATTATGGATTGCCACAGAAAATTTGCAGTAATCTAGTTTGGCTGTGAGAATGAGTGTACAATACTTGTTTTGATGGGAAAGGGTCAAATACGTTTAGATCAATTGTGCCCACTAAGAAGAAAGGTGAGTTGGGGTTCTCATGAGATTTCTTGAGCTCAACTAGGGACATACTTATATTTTTTACCTGGATATTGTTAGGCTATGCACTTTTCTATAGATTGAGCTACAGAACTTCACATATGTACTCCCTTTGTCTCATGAAAATTGCAATGTTCCATTTGATTAAGTGGCAAATTTTCAAAATCCATTTGGTGATGAGTAGGGAATGCTAGTAGATACTTCTAATGTGCTTTGGAAACTGGAAATATTGTGAAACTCATGTAATACCTGAAATTGTTGCACTGCCTGGTAAATCACACCAGGGATGGTGAAACTTTTTAAGCATAATGCATGTCCACTGAGCAATTTTTAAAAACCTAAGCAAACTCATATTATTGCTCGTCAGCAATAGACAAGTGCTAGATTCTAACTTAATACTCTGAGCAAGTTGCAGCCACTTCATAAGCCCTGTGGGCATGGAGTGAGTATTATTTTGTATATATGACTGCTCAGTGAAGACTTTGCCTCTTTGTATTATTGCTTTCACATTATTATTGCTTCTTCAGCTTGCTGTCAATTTTGTTGTAACTGCGCTGTTTTGTTTGCAGAAAATAAAGCAGCTTCTCATCCAAATTGACCAACTGAATGAAATACTGTCAGCTAGAAGAAGAGTTCCAGTGCATCGAATTGTGGTTGATCGTCCACTCGTTATTAAACAGAGATTGAACTGGAAGCCTACCTGATATGCTGTTTCATGTTCATATTCTTCCTTCACTTGTAAGTCTCTCTGCAAGCATGTCAGTAGCTTGCTTCTGTGATGCAGTTCGTGTTCTCGATCTGAGTTACGAGTTTGTGTCTTGTTTATAGAAGCTTTGTCTGTTGGAGTGCAGTCAATTCTGTATAGATGTATGTTTGGAAATTGCTCAAATTTATGAAAATACTTGAGCTATTTGGAACCAAATATGAAGTTTGAGACCAAAACATGTAATACTTATATTTTGGGATAATTGCCCAAAGTAATTACATACTTTCACTCTTTTACCAATTGTAGCAGGTAGCAATATACTTTGAAAATAGTGAGAAATGGCTATATATTTTCGTATTGTTACCGATCCCAGCAAACATGATGTGTGGATAGCTAGTATTGGTAAAAAGAAATGAAAGTATGTTGCTATTATGGATAAAAATTCAAAGTATTCTAGTAAACTTGAAAATACGTGATTGGTAAATTTGTGAGAGTACATTGCTGTTTTACGCAGTTAATCCTTATATTTTTGCGCTTTTCTTCTTTACTGCTAGAAGAATGAAAATATGATTCGTATATTAGTATATTACGATGACATTGTGATTTGATGTCTGAAGTGTAGATAAGACTACAAAACAGAAACATGAAGAACTGATAAAAAGGGTATAAATGAACAACACATCAGCTTTTTTTATCTTTTGTCATGCTATCATACGGTCTTTGGCCCTTTTGTCTTATGCCCAACCCATAACTCATCTAGCTGCTTGGGTCAGAATCGTCTGGGGTCCTGGCCTACTCAAACCTGAATGCATTGTTGGGACACCCGCCTGCTGGTATGGGTAAGGCAATACTAAAATATCATTCCCACATATGTATTGTCAACTGGATGATTAGTTGATTACACATAAATCCTTCTTCCGTTTAAGAAGCCGCAGTGGACCAGTTATTGTAATGTTTTAGCTGGTTAATATCAGGCTGTTAAAACAGTATACATGTCGCATGAGCAGGAACATTACATTAGACATAAGTCCCAAATTCTTGAATTTAAAATAATTGTTTCTTCAAGTTTAAACGGTATACCGATCCATAGATATCAATATATCATTATATGATTTATATCAGTATACTTTGAGACCATGTTCCTTGATGTAATATTATAACATGAGCTGCCATATGAAGTAAATTAATTTTGTAATCAATATTATCACCATGTTTAAGTTGCTAGTTTTGAAATTCAAAATGATTAATCTAGCCCAATCTGATGTGTACATCAGATAATAATAACAATTACCAGTAGTATAAACTTTAAATGTATCTATAAGGTTGCTAGGGCTTAGTAAGTCGAACTAAACACTATAATATTGAAAGCAGTAGAACATTTAGCAGAGTCCGGGTTTTTCAGCACAAAGAGTAAGCATAGAACACCATGATAGGAACAGCCCACAAGGTACCTTGGTGAATCAAAACAAGCACTAGAATCAGTGTCGTGCAAGGGTTAACTTAACTGGTGATTGGTATTATGTGACACTCTTACAGGAAATTTAACTACTATTTAGTTAGTTATAGAAATAGTCACTGTGGTAGACAAGACATTTAGGCAAAGTTCCTCTCAAAGGATAGTTGATTGATGGTCAATTCCTCACCTAGATTTCACCAGAAAATTAAGAAGTACCAATTTTAGTATGCTCATCCCAGATGAGAAATCTAATGTTTATTAGGATCTTTTGGGTAAGAGCTATAAGCCTATGATGACGAACAAGTCTTTAAATGCTTAGTAACTGGCATGGAGCCCCGGGTTTGCCTACCGTGTTAACAAAGCTGGGTTGGGTGGGAATTTTCAAGGTTACATGGATAAACATGAGACTTTAAAAAGGAATACTAAACGTGATATGATCATCACACGTATTTTAATTTAGACATACTTTAACTACAATAAATAAACACGCAATTTTCATTGCAAAAGACAGCTTATTGTGAAGTTACAGTTTTGCTGCTTATTATGAAAGGATGTTTTAAGTAGGACACATTTGAGCAATGTGGTAAGACAAGATAATTTACTCTGAAGGTTCGAAATAGACAGGGTATGGTCCATCACAGTCCTCCAAAGACACCGGGAATTCATCAATCTCGCCCGCCCAAGGATTACTGTCATCATGATCAACCGTCTTCATAGCACGCCATATGACACTACTACACTTGAAACCTGAACCAAACGCAATCTTCCAGACCCGGTCACCTATTTTGACCCGACCCTTTGCCTCCAAATATGCTAGCTCATACCATATCGAGCTGCTGGAGGTGTTTCCATACCTATACAATGTCATTCTCGAAGGTTCCATGTCAGCATCAGAAAACCCGAGACTCTTCTGCAATTGATCAAGCACCGGCTTCCCTCCAACATGAGGAAGGAAATGATTAACAGCATTGCTGTAGTTCGGTATGTAAAGCTGGATTTTTGCTGCCGGATAGAGTTTTCTAGAGATGCAGTGTATTAGATAGAACAGCTTCTCTTTTAGCGGAAGGATTAGGTGACCTACAGTAGTTATGTTGGGTTTGATGGTTGCTGTGGCGGCTGCGATGAGGTCTTTGTTGATGCTGATGCCTGCTATACCTTCGCTATCTTCTTCCCTGAAAATACAGTTGTAGTATCGATCTGAACTTGATGTATTGGTGTGTACTGTGTGAAGAAGTTGGTATTTGGAATTGCGGTGGTCAGAGGGGTGGTTGGTAAGGAGGATCGCAGCGCCTCCAACACGGAAGATGCAGTTGATAATGGATATGGAACGATCATTTCCATTGTAGAAGTGATCGGTAATGCTCTCCGTACTCACTATCAAAGCGTAGGAGTCGTGGTGTACCTGGAGGAGCTGTTTAGCAAGTCCTATCGCATGAAGACCTGCGCTGCATCCCATCCCAACAAGATTATAGGTGATGATGGTTTCTCTAAGCTTATATCGGTTAACTATTATGCTAGAAATTGATGGCACTGTGTTATAAAGACAACAGTTCACAATTAAAATCCCAATATCTTGACATCTTACACTTGTTTTTGCCAAAAGCATGTCTATGGAACTAAAGATGGCCATCTCGACTTCCCTTCTGGCATCTTGCATAGATGGTTTATAACTTTTACCAAAATAGACCTCTGGCAAATAAGAAGAATCATCGATGCCTGATGTTTCCAACACTTTCTTCGTGAAATCCAACATGTCCTCAGAGAAACATCCGAGGACTCTTGCTTGCTTCAGAACAAGCTCTTGCGAGCACTTTTGAGTAGTTGGAGGCTTATAACACGCAAAATCTGTTAAGTAAACTTTGCATGAAGTTTTTTTGGTTGTGAGTACAAAAGATAGCAGAAGAAGACTACACATTAGTATGACTAACAGCGTAATTTCGGTATTGGACTTTAAGATAGTTTGGAAAAGGTACTCAGTGAGATCCTTCAAATAGAAGTTGATGTTGAGCATGCTTGTGGTATGAAACAGTTTCAAGTGCATATCTTATGGTCGCTACAAGTTTTTATCGGTAGAAAACTTGTAACATTTGGTCTTTCTGTCGGTATTCAAGATGTGTATGGACGCATGGTCAAATAAATAATGAAGTTGCTACAATATATGGAGATACATATAAGGATTTTCATAGCCAAATACTCAAATAAAATAACCAAACTTTACAAGAAAGTAGAAGAAAACAAGCTTACTGATTGACCTTGTTAAGTACTATCTTAGAACTAAATGAGAGATCACTTTTGTTTATAGTAGTACTATAGTACTACTAAAACAAAATCATCATTTATGTATATACATTTGTCGTTTGTTAGTTCTATGTGTTAAGTAGAATGGTAGAAGCTCAACTACCAGTATGTCTACACCCTTCACAAATCACAATCACCATAACTAAGAGTTTTGCTCAGTCAATTCAAAATGGTTATCTATCATATTTTTAAGCAGTCTCTTATAGTATACAACGAGTTTGGTACCCGCGCGTTGCTGCGAAATTCTTTTGTTGCCGTTAGCTACTTAACATGAAGTTAGTTACCTAGAACTGATTTTGCAATTGATGTATAACATAAAGGACCATTTATGTAAATTATTTGAGGACTAAATTTGCAATGAACCACTGAGATGAAAGACAAAGTGCGTACAAAATTTTTTTTAAATGTTAAAGATAACGGTCGTTAGTTAACAGCCGTTAAATAACTAACGACCGTTAATAATAAAAAAAAAATTACTGTAGCAAGCACAGTGCTTGCTACAGTAACCTCTTACCCTTTAGTATATTATATAATTACCTAGGACTGATTTTGCAATTGATGTATAACATAAAGGACCATTTATGTAAATTATTTGAGGACTAAATTTGCAATAAACCACTGAGATGAAAGACAAAGTGCGTACAAATTTTTTTTTAAATGTTAAAGATAACGGTCGTTAGTTAACAGCCGTTAAATAACTAACGACCGTTAATACTAAAAAAAAAATAAATAAATAAAAAAAAAAAAAAAAAAAAAAAAAAAAATTACTGTAGCAAGCCCTGTAGCAAGCACAGTGCTTGCTACAGTAACCTCTTACCCTTTAGTATATTATATAAAACCACTGAGATGAAAGACAAAGTGCGTATAATTTTTTTTTTAAATGTTAAAGATAACGGTCGTTAGTTAACAGCCGTTAAATAACTAACGACCGTTAATACTAAAAAAAAAAAATTACTGTAGCAAGCCCTGTAGCAAGCACAGTGCTTGCTACAGTAACCTCTTACCCTTTAGTATATTATATAATGTATCAAATGAAGGATATAGGAACTACTCACAGGCAAGGATGGGTGATGGCCTGAGGCCTGAGGCCCCTCAGATATATTAAAAACAAAAATTCTATTTCATCCTCATATGTATTATGTAAAACATATTCACAAAACTCATTTCTTGATCTTTTATTACTAGCTTTTTGGATCTTAAGTAATGTTGATCCTGATATGTTTATGTTAACAATGGTAAATATTGGGCCAAAATAAACAAAATGGTTAGATTGTGGTATGAAACAAATCCCTGGTTAGTTTACCCTGAAATATATAAAATTTGGTCTAAATGTAATAATTATTTTATTTAAATTATGTAATGTTTATTTAATGTGTTGTTTTATTTAACCCAACGATCTAAACTCCCAAATTTAACTAAATTTCAGCAGATTAAATACATAAAGTTAGCATAAGCAACACAAGTTGGCGTTGATAATTTGATTCTAAGATGGCATTGTACAAAAGTGTCATTAGAACATTTAGCCAACGAGCCATATATAGATAACATTAATGTACCTAGTTATTTTTATAGTGTTTGGCAAGAGGTTATTTGAACTACCGGGAACCACATATGGAAAGAAAGAAACGCTCGTGTGTTCGGTAATAAGATCTCAAGTATTAACAAAATTGTTCAAGATATTCAACTAAAAAGCTTTGAGTGGATTGTGCCAAGATCAAAAAAAAATATAAAGAGATAGATTGGCAATAATGGTCATGGGACCCCACAAATAGTCTACGGCAAGTATTGTTTCTGTTTATCATGCTACTGTTGCAAATGCTGTCTGTGAGACCTGACATAATAAGTTTAAGTAAAGGTCATTTTGTCTGCAAGTAAAATAACAAGTCTCCTGTCTTTTGTTACTTTATTGTTGGTACGGCTACAAGATTGGATACATTCCCGGGTTATGTTATACAACCTTCCCTATAGTGTCACATCAGGTGGGTTTGGTCAAACCGTACAACTCGCGATGCACACCGTACAATCTGATAATGCATCAAATGATTAGATACCCTCACCCCTACATTCCCGGATGCAAGATCAATGGTAAATATTTCGTCTGCAAGTGTCAGTTCAAGGATGATTAAAGATATGCAAGTGACAAGTCAAGTGTACATTATGGCTATTAAATGAAAACATGTGATTATGGTTTTTTTTTTTTTTTTTTTTTGAACGGCAAAATTTTATTAACTAGCAAGACGCTAGAACAAAAAATTACAAGGAAATTAAATAAGGGTTTTTAAGCCAAACATCCCTGGAAAAAGACTTTTTACATCTGCTATAACACCAATGATAAGAAAGAGACACGATATCATCGAAGATCATCGAACGAGAAGGCGGAGTAACATCAAAAATGGTATGGTTCCTCAACCCCCATATAGACCACCAAGTAACAAAGAAAACGCCTTCGAGTAAACTTTAACATTAGATGTGAGCCGAATAGAAGAGAACCATGAATACCATTCCGAAAACGAAGACCAATCCTGCCAATCAAGATCCCACCATCTACAAACACGCTGAAGTACAGCCCGAGACAAGTTGCATCGAAATAATACGTGGTGAACATCTTCCTCCCCTGAATGACATAACGGACAAGAAGAAGATTCCACATAAACTCCTCGTCGGATCAGATTAGTCCTAGTTGGCAAACAATCACGCCAGGCTCGCCAAACAAAAATATTAACTTTAATAGGAACAACCTTCACCCAACTTGTAGATTCAGAATGCTGAGGAAGGTACATTTCATCAATAACAATCCGAGCCTCTTTAACACTAAAAGAACCATCACTTGATAACGAACATACCCAACGATCTAACGATCGAGAAAGAGACACTTGATCAATAATCGAAGCTAACTCGGCAAACTGATGTTGCTCCAAACCTCCTCTCACAGGTCTCCGAAGAGAAGCATCTAAGGAACCCTCTATTTTCTCAGCCACGGAAATCTGATGATTCGACTCAAGCGCGAAGATACGAGGAAACATATCACGAAAAGATTTATCTCCTTGCCAGATATCCAACCAAAACCGCGTATTATTTCCATCACCTATACGCTTGGAACAATAAGAAAGGAAATCAAAACTATTAGCCTTAAGAACTTGAACTTCCTTTAAAATCGAGCTCCAAATTGAAGTTGACTTAAACGAATGAGAATCTATCGAAGACCCATGCACTGCTTGTATTACACGAAACCAAAGAGAGTCATCTTGGGACACAAACCGCCACACCCACTTAAGAATAAGAGCACGATTAAGTGCATAAAAACTCGAAATGCCTAGACCCCCTTTTTCTTGGAAGCTAAAACCTTATCCCATGCTATCCACGTTATTTTCTTCTCCGAAGGATCAGCCCCTTTGAAGAAGTTATTCCGAATGGATTCCATCACCTTAAGGACTCCTCTAGGAACCTTGAAAATAGACATAGTATAAAGCGGGGCAGCACCAAGAACCGACTTCAATAAAGTAAGTCTACCACCAATCGATAAGGTTTTCGCCTTCCACTTAGAAAGACGCGCTCTCAGCTTAGACACGACGTCATCCCAAGCCTTATGACGAGACATAGTTTCTCCCACCATAACACCAAGGTATCGAAACTTATTCTCCATAATGGAACAACCAATAGAAGCCGCCATGGCCTCTACAGAAGAGTGCGGAACACCCACACCCAAGACTTGACTCTTAGAAATATTTATTTGAAGCCCCGAAGCAAGAAAAAAACACTTGAGAATGTAAATGATTCCTCGTAAGTTCACATCAGACCACTCTCCTATAAATAAGGCATCATCCTCATAGAATAAATGAGATAATGAAAATGATCCATTTAGATGAATACCTTTAAACAACCCTTCATTGACCGCTCTATTAACTGATAAATGTAACGATTCCATAATAAGAATAAAGAGATAGGGAGATAAAGGATCTCCTTGTTTAAGTCCGCAATGAAACTGAAATTCATTGGAAGGGCTTCCATTCACTAAAATCGAAGCCTTAGCAAAACAAAACGTACCTCGAATCCATTTACACCAAGTCGGACCAAAACCAAAAGCCTCAAGAACATCAATCAAGAAGTCCCAACGAACCGAATCATAAGCCTTAGCAAAATCTACTTTGAAAAACAACGCTTTCTTATTCTTCCTTTTACACCAGTGAAAAACTTCATTAAGGATAAAAGGACCATCTAAAATCTGTCTCCCCGCTACAAAGGCTGATTGAGTTTCCGAAACTATATCTGCAATGACCAAAGCCAAACGATTAGCCATAATTTTCGTAACAACTTTATAAACGCTCCCAATTAAACTAATAGGTCGATAATCATTAACAAACTTAGCATCTGTGACTTTTGGGATCAAAGCGATAAAAGAAGAGTTACAACCCTTGGAGAAAGACCCATGCACAAAGAAATGCTCAACCGCTTCACAAAAATCGGGCCCCAATAAAATCCCAGTATTTCCTGAAAAATTCGAATGTAAAGCCATCCGGACCCGGAGACTTATTTTCCCCACAATCCCACACTGCCAAACGAATCTCATCACGAGAAACACTTCTTTCCAACTCTTCAGCTTGATCATGCAACAACCTGTTAGGAAAAGAGAAGTTAAGTTTAAGACCAGCCGTCAAAGGCTTTTTAAACCGAGACTCATAATGATCAAGGAAAGCCTTCTTGACTACATTCGGATCAGTAATCCAAGTCCCCTCATTAAACACACCACGAATCGCTAAATGAGAACGTTTTTTATTTATAATTCCATGAAAAAATTTTGAATTCTCGTCCCCTTCAATCGCCCATCTGACTTTGGATTTCTGCAACGAATCCTTAGCTTCCATCATTTTAATGTCGTTAAGTTGACATTTCAATTCATGTCGCCTAAAAATCAATGAATCCGAATCCCCACTCCGGTCCAGCTCCTTATCTATATCTCCTAACTCATCTAATATAGATTTCTTGGAGCAAGATAGTTGCGTGTTTTTATCTTTGATCCAAACCCGAATAATCTTTTTAAGCTCCTGGAGTTTCTTTTTAAAACGAATCATACCATTACTGTCAGCATGCGAAAATGATCTCCACGATTGTTCCACCATATCATCAAATCCAACTAAACTAAACCACGAATGATATAGCCGAAAAGGAGTCGGGCCATAATCCAGTTTGACCTCACGAAGAAGAATCGGACGATGGTCCGATAAAATCCGATCAAGACAAACTGCAGTGATAGAAGGAAAAAGGGAGATAAAACCATCAGTAACGAGAAACCTGTCAAGTTTACTCATTTTTTTCGCCGAGGGATGAGACCACGTAAACGCATACCCCTCCATTTTAACATCAACAAGACCCGAAGAAGAAATAAATTGATCAAAAAATCTGGCATTATAAGAGTTGAAACCCGACCCTCGTCTTTCAACAGAAGAACGGACCTCGTTAAAATCACCCATAAGAATTGCCTCACCATTCCAACGATTTAACAAAATCGCCATATAATCCCATAAAACCCGTCTATACATAGGTTGCTGCGGAGCATAAATAGCTACAATGAGAACCTTAGCTTTATTCGGAATCCATGTCCCATAAATAGCAACAAAACTATCCGAGATCGTAACGTGATCTTTCTTGAAAATCGTCTCCTCCCATATACATAAAATACCACCTGAGCTTCCTAACGAATCACTACAAACGAAATCATAATTAGAATTTCCCCACATCAGTTTCACGTCCATATGAGAAACCCTTTCCATCTTAGTCTCTTGAATTGCAATAAAACTGATTTTATTTTTATTTGTTAACTCCTTTACCCACTCCTTTTTAGTCTTGTTACCAAGACCTTGAATATTAATGGACATAATATTCATCTAAATACTGTCTCTTCTCCTTTATTCCTTATGATAGACTCTACATCCTTCTCGCATCCCTCCATTGAATACCCCATTGCTTGTCCGACACGAATCACCTCCTCTAGGACCCCTAAAACAGAACCACCATTATTATTCGCACTTTGTCCACCCGAGCTACATGGAACCTCCTGTTGAACAACTTGAGAACTCTTCATAACTTTAGCACTAATTGCCGGCGAAGACTCCTTTTCCTTTTCAGTAACCTTCTCCCCAAATCATGTTGTTTGTTGTTCTCTGGCTCAGAACCCACCGGAGTGAAACCAGGAGGGTGAGAAATGGAAGGGCTCGAAAGCCGTAACTCCTCTTCGTTCTTCTTTTTATTCAGTAACTTATAAAGTTCAAACGGGTCTTCAGAATTCTTCTTATCCATTTCTTCATTATGATTCATAAATGAAGAAGGATTATGGTTTCATAGGAGTTTTATATCTTGTGGACCCTTTTAACCATATGTTAGAGAGATGGGATTTGAGTTTTTGCCTTGTATTGGTTCATGTTTCAGCGTATTTGTATGTGTCAGTCAATTTAGAATTTTAGAATTTTAGGTTACACCGATGCTAATGGTGCCGGTAAGTATTATGGTCATTTCATGAAATATTAGCTTTCTCTCTCCAAAACTACACACAACCACAATTTGCTAATAAGGCGACAACAAAAAACATACCTCACAAAACAAATAAATAAAAAATTATACACACAAAACAATTGAAACTTATGGTTGGCTGAAAACCAGAACTTTAAAAAGGTTGGGGTGACCGGTCATAAATTTGGTTGAGCTAGTGGTAAGAACGCGGTCACCAATTCGGTTGGGGTCAACCAACCAAGCCTTTAGTGTTAAGGTATTTTGAGGACAGTTTCTAATATACTCCGTATTAGTTTTATCTTTTGGGTCTCATCCTCCTCTTAATTTGCTTGATTAATTAGGTTGGGATGACTTTTCTTTATATTTTGATATTTTTATGGATTTTATAATAATTGTTGCCTTTCTTAAAAAAAAAAAAAAAAAAAAAAAAAAAAAAAAAAAAAAAAAAGGTTATACTTGGGCTATATTGTATCATTAAACATTTCCGTTGTGTTCTTGAGATTGGTTCATAAGAGAAGAGAAGTTATCGAGATCACTTCTCTTCTTTCTCTTCTTCCCATTTTTGGGCGGAAATTTTGTTAACCAAAATCACACATATTTTCCTTCATCAACCATTTCTTTTCTCTCCACTTTCCTCCCAAAAAAAACTCAAGAACACGTTTGATTTTCAATTTCTTTAAGTTTCTTTTCTTTTCTCTTGTTTATGAAACTTGAGAACACTGTGTTCATGCTATGTGTACTAAAACAAAATCGTCATTTATGTATATACTTTTCGTTGTTTGTTAGTTCACATGTGTTTAGTAGAATGGTAGAGACTCAACTACCGATCTACACCCTTTACAAATCACAATCACCATAATCAAGTATTTTGCTCAGTCAATTCAAAATGGTTATCTATCATGTTTTTAAGCAAAGTACCTTATAGTTTACGCTGCATACCGCGTGCAACATGTCCCACATTATGAATTGCGTGGTCACTCCTGTCACATCAGCGTCAACTCAGCTTTCTCTCTCCAATACTACACATCGACCATAAACAAGTAGTAAGATGATTGCAACCACAACAAAAAAACATACCTCACAAAAGAAAAGAAAAAAAATTGAAAATTCGATTGGGTAGCCGACCATAACTTCAAATTTTGGGGGTGGGAACGCGGTCGGGATTGATTGTGCTGGGGACGCAGTTGTTGCTTCGATCAGAACTACTCAAAGGGATGGATGGGTGATATTTAACATAACATCATCAATTAACTACTTTTGGTATGTTCTCCCTCTTCACATTCTTGGATGAACAAGAATGTGTTAGGTATTCTGCTGTTAACCCATAAGTTTACTTACGGGCTCAACGCATGTATCTTACTTTATTTCCAATCACTATAAACCTATATTTGTTTATCGTGGTTAATGAAATAATCAATGGGGAAAACCATATTATAATAGAAGGTATCTTACAAGCAATAAACAATAGAGGATAAGCATATTACTATTTTTTTTTTTTTTTAGCTAAGAGATTGGGCCCATTAATCTATTTAGTATTATTATATATATATATACTAATAGCCGGAAAGTGGTCCGTTCAAAGAACGTCATCTCATTGGTTGAAGCCCCGTTAGACTACTGTTTGAAACACTGTTCATTAGAAATTTATCTGTTCCGTTCCGTTTCTCTAACCGGCATAAGAAGATATTTCCACCCAAATTCCAGACCATTCCTCCCCACTTCATCCCCTAGAAAATTCCACAGCTCTCATTCATCTCCTCTATCACAAATTGCATAAACTTCAAATCACTCTCTCACATCTTCTTCAGTTACCCGTCTAATGTATTCTCCATATTCCGGCCACCGGAATCATCCGCCGAAAACCTCCAAGGCTCTAACCACAAGGTACCGTCTTTTTTTTTTTTTTTTTTTAATTCATGTTTTATTTGGTTTTTTTTATGAGATTGTGTCTATGTTTGAATTGATGATATTTTTGTGTGTTAAATTTGTTACTTTTGGGCGAAAAGGGGTTTCCATTAGGTTTAGAATAAAGGGGTTAAATCAGGTATGCTGTTTTTGTTACTAATTTTCAATTTTGTTTGTCATTTAATTTATGTGAAATTTGATTTTTTTCCATTGTTATTTTTTATTGTTATTGTTATTGGGGATCACTGGATCAATATATGTTTTTTAACATTTTTTGTTAGGTTACTTAGATAGACAAAAGTTGTTTGGTTAAAAATGCTTATTTCAGATGAAATTATAACTCTTCTTTATCATCATGTTTAACCTATGACTATTAATTGAATCGAGACGCTTTTGATGTCTAATTGAATCAGCTGGTATTTAGTCAGTAGGAGTGTTTTATTGTATGCTAGAGATGGTCGATTTGTGGCCTTCTAAGGAAGGTATTTAATATTAACCCTAACATCTGTATGGATAAATGTATGTGAAGAGAAGGAGATCGGAAATCAGGGTTAAAAGAAGAAATTGTTGAAAGAAGGTGGTCGGTGGGATACACTTGAATCTGTTGATGAAGTTACAGGTATAATAAACTGTTAAAATTAATTAGTTTATTGAGTATATAGCTAATTAATTATAATGATTTTTATAGTGATTTGCGTTTATTTTTTTAGGTAGTTCAGTATACTAGAACGTCGTTGGACACGGCTCAATTTGATTCAACCTGCGATAGGAGATAAACGAGGTTGTTTAAGATTACTTTTCACAACTTATAAGGTTGTTTGGTTGAGCTTATGGCTTATTCATTTACTCTTCCGACTTAATCTTTATTTTCTTCTATAAGTTTACGGAAACTTTTTATTGATGTTCTGAGCAGGTGTGTATGTGGCAGCAAGAAAAAAAATCAGAAATCGCATATATGGTAATTGGCAAGAAAAAAGAATTATTATTGTTATGTGAAGGGCGCAGGCTCCCTTTTGGCTACCGTATTGGTAAGTTTCTAAGTTGTTCGCTTTTCGGTGATATTTAAGTTTCAGTTGTAAATTTTGTGGCTCAATGCTTAATTTGATGTTGGTTTGACGTTTGGTGGTATTCATATGGGTTATTGGTTATTTAAGTATGTGATTATGCTTTATATTGAAATTAGATGTGGTATAATGTGATTTTAGAGTTGTGGCCATGATTTGAGGTTTTAGTTGTCACATTTGAGGATATAGGTCAAAGAAAAAAAAATCATATCATAAGGATGCGACGTCTTATAAATTTGTAAGGTTTTTATTATTCTCGGATTTAGTTACTGCCATATGCTAAATTGGGTTACAGAAACAACAAAGATCATGATCTTAACTGTCAAGAGTAAACCCCCAAATAAAGAGTACAATTTCATTTATCTTTTATTTTTGGCCAATTTTTCACGCTAAAGACATTTGGCCTTTTTTTAACTTTTGTTTTCGGCCGCTTTTCCAAAAAAGAGGGGTCCATTTGTGAAACGCATAGGGCTCAATGTGAGGACTATTCAAAGTGCTCATGCCACCAAGGAACATCAACCATATCTTGATTACAATGGAAATTTATAGGTGATCCTTTGAATATTGACTTTTGATTTTATTTGTAAGCGAGAAAGATAAAAGAATAATATGAACTTGAAATTAGTACTACTTGGTTTTTTGTTGATGTATTCACCTGACGTGCTATGCATAGGTTTGGCGTGCAAATGGTTGAAAGAAGACTCTTCTTCCAACTGTAACAAGAGTTGTGGTTTGGCCAACGGGTTGAAACAGTTTCAGTTTAAACCAGATCTTAAAATTTCAGGACCCTTGCCCTATGTTAGCCAGTTTAAATGCTAATCCAAACACCCCTATATAATTATGACTTCATAGAAATATTTCCTCAAATGTAGTTCTGCTAACTTACGCATAAGTTGGAATGAAAATGTGTGTCACTATGTGAATACATTGCAGATTGGGTAGACTTTTCATTCCTGTTATAACCTGATCCAAATACTCCTTATTGTTGCAGTAACCTAATCCAATTGTTCGACACTTCGACATGAGTAGCAGACAGAAGGCATTTGCTTGCACAAGATGTCGAATGCAAGAGGAGACAAATATTACAACTTCCAAGTATGTAAGAACAGATCGCCACTCAATATGTATTGTTTTATGGTTGTTCTTTCCTGTAATGTATCGGATAGTGGGTATATAGCGTTGCATAACAGGGGTAAAAAAATTATTTATATGATGCATAATATTTACGACTAAAAAAACATACTCACCAAATCTCAACAAATAAATTGTAAATCTCGAATAGTCATTATAGAGTATCAATTGGATCAGTTATGCATACTTTTATCAATATATTGCTCATTAAATAGGCCCATGAACCATTGGATCAGTTTTGCACAACTATTTCAATTATTGCAGCCAATATAAATGCCCCTTAATTAAACAAGTGTTCTAAAACTATTGCAAGTGCAGTGATACATTCTAAGTTGCATTCATGTTTCATGCACGTTTTTCAGATTCAGAGTCAGTTGTGCCGGATGTTTCAGACACAGCGTCTTCCTCTTCCACTAATGAGATCGGTTTGGAGATAAGACGACTTGGTGCGTTTACTAATATTGGAGAGGAAATCAACCCTTCGGAAAATGTCAGATTTGGTTACAGGTTTGAGGCAATTTTTTGATAGAAGTAGCAGTCCAACAGGAAGAAGGTCAGAATGTAGCATGTTAAAAGACACCATGTTAAAAATAAACACGCCCCTCTTTTTACACGTTAGTGAGATATAGAATAGCGTATAAGATATCAGTTCGCAAGCGAGACTACATAAAAGTTTATTTTATATTATCAAATGGTCTTAAAAATGTTGTATAAACTTTTGTGTTGCTTGATTCTAATGGAATTAGTTACTTAGCAATGAACTCAAACACGAACTTTGGCACATTTGTCTACCTTGCAAATGGTAATTTTTAGGTCGTTGCGCCCAAAGAGTCTCTTCGGCAACTAAATGTAAAAAAAAAAATGTGGGCTTGCTCCCAGTTGTAAAAGACAACATTGTCACTGATCCAGACAATAATATTCAGGTAGATTATGAATGATTTATGTGCTCTTATTCAATTAACAATGCAGACAGGGAAAGAGCAGAGTAAGAGGAACCCAACAAAAACTGGTTTGGAGATACGCTTTACAAGTTTCAGTTTTTCATTAATTATCATCAAATACATAAGTTTTATGCCATTTGAGTTTTCAAAAGCTCGATACTTTGCTGTGTATGGTTGAGCCACGAGACCAGATAACCAAACTATTTAAACCATTAACCGCAAATATATGTAGCTGACCTGTTATATTATTATGAAATAATTTTACATATTATTATTAACTATAATGTTATTATAGTGCATTTCCTAAACTTTTTATACAAACGTAAGCAACCTCGGTAAATGATGCATGTGTAGTGACTATGTTAATGTTTACCATATTTATCTTATAGTATATATATTATACTTGCAGATTCACCAAACTTACAGCTCTAATATGCATGCATCCTCATTTTATTATTCCTGTATATACCTTTACGAGTCTCACACTTTTTGGATCTCAAGATTAGCCTATTTATATTGGTCTGGGGTCAAATGATATTGCCCATTTTTGTGTGTAAATGAATAAATATTTTTATGATAATGCTCACTTTTGTGTGTAAATGAATAAATGTTCGTTATGACGAGGTAAAGTTTTGTATATAGTACGAGGTAAAGTTTTGTATATAGTACATTTGATTCATCAACACAGCACTCCCGCAGCATCGCGCGGGCTCACCCACTCGTTACTTTTCAAAAGTGGGATCCATTATTACTTTATTTCGTCTGTAATATAAGTGAATAAATGAGCATCTCTCCATTCAGAGACTAACAAATATAGGATCCACGTATCCTTCACCAACAACAAAAAAAAAAATGTACATGCCCTATGACTTATCCAAATAACAAAGCAATTGTTATGTGGCATTTTAATTAACATCTTTTAAATGAAAACATAAAAATCTCGAAAGTCAACATTTTTTTTTTGGGTAAAGGGCAATCCAGCACCCGGTAAAGTACATTAATATAAAAAGTTAAAGTACAATGGATGAGAGTGAATCTCTCATCAAAGTCCCTTAGGAAACTACCACAACCACTATATAAGAATGACAGACCATTCTTATAACTACCAGATCTAAATACAACTAACCATGACTAGAAATAAAAATAAAATACATCACAACTCAAATAAACATTGAGTCTTCTTAGTCATCCTAGCGATCCGGATCATAAACATGCGAACATCCAGCTTCAACCAATTGCATCTTCTATTAGTAATATGCAAAAAGCATAATCTAATAACCTAATACGAGTGAACATTTGTAACATAAAAATCTCGAAGTAAACATTTGTATATTCTGCACGATATCATTTTGCAACACTTAACGACCTGGTCATTGACACTTTTATTAACAACTTAAGGTTCACTTTGATTTCTTTTTAGAGGGCGTTTGGTTTGTCACTACGCTTCAAAGAAAAACAGGGTAAGGAAATGTATTATTGACACAGGACGTGCGGAAGCGAATTTAGATAAACCCTAATCCAAGGTGATATATGAGGCGCACCTCAAGGGAATAAAGCCCAAATAGGAGATTCACTCTTAAAACACAAAGTTCATTAATTATAATGATCCAAAAATGCATTACAATGAAACCTAAACCCTATATTTATAGGAAAACTAATCTTGTAAAACAAGATAACTTAATTATTCTAGAATAAACAAAAATAAGGAATTTAAAAACAAAGTCACGACCTAAAAAAAGAAGTAAGGTTACTTGTTGAGAAGTAAGGTTAGTTGTAGGATTACTTGGAAGTATCGACACAAACAAGTAACCTCAGTTTAATATATTGTTTCTTCCCGTAACCTTACTTTGGTTTAGAAGTAGGGTTACTTGGAAGGAACAACACAAACACAAGTAACCTCAGTATGTTTAGGAGTAGGATTACTTATGTAGAAGTACCCTTACTCCTACTATCAGTAATGTCCTCATCTGTTATTGTTTAAATCATTTGTTTAGTTTGTCGGTTGCTAAATGAGTGAAGTTAAATATTTGTCTATTTTTTAATATATATTAAAATAGAAAGCAAAATGCAGTTTTTTATTATTTTATTTTTTTTTTCCAAAAAACATCACACTATTTTGAATACAAATAAAGACTTGGGATCAAATAAGAAGAAATTTTAACATGAGAAGAAAGAGAAATAACTATAACCACACATTAGAGATGCATCGACTTGAATTAGATGCATCCTTAATCTTTTGGATGCACACCAATATATTTTCTAGAAAGTTAGATGCATATACATATATTATATGCATTTCATCAAGTTAGGCGAATCCTATGTATTTTTCGTAGGTCAGATTTGTTGCTAGTACTATTTTACATCGTTTTTACTTCAAAATTACTTTTGAAACTAATTTGGATGCATCTAAATGAATAGATGCATCTAATTCAAGTTGATGCATCTCAAATGTGTAGTTATAGTTATTTCTCAACCTTCTCGTTTTAAGTATTCTTCTCATTGGATCCCTATCCTACAAACAAATACCGAATTTAAAAACTATAATATCATATTTACCTAAAACATGTATATTAGATTGGCTTTCTCTTCTTAACTACTTATAAACCGTGGATAAAAAAAAATCTTAGTTTCTTAATCTTTTAATTTTGTTCTATACTTATTCTACCCCTGAAAACTCTAAAAACTTTTAACAACAACAACAACAACAACAACAATAATAATAATAAAATTAAAAAAAAAAAAATCACATACGCAGCGGTTACAACTGGTATAATACTTTCCAACATTTTTTAAATCCATACTTTAAAATGAAAACTTAAATGGAGCTTAACAGATACACGTTTGTCAGCTCTATTCATTTAGAAACTAGAAAACACAAAATAAAAACTTAAATGTAAACTTAACATATACACATTTGAATATTTGGTTTGTCTATTTTAACACGTACACAAGGCGAGTGGTTCGCCTATTATCGATATATCAATGAGGGAGATTAAAGATTGTGTTAAGAACATTGACGTGGTGGATGTAAACAAAACGGGTCTACATTATACATGGAATCAAAAATCGAAAGGAGAGGATGGTATTTTGAAAAAGATTGATCGTATTATGGCAAATATAGAGTTTAATAGTGTTTTCGTGGGTGCAAATGCCTTATTTCAGCCTTACCGAATATCGGATCACTCTCGAGATGTTCTTCGAATCCTTGGGGTCGCAAGGTTTAAACCGAAACCATTCAAGTTTACAAACCTTCTTGTGCATAATGTGGATTTTAAGAGCCTTATGGAAGAAAAATGGAAGGTGAATGTTTCTGGTTTTCATATGTTCCGTGTTGTTAAAAAGCTTAAATCACTTAAGAAGCCTCTTAGGCTACTTTTATATAACAAAGGCAATTTACACGAACAGGTGAAGTTGCTTTGTAATGAGCTTGATGAGTCCTATGTGCGTTAGATTCTGATCTGTCGAACCCTGTTTTACGAGAGGAGGAAGCTTGCTACTTGCAATCGTTCAATGAGGCCATAATAATTGAAGAACGTTTTCTTAAACAAAAGGCCAAGGTCGAGTGGTTAAGAGTTGGGGATTCTAACACGGCTTATTTCCATAAAGTGGTTAACAGCCGGGCATCTAGGAATCATATACATGCTATAATTGATTCGAATGGGACCTGTTTTGATGGGGCTGAAGTTCCAAAGGCCTTTGTAACTCATTACATGCACTTTATTGGTGAATCAGGTGAAACCAGTGCTTTAAATTCGTCCAACTTATTTCGTAACAGATTATCTCAAGAAAAGGCAGAAAGAATGATTCGTGTTGTAACGAGTAATGAGGTAAAGTCTGCTATGTTTTCTATGGCTGATGATAACTCGCCCGGTCCTGATGGTTACATGACTGCACTTTTAAAAAATGCTTGGTATATTGTTGGTAGTGTACTGATGTTGTTGGTGCGATTCAGGAGTTCTTTGTAAATGGCGTATTACTCAAAGAATTAAATCACACTATTATTGCCTTAATCCCAAAGACTACCACTCCTATGCGAATTAACGATTACCGCCCTATTTCTTGTTGTAACATTTTATATAAATGCATAAGCTAATATTATTTCCAATCGCGTTAAGGAGGGGTTAAATGATCTTACTAGTATTAATCAATCTGCATTTGTTCCAGGACGAAGAATTTCTGATAATATTCTATTAACGTAAGAACTCATGCATAACTACCATCTAGATCGTGGTCCATTGAGGTGTGCCTTTAAAGTTGATATTCAAAAGCCATACGATATAGTGGAGTGGAGTTTTTTTTAAAGAGGTGTTGATTGGTTTCGGTTTTCATGAGAAGATGACTGCTTGGATTATGGAATGTGTCTCGAGCACATCGTTCTCCCTTAGTATTGATGGCGTGATTCATGGTTTTTTTTTAAAGGTAAAAGGGGTCTTAGTCAAGGGGATCCTACGTCCCCTTATTTTTTCCCCTTGTAATGGAAGTGCTTACTCTTATAATTCAACGTACAGTTCGTGATTCTGATGAGTTTACTTATCATCATCATTGTTCGAAATTAAGAATTGTTAACTTATGCTTTGCGGATGATTTATTTCTCTTTGCTCATGGTGATGTCAGTTCAACTCATGTTATTAGGGATTCGCTTTAAGAATTCAAGAGTATTTCTGGATTATTTCCTAGTCTTCCCAGGAGTACCGCATATTTCTGCAATGTTTTAAATCATGTTAAGGTTGCCATTCTTAATGTGATGCCATTTATTAAAGGTACGCTTCCGGTTAAATATTTGGGTGTTCCACTTATAACGATTAGGTTGGTTTATAGAGATTGTCGTGAGCTGGCAGAAAGGGTGCAAAATAGAATTAATGATTGGAAAAACAAATCACTTTCTTTTGTGGGTCGATTGAAGCTTATCCAATGAGTTCTATCCTCGATGCACGTGTATTGGGCATCTTGTTTTATTTTACCTGCTCGTATTATCTCGGATATTGAGCAACTTATGCGTGGTTCCTTTGGTGTCAAGGTGAGATGCGTAGGGGTAAAGCAAAAGTTTCATGGGAATCGGTTTGCCTTCCCAAAAGTGAAGGTGGGTTGGTTATTCGAAGTTTGGACACTTTTAATATTGCGTTGATTTCTACACATATCTGGAGTCTTTTAACTAATAAGGAATCCCTTTAGGTTAAATGGATCCACTCTTATAAGTTAATGGGTCACAATTTTTGGGATTTACCGGTTAGAGGGAATATGACTTGGGGATGGCGTAAGATTCTTCACGTACTTCCTGTTATACGTCACTTTTTTTGGTATACTTTGGGAGATGGCAAGACAACTTCCATGTGGTTTGATAGATGATGTCCTCTTAGTCCGCTAATAAATTTATTATCGGATCATGATATCTCTAGAAGTGGATTTCTGCTATCTTCTAAAGTGGAAGATTTAGTTTGTGATGGTATATGGCAGTGGCCAAATGATTGGGCCACACGCTTCCCCAATATATACATGTTGGATACTCCTGCTCTTGATCCTAGTGCTCGTGATACTCAATTTTGGAAGGATATAACCAGTGCTCTAAAACAATTTTTTGTAGGGCTGTGGTGGGACTCAATCCGAGCTAGGAATGATGAGGTTGCATGGGCAAAAGTTGTATAGTTTGCTCATTGTATACCTCGCCATGCTTTTCATCTTTGGTTGATTGCGAAGTGTAAGTTGAAAACCCAGAGACATTGGGATGTAAATGACTCGACTAATTTAAACCTGATGTGGTGCCCTTTATGCGAGTTGCAACCGGACTCCATCAACACCTTTTTTTCGAATGTACTTTTTCTTCATAGGTGTGGAATAAAGTTAAAGGGCTTGGTGAAATGCATAATATTACTATTGTGTTTGATATTATCATTGCGTGGCTTATTCCTAAAGCGAAGCTTCGATCAGTTTGAGGCGTTGTTCCTAAGCTAGTGGTGGCTGCTTCAGCTTATTTTATTTGGCAAGAACGAAACCTATGTTTATTTCAAAAGAAGAAAAGGTCGGTAGAGCAAGTGATCGAAGTCATTACTTCTGCAGTTCGTCTAAAGCTCTTGTCACTTCACTACAAAAAGTCGAAGAATGTGGACTTGCTTTGGAAAAGTGGAAGCTTCCTGATTGTCTTGTTCGAGATGGAGGATAGTTATTATTGCATTGCTTATGGCCTAATAGTTTTTATTCTGTTATGTGTTTAATTTTTGTAAGACTAGGCTGTTTATACTGCGAGTTTGGGTTCGTCCTTCTTGCTAGTTGGTGGTTCAAAGCACTATGGGTGCGTTCGAGACTAGTAAATGTGGCACCTAGCCACATTTCCTGTATTGATTATATTTTGAGTAAATATATTTTACAAAGGAAATAATCTCTTAACCCAAAAATATTTGGTTTGTCAACTATATAAAAACATATTTGATACTTTGATTTGTCAACTTAAATAATATATTAAATTTAGATTTGATACTTAAGTTTGTCAAATACATAAAAACATATTTGATATTTTGATTTGTTAATTTAAATAATATATTAAATACACATATTTGATACTTTGGTTTGTCAAATATATATATTAGACTAGTACCCATGAATAAAAACTAAAGATATACAAAGCATTTAACTAAAATATCGTTATAACTATCCGTCGTTATAAATCTCGTTGCTATATTATATTACAAAATTATTCCCCAACAAAATTATACTAACATAAAATTGACGATTATGAGTTATGCACAATTTCACAAACAAAGCATTTACCGACATGGACGAAACTATGTAGGGGCAGGGGAGGGTCCCGCCCCCCCTCAAAATTTGTGGCAAATAATGTAAATATTATAAGTTTTAAAAATAATTTAGTTAAGGTTACAAACAAATCTCTGATTCTGGCTTCCCAAAAAATGTTCAAGTTCCGTCTACGCTAACCAAAGCCTCGAACACGCAACTTCTCGATTACACAACAACAACAAAACCGACAAGCCACGCAAAAAGCCGGTAACCCAAAACCCCAAATCAATTCCCTTCCTTTATCCATCCCAATTCCAATCCACCTCAACACGTAAACCCAAATTAAAATACGTAGTAAATAAAAACACATCACATCAATACCGTGACACATTCAAATCACATTTCAATCAGATATTTATTCACTCATTCAACTCCAAAATTCAACCCCAACTGATTTCTAACAGAATGAGCGAAAAAGAAGGAAGCAGTTCAGACGGAGCAGCTACTAAAAAGAAGGACAAAGCGAAAGTGAGCCGTACATCTTTAATTCTATGGCACACACATCAGAACGATCCAGCGGCTGTGAAGAAGCTTCTAGAAGAAGATCGGGGTTTAGTTAATGCTAGAGATTACGATAACAGGACTCCGTTACACGTTGCTTCGTTACACGGATGGATCGATGTTGCTAAGTGTTTGATTGAGTATGGTGCTGATGTTAATGCTAAGGATCGTTGGAATAATACGGTACTCATTGATTCAGTTATTGTCAGTTAATTAGTTAGTTGTGATGATGATTTAGTGTAAGTAGATTGTGTAGTTGCGCGAAATTGATTGCCGGACTAGTAGATGTGCGTGTTATTTGAAATGTTCAGGATCGACGGAAGAATACGGTACCAGTTTACTAGTTGACTAATTGTTTGTTAGAGTTTGTTGTGATGATTTAGTGTAAGTAGATTGTTTAGGTGCTTGCGAAATTGATTGCCGAACTAGTAGATGTGCTGTGCGTGTTATTAGAAATGTTCAGGATCGCCGGAAGAATACGGTACTAGTTAATTAGTTTGTTAGAGTTTGTTGTGGTGATTTAGTGTAAGTAGATTGTTTAGGTGCTTGCGAAATTGATTGCCGAACTAGTAGATAGAGTTTGTTCAGGATCGTGTTGTTAGAAATGTTCAGGATCGTTGGAAGAATGCGGGTACCAGTTTACTAGTTGACTAATTGTTAGTTAATTAGTTAGTTAGAGTTTTGTTGTGGTGATTTAGTGTAAGTAGATCTTTTAGGTGCTTGCGAAATTGATTTCCGAATTATTTTCGCTAGTAGATGTGCGTGTTATTAGAAATGTTCAGGATTGTTGGAAGGATACGGTACCAGTTTACTAGTTGACTAATTGTTAGTTAATTAGTTAGTTAGAGTTTTGTTGTGGTGATTTAGTGTAAGTAGATCGTTTAGGTGCTTGCGAAATTGATTTCCGAATTATTTTCGCTAGTAGATGTGCGTGTTATTAGAAATGTTCAGGATTGTTGGAATAATACGGTACTAGTTTACTAGTTGACTAATTGTTATCTAATTAGTTAGATAGAGTTTGTTGTGATGATTTAGTGTAAGTAGATTGTTTAGGTGCTTGCGAAATTGATTGCCGAGCTAGTAGATGTGCGTGTTATTAGAAATGAGTTAAGACCGGAGAAATATATACCTCCGTGTTGTTAGAAATGTTCTGGATTGTTGGAAGAACACAGTATTCGTTGAATTATTGTTAGTTAATTAGTTAGTTAGAGTTTGTTGTGATGATTTAGTGTAAGTAGATTGTTAAGGTGCTTGCGAAATTGATTGCTGAATTATTTTCGCTAGTAGATGTGCGTGATATTAGAAATGTTCAGGATTGTTGGAAGGATACGGTAACGGTACTAGTTTACTAGTTGAGTAATTGCTAATTATTATTTATTATTTATGTTTGTGAATACTAGTATTATTATGAATCTTTTATGTAATAGGTGTATAGAGTTAGTAGATGTGTATCGTGACGAGTAGGTTGGTTAGGTTAGTGTAATCATGAATGAGGTTAGAGTTTGTTGGTGGTTGTTAAATGTTATCAGGTGGTTAGGAAGTGAATGCGGAAGTGTTGGACGAGTGGATGTGTGTTGGAAAGTGTAAAGATGTTTGATGTTAATGCTCAGTATCGCTGGAAGAATACGGTAGTTGATTGTTAATTGTTATGTTTGTTTTATTATTGTTGAGTTAGTTATAGGTTTGTTGGTAGTTGATGTTATCGAGATGAAATTTATGAATATCTTGATTCTTGATATAATAGGTGTATGAAGTTATATGTGTATCCAGGCGAGTATGATGAGTAGGCTAGTGTAATTCAAGAGTTGACTTGCATGAATGAGCTTCGTGTTTGTAGGATGTTATTGCTGGTAGAATACGGTAGTTAATTGTTAGTAGTTATTGTTATATTTGTTTGATTATTGCTGAGTTAGTTAATGGTATGCTGGTAGTTGATGTTATAGAGGTAGAGTTTTTGAATTTGTTAATATGAATTATATATGTATCTAGACAAGTATGCCGATTAGGTTTTTTTATATGTTGGTGTAATCCGAGAGTTGGCTCGAGAGAATGTGTTTAGTATTTTTAATGTTGATGATCAGGATCGGTGGAAGAATATGGTAGTTGAATTATTAGTTACTACTAGTATATTGCAACCAAATGTCTTGTGACACATCGGTATGGCATAATGTGTTAGAATGATCCCCAACCAAATGGTTGTGGGTTCGAGTCATGTTTAGGACATGTGAGATGGATTCGGCTCGTGAGATATTTAGTTGCTTTTCAAAAAAAAAAAATAATAATAATAAATAAAAAAAATAATAATAATAAAAATAAATTACAAGTATATTTGTTTGATTATCGTTATGTATTTTTAGTGTTTATTTATGTTGAGTTAGTTGGAGCTTATTGGTAATTGATGCTCTAGAGGTAAAACTTAAGAATATGTTGACATGAATTGGTGTATCCAGATGAGTATCCTGATTAGGTTTTCATAAGTTGGTTGATGCGAGAGTTGACTTGCATTAATGAGCTTAGCGTTTTTAGGTTGCTTTTGCTGTTAAAATTGTATTTGTGATTAGGAAGTGAACGCGGAAGTGTTGGAGGAGTAGATGCGTGTCGGTTGGATTGAAGAGTAAAGATGTTTTCCTGTGACATGTGTTGATATTTATATTTTACAGTTCTTGAGCTTTTCATTGAAGGAAAAGAAATGATCTGATGAAATGAGAAAATAAATGATTGGATATTAGAAAAATAGAAATACAAATTTGTGTTCTTTAGACTGAAGAAAGTAAAAGGAAAAGAAAAGACATAATATATGTTATGTGTTCTTGAGTTGCAAGGGAAGAAAAGAAAAGTGACAAATTTACTTTTATGCCCGTCATTTGTGCAGTCTTTATAGGTTAGAAAGGGCATTAAAGTCATTATAGATATCTATTTGGTATCCTTCCAAACCAGTCCCGGGGGTGGTGGTTTGGAAATTAAAAAATCTTGAGAACATGAAATATTTCTATATCCTGTCATTCCTTTTTCTTACCTCCCATAGAAAGGCTCAAGAACACATTTAAGAGAAATGAGATCAGGTTTAGATACTTAGTATCGCGACTAACATCAACGAGAATTCGAGATGAGTACGTTGGTGTATTCCTAAGTTGACTTGCGTAAGTGAGCTTAGTATTTGGAGGTTGTTTTTGCTCGTAAGATGGTTAGAGAAGTGAATATGAAAGTGTTGGACAAATATATGCGTGTTGGCTGGCTTAAAGAGTAAGAAAGTTTTTCTGCAACTTTGTTAAGTTTTAGTTACTGCCTTACTGGTAAGTTGAAGAAGTAGTTGTGTTTTTTTGTGTTCGAGGTATTTAAGAGAAATTGAGATTAGGTTTGGATACTTGGTGTCATTTTTGGTGTTTCAATATGTTTGGATCAGTTGCTTGGTGGCTAAAAAAGAGCTGTACTTGTATAATATGCATATCTTGATTAAAGGGGTATTAAAGAGTATGCGACTGAACTTAAGCTTGATGCTACAATGATGATTTTTCTGTATGTAGATGGGTTGAGACTGTAGTATGTTTATGTCATCAACCTGAGTATAAGTGACGCAAAATGAGATTTTATTTGGATCTGAGTAATAGATTCAAGAAGTGGTGAACTGCAATTTTGACTTCATTGACACTGATATTACTGTCACTGGAAACAGATAATGAGTTTAGAAAAAAGGACGCAGCTTACAAAAAGAACCTGCTCTTATGCTCGGGCAATCGAAGTAATATACATGTGAATTTATTTACATGCTTAGGACAGCTATCCTAAGAACACTTGCAATATCAACACAGTGAGTTTCAAGTCCCAATGTGGACAATAGGTTGATTTAATAGGTGTAGAGTAGGTTAGATTAGAGGGGTGTGTGTTTCTTTGCCTTAAAATAAGGCAGTGGAAAGATGTGTTGATTTTCTTTTTCCTTGTGATTCTAGTTTGTAACCAGTTGCTTCTTACTTATTTTAGCTTATGTTGCAAAGCAACAGCTATCTTATAATTCTATCAACTTACTAAACTAATCTTTTCTCAATTTGATACTGCTCATGACAGCCTTTAGCTGATGCGGAAGGAGCAAAAAAACATAACATGATCGAGTTGTTGAAGTTGCACAATGGCACGTCAGATGTAAGTTGAATAGCCAGTCTCTAATGTAATGTAGCTTTTTAATTTTGAGCTGTGATGTTATTGTTTGAAGTATGCTATATATCACCTGCGTACACTAATTTATTCTGCTTGTCCACTAGACTATATTCATTGTTCCGTGATTAGTTTAAACTTTAAAGAGTCCTATATCATAATCTTCCTTTTATAAACCATGATCCACAAGTGTGGGAGTGCCTGAAACTTGGCTTTACTAATTTATTATACTTATTATATTTCATTTGGTCTCTATACTTCATTGCAGTGATTGTATTGAGGAATGAAACCATGTTTGCAGAAATGAAACCAATCCTGTTTCTTTGTTAGGTCGTGACTGTTTTGTTCCAAAAAAGGCAACACTTCTCATTTTGGGTTGTTTTAAAATTGCTACACTCCATTTTGCAATAAAACTTGGATCCAAACCTACCCATCTTCTCATTAGCAGTTCTTACAAGCTATTGTTCTTCAAGTGTTGTTACTTTCTTTTTTAATCAATGGGGATGTTTTTGTTATATATCTGATCATTAGGCAAAGTACTGGCCAGGTCAAAGTTTTTCTTTTTTTTTTTTTTTTTTTTTTTTTTTTTTTTTTTTTTTTTTTTTTCTTTCTCCCTTACTCTTTTTGTCCAATAAGGAAAAGATATGACACTGGGTACTGGAGCATTATTAGGACAACGTGCAGTTTACCTTGACTTAAACATGCTGTATGTTGATATAGTGAAAGGCTACCAGACAACTGAACTATCTTTTGTAAGTTCAGTGATTGGATAGTGTCTTTTCTTGTAGATATCTAATAACTTTGAAGCGTTTCCCTCGTCTCTTTTTTTCTCCTCCTGGAATACACTACCCTTTCATGATACTGCACATTTCATTGCCTCTCTTTTCTGTTTTTGATAGACCTCCATCTTAACATACTTTGTCTTTCTGCCTACCTTCACAATTGATTAAAAACGAAATGAAGAGTGAATGAATATATAACATGGTGCTAGTGAACTTGTCACCTAAGCTTTAAGCATCAAGCTATTTGTGTCCTTTCATTGTACAACAACAACAACAATACCCAATCCCGCTGAGGCGGGGTATGGGTGAGGTAGAATGTAGACAGATCCTACTCCTACTCTTGGATAAACCTGAAGGTAGAGAGACTGCTAATGATTGAGCAAAAATATTAATAAAAATAAATTATATAACCATTATCTTTATGATTGAGCAAAAAAAGTTGCATATCTTCAAAGATGACTGTTAATGTACATCCTGTTAGTTTAATATTGATCTATAATCATGGGAATCTTCCCAAGTTAAGCTTACTCACATTTTGATCTTTTATATTTATTGGTTTCAAACTGTTAGTGTTTCTTGTGCAGGGCCAGAATGGAAGTCATTCTGAACCTAAACCTGTTACGCCCCCTCTTTCAAATAAATGTGACTGGGAAATTGACCCTGTGGAGCTGGACTTCACAAACGCGCACATTGTAGGCAAGGTTTGGTTCTTTTGCTGGAAAACTAATTTCGTTTTACTTGGACATGTTGTTGCGTACATCAATGCTTGTATCCATGGCTGAATAAAGTAACAGACATAGTAAGTGGTAGTTTGATAATAAAATTAAATATACGAAGATTATTTTTGTTGATTGGAGTGTACGACAAAGATAATATGACTATGGATTGCCCAGGGTTCAACTTGTACACATAATTTGTCATCTTTAGAGCATAATGAGCCAAGTCGACATAGTCCCAAGCTTGAGCTAAACTTGACTGTCAAACTCACCTCACGCTATATGGAGCCTTTGTTTTCAAGCTTTAGTTTGAGATCGATCAATCTATACTTCGAGTTCGGCTCAACTCGATTTTCTATGTTAGTTATTATTAATTAATCAAGTTCTGTAAATCTGCATATATACCATGTATGAAGGGTAAAGTTATAAAATGAGGGGGGGGGGGGGGGGGGGGGGGGGGAATGAAAGAAAGAAAGAAAAAATGCGATACAAGGTCAATGCTCGACTTGACTTTCACCAAGTTGATTTTAAAAATAATTCAATTCATTTTGAGTAGCTCAAGAATTGCTTGACTTGATTACACCTCTACCTAGAAATACAACCATATTAAATGAATGTTGAATTTGATGATTCAGCTATCATGTACAATGTGTGTGTGTGTGTGTGTTTTTTTTTTTTTTTTTTTTTTTTTTTTTTTTTTTTTTTTTTTCTCTCTCTCTCTCTGGGAAGTTTGATATTAATGATAGTAAGTGTTACTACTTATAGGGGTCCTTTGGCGAAATCGTAAGAGCGTCTTGGCGTGGAACACCTGTAGCTGTGAAGCGTATACTTCCAAGTCTCTCCGATGACAGATTTGTTGTGTGAGTAACATTAAATTTAGCTCATGTAGTGTTGATTTGTGAGCAAGGTTGGATCAAGTGATTAACACCCTTGCCTCTCGAGACAGAGGTCAAGGGTTCGATCCTCACCCCTTGCAAGGCCCGGAGGTCCTTTTCTACCTTTGGTAGAACCGGAAGCAGCCTCTCTACCTTAGGTAGGGGTAAGGCTGTCTACGTCTCAACCTCCCCCATATACCGTGGAACACGGTATTGGGACCCATAACCCGTGGAAGACGGTGTTGGGAGTTACTTTACTTTACTAGTGTTGGATTTGTGATACTGCCTTGTTTAATAAAGACGTTTATATCCAAAATCATGAGCTCTGAACTCATTGCTTAATAAATATATTTTTTGATGTCTTATCTTTTTAGACCTAGGATATGGCAATTTGCGTACTATTTACTCATTGAGTGAATTACCCTTTGGGAGTCGTATATTTCAAAATAATGATCACAACTTGTCATCTGATGATTTGCCTTCTTTTGCCTTCACCAGTCAGGACTTTAGGCATGAGGTGAATTTGCTTGTCAAACTTCGCCATCCTAATATAGTGCAATTTCTTGGAGCTGTTACTGAAAAGAAACCGTTAATGCTGATCACCGAGTTTTTACGAGGGGTAACTGTGCACAACAATTACTTTAACAATGGGAAGGAAAATCATAGTTCTAAAGTTTGAACCTTGATGTTTGGGTGCAGGGTGATCTTCATCAATGCCTAAAGGAAAAGGGTGCTCTTAATCCAACAACCGCTATAAACTTCGCTTTAGACATTGCTAGGTATTTCGAAGATTGTTCTTTTTGAGTATCTATTCTATCACAATAGTGTTTCTCAATTTTCTGTAATTTCAGAGGCATGGCATATCTTCATACTGAGCCGAATGTCATAGTTCATCGAGACTTAAAACCGAGGTTCGTACATTTACATTTAGAACATTTAGCCTTACTCTATTTGGTGCATATTTACATGTAACTTTGTACTTGGTCATCGATTTTCATGGTTTGGTTTGTCATTTGGTATTTGCTAATGATATTGAAGGCTACTTGTACCTTCTCAGGAATGTTCTTTTAGTCAACTCCAGTGCAGACCATCTTAAAGTTGGAGACTTTGGACTAAGCAAACTTATCCGCGTGAAAAATTCTCATGATGTTTACAAAATGACCGGCGAGACTGGGAGCTGTATGTCTAACTCTTAAAACACTTCTGCTATTGAATTATCTGAATTGTGAAATTAGTCGCATCATACCCCTTTTAACTTTTGTATTTTCTTAATGACATATCCAAAGATCGTTATATGGCTCCAGAAGTCTTCAAGCACCGTAAATATGATAAGACAGTTGATGTCTACTCTTTTGCAATGATATTGTACCAGGTAATATGTGTTTTAATAGAACTTTATGATTAAGGATAGAAAGCAAATAGATGATCATGACCATTATGTTTCTGAACTTTGTTACAGATGCTTGAAGGAGACCCACCACTATCAAATTTAGAACCTTATGAAGCAGCGAAGTCTGCAGCAGGAGGGCTCCGACCTGTTTTCCGAGCAAAAAGTTATAGTCCTGAGCTGAGAGAGTATGTTAATTCTACATGTATAACCTTATTTCAGTTCCATGAATTGCATCATATGCGATTAATTCTATTTATATCAAAATTTAGTAAGTTTGAGAGGTTTTATGTATGAGAACATATTTGTTTACTCAAATTAGAAATTGGACCAAAAATTGGCTCACCTTTTTATGATCATATGGTCACTTCATCTAAATAATAGAAAAAGGTGTGAATTATTTGATCATGATATACCAGTCTGGTAATTTAAACGATTTGTTGGGTTTTATAACTGGAATATTCGCATGCTAATTTTTGCATCATTTTAAAGGTTGACGGAGCACTGCTGGGATTCCGATATGAACAAGAGACCATCTTTCTTGGAGATTTTGAAGAGGCTTGAAACAATAAAGGAAAAGATGGGCCCGGATCACCATTGGAACATTTTTACGTCTTGAAATATGATCAAGAACAAACATGATTCGTCTACCGACTTCATAAGGTCCAATGCTTGCAAACTTCCCTTTACACTGTGATGTTGTGATTAGATTCATGTCGAAACCTGATTGTGAGCGTTGATAAACATGTACACAAAGAGCATGTGTGGAAAAAATCACACAACAGGTTCTCTTCTCTTCTACTCTCTTTCGTGCAACTTTCACTTTAGTTTGATGACACTTCCCTTGTAAATTATTAATTTATCAACTTCTTTTGTAAAAACGTATATCTCATGATTGTTTATAAATCATATTGTACTAAAAGTCACTTTGAATAATGTTCATGAAATATTGCCTGTATTTGTACTAATTATTAGCAGTGTTTTGAAAACTGGAATGAACTGGCTGGTTCGACTGGTTGAACTGGAAAAACCCGGGAACCGAGAGAACCTATTCGATGTCCGGTTCAGCTTTAAAAACCTTGATTATTACCATAGTAAATTTTCTTTTCTAAGAAGTTCTGATGAGAGATGTAGAGTTGCATGGTATCTGGATATCTTAATTTGATTGTCATCTATGTTATATTATTCTTAAACTTTTTGGCCACGCCACCGGTAAAGCCACTTATACATGAAACAGAAGGAAAGATCGTCAAATAACATAGTCAAATGATCTTCTTCTTTTTGAAAAACAACTTCAGATGCCATAGTTGCAAGCCCGCAACAGACAAGCAAAAAAATAACGAACCCAAACTCGTGTAACCTATTGTTGAATTTGTTTTCTTGGTTTGCTCTACAGTCACTTGTTGCCTGAAGATATAACATACATATAAAAGAAATTAACATTTTATACTTATGTATCAAGTTTAGAAATGATGTCAAAATTAATTTGTTAAGAAGCAAGTTGGTTAAAAAGTTTGTTAGGAAGCGGTTGTTCAAACTAAAATTATTTGGCTTAACTATCTCTAATATATCTACTTATAAAGCATGAAGACAACTAAACTTGTAACCAAATATAGCAAAATATAATCACACGGTACCCGCCGCCGCATTGCGCGGGTACCATTCTAGTTATAAAGTATAAGTGTATAAAGTGTAAGGGTTATTTGTTTATTATAAGTTATCAAAAAATATGAAGATTTATAATTTTACTCTTAACTTCATATAATATATTTAAAATTCAACCACTAATGTTTTATTAATTAGCTCATCTTTTTTTAAGTTTTTATTTTCATAAATTTGACACTTATATTTTTATGTGTTTTGTTCTTCAATCAAAATTTTCACCAAATTTATTAAAGTTTGATCAAAATCAATTCAATTTTGACTTTTTATTGGCTAATCATATTGCTCGATTTCGCCTATGTGTCAAAATCAAGCTTTCCTATTGGTCTAATTTTTTTTCCACTAAGATTGATTTTGCAAAATCACTCCGAAATAATGTAATTCCTTTATTTTATAAAAGATTTTAGAGAGCAATATTTTTTTTATTGTTTAAAGTGACAATGTGATTCATATAAAGTTAAGTTTTATGGATACGGGTGTTAAAAAGATACTTGAAACCGATAAACCGAACCGACTCACTCAATCCGAAACCGCAAAATCCGATAACTAAGAAACCGAAACTAAAAAAATCATAAATCGGAAAAATCCTCTTATCACGGTTCGATTTGGTTTGTATTTTCAAATATATGCGATTACCTGAATTGAACCGTGTTTTATATACATGTAGTTTTTAACAAAATATTCATAAATGTGTACTAACATTGACTATATGTATTCAAGTTTCATATTTTCTTTTACATGTCTATAAATACGGTTCGATTCGGGTGACCGCATATATTTGAAAATAAAAACCAAAATTGAACCATGATAACAGGGTTTTTAGGTTTCGGTTTCTTAGTTATCATTTTTTGCGGTTTCGGATTGAGCGGGTCGGCTCGGTTTGTCGGTTTCACATATTTTTATCACCCATATCCATAAAGCTTAACATCATATAAATCAAATAGTCATTGTGAACAATAAAAAAAATATTACTCACTAAAATATTTATTATCACAATTGTATAATGAAAAAAAAAAACATTGTCATTAGTTTAAAAGTTGAAATATGTCATATAAAATTTTTGACATCTATAAATTTATTGTAACAAAACACCTAATAAATTAGAAAACATGGTTTGTCAAAGAGTTTTATTTCATGGTACCTGTCACGACAACGCATGAGTACCCTGCTATTTATAAGTCTAGTAGTGATATCTAATTGGGCAATATGATGACCCTGAGTCCCTGAGACCCGCTTGCTACTCCTTTATCGCCTGAAGGGTAAAAGTCCCGGATGAGACTCGAACTTGAGAACTCCCCTAGCCAAACATCCCCTCCTAAGGACACTTTAAGAAAACCTTGGTGGCCACCGGTTGGTTTGTGTGATGATGTATGTAATCAATGAATTTAGTTGCAAATATGCAATACAATCAATAACTCTCGACTATTATTTATGATCACCAGTTCACCACATAGAACAAATGCCAAAACCAATCTTGAAATCATAAAATATAAGGTCATGAATCATAGAGGAAACTGTTTCTTTCTTGTCCTCTTCATTTCTGCTAGTTATTTAGCCATACGTAGCTATAGTTGTTCCAAGCTAACAACTAAGTGGACCGTTTACATCACAAATGAAGTTCCTGATAATATTGTGGTTCATATAAAGTCCACCGATCATGACCTTGGAAATCATACAATATCATCTGATGAGCTATATAGTTGGACATTTTGTCAAAAATTTATTGGTACACATTTTCATGGTTACTTCTGGTGGGGATCACGATACCAATCCTTAGCTTTGGCTGATCGAGAAATAATGAATACATGTCGACGTACGTTTGATAGTGATGAAGATTGTTATTGGTTAGTTTTGGTCGATGGATTCTATGTTTCTGCAAGTAACATGCCGTTTCCATATGGTTGGGTGAAAAAGAAATCATGGTAGTCTATGTATTACTGCCTAGCTAGTTTATAAATAAAATAAATAAATATTGGACTACAAGCTATTTTATTTAGGTATATTGTGTCAAAGAAAATTTTATTTATTGTACCTAAATAAAACACACACTTAACATACATCAATAATCATCACATGTACAAAAAGATCTACCAGATCTTTTTTGTATATCGATGTCGAGTTCGGTTTTAAAAACCTTGATTATTAGGGCTTTCTTGTGATAACCATAGTAAATTTTCTTTTCTAAGAAGTTGATCATATCTGATGAGAGATGTAGAGTTGCATGGTATCTGGATATGTCTTAATTTGATTGTCATCTATATATGTTGATATATTATTCTTAAACTTTCACGCCACTGGTAAAACTACTTAATTATACAAGAAACCAGAAGGAAAAAGCGCCTTAATTTGATTATCATCTAAATGATCTTCTTCTTTTCAAAAAACGACTTCAGATGCCATAGTTGCAAGCCCGCAACAGACGAGCAAAAAACCAACGAACCCAAACTCATGTAACCTATTGTCGAATTTGTTTTCTTGGTTTGCTCTATAGTCTCTTGTTGCCTGAAGATATAACATACATGTAAAAGAAATTAATATTTTATAATTATGTAGTTTAGAAATAATGTCAAAATTGTTCAGATGATGCAGCCACACAGCTCGATGTGATATTGTTTTGGAAACTGCATATGCAAACAAATCATGTGTATATATATATTCTGTTTTCTGGAAACATGAATTTTCAACCATATTAATAGACTAACCTTCTTCGAAGTAAAAACATCTCTATATGAACTGAGGTAACCATGTCCTGCATTTTCTTTAACTCTATTTCCATTGCCTTCAAGTAATGCATACAAGAGGACCCCGTCAATGTAACCAAGCTAGAGAAGAACAGGTATATTTCCTAATATTGAATATAAGATGCTTACATCTACCGAGCCTTTCTTGGCGACATTAGTCCAATCTCCAGTAAGCATTCCATAGCTCCAAGTGAAGTCTACAGATATGTTAACCGGTGGCTCGTGCTTGATGGCTTTAAAGCAAGTCATATGGTCCTTATCCTCTTCTGCTTCAAATGCAAATTGTCCTGATGTCACACCCTCAGCGCGGTGATAAAGTTTTCCGAGTGCTGAATGCACCTAATTTACAACAAAACACAAATTTAAGGCAGCTGAAAAAAATCGCCTATATATGATACACAAAAGAAAAGAAAAAAAATAAAAAATAAAATAAAATAAAAATACAAGGGATGTCCTTCACAAAAAACTGCAAATAATGTTTTTAGATTTACCGTGACAGTGATCTGATAATGTTCCGGTAAGGGATGTCCTTCATTTGGATTAACTATAGAGTAGTTACCGATTGTCGTAGAATCTATTTTGATGTCTTCAAGCATGCATTTGATTTTGCCCGACTCGATATCAAAACGGACTGAGTGACAAATGGTGGATAGAAATGGTAGAGTTAGAATAAATACTACAAGACCAAGCTCCATGGTTAAAAGGTGCTTGGATAGAGAAATTGGAGATGTTACAAAATTTTGAAATGAGTTTGCAAATGTAAAATGACATTTCATATTCATTTATTGAATTTATTATTACCATAATTTGTTTTGTTAATGAAATATTAAATGCATTTAATTACGGTCTAACTTTAATTTATCAATAACATAAATGCTTTAGATTTACAGAATATAACATTTTAATTACATTGATACTAACCACATATACGTAGTAACATTTTAATTTGATTGCCACGTACGTACTTACTTATTTTTCTTTACATTTATTGGCCATTTCTTTGATAGAACTCATTTGAAATATTAAATGCATTTAATTACGGTCTAACTTTAATTTATTAACAACATAAATGTTTTATATTTACAGAATATAACATATTATTACATTGAGGCTATGTTTGGCAAAAGTAGCATTGAAAAAATGAGCTTTTCTAAAAAATAGCAAATATCACCGCGCTTTTGCCAAACGAACACTAAAAATCAAAAAGCTCGTTGCTCATCGCCCCAAAAAGCTATGCGCCAAACATAGCCGGATACTAACCACATATAACATTTTAATTTGATTGCCATGTACATACTTACTTATTTTTCTTTACATTTATTGGCCATTTCTTTGATAGAACTCATACATTATACCAACTACAGTAAAACCTCTATAAATTAATAGTGTCGGGACCGGTATATTTTATTAATTTAACGAGATATTATTATATTAATAAATTAGTAATTTATTAATTTAAAGAGGTTTTACGTATGTCCTTTAAATTTTCAAGTCTAATATACTAGCTAGTTACAATGTATACTCATTAGAGACGAAAAATAAATTTAAAAAACAAGTTTTAATTAACATTTTATGAATTAACATTCACACTTTATTAAAATAAAAATAACACTTTTTGTTTTAATACGAGAAAACAATACACCAACTCTTTAATGCAATAAGGAGATGTTAAGATAAACTCAATATAGATTTGAAGCTCAACAAAAAACAAGTGATTATGATTATTTTTTTACTAAACAATCTTAGGATTTTAAAGTATATCCTTCACACACACACACACACACACACACACACACACACACACACACACATATATATATATATATATGAAATTTTTAGTAATTATTAATTTATAGTTTCGTTGAGACTAATATATATACAATGGGGTTTCAAAAATATTATTATCTAATTATTTTATCGATTGGGGTCCAAATTTGTACTGGTATCAAGTAGGGACCGGACAAATTATTAATTTTGTCGAGTTTATCAGTTTATCGAGTATTAATTTATAGAGGTTTTACTGCAGGTATCCGCGTGTTGCGCCAGTAGATAACATGAAATAAAATTTTCTGGTTAATCATGTTTTCTATTTTATTATATTTTTTTGTGACAATAAATTTAGATATATCAGAAATTTCATGTGACATATTTTGGTTGTTTAATTAGCAATATTTTTCATTATACAATTGTGATAATAAATATTTTAGTTTTCATTGTTCAAAATGACAATTTGAATTATATAAAACTAATAGGGTACCCGTGCGATACGGCGGCGGGTACCCTGTGACTATTTTCTTGTAATGTGATGTTATGCGGCCATATTTTTTTTAACGATTAATTTACAAATAACAATAATTTTAGGGTTGGATCAGTTGGAAAACCCCTTGCATCTTAACCTAGAGGTCAATAGTTCGATCCTTACTCCCTACAAAAGGTCGGAGGTCCTTTCCTATCTTAGAGAGAACTGGAAGTAGCCTCCCTACCTTAGGTAGGGGTAGGCATAGTAAGGCGACCGATATTTTTATATTTATTTCAAAAAAATCAATCTTTTTTACGCTATATATATCCCCTATATTTTCATTTTTAATATACACTATTCACATGAACCAAATATAAAAATTAGTCCAAAATCAACTATACATACAAATAATATACGGCTCAATTAGTAATTAGTCTAAAACCATTTTCAGGCTAAACAAACTTTAATCATCAATATATATTAAGGCCCATGATAAAACTACCAAATAATTTGTGATATCATTTAGCCAGCCCAATTAACAACCAAACCGTTATATAACCCAAATGTTAGGACTTATAAATACGTTTACAAAACCTAAATTACCTCATTCCTGCCCTAATTTTCCTCAAAAAAAAAAAAAAAAAATACGCAGCCATGATTTGCAGCCACACAAACATCACATACTCTTCCTTTCTTTCTTATCTTGATAACCGAACATAACAAACAATCTATGTTTGCAAGAAAATCATACCCTTTTCTTGAGTATCAAACGAAAACTCTCTCTAAGGTTTTATGTTGTGTTGACCGTGATGGTGGTTTTGAGATGGGGTTAGAACTGAGGTAGATGTAGATGTTGGGTTTTATTGTTGTTGTATACTTTATGTTCGTGGATCATAGATGGAATAAGTTTGATGTTTGTTTTGGCTTGATTGATGATTGTTCTTTTCTTCTTTCGTTTCATCTTCGTTTTTGTTTTGATGTGTACGGTACATTTTTTTTCTTCTTTTGTGGAATGCATTAATTGGTCGAGGGGGTGACTGGTTTGTGACTTTTGGAGCCGTCCGACCTTCATCGATCTTGTGGTTGTAGTGGCGGCGACTCGGTCAGTGCAGGGGCGACCGATCCGGTTGACCGACCACTGTACGCAGCCTAATGGCTTTATTTTTAAGTACTTGGCTTAGTAGCATGATTAGCTTGTACATTATGGTTAAATTATTGTATATTTTGGTGATGGGGTGAATTAATTAATGTATTAATTATATGTGTTCAATAGATTGTTGACCTTAAAATCATTGTGCTTTACATACTTGTGCTTTGTGTTTTATTACTTGTATTTATTTAAAAGCTATTGTACATTGTGCTTAAATGGTTGTAATTTTTGGTGAAAGAGTGTTTTTAATAGCACTAATTTGTTTGGTAGAATTTTGGTCTTAAAATGATACCACGCTGTTTTTTGTTGTACAATATGATTACTTTGTTGTAATTCTGAAAATTGGGTGTATTAAAGAGTTGTAAACCATGCATTATTTCTTGTAAATCTGAAAATTTTGGAAAGAGAGTTCTTCATGCATTATATGTAGTATAGATTAAGCTTTATGAATACGAGCGTTAAAAATCGACAAATCGAGTCGACCCACTCAATCCGTAACCGCAAAAAACGATAACTAAGAAACCGAAACCGAAAAAACCAGAAATCAGAAAAAACCCTCTTATCATGGTTTGATTTCGGTTTATTTTTTCAAATATTCACGGTTACCCGAATTGACCGTACTTTATATACTTTTTTTTTCTTTTCAAAATATACATATTTAGGTTTTATATTTTCTTTTACATGTCTATAAAATGCAGTTCGATTCAGATAACCGTGGATATTTGAAAATAAAAACCGAAATTGAACCGTGATAAGAGGGTTTTTCCGGTTTCTAGTTTTTCTGTTTCGGTTTCTTAATTATATTTTTTTGCAGTTTTAGATTGAGCTGGTCGGCTCGATTTGTCGGCTTCACATATTTTTTTACGCCCGTATCCATAAAAGATTAACTTATATAAATCAAATAGTCATTTTAAACAACTGAATAACATTGCCCACAAAAATTTGTATTGTCACGCAGTTGAATAATGAAAACATTGTCCTTAGTTTAAAAGTTGAAATATGTCACACAAAATTCTTATGATCCGTAAAGTTAAAAACATAATAAATTACAAAACATGGTTCATCGGAAAAATTTATTTTATAGTACCCGCTGCGGCAACACGCGGTCACCCTGCTAGCTATAATTAAATTGTTTATGCATCATGTGTATCATGTTGTAATATGTAATTAATGAATTTAGTTGCAAACATGCAACACAATCAATAACTCTCGACTATTATATATATATATGGTCACCACATAGAACAAATGCCAAAACCATCCTGAAATCACAAAATATAAGGTCATGAATCATAGGGGAAACTATTTCTTTCTTGTCCTCTTCATTTCGGCTAGTTATTTAGCCATACGTAGCTATGGTTGTTCCAAGCTAAAAACTAAGTGGACCGTTTACATCACAAATTCAATTCCTGATGATATTGTGGTTCATATAAAGTCGACCGATCATGACCTTGGAAATCATACAATATTATCTAATCAGGTATATAGTTGGACATTTTGTCAAAAATATATCGGTACACATTTTCATGGTTACTTCTGGTGGGGACCACGATATCAATCCTTAGCTTTGGCTGATCAAGAAATACTGAATATATGTCGAACTAAGTTTGATGGTGATGAAAATTGTTATTGGTTAGTTTTGGCCGATGGATTTTATGTTTCTTCTGCAAGTAACAAGCCGTTTCCATCTGGTTGGTGGAAAGCGAAATCATGGTAGTCTATGTATTAATGCTTAGTTTATAAATAAAATAAATCAATATTGGACTACAAGCAAACTCTATTATTTTAGGTACATTGTGTCAAAGAAATTTTTCAGTGTGGTAAATCAACCAAGTCGGTGTTACCACACCCCCACTGGCGTACTGATGCCCATGATTTTTTTATTTTATTTTATTTTTATTTATTTATTTTTTTTTGTATATGTGTGATGATTATTGTGTGTGCTTTGATAAGTGTTTTAGTTTGTGAAATTTGACACACATGTCATGGTGTCAAAGCATAAAAAAAAAAAAAAAAAAAAAAAAAAAAAAAAAAAAAATTGTGCATAAAGTTTTCGAAACTTTGAATTTTTATGGGATTTTTTTATGCACAAAATAATTTTTGATGCACAATATGTGGCAATAATGAGCATTTTCATTTTTAGTAGTCGTTTGACAAATGAGCGATTAGTTTTGTTATTTTTTAAGAATGCACATTTTCTAACGCTTTTTTAAGAAGCGGTGAGCAGTGAGCTGTGGATACTGCTCGCTGCTTGTTTTAACAAACACACCTTTTATGCAAAGACGTTTATTTAATGCACAAATTGATGACTGACGAAATTTTAATGCGCACAAGCTTTATTTTAGTAATTTATTAAATAAATAAATAAAATAAAAAAATCTCTCAAACGAAACTCGTCTATCGACTTGTGGAATCTTTTATATAATAAAACAAAACCATATTGGGAATTTTCCATTTCAAAAAAATGCATTCATACATCATTTAGTAATAATTTTATTTAAAAAAAAAAAAAACTTATTTTCTTATTAGGTAACATTTTAAATTTATTCATAACACAAGTACAAGATAAATACAAAAAATATAGATAAGATGCAATTAATAATAGGATTAAAATTTTTAAATAATTATCTTTAATAATAAAAAACTATAATTAAACATCATAAATCAAACAAAACAAAGATTAAATTATTTGTTTTTTAATAAATAAAAATATATGATTCAAAAAAATAAAAAAAAAACCTGCGCGTGCGCAGGCATTATAAGTAGTGTCTTGAGATAAGAAACCTTTTTTTCAAACCCTTCACACGCTAGTCGTGAATATGAATTCATTTTTCGTCATAATTGAGATTAACGAACACAAGCAAAGCCTTTTTTTTTTTTTTTTTTTTTTTTTCACTTCATTTTATATTTATGTGTAAAGTCAACATTGTATTTTAATTCATTAATAAAATTTATAATCACCTCAAAAGTTTTTAAATGAGCTAAAATAATAAAAACAACTTTATGAACATAACTGTAAATTTTTAATTCTAATAGATTTTTAGTAAATTTATAATTTAACAAATACGTATGTACTTAAAGTTAAAAAAAAACAACCACCGTTTATTATTATTATTATTATTATTGTTGTTGTTGTTGTTGTTGTTGTTGTTGTTGTTGTTTTATTACTCTTATTAGAGTCGAGTTATTCTACAAACCAAACATTTCTCACATACCAAGAGACTCATCCTCACCATTCATCTAAAAAGAAAATCAATGGTTGAGATTAAAAGCATTTTATTATTTCACTCATTTTTTATAATTTAAATATCTCTTAAACCGTTAATCGTTAAGCGTAAATAATTACACCATCACGACGGGCATTTAATTATCTTTCTATAGACGGGCACTTTGATATACTTTCGAAAAAAAAACAAATCATTTTTTTCACGTTTTTTTTCGTGGCCGAAAAAAAATCATATATGATATTGCATATCATATATGACATGTAGTATCATATATGATATTACATATAATATCATATATGATATGTAATATCATATATGATATGTAATATCATATATGATTTTTTCGGCCACGAAAAAAAACATGAAAAAAACGAAAAAAAAATTTTTGTCGAAAATATATCAATTAGCCTATCAATAGAAAGATAATTAAATGCTCGTCGTAACGGTATATTTTTTTTCGCTTAACGATTAACGGTTTGAAAGATATTAATATTTGAAAAAAAAAAGGATAAAAGTGGGTTTTTTAAATTGTTGTGATTAATCTCATCCATTAGATCAAAAAAAGATGGAGGAAAGATGGAGGGTGGAGATTCGTCCCTTGATATATAAAAAAAGTTTGGTTCTTTACTCTTATTATTATTATTATTATTATTATTATTATTATTATTATTATTATTATTATTATTATTATTATTATTATTATTATTAATTTTTTCTCTTTCTATTGTTATTATTTCATTTTATTAAAAACTCAAAGGATTACAAAAAAATTAGTGTCAAGCTTAGATATTATCTAGTCATTCACTCATTTAGCTATAGCAAAACTAATTCTATTAAAGATGCAGACAATAACACGTGCCTCAATATCTTGAGCGAACTTTTAACAATGAAAAACCATTGCTCACTAAAATATTTATTATCATAATTGTATAATAAAAAACATTGTCATTAATTAAAGAGTTGAAATATGTTACATAAATTTTTGACATCATAAATTTATTGGCACAAAAAACATATTGTAATAAAATAGAAAACATGGTTCACCAGAAAATTTTACTTTAGGGTACCCGATGCCGCAACAAGCGGGTACCTTGCTAGTAGAGAGAAAAACATGTTGCAATTTTAACTTTATTATTTGTATTTTTTAAATTGTTGTTTTTGTATTTGAATGATTTGTAAAATATGTTTATTGTTTGTATTGTTTAATTTTAAGTATCTTAATGACATTTAATGGTGTAATTGTGTTTGAATTAGTTGTACAATATGCTTGATTTTTATTTTTTTAGAAAGACAACTAAGTATCTCACGATATACAACCACAAACTACTTCACATGTCCTAAGTTGGACTAAAACCACAACCATTTGTTTGAGAAGTTTCTCACACCACAAGAGATACTATTGGACACAAGCCCTTTTATAATATGTTTGATGTTTTAAATATGTTAGTGTAATTAATGCACAAAGTTACGATAAGCAAAATGGTAAAAAAAAAAAAAAAAAAAGAAAAAAAATGATCTTCCTCTTTTCGAAAAACGACTTCAAGTGCCACAACTGCATGCCAGCCACAGACAAGCAAATAAACGACGACAACACACTCAACAAGCGTTTTCATGATCAACTCGTGCATCTCTTCTTTTCTGTAACAATTACAACATTTTCACATTACGACTTTCACTTTCAAATCGTCAATGTAACTATTGCCTTCTAAAAAGGATTGTTATTCATTAATTATTTTTATATACTAACCTTACTCGAAGATATGTCATCTCTTCACGAATCCAACTAGTGCATCGCCTGAGAGAAATGTATTACAACATCCGTCATTGATCTGAATGAAGCTATGTAAACTTTTTGATAAGTACATAGGCCACATGAGTTGAAAATCAACTGACCGAGTTTTAGTAATTTCTAACGGGTCAAATACATTAATTTTTTGATAAGTAAATACGTCACGCGGGTTGAAAATCAACCAAGGTGAAATTTAATGAGTATTACCAAAATTGAAGGGTTTTGGAGTAGAAGTGTTAAGACTCAAAACATATATCTGATGATTCTTTATAAATTATATTGTATAAAAAGTCACTTTGAATAATGTTCATGAAATATTGCCTGCCTTTGTATTAATTATTAGCTGTGTTTTGAAAATTGGACTGATTGAACCGGAAAAACTCTGGTACCGGGAGAACCTATTCGATGTCCGGTTAAGTTTTAAAAATCTTGATTATTAGGGCTTTCTTGTGATAACCATAGTAAATTTTCTTTTCTAAGAAGTTGATCTGATGAGAGATGTAGAGTTGCATTGTATATGGACATATCTTAATTTGATTGTCATCTAAGTTGATATATTATTCTTAAACTTTCTGGCCACGCCACCGGTAAAACTACTTATACAAGAAACCAAAAGGAAAAATTGTTAAAGAACATAGTCAAATGATCTTCTTCTTTTCGAAAAACGACTTCAGATGCCATAGTTGCAAGCCCGCAACAGACAAGCAAAAAAACAACGAACCCAAACTCATGTAACCCATTGTTGAATTTGTTTTCTTGGTTTGCTCTGCAGTCTCTTGTTGCCTGAATATATAACATACATATAAAAGAAATTAATATTTTATAGTTATGTACCAAGTTTAATAATGTCAAAATTGTTCAGATGATGCAGCCACACGGCTCGATGTGATATTGTTTTGGAAACTGCATATGCAAACAAATCACATATGTGTATATAAATTATGTTCTCTGGAAACATGAATTTTCAACCATTTTAATAGACTAACCTTCTTCGAAGTAAATACATCTCTATATGAATCGAGCCAACCATGTCTTGCATTTTCTTCAACTCTATTTCCATTGCCTTCAAATAATTCATACAAAAAGACCCCGTCAATGTAACCAAGCTAGAGAAGATCAGGTATATTTACTAGTATTAAATAAAAGATGCTTACATCTACCGAGCCTTTCTTGGCGACATTAGTCCAATCTCCAGTAAGCATTCCATAGCTCCAAGTGAAGTCTACAGATATGTTAACCGGTGGCTCATGCTTGATGGCTGTAAAGCAAGCCATATGGTCCTTATCCTCTTTTGCTTTAAATGCAAATTGTCCTGATGTCACACCCTCCGCACGGTGATAAATATTTCCTTGTGCTGGTGAGTGCACCTATTTTACAACAAAGTACAAATTAAAGGCAACTGGAAAAAAATTGACCTTCACAAAAGCTGCAAATAATGTTTTTAGATTTACCGTGACAGTGATTTGATAATGTTCCGGTAAGGAATGTCCTTCATTTGGATTAACTATAGAGTAGTTACCGACTGTCATAGAATCTATTTTGATGTCTTCAAGCATGCATTTGATTTTGCCCGACTCGATATCAAAACGGACTGACTGACAAATGGTGGATAGAAGTGGTAGAGTTAGAATAAATACTACAAGACCAAGCTCCATGGTTAAAGAAGGTGCTTGGATAGAGAAATTGGAGATGTTACAAAATTTTGAAATGAGTTTGCAAATGTAAAATGACATTTCATATACATTTATTGAATTTATTATTACCATAATTTGTTTTGTTAATGAAATGTTAAATGCATTTAATTTCGGTCTAACTTTAATTTATTAATAATATAAATATAAATGCTTTAGATTTACAGAATATAACATATTATTACATTGATACTACCACATATAACATTTTAATTTGATTGCCATGTACGTACTTACTTATTTTTCTTTACATTTATTGGCCATTTCTTTGATAGAACTCATATGAATTATAATGCATTTAATTACGGTCTAACTTTAATTTATTAATAACATAAATGCTTTATATTTACAGAATATAACATATTATTACATTAACCACATATAACATTTTAATTTGATCGTCATGTACTCTCTCTGTTTCAAAATTATTGTCATGAGAGAAAAATTGCAAAATTTAAGAAAAGTGCGGGCACTTTCATTTTCAACCACTAAAATAGAATATTCCCTCATTAGATTCTTTAGTTTTTACTAAATAAGAAAAGTGGACAATTATTTTGATACATCTATAAAAGGAAATGTGGACAATAATTTTGAGACGGTGGGAGTACGTACTTACTTATTTTTCTTTACATTTATTGGCCATTTCTTTGCTAGAACTCATATGAAATATTAAATGCATTTAATTACGGTCTAACTTTAATTTATTAATATCATAAATGCTTTATATTTACAGAATATAACATATTGATACTAACCACATATAACATTTTAATTTGATTGTCATGTTAGTACTTACTTATTTTTCTTTACATTTATTGGCCATTTCTTTGATAGAACTCATAGATTATACCAAGTACGGTAAAACCTCTATAAATTAATAGTGTCGGGACCGGTATATTTTATTAAATTAACAAGATATTATTATATCGATAAATTAATAATTTATTAATTTAAAGAGGTTTTACGTATGTCCTTTAAGTTTTCAAGTCTAATATACTAGCTAGTTACAATGTATACTCATTATAGACGAAAAATAAATTTGAAAAACAAGTTCTAATTAACATTTTATGAATTAACATTCACACTTTATTAAAATAAAAATAACACTTTTTGTTTTAATACGAGAAAACAATACACCAACTCTTTAGTGCAATAAGAAGATTTTAAGATAAACTCAATATAGATTCGAAGCTCAACAAAAAACAAGTGATTATGGATTAATTTTTTTACTAAACAATCTTAGGATTTTGAAGTGTATCCCTCTCACACACACATACATATATACATACATATATATATATATATATATATATATATATATATATATATATATATATATATATATATATATATATATATATATATATATATATATATATATATATGAAATTTTTAGTAATTATTAATTTATAGTTTCGTTGAGACTAATATATATACAATGGGGTTTCAAAAATATTATTATCTTATTATGTTATCGATTGGGATCCGAATTTGTACTGGTACCAAGTAAGGACCGGACAAATTATTAATTTTATCGAGGTTATCAATTTATCGAGTATTAATTTATAGAGGTTTTACTGTAGCAGGTATCCGCGTGTTGCGCCAGTAGATAACATGATATAAAATTTTTTGGTGAATCATGTTTTCTATTTTATTATAAATTTTTGTGATAATAAATTTAAAGATATCAGAAATTTCATGTGACATATTTCAGTTGTTTAATTAGCGACAATATTTTTCATTATGCAATTGTGATAATAAATATTTTAGTTTTTCATTGTTCAAAATGACAAATTGAATTATATAAAATTAAGCTTTATGGATACGAGCATTAAAAATCGACAAATCGAGCCGACCCACTCAATCCGTAACCGCAAACAACGATAACTAAGAAACCGAAACCGAAAAAACTAGAAATAAGAAAAACCCCCTTATCATGGTTTGATTTCGGTTTATTTTTTTAAATATTCACGGTTACCCGAATTGATCGTGTTTTATATACCTTTTTTTTCTTCTTTTCAAAATATACATATTCAGGTTTTATATTTTCTTTTACATGTCTATAAAATGCAGTTCGATTCAGATAACCGTGGATATTTGAAAATAAAAACCGAAACTGAGCCGTGATAAGAGGGTTTTTCCGGTTTCTAGTTTTTCTGTTTCGGTTTCTTAATTATATTTTTTTGCAGTTTTAGATTGAGCTGGTCGGCTCGATTTGTCGGCTTCACATATTTTTTTACACCCGTATCCATAAAGATTAACTTATATAAATCAAATAGTCATTTTAAACAACTGAATTACATTGCCCACTAAAATTTTTATTGTCACGCAGTTGAATAATGAAAACATTGTCCTTAGTTTAAAAGTTGAAATATGTCACATAAAATTCTTATGATTCGTAAAGTTAAAAACATAATAAATTAGAAAACATGGTTCATTGAAAAAATTTATTTCAGAGTACCCGCAGCGGCAACGCGCGGTCACCCTGCTAGCTATAATTAAATTGTTTATGCATCATGTGTATCATGTTGTAATATGTAATCAATGAATTTAGTTGCAAACATGCAACACAATCAATAACTCTCGACTATTATATATATATGGTCACCACATAGAACAAATGCCAAAACCATCTTGAAATCACAAAATATAAGGTCATGAATCATAGGGGAAACTATTTCTTTCTTGTCCTCTTCATTTCGGTTAGTTATTTAGCCATACGTAGCTATAGTTGTTCCAAGCTAAAAACTAAGTGGACCGTTTACATAAAAAATGCAGTTCCTGATGATATTGTGGTTCATATAAAGTCGACCGATCATGACCTTGGAAATCATACAATATTATCTGATCAGGTATATAGTTGGACATTTTGTCAAAAATATATCGGTACACATTTTCATGGTTACTTCTGGTGGGGATCACGATATCAATCCTTAGCTTTGGCTAATCAAGAAATACTGAATATATGTCGAACTGAGTTTGATGGTGATGAAAATTGTTATTGGTTAGTTTTGGCCGATGGATTTTATGTTTCTTCTGCAAGTAACAAGCCGTTTCCATCTGGTTGGGTGAAAAAGAAATCATGGTAGTCTATGTATTAATGCCTAGTTTATAAATAAAATAAATCAATGTTATTTTATGTTCTTCTGCAAGTAGCAAACTCTATTATTTTAGGTACATTGTGTGAAAGAAAATTTTCAATGTGGTAAATCAACCAAGTCGGTGTTACCACACCCTACTGGCGTACTGATGGCCATGATTTCAGATCTTTTTTTGTATGTGTGATGATTATTGTGTGTGGTTTGATGTGTGTTAAATATGTGTTGTAGTTTGTGAAATTTGACACACAGGTCGGGGTGTCAATGCATAAAAAAAAAGAAAAAAAAGAAAAAAAAAGAAAGGGTTGGGAAGAAAGTTTTCGAAACTTTGAATTTTTATAGGATGTTTTATGCACAAAATAATTTTTGGTGCACAATATGTGGTAACAATGAGCATTTTGATTTTTATTAGTCGTTTAGCAAATGAACGGTGAGTTTTGCTATTTTTTTAGAATACTCATTTTTTTAATGTTTTTTAAGAAGCGGTGAGTTGTGGTTATTGTCCACCGCTAGTTTTAACAAACACAGGTTTTATGCAAAGATGTTTATTTAATGCACAAATTGATGACTTACGAAATTTTAATGCGCACAAGCTTTACTTTTGTAATTTGGTTTTGCGAGGAAAAAAAAAATCACAAAAGAAACTCCTCTTATCTTGTCTTGTCTCTTGTGGAATCTTTTACCTAATAAAACAAAACCCCTAGTGGGAACTTTTTCATTTCCAAAAAATCAAATCATTCCTTATTAAGTAATAATCTATTTATTTTATTTTAATTCTTTTTAAACATGTAAATAAAAAAACTCTAAATATTACTTTATTTGGACAAAATTTATTAAAATTCGTTTTTACACCTCTTTTCCATAAAAATTGTGTAAAAAAATATATGTGTCAAAAGTATAATAAAAAAAAACTTTAAAATAAGCGGAGTCAATCCACAAAAACTTAAGGGGTTAAAACGAAAAATGGAACAAACAAATTTTGAAACAAAACTTACAAACCCCTGAAAACCCTTATTGCCCTGAACGGCACCATTGATTAAATCGAATCGGTTTGGTTAATGGTGTCAAAAAACAAATCAATCATGACTTTGATCCAGTGTTTCAAGAATATACCGTACTTCAGTTTCCATCTTCTCAAATCCACAACAGGAACACATATCATTGATACCACAAAACCTTACACTTGAATCTTCATAGGCTCCATCTTCTCAATCGATGATACGTGTGTTGTGTGAGTCATGGTATGATTTTTCTTTCCGTCTATCGAATTTGCTTCTTCAATTTGAAAAACCTAATGCTTTGGGTCGAATCAATGGTTACCCTAATTTGATTTTTTCCTCTTTTAAGCTCATTGATTCACTTAATCTATTAATTCAATGTGCTTATTGTTAATATGTTATTTGTTAATACAATTTTGTTGGTTAATATCAGCTAGGGGGTACTGCCTGCATTTAAGAGCAACATGATAATCAGACATATCTAAGATATATTACTTTTAATGGTTAAGCGATTCAAGTCTTCTCTTAAAAATTGTATTATGAAGTGAAACTTTTTTAGGTTTTGACAGTTAAACATTTGCTCGAGTTGTTAGAAAAGTAGGAGCTCGATCTTTGTATCTTGTGTGTTGGCAAATGAACAATAACGCGGGTAGAGGATCAATTGGTGAACTGCAGAAGATTACTGAAAAATAGGGTGTACTAGCACTCTCGAAAAGGGTCGGACCTGCTATGGCCAGGGCATGGGCTTTAACGACATCGCAGCTGGCTACATATGATGAGTGCAAGCGGGTAAAGTTCTAAAAGTGCTGTTTTTTACTCTTGGAAGAATCAAGTATATTGTATTGTTTCTTAAGTAACTGTTTTTTCTCTTAAAAAATGTATGGTATTGCATGCTCCGGTTGAAACCCTATATGCGCCACTGCTATAGATTGTATATATGAAGCATATACGTCAAACATATACATTTTAGCATAACCTTATATATTGAGCTAGGGAATTTTGACTCATTTACTTATAATTGGGTCAATTTGGGCGGGTCAAATGGGTTGAGAGTCGCCCAATTTCTATTTTTAATGCAAACAATCATAAATTGGTTTAATCATGGATCTTGATTTTAATGACTTACTGTAATGACATTGCTTTTGAAATCGTATTCAATGCACTTTTCATTTATAAATGGGGATTTTTCGTGCCTCAACCCAATCCATCTAAATGGCCCATTTTTACTTAAACCCATTTTGACTCATTCGCAACCCGCCCAATATATAGTTCCTGTTGTCAGTGTTCTTTACGTGGATATGTTGTAGGTTTAAGTTATCAAAATCACAAAAGGAATATCTTCTTCACCAACAGGTAAGTCTTATCTATTGTATGAAAAATTGAAAATATGTTTTTGGATTTCAATCGTACTTATTGAATGTAAATCATATGAAGGCTATTAAAGAAGATATGGGTGATAATGATGATGAAGACGATGATGTCGCTGCTCTTGAAAGAAAGATGCAACATGCTGGAATGCCTCCAACTATCTGGAAGCATGCATCGAGCGAATTAAGGTGTGTTATCTGTGAACTCTGATACGTAAACATATCTTTTTATAGTTGATTTATGTTTATGCATATACGTGGAAATCACACGGACACTGTAGCATACAGATCAAATGATGACCAACACGTCGATGATGTATCTAAGTATCCAGGTGATGATGTTTACAAGTGGGCAAATCTCCCGAGTTCCTTTAATGCTTTTTTTGATGAGGGTCTCAAGCAGCGTCATATGTCGATCATGCCATGAGATTATTCTTTGAGAGTTCTGATCTACCAAAAACAACAAAATTAGATGGATCAGTAGATGAATTGTTTTTAAAGAAGTTACAACACTGCCAATGCAAAGCGTTTTTACAAGCTGGCAAAGAGCCGAAGGAAGAATGCAGTATTAGTGATTATTGTGGAACCACAGAATTAACTATTTTAGTACTCGGGAGACATTTACTGATATCAAATGCTAGAGACTACCGTACGGTTATTCTAGGAAAAGAGATGCAATGCAATTGTCTAATGATCACAGACCCTCTAATATAGTAGAAAAGAAGAGTGGACGAACTAGGCGGTTACTTTGATGATGGGAACCTGCAGTGGCAGAGCTAGAAAAAATTGTGGGAGGGCCGAAACAAAATTTTTTCCTAAAAAACATTAGATGGGAGGGCCGAGATGAAAAAAAAAATAACACATGAAATCGTGAAAAAAATACACTAACGGGCTTAGGCCTAGGGGCGGGAACCTTCCCGATCCTCATAAAGCTCCGCCCTTGGGTACTTGAATTGTGAACTTGCTGTGACACGAGCCCTGGAAGACAAATGCATTAAGGTAGAATCACCTATGATTGCTGAACTAGAAATGACACAAATTGTGTTGACCGATGATGATGAATTTATGATAATTGGATGTGACGGGATATGAGATATCATGTTAAATGAAGGAGTGGGCTTTGTCCAGAGACAACTAATGCAATACAATGACCCTCAACGGTGTGCTACAGAAGTCATTAATCAAGCGTTGCGCCTACACACAAGTGACAATATCACTGTTATTGTCGTTTGCTTCCCTTCTCGCATTGAGCCTCCCAAGCCGTGGCATCCAAACAGTGGATTCAGATAAAGCACACAGTACACACGAGTCAATATGCTTCAAGACAAAGAAATGGTAAAGTTTTTTGTTTTTTTTTTATTATTAAGCTCCCTCTTGCTTCTCCTGCTGCTATGATCTCTAAATAAATCATTAACTGTGTTAAAACAGTTGCACTGCAAAATGGTTAAAAAGACGAGAGCAAACAAGACGGAAGGAACTAGAAAGTTGATATGAAGACAAGCATTTGAATGGTGAACTTGCTGTGGCACAAGCCTTTGGATACAGGTACTTAACCCATTTAATATCCTTAAATTTTATTTATTCAATGTTACTTTAGAGATTCATACTTTTTTTTAATATATTTTCTAATAATTAATTATAGCTCTAATATAACAAGAAAACGTTGATAAGGTTGTTTAGGGTGTTATTGAGGATGTTAAGGTAAAATAGTATAAAAACAATGTTGAAGCTTACGGAATCTTAACTTTGAAAAACACATATGCTCATTCGTTTTAATGCCGACGCAAAACATTGAAGAAACTTTGAAGTTCGTTATAATGGGTTTCAAAACCCTTATCTCACCAAAACAAAGTATGCTCATCAGCTAACATTAAGGTTTGTTGAACACTAGATCGATTAAGGATGCTTTATGGTGTAAAAACTCAAATAAACCAAAAGAATGAAATCGTGTACTTGATCAAAATAGATTCAAGCTTATTCAATTAGGCAACTTTATATTTGTTGTCTACATGGGTCATCTCTATATATGGGCTGTGATTGTCATTGAAAAAGAGCTGTTCGGATTTTCAGGAACAACAAACAAGGACAAAGAACTTCCACGATTCAGGCACTTACATTGGTTATAAAAAAAAATGTTATACAGTGGTATATTTATTTTGTAACTAATTTACGTTGAGATGAAACTTTCATTTTGGTTAAAGTGACTCAGATTTTTTTGTCATACTGAGATATTTGTTGTTTATGATATGATCATGGGTTTACAAAGGTTATAATTTTTATGTAGTGATTTGGAATGTGTTTATTTTTGTGTAGTGATTATTGCTATAAATGGACTTGATACATATGCCAATTAATAAAAGATGCGCCAAGGCTAATATTGATTTGTGTTGCTGCATGACACTAAAAGGATGCTATTGAAGTTACTAACTTTTGGAATGTTTTTTCAGAGTCAAAATAATTGTCAAAAGGGGCATCCTAATGGTATTTGCCTAAAGTGAACATAATAATTATGAAAAAGAACCTTATGCTCACATTAGTTCAATTGAAAAAAAGATGTAGATCATGTCTTTAGTGGTAAAGAGCTCGACATAGTTACCTTTCCAAATCTTCCACAACCTGACTTGCCTTCATCATCTTTCACCATACAACCAATTCTATTATCTCAATGTATACGGTTGGCCTGCTCAAACAATTTCCATACCAAATTATAACAATCACATCAAACTATAGTGTGGGCATCTATTTCCTTAGCAATAAAAAATTGTAGTGTAGGTTTTTGAAAATATATGAGAAATTTTGTAGTGCAATTTTTATCAAAACATCAAAGCTTCCCCCATCGATGTATAATCATTTTCTGGCTCTGCTAATGATCATAATATAATGTGAAATTGTTCATACCTATCACCAACAGGTTTTGGTAAAAATCTGAAGCAAATTTCCTCATCACCTCTATCAACCAAAATTCCTATCTCTTCACATTCCTTAATCTCCTCATCACTCAACACATCACCAAACTTTCTTCTTGAAATTTCGATAATACGTTGGTGGTGGGGCTGAAATAAACTCAAAATCCACCAGCACCACTTCTCTTCCTCATCTATTTTAATGTCTTAAATATATCCTCAGTCGCCAATACCAAATGGTAAACATTAGCACCTTCATTATGCTCAAAATAGGTCTGAATATTACTTTTCCTCTTAGTTCTGTAAACTGGTTCATTCATCGGCATCAACACATTCTCATTATTACATGCTAAAACAACCGAATTAATACTTCTCCATTACGTGAAATTATGAATGCAAGTGTTTAGTTATGCAACTGGCCGATTTATGTCTTCATTTTAGTTGTTCATCATAATTCTTGCTTGGATTTTCTTAATGCATGATTATAAGAATTAATGTTCTTTATTGCTTACAAAAACTTAGAAAATTTTATAATAGGTGAACTAACAACAGTAACATGGTAACCAAACAATCAATATTCCGACATAAACTTAAACTATTAGTTTACAAAAACTATCGATGCAAAAACAAAACATACGATAAGTAAACTTAAACTATTAGTTTATAAATTTTTGTGATTAAACAAAAAATAAATTATTTGTTTTTTAAATAGATAAAAATGCATTATTAAAAAATTTAGAAAAAACCCCGTGCGTGCACGGGTATTATAACTAGTGTCTTGAGATAAGAAAACCTTCTTTTCAAACCCTTCACACGCTAGTCATGAATATGCATTCATTTTTCGTCATAATTGAGATTAACGAACACAAGCAAAGCCTTGGGAAGGGGTGTTTTTTTTTTTTTTTTTTTTTTTTTTTTTTTTTTTTATATATATATATATAATAAGTGTAAATCAACATTTTATTTTAAATCGTTAATAAAATTTATAATCACCTCAAAAGTTTTTAAATCTTTTATATAATAAAATAAAACCTCTATTGAAAATTTCTCATTTCAAAAAAATCAATTCATTCCTTTTTTAGTAATAATTTTTTTATTCTAATTTTTCAAAAAGTATTATAATTATCAAAGTAACCTTAAATATGTTTATATTTGTCCAAAAATTGTATAAAAAACGTTTTTGTATTCAATAGGTAAATAAAGCCAACAAAACACATGGGCCTCTATATTATTTTTTTGGAAATAGAAGCAAAAAAATGCAACTTTTCTTAAAAAAAAAACTCGCTCCTCTCTTCACACATTCATTCTTCCTCAATCCCCAATAACGTTTTACCGATCAAAGTAACCTAACACATTCATTCATCCCCAACAAACCCAGAAACCAATCCAACTAATCAAAAAAAGAAAAAAAAAAAACATTCAAATTAAAAAGAAGGTCTAAAGAAGCATTAGTCGAGCCATTCGTAACAGTATGTTTTATAATGAAGATAGCATGTAGAAAAGTTCATTCTTATATCATCAAAATTTGCATTGTTATGATTGTCCACTCCACTCAAAAGCTCTGCTTCTGCACTCTGGAGCAATCAAGAGGGTGAGATGATTATTGGTTTATATTAATCATGTCTAGAGGTTATAATTAGTTAGCATCACTGATTATACAGTTTTGTTGATTTAGCTTATTGGATATGCTCTTATCTTATTAAGCATATAAGCACTTTATAATAATAAGCTATCCAGAACACACCATTTGATCTTTTTATCCCTGAATTTCATAAGAATGGTTGTTCTCATTCTTTTTGCAGTTGCTTATTTGTGTTTGGTTATTGATGCTTATTATTGTATGTCCTTTAGTTTTTATGTATAGCGCGTCTTCGTTATGATTGATCTTATGTGTGATTGGATGATGTTTATATTACAGATATCAAGAGAGTGAATCAGATGTGCAGGATTCTGAATCACAGTCTTCACAAGAGAATGCTGGATCATATGTGCAGTCTCTGCTGGATTGGGTCAGTGATTATATCGCAGTCTCGGCTGGATTGGGCCAAGGATTATAAGTTTCTGTTTTTTTAAAGCTTTTTTCATATTCTTAGAGTAGAATGTAAAGTTTAGAAAAAAACTGCAGACTTCCTAATAAAATAAGAATGTGTATTGTATTACAATTCTTAAAAGCCCACAATAAGACTTTAAACCTTATATATACAAATTTCATAGGCCAGTTTATTTGATCCATCGAATCCATCACAGCTATATGCAGTTGCTGCTCATTCAATTAAGTCAACAAATCTCCAGGTTTTCCTATCATCTTTGTATGTATTACAATCAAAATCACTCATCTTCAAGAACTTTTTGAAAATTGAAATTTTATTGATTGTTAGTATACCTAACCCATCAAGACACATCTTCAGATAACATCACAGTGTCGGCAAACCACTTTCAGTGTGGTGGTGGCGAGTCAAGTTTCTCAATGGCAAAAATCTTTCAGGAAGTATAGGTTTTGCTATTTGTAGAAAGTTCAGGGTCTGTTTTACTTTTTCCGTGATAATTTTGTATATATTATCCTATACAGAAGGAATTTCGCATGCTTGAAGCCCTGATAATTACGTGAAAGATTTTAAACTTGGTAATCGACAACTTAACATGATAATATTAGCAGTTCGCAAGTTTGTTTGCTTTTGGAACCTACACACTGCAATTATGCTTTCAATATTGATTAATTTGCTAAAAATTCCTATTTTGTTGGTATGCTACAGCTTATCGCTACTCTCCAGGGGAGTGTGGTGAGATTACAAAGTTATCTATCCCTAAAGTCTGGTGGTCCGAAAAGGGTAAGCTTTATTTGTAATTTTCGAGTCACATAGTATTCTATCTTTAAGCGATCTTAAAATCAAAGCGATTGCTAAATAGTAACATTCAGCTTTAGTTCTTCGGTGGTGATTGAGTGTTATAATATTTGCAGGTCGGTGATATTGACCATATAGGATCTGGATTTCATCTATGCCATAATATTATTTCCTATAGGATCAATCTGAGTACGATATAGCTAATCATAAATTATTTATTTTCAAGTTTAGTCATGTTGTTTTGTTATCAACAGTTAATGATGTTAATATTTCATAACGGATTGACAATGTCTCAACAGTGCAATGATCTCTTTAGACTACCTTCGCAACCCGTATCATGTGAGTGAGTACATGTGTTTTTTTATGTTAGTTTGAAGTTACGACAGGACTGGTATAGAGTATGTTTAGCTTTAAGCGTATAGTAGGTTTTAATGTGAGTGAATACATGTGTTTAGCTTTAAGTGTATATTATGTGTCGTAGTTTATTTGTAATTCATTGTTAAGCCTTAAGTGTGTAGTAGACTTGACTTCCTTTATGGAGACACCCTTATCTGTTAGTCCTTTTCTTTTTTCACTGGTAGAACTTGCATGTACATTTTATGCCTATTTAATGGAGGTCAAGCAAATTAAAAACTAGAGGTGGCAAAACGGGCGGGAATGGGCACGGGTCAAACGAGCACGGGCCAAACGGGCAAATCATAATTCGGGTTTGGCTTATTAGTTATGAGCATAAATAATACAAAATACAACGTAAGATTATAAACCTACAAATGAAACTAAGATGTTCAAAACTAACCGGTGAGCATAGAACTCTACGATGGCATGATTAGCAACCGTATCCTTGATAATCGGATTGACATTAGTAACATCTAATTCAACTACCAAATTAGGCTGCTGATATCCACTGTGGATAAGGAGTGATCGAGATCCAACAGCCTAATGGATGTGCAAAGGTGATCATAACGATCATAATGATATGAAGCTCCAGAGAAGCTTAAAGACTGAAGACATGGGTTGTCGTAGAGTGATCAAAATTATGTTATGAAAATTGGGTTGGATGTGACGAAACCAAATTTAGTGCACCTTTGAGTCTTAGTAATTCAGTATTACTTCTCCTAAGGTTTGCAAACCGAATTTTAATTTTTTCTTTTCTGAACTTTCAAGGCCAATTTAGATTTTTATGGAATAAATTGCTGCAACAAAACTAATTTTTGGAAAATGGACATGTCGGGCAGGTTGGGTTCGGCAACCAATCAACACTGGTTCATTTTTACGGGGTGAGGGGTTAAATTGACCAGAAACATTTTTGTACAAAAAGCTATAAATTTTTAAAAGAATTATATGTGTGACAGATATGATTGCAATAGATATCAGTTTAATCTAATCTTTCAGTTTAATTTTCTATAAGGTTTTATGCATTTGAAAAACATTTCAAGAGCCTAATGACCCACCAACCATTCTTATTCATTTTGTTTAACCCGATGGAGCTCCTAAGATTAGCTAAAGCTTCTAAGATTAGCTAAAGTTATGGTCTGTATAGGAGCTCCTAAGATTAGCTAAAGCTATGAAACACTTGAAAACACATATATACATACTCACATGTACTAGGTACTGATGTAAAGAAGTCTTACATGAGATGTGATATTAAGAAATCATATATGAAATGTGCAGGTGCTTGAATGTTGCATAATTTTGGCCATTTAGAAAAAGGGTGGTAAATATATATTTTCCAACTTGAGTGAAGTAATGTTTGTTTAAAAAAAACAATCTCTTTCTTTGTTTTCTACGTGTATTTGTGTAATTATAACTTATATTATTACTATCTTTAAATTAAACTGGTTGTAAAACAAACCTTTTAGGTCAAAATGACATATGGCCGAAACGCATTTGGTCAAAAGGTGAGTTCAATCTTCTAATTTTCATTTCATCTGAAATATTAATGCAGCTTGCAACGATTTACCGTTTGGAATGAGTAGGAATCTTTTATTCTTAACTATTGTCATTTGGAATTAGTACGAAAGATTTTCCATTTGAAATATAAAGATTTGCTTTATTATCATTGTGGTATTTTTTGGGGGTAATCAAGCTTTTCAATATTTTGGCCGACTAATTCACACGGTTTTAATCACTTTTTAAATATGTTTTAAATCCCTTTTTTTAAATATGTTGGCGTGACAATTTCAGGGTAGTTTGTTTTTTTTTGTTTTTTAAATATGTGCTAGCCAGATTTTCACTCTACTTATATTCACCACTAATCATTTAAGCATGATTAGTTACTATGCATGTTTCTCCAAGTTTATTTGTACATAGCAAACTTTGCAGGTTTGGGTTTGCTTCCTAAAAAATAATGTCTTGCCTCATTCTCTAGAGGATATTAAAGCTTAGTTGTTCTTAAAAGAAGCAAGAATGGGTGTCGGTATAATGACTCCAAGCCCAACACTTATGTATCTTGCCATTCTAAATTGGTGACGTACATTCATGTTAGAGGGATTTGAAACAAGATATAACTAATACTTCCAGAAGTATTTATAGGGGGTTTAAAACCTTCTCGCCGAACAACACAATTCTTAGGTTAGTCCGAGTTTTATGATAGATTACGTTCAATTTATCCGTTTTGACTTTTGACCTGTTATCAGGCCCAATTGAATAGACTACCTTGCCACCTCTAAATTGGTCACTTGTGTTCATGTTTGAATTAACCTATTTATGATCACTGTAGGATTGGGTAATATATGAGAATGAGTTATAGCATGACAGGATGGAACATTATGAGAGTAAAGAGTTGATATTATTTCAGTAAAATTATGATCTTTTGATACACAATTTTAATAACACAACATTACACTTGATATGATATGTTACTTTAATTTTTTGTGTTGTACCAAAGGTTGAAAATTTGGTGGATTGTGTAATGGGTCGAAACAATTTAAGGCTAGAATGTCAAAAGAATTCATAAATTCCATTAACTTTGGGTTTCTTCTTTCCAGGTACATTGTTAAATATTTTCTCTACTGTTTGCGATGAAGATTTGTGCATAATCAAAAGCTACAAAAGAATTAAACTATGCTGCTATGTCCATTAATTTACCAATGAAAAATATGAGGTTAGGATATATATAATTTAAAAGGCACATTGAAAATGGGTGGATTTTGTTTCTTCAAGTTCTAGCAAGTCTATGGAGCTTTTGGGGAGATTTAAATGGTACGAGATATAATCTTCAAGTCGAACCATGTAGGTTTTATAAAAATATATGACTGGATATTCACTCTTATAAGTTCCATGTGCATGTGACCCAAATGACACATATTTTTAAGTCGACTCACATTTTTGATATATTGCTCAATCCGAGACGTTTTTGTTCCTTAAATGCCAAAATTGCATCCGGACCTGCTGTTATTAAGGGTGTTTGGATAACTTATTTTAGCAGCTAAATAAACCTTGACATGCTCACTCAAAACTCTCTAAATAATGTATTTACTTAGACGTTGTTTGGATAGCCTATTCTAACATCTTATTAACCATGCCATGCTGTTATCTAATGATACAATCTTTACTTAGATGTAAATCGAAAATTGGTTGCGCAGGAGGATATAGACGTCTACGGGATGGAGAGTTTGGTAAATATATATTGCAATGAAACTTATTTTGTCCTATTACTGGTGTTGTTGAAGTAAAAGAACACACATGTTTCTGAATGATGCAGTCCCTCAGATCGTTGAGTTTAAAGTAAGTGAGTTGTCTAAAATCTTACATTTTCCCATGTATAATCTTTATAATCAATGTTGCAACCTGAGACAATCTTTCACAAAACAGTCTTATGATGCGTGACGGTGATGGAGATAGATCGGGGAAAAAAAAAGAAAAAAAAGAAAAAAAAAAGAGCAAGTTCCAGCCAAAACATGTACACTACTAAAGAGGAGTTTCCGATCAAACATGAACATACATTTATTGACGAGCTGCGTGAAATAATGACAGTAAGTACTCACCCATTTATTCTTTTTTCGTCCTATAAAAAGAACATGTACTAAACATCCATGCTACACTCTTCTGCAGGACATAAATGTTTGGGGACTGGTTAATATTACACATTTTGCTCTCCCACATCTTAGGAAAAGCAAAGGTAGAATAGTCGTGATGAGTTCTTGCAGTGGATGGTTCGGTGCACCAAAAGTAAGCGTGTATAATGTAAGTCGAAAAGAGCAACGTTTCTTTTCTTAGCTTTTACTTCTATACAAACGTATACTTAATTATATTTTATTTTTGTTAACGAATGACTCTAGGCAAGTAAAGTTTCATAACAAATCTTCTTTCAGACACTACGAATCGAAGTTGCTCCTGACATTGGAATAACAATGTAACACCAGGAATGCTTCCTATATCATGTAACTGAGTATAGAAATGTATATGCATTAGGTCAATTTAGTTAATTTATGTTTACTTTCAAAATTAAGCAATCGATCATATTGACCCAAGCATCCTAAAATGATACACCTCTTTACATTGATATAGTAATAATAGGATCCAGTCAAGTGGCTCATATGTACCATTGCTTATTTGCAGACAGGTAAGTTTTAAGCTAGAAGTGAGAGTGGAGCAAATGGTCATATTTGGAAAAGGATTATGACAACTATCCACGTGGATGCCGACAAGCTTTTTAAGACTAAACCAATCCATTTGAATTGAAAGACCAATCTGGGTGTATTTGAACCTCAACTCTAGATTGTGGATCAGATGTATTTTTGCCATTATAAAACATGAGATTGCCCGGGGGTTCTAAACCTTTTATTGACCAGAATATGCGTTTGAGTCAATATCGCGAGAATTGTTAACAAAAATTGTTTCAGCAATGCTTATGCTAATATGTAAATTACTCGAGCCGAATCAGGTGTGAATATTGGACTATCAATCTTATGGATAAAAAAACGTTATGCTGATGCGGGTGGACAATATCTTTACATTAGAATTTCAACTCTGCATAAGTAACTGTTTAAAATTTATTAGTAGTTATACTTATTTTTAGAATCAAATACTTTACGCTTTTTAGATAAAGATTTTTGTGAGGTTTATTGAATTCAATATATTCCTAATGGCTTTTGACCTGTTTGACAATTACTTTGTTAAATCTTTTAGTACAAAAGGAAAAATATTCGTCATTGTCACAAACAATGTTCCTACATTAAATGGGTTATTTTATTATTTGAAAGTAGACACATTATAGTAAATACACTTTAAACATGACTACATTAATCGATTTATGTTGGAATTTAAATTACAATTGGTTAAAATATATTATTCAAAAAATTAGAAAAAACCCCGCGCGTGCGCGGGTATTATAACTAGTGAGCTAAAACAATAAAAACATCTTTATGAACATAAATGTAAATTTTTAATTCTAATAGATTTTTAGTAAATTTATAATTTAACAAATACACATTTACTTTAAATTAAAAACAACAACAACAACCATTATTATTATTATTATTATTATTATTATTATTATTATTATTATTATTATTATTATTATTATTATTATTATTATTATTATTATTATTATAAAACCCATTTTCATTAAAAACATGAAAAATTACATAAAATTGAAGGGGAGTCTAGACACATTCTGTGCTCCCACTCTTTTCTTAATGCAAAAACTAACACGATGAAAAATAAAACCACCCCTCTATTAGAGTGACTGATGGCGATAGCCCTAATACGAGAAAGAGTATCCAGAGCTTCCGCCTCCAATTCCCCAAACGTAGAGAAAGCGAAGGGGACAAACTTGTATCCATTCACATTTGGACGCATACTTCTTCTTCTTCTACGCAGCGTTACTCAGAGTCACCCCAGGAGCCCATGATCCAAGCATGCATCTTTTCCTTGAAGCCAATTGAATAATAACGAATTCCCTCCCTTCCTCTGAGAGGAACCCCATGGGAGCCTCCTTGCGCACCATGATCCCCGCCTTGGAACATATATCAACAAGCATATCGCGTACCAAATTGTGCCTGAACTTTACACCCACTTCGCTAGAGCAGTGGACCGCGTGATCTCCCCATTGGTCCATACGGTGTACATTGCAACTCGGGCATAGGCTGCCTTCAGCGAACATAGGGACCGTAAGCCTGTAACATAACACTGACCGAAATTTGCGATGATTCATCCTCTGTCCCAAACCATCAATAGGGATGGTGAAAAGAAAATCATGTGCATGTGGGGCCCGAATACTACTGAGAATAGCCACCTGTCTTGGACTTAATGAGTACTTGGAAACAAGGTATTTCTCAATGACACCAAAATAACACTTTACCAAGGTTTTCATCATTTGGGGGGCAGAAGCGCCATCGGTGACCGAGAGAATGTCAGTGTTGCAAGTAGCATTGAAGGTATCCAGAGCATGCTTAGAAGAAGGGCTATGTGAAACAATACTTGCATTGGTAAGTATCTTATCCCGAAGATTACTTGTTTGCATACGAGAAGCGAGAAAGGCATATTGGATAATATCTCCGGCTGAAAGGATGCCAAAACCACCCAACCTTATTGGGAGAGTGGCAAGCCGCCATTGCCAATCACCAAACCCCGGCCCTGAAGCAGTAACAATCTTCTCCAAGGAGGCACGTAACGTCTGGTCAAACTGAACTTGAGCCTCCAATAGGTACAAGGGGGAGCATGTTCTCAAAGCGTAAGATAATTTCGAAACTCCAGTACAATTACGCAGAAGAAGAAGCTCGCATTGAGGATCATTAAGTTTATTAATTGCCTCCACAAAAGAAATGGTTTTAGAAACCGTTTTGGAAAAGCCAAGTCGCGACAAAAACTTTCATCCAAACTAACAGAGCCACCCAGGAGTTTGACGCCTTTGAGTAGGCGGGCAATATTCATAGGGAATACACCATCTGCTCTACTTCTGGGATCTTAAACTGGCCAGAAAATTTCAGTCTTATCAACATTCAAGAACAAACCGCGGGCCGGGCCATCTGTCCTGATGATGTCAAGCGCTTTGGCAACCGTGAGGGTATCTCCAACAATAGTGCCATCATCAAGATACCAAGCCTGAAGGGTAAGCTCAAAATACTGATTAATAGCAAGAACCAAAGGGTGCAAAGCTAGGGCAAACAACAAAGGGCCTAACGGATCCCCTTGTTGGACCCCCTGACATGACTAAAGGATAGAGTCATCTAGCGGGGCGTGCATAACAAAACTCGACCCAAGGGAAAATGAAAATGCATCGCACCCTAGCTTCCTGAAGTAAGACACTCCTATCGACGAGATTGAAAGCATTCTTAAAATCCACCAAAAGTATAGAAAGTCCAACTTCACTGCCCTTAGCCTCAATGAGCCTATTCACAGAATGGAGAACGGCCTCACACCCCCTAGGAACATTAACACCAAATTGAAAGTCTTGTAAATAAGAATTCATGGAATTGCCAATAGACGAAGAAGCAACCTTCGACACAAGCCTACGCCATACAGTACCGGCAGCAATAGGGCATATACCACCACCAGGCTTGACTAAGGGAGTCAAGGGGGCACTAGCGATATACTCCCCCAGTTGGATTATTATTATTATTATTATTATTATTATTATTATTATTATTATTATTATTATTATTATTATTATTATTATTATTATTATTATTATTATTATTATTATTATTATTATTATTATTATTATTATTATTATTAACAATAAATAGAATTTTACAAGAAATTGGTGGGGAGCCGAGAAACCAACTGGGCCCCCACACCTCTAGCAATAGCGAAACCAATCCTATTAAAAATATGAACGGCAGCCCGCGCTCCAATGTCTTGAGTCGTAGAGAAACGTCGAATACGCTTTAGAAGAGTTACTGCATCTTTCTCAAGTTCTCCAAAAGAGGAGAAAGAGAAGGGGAGGAACCCATATCCGATATCTACACATTTGGCCTCATACTTGACACGTTTACGTTGTGCAGCTTCAATAACCGCACGACCTGGCATAAAATCAATCATACCAGATTGTGTCATTTTATTATTAATTTTTCTCTTTCTATTATTATTATTTCATTTTATTAAAAACTCAAAGGATAACAAAAAAAAATTAGTGTCAAGCCGAGATATTATCTAGGCATTCACTCATTTCGCTATAGCAAAACTAATTTTATTAAAGATGCGGACAACAACACGTATCTCAATATCTTGAGCGGACTCTTAACAATGAAAAACCATTGGTCACTAAAATATTTATTATCATAATTGTATAATGAATGACATTGTCATTAATTAAAGAGTTGAAATATGTTACATCAATTTTTGACACCATAAATTTATTGGCACAAAAAACATAATAAAATAGAAAACATGGTTCACCGGAAAATTTTACTTTATGATACCCGATGCCGCAACGCGCGGGGTACCCTGCTAGTAGAGAAAAAAAACATGTTGCACTTTTAACTTTATTATTTATATTTGTAAATTGTTGTTTTTTGTATTTGAATGATTTGTAAAATATTTTTATTATTTGTATTGTTTAATTTTAAGTATTTTAATGACATTTAATGGAGTAATTGTGTTTGAATTAGTTGTACAACATGCTTGATTTTTTTATTTTTATATTTTTAGAAGGACAACTAACTATCTCACGATATACAACCACAAACTATCTCACATATTTTAAATAGGACTAGAAGCCACAATCATTTGTTTGAAAAGTTTCTCACACCACAAATGATAACATTGGACACAAGCTATTTTATAATATGCTTGATGTTTTAATTATCTTAGTGTAATTAATGCTCAAAGTTACGATAAGCAAAATGGTAAAAAAAGAATAAAAAACAAATGATCTTCCTCTTTTCAGAAAACGACTTCAAGTGCCACTACTGCACGCCAGTCACATACAAGCAAATAAACAACGACAACAAACTCAACAAGCGTTTTCATGATCAACTCGTGCATCTCTTCTTCTCTGTAACAATTGCAACATTTTCACATTACGACTTTCACTTTCAAATCGTCAATGTAACTCTTGTCTTCTAAAAAGGATTGTTATCCTTTGACTGTTTTTACATACTAACCTTACTCGAAGATATGTCATCTCTTCACGAATCCAACTAGTAGTGGCTTCCATTTTCTTCAACTCCAGTTCCATCGCCTGTGAGAATTGTATTACAACATCCGTCATTGATGTGAATGAAGCTATGTAAACTTTTTGATAAGTACATAGGCCACATGAGTTGAAAATCAACCGACCCGGTTTTAGTAATTTCTAACGGGTCAAATACGTAAATTTTTTTTATAAGTAAGCTTTGATGTGTGTTAAATGTGCATTTTAGTTTGTGAAATTTGACACACAAGATTGGGGTGTTGGTGCATAAAAAAAACTGTTAAAAAAGTTTTCGAAATGTTGAATTATTATATGATTTTTTATGCACAAAATAATTTTTGATGCACAATAATTGGCGACAAACTTTGATGCAGACAATAAAAAAACATTTAATGCAAAGATCTTTATTTAATGCACAAATTGATGACTTACGAAATTTTAATGCTCACAAACTTTATTTTAGTAATTTGTAATCACCTCATAAGTTTTTAAATGAGCTAATGATAAAAACATCTTGTGAACATAACTGTAAAATTTTAATTCTAATAGATTTTTAGTAAATTTATAATTTAACAAATACACGTGTACTTTAAATTAGAAAAAAAAAAGGAAAAAAGATAGAAAGAAAAAACAACTGTTATTGTTGTTGCTGTTATTATTATTATTATTATTATTATTATTATTATTATTTATTTATTTATTTTTTAAACATCACTGTATTAGAAACTTATAGGATTTACAAGAAGTTAGTGGGAAGCCGAGATACTAACTGGACTCTCACTTCTTTAGCTATAAAAAAGCTAATCCTACTAAATATATGAGCAGTAGCACGTGCCCCAATGTCTTGGGTCATCGAGAACTTTCGGATTCGATTTAATAAGGTTACTGCATCATTCTCAAGTTCCCCAAAAGAAGAGAAAGAGAAGGGGAGGAACTCATATATAATATTCCCGCATTTAGCCTCATACTTGACGTGTTTACGTTGTGCAGCTTCAATCACTGCACGACCCGACACAAAATCAACCATACCAGTTTGCGTCAAGGGCGATGACCCAGTCAAATCAACTTATTATTATTATTATTATTATTATTATTATTATTATTATTATTATTATTATTATTATTATTATTATTATTATTATTTTTTCTCTTTATATTGTTATTATTTCACTTTATTAAAAACTTAAAAGATTTACAAAAAAATAGTGGCAAGCTAAGATAGTATGCCACTTTATTTCTCTGGAAAATTTTATTTCATGATACCTGCTGGCGCAACACGTGTGTATCCTGCTAGTATAGAGAAAACATGTTGGACTTTTTAGCTTTATTATTTATATTTTTTAAATTGTTGTTTTTGTGTTGAAATTGTTTGTACAATATGTTTTATTATTTGTATTGTTTAATTTAAGTACTATATTAATGACATTCAATGAAGTAATTGTGTTTGAATAAGTTGTACAATATACTTTATTATTTGAATTATTTAATTTTAAGTTTTAAATATCTTAGTGTAATTAATACTCAACCGTAAGTTACGATAAGCAAAATGGTAAAAAAGAATAAAAATCAAATGATCTTCCTCTTTTCGAAAAACGTCTTCAAGTGGCACAATTGCACGCCAGCCACAGACAAGCAAATAAACAACGACAACAAAGTCAACAAGCCCATCGTGGAGTTTGTTTTCATGATCAACTCGTGCATCTCTTCTTCCCTGTAACAATTACAACATGTTCACATTTAGTGACTTTCACTTTCAACTCGTCAATGTAATTATTGCCTTTTAAGCATGGTTGTTAGGATCTCATTTTAAGATATTATGATTTTATGATACTGCAAAGTAACAACAATCTCAACCTTACGTAAGACTTTTGCAAGCTTAAGATCTTATATGATCTCGATTTTGAGCCTAAGATTTTAAGATTTAATCCGATCCGAATTTAGTTTTCTTGAACCCCAAATTAAGAAACTCCAAAGTTATGTTTTATAGAATTTAAACAACAAGACTACAAGAGGTTAGGGTGTGTTTGTTTTTAAAAGTCTTGTTTCATATTTGATGGTTATTAAATATATTATATTTATGATAAAAAGTTTTGTTTTATATTTACATAAGTTACTTAAATAAATTGCAGAAACGAGCACTTAAAATCATTCGGGCAATTATAAAAAAACAAACAACATTATTTCGTTCAGATTTAAACTTTCTAATCAACTCTTACCGGTAAGATGTGGTAGTCAGATTCAGACTTAAAACATCTTAATGAAACAAACACGCCCTTAGTCTTCTTCAACATTGCATAATCATAATTTAGGACATTATTTCCATGAAACATCGATATAATTGTATGTTTATGATATAATAATTTGTAGATTTGTATCATATTATAAAGAGTATTAAGAAAATGATGTTATAGTAGAATCTTAAAATCTCAATCCATTCTTATGATCTCTACGACAATGATTATGAGTAATATCACGATCTTAAAAACTTTACTTTTAAGAAAAGATTGATATTCAGTGATTGTTTTTATATACTAACCTAACTCGAAGATATGTCATCTCTTCACGAATCCAACTAGTAGCGGCTTCCATTTTCTTCAACTCCAGTTCCATCGCCTGTGAGAATTGTATTACATCTAATAAGAACCTGGTTTTAGTAATTTATAACGGGTCAAATATGTAAATTTTTTGATGAGTACACATAGGCCACATGAGTTGAAATTCAACCGACCCGGTTTTAGTAATTTCTAACGGGTCAAATACGTAAATTTTTTTATAAGTAAATAGGTCATGCGGGTTGAAAATCAACCAAGGTGAAATTGAATGCATATTACCAAAATTGACGGGTTTTGGACTAGAAGTGTTAAGACTCAAAACAACCCAAGACGTTTTGGTTTGTGTAGGTAAATTGATATGTGTCTCTTTATTCAACCCGCCCATTTTGCCACCTCTAAAATAAGTAACTTCAACTTTTGTGAACCTTCATGCTTACATCTATAGAACCTTTCTTTGCGACGTTAGGCCAATCTTTAGCGGCCAGACCAGATCTCCAGTTGAGCTCCACAGATGTATTAACCTTCGGCTGGTGGTCGGCGGTGGCAAAGCAAATGGTGTGTTTTCCATCTTCTTCCACTTCTATTGCAAATTGTCCTGATTCTACTGCATTCTCTTTGTGAATTCGATTTCCCTTCTCTGAAAATAACTACATGTGCAAACAAAAACGCTTGTAACGCTGCATTATGGCTCAACAAGAACCATGAAAACATACGAACAAAGAATTAAGTTAAGAGTTAGAAGGCTTTTACAGATTTACCCCAACATATATCTTTTGATGTTCAGGCAAAGGATGTCCTTCATGTGGGTTTACTACAGAGTATTGACCGACCGTCATTGAATTGATTTTGATGTCGTCACTTATACATTTCATGATACCTGATTGTATCTCAAAACGGATCGATTTAGCAAGGGTGGACAGAAATGGTAGTGTTACGATGAAGACAATGAGTCTGATCAGCTCCATGCTTAAGCAAGCTTAATCTGAATATGGGTTTTATATGATCTGTACTATGGATGAAAAAATAAGAGATGTAAGTTTTGAGATAAGTAAGCGAGAGCAAATCACACTATCCGAAGACTCTCAACTATCATCATACAATTAAAGAGTAACATTTAGCCATTTACATATTCCGTATATATTATAAATTTCAAAACTTTCACTCAAAAGTTGTAATCGTTTACCAAATTTATATCATTGTTAGATACTTAGATCTTTTTTACTCATCCTCATTGTAGAAGGGTAGTTGTCAAATTAATTTAGAGAAACTAGAAGATGAAGGTCATTGCTAGCGTGTGATGCATCTTTTCGGGATTTAAATTGATAAAACTGCAAGTCATCATTAGTGTGTGTATGGCGTGTTTTCGGAATCTTTGTCTCAATACTCATTGACAATTTGGCTATAAAAGTTCCCGAATCCGACTTGTACATGATAATATAAAAATTGTACATTATTGTGAATTGGTAAACATCTCATTTCGGCTCCCAAAAGATAATGTCACCTTGTTCTCCAACCAAACCAAGATCTCTAAGCCTTCTTTCTTGATAGTATTCATTTTCGTCCAGCTCCATTTCCCTCTCTTTAAATATCTCATCTATTTGTTGCAAGACCTTCTTCTCCCCTGCTCTTATGCCTATCGCAATCTCGAGCCTTGAACTGATATTCCCTCCCTTCAACTTCTCATCCTGCAAAAACATTAGTTCACTTATTTACTATAAACAAAAGACTACAGGTGGCAAAATGGGTAGGCAGGTTGGTTGCGTAACATGTCGAAACAGTTCTTTTTTTGAACAAATGGAGTAACATATCAGGTTAGGTTGACCAGAGACATTTTTTGTCAATTTGTTTAAAAAACTTTAATAATCTTCTTTTTGTTCAACAAGCAATCCAGGAAGTTGTACACGTTGGGCTAACTTTGACCCAGTCACTTGCTTCGTATGTAAATATCTTTTATATATCAGGGTTGTAATCCAAATCGGCCCATTCAAAAGTTGATGGGGTGAAACTCTCACCTCTACAAAAAGACCATGTACTAACCTCTTCAATGGTGGTCCGATAGCTGGAAAGAGCAGACTGACAGGCACTCCGTACAACTTGACATATGACCTCCTCATTGTCACGGCTAAACGGTAGTTCAAGATGATCCCAGACTGAGTTTCTAAAAATGGATTCAAGGAGAAAAGAATCTGTGCCACCAAGTGCTACTAGCCTCAAATATGGCAGCATTTTAGGTGGAAGAGGCCGCCCTAAAGTGATGTCAAAATATTGAACTGCCTTGGTCCCATTAGTTTCAGCAATATCTAGCTTATCGTCAAAATAAGGGTCTGATTCAGAGATTTGTAGTGTTAAGGTGTACGTATTTCTGTCTGGTGTTGATTCTATAAATCCATAGTCTAGTGCCAACTCAGCATTACTTTTGTCCAAATCGTATTGGATCAAGACCTGTCAGAGTTTAATCTCAAATAAGAACTTTAAGCAGAAAAAAACAGTTTGACTTTTTAGTTCATACGAACAAAATGTTCAGCTGCGAATCTATGCCTAAATTTTACATTTTTCAAAAAAATTTGATAATGATATTTAATATAAACATATTCTAAAAATGGGATTTATTTTGTATCAATACATAAGGAGAATCAGCATATAATCTTGAATGTTATTATGTTGACTTCAAAAGTCGAAGGGATTGACTTATACAATAAGAGTTTGACTTTTTAAGTCAAACAAAAAATTTTCAGCTTTACATCTATACCAGTACTTAGATTTCTTTTAGGAATTTTTTCTAACCATAGTAAACTATAAACCAATGTTACAAAACAAGACATATTCCGTATAGAATATATAGGAGAATCTGTATAAACGTATCTTGAATGCTATAAGTTTGACTTCAAAAGTAAAAGGTATTAAACTAATGACTCACCTGCTGACCAGCCTTAACGTATATAGGACTTCTCAAAGAAAATATTTGATCCCTGGAGAACAGGCCAGCCCCTTTGATTTCATACGCATAATCTTCTGTTGTAATACTGGCACTATGATTGATCTGGCATCAACGTATATATATTAGGAAAGAAATCGCTATGAGGAGTATATGCGTGTTATTTGGACCTTCCAAACTAAGAAACAAGTTTGTAAAAAATAATAGTTTAAGAGATTACCAAGTCTGCCAGGGGAATCAAGACAAGATTCTGACCACGAAGTCGTGAGAAAGCCCTTGATCTCAGTATTCCAAAAGCCCATATGAAGTCATCGAGTGTAATTTCAAATGGGAAGAGTCGTTTGTTAGGAGAAATAACTTGCTCTTGGACTTGCAGAAATTCATTCTTCACATATTCTTTGACACTCAGTGTGGTGCTCAATAGTTGGGTTCCTGAAAAACCTCATTTTAATCAAAATGTATCTTAAAACAAAACTTATATCATTGGCATGAGCTAGAATCGAAGCTGAGTTTTGGGTGCACCAAGATCACTATTGTATTAAAGCCTTGAACTCGTGACATTGAATGTGATTAGTTTTGCTTTCTATGTTGGTAACAATCTTATAAAAGGTCGTTTTCCGAAGCTTTTGCGGGCAAGAATACACTCATAAGGAATAAAATGTGGGATTTGCATAGATGCTTTCCCGAATTACTTGATTAAGAACCAACGACCTAAGAACATAACAACATCTGCATTTTTGGGCATATGTTATCATTTCCAATTTCCTTTGGTTTTTTGGGGCAAAAACTTTGCTACAGAAAATAAATGATTACATGCTTAAAGAAATTCTGCTAACAGTAATTCTATAGTCGAATATTAACTAGTTACTGCAATCTGTATGTTTGACTATCTAATAGTCAAGCATTCTTAATTTGGCTCCCATTGTCAACAGTAATCTTAAAATATATGTCATATAAAACAGATGTTTCAAAGCATATTGAAACGCCATATACCCTAGAGTTAAAAAAAGCTATATTAAGTAATTTTACTAACCTTCAATCTCAGAGAGCTCCTCTTCTGACCTGTTCTGGAAAAAAAGCACCAGAAAATCAGCCCACTTTTTAGTTATCATCACCACAAATCTTGTATCTCATTTAAATCATATGGAAAAAGAAACGCCCAAAACTTGAAAATTTAGTTCCGTGTTCTACATTGGTAGTAGCAAAATTGTCGTGCTAAATTAGTCATTTGAACTTGGTAAAGTGTTCCATAGCACTAATGAGTTTTTATATCTATAACAACTTCCCTAGCATTAATGAGTTCTTTTTGGCATATATCTAAACTTTTCGTGTTCAAGGGCTTACATTTTATTACCACAAGGCTACCAAAATCCACGTCACACCGTGAACAACATACTTTCCTAAATGTTCTAGATATTCTATAATTTCATCATGTGACAAAATTCAAGCATTTTATCAACTTAACTCAATTGGTGCAACACAAGTAACTAATTTAAAACAACAACACAAACTCACCAGAAGATTGTGGAATCAGTAAACTCAGGAAGTACATCAATATAACTCCTCCAATACGCCCCGCCCTCATCTTCCCTCAGTTTCTCCCTTATCAAAAACAACGCAACCGATATCCACGGCTTCAGTCCATCACAAACTCTCCCAATCTCAGACCCCAAAACCATATCAGAATTTATCCAAAACTTCTTAGGAACTTCCAAAACAACTTCATTTCTCCCTATATCTCTCTGAGCAACTAGTCCTAACCCTTCTTTCACCATTCCTGGCTTAGCAGGAGACTTTGAGGACACTACTTTTTCATCATTGAGCCATTTCCAGAATGTCTGGACAGACGGAGGAAGAGAAGCTGATGTGGAGCTGCATTTTACGGAGAAATGATGGTTTTGAGGGAGATATGATTTGGGTTTTAGATGGTTTGGAGATGTGAAAGTGGAGAAGAAGGTAGACATGGGTGATGGTTGGTTTTTTGAAATCTTGTTATTTGGTGGTTAAGAAGTGATGATAAGATATTCATACTTTATCTGTTTTTATAATAATATTTGTTTATAGTAGTATATCAATGTTGGTGGAAAACAAAATCAAAAAGTACATTCCTTAGGGATGACAATGTTAGGGGTCTTCTTCGGTTCGGTTATCGGATTATTCAGTTTATTCGGTTTGGTTAATTTGGTTAAAAAAATATTTTTAGGTTAACCGAAAACCGAACCGAACCAAATTAAAATTTGATTCAACCGAACCGAATAACCGAAAACCGAACCCTATAATCGAAAACAAAATCAAAAAGTACATTCCTTTGAAATTTGAAGTAAAGCTATTTAGCAACTTATATTAGGGATGCCGATGTTAGGGGTCTTCTTCGGTTCGGTTAATTTGGTTAAAAAAATATTTTTAAGTTAACCGAAAACCGAACCGAACCAAATTAAAATTTGATTCAACCGAACCGAATAACCAAAAATCGAACCCTATAATCGAAAACCGAACCCAATAACCCGAATGACATAATCGGAGTATATGTTTTTAGCACACAATTTTTTTCAAGCTTAAATAATGATATATTTATACTAAAAAGAAGTTTTAGTAATTTGTTTTTTTTTGTTTTTTGTTTTTGTTTTTTTTTTTCATAAAAATAGAAAGAAAAATGTAATATTAATACTAAAAAGGAGTTTTAGTAATTTTTTTTCTTCATATAAATACATAGAAAAAATATATATTTATAAGAATTCGGTTTTCGATTTACATTGCCAAAACTATATCCAACCCGATAACCGAATATTTAGTTCGGTTCGGTTACAAATTCGATTCAGTTTTTTTGGGTTCAGTTCGGTTTTAATTTTCGACTGTGGATATTACCCGATCCATGAACACCCGTAGCCGATGTTACCATTAAAAGTGCTTTTTGCACTAATTTGATATATGCTAAAATTAAAATTTAAAAAAGAAAGAGAGAAAATTATTAAAAAATAATAATAATAATAAAAAAAATAAAAAAATAAAAAAATAAAAAATAAAAAATCTTAAATTGTTAGCACTATACTTGACATTATTTTTGTACAATGAATGCTAAAACATAAAAAATAACTAAAAATATAAACATTATATATACTATATTTTTATAAGTCTTCAATCAATATGTTTACGATGAGCTCAATATTGATATGTATTATTTTAATTAGACAAAAATACATCGTTGGTCCCTAAACTTGTCCAAAAACATCGTTATGCCCCCTAAGTTTGCAAAATCGTCGCCATGCGTTCAAAAGTTGGGTTTTTGAGGCCGATTGCGTCCCTTGACCCATTTTCCTTTAGTCAACGCCTCCTATTTCCCCCATGTGCCTTACACATTGGTAAAATGGTCATTTCATTGTTTTGGTTAATTTTTTTGGTGGTACAATCAGTGTTGTAAAAAGCGGTCTAGGTGGCCGCCTAGGCGCTAGTCGGCCCCCCACCGCCGCGATTTGGAGCAAATCGGCCAAATTAGGCGTTTTGGTCAAAAGGCGGTCAAAGAACCGCCTAGGCGGGAAAAATCGGCCAAATCGGCCTATGTGACGGGTCGGTCAACGCCTGTTTAACTTCAGATCTATAGTTTTCTTCATATGCACGCCTCTTTTCACACAACTTTAAATTAGCATGGGTTGTAACACATTTTTGGGGTTTTGATTTCTTGATTTTGTTTTAATTTAATTATTTTCTTGAAGTACACCAAAGAGAACAGGGTGAATGGGGAGAGAGATGAGGGTATGTGGGGGGCTGTGAATCTCTGATATAAATTTTAACCCTAATTGGTGGTCTAATAATAATATAGTTGGTTGACCCAACAAATAATAGAGTGGATTAAACCCAACAAATAATAAAATGGATTAAGCCCAAAACTTAATCAAAATCACACAATATAAATTTTGCAACATATACAAAATATATATAATTAAAAATAATAAAACATTAATAAAATTATTAAAACTATATTTAAATTATGCATATTTTATACTAAATACATATAATTTTAAATTTTTTATATAGAAAAATTCAATCCGCCTAGGCGGTCTAGGCGCTAGGCGGTGGTCGACCGCCCCGCTTACGTCTAGCGCTTTTTGCAACCTTGAGTACAACCTTAGGGACAAACGGTGTATTTAATCAAAAAGTTATACCATCACTACCAAGTACCACCACCCTCTTTTTATCTCTTTTTCCTGCTATTCTCTCTAACTTTCTGCTTCTCTCTCTAAAATTAACACCATCACTATTTTTAAATCTCGTAAACCATTCCACTAAAAATATATATGTATGAGCAACCGCTAAAGCATTAGAATTTGAATATCTAGACTGCCCCATTATTGATTTGAGAGAGATAGAAATCAAGATTAAGATAGAATTTTGATGGTTTATGTTTTTGCGAATGCTAGTTTTTATAGGTAAGGCAAAGAGGTAAGAGAATGGAAATGGTCTTTAGAAAAGAATCGAAAAATATTCACTTGTGAGTGCCAGCCCATTGAATTATTTCAACATTCGACCATGTTTGCTCTATTATATATCCATGTAATCAAGTGGGGTTTTTAGAAAACAAATTGCATCGATTTAACGCCAATAACATAGTGAACAAAAGGCACTGTTGTAATTCAGACCATAATCTACATGCAGTCCTTGCAAGTTTACAAACATTTTTTTTTAATTGTCCTTGCAATATATTGGAAACTTCACCTAGCTTCCAATTCAAGTTTCAAGAAGAAATCTTGAAAAAACATTGAACATGCTGAATCAAAAATTAATTGTACATTGAACATGGGGAAGCAGAGTCACTCTTGAACCATGCATGACTCATGAAACAATTTACTCTTTAATGTGAAAAAATAACCATCCAAGGGGTTAACAACCATTCGAATCCTTGTACAATGAAAAACAAGCCTAAAACATATTCATGAAACATGTACAAATTTAATATCAATGACTCTTATGATTTTGTTAAACTGAATTTTTCAATAGTAATTATTAGTTTCACTACTTGATCACTAATTCGTGATTTCAATATCTTGTATAACCTTTTCATAACAGAGTACAGAAAATTACATATAATTGATTAGGGCAATCACATTTCATAAGTTTACATAACAATTTCAAATCAATTAAACAAATTACAAATTTAGACTCAAGGTAAAAGTAAATTAAAGTTGTGTACGAAAATCAAAGATAGTAATTTCAAATCAAATACAAATTTAGACTCAAGATTTAATAATAAAAATGAAGATATATTTAATTTCCTCGAATAACCGAATATTATTAACTTATGTATCTCGTGCGGTAGAAGTTTGTATAACAAGGTCAGGCTAGGAAATGGTATTTGATCTGGTAATTCTCTCAATATTTGTTGTTTTTGCTATTTTTAGTGGAATGGTTTACGAGATTTAAAAATGGTGATGGTGTTAATTTTAGAGAGAGAAACAGAAAGTTAAAGAAAAAAGCAAGAAAAAGAGATAAAGAGAGGGTGGTGGTAGTGATGGTATAACTTTTTGATTAAAATACACCGTTCGTCCATAATGTTGTACCATCAAAAAAATTAACCAAAACGATGAAATGACCATTTTACCCTCATGTGCAAGGCACATGGGGAAATAACAGGCGTTGACTAAAGGAAAATGGGTCCAGGGACGCAATCGGCCTCAAAACCCCAACTTTTGGACGCATGGCGACGATTTTGCAAACTTAGAGGGCATGACGATATTTTTGGACAAGTTTAGAGACCAACGGTGTATTTTTGTCTCTTAATTATTTTTTCTATTTATCGTGTCAAACATGTCGTTTTAATTAGTTAAAGACGTCTGTTATACATTGTAGCAACTTTATTTAGTGTAAGTATATGTTTTAGGGAGCTTTTTCACATTATTTTAGTACAAGTTTTTAATGTTAACAATTGAGATGCTCTTTTTATTGTGCGCGGAGTAATGGTACTAATTTAAAGCAATCAGCTAATTAATATAAAATATATATTTTTTTAAAAATAAATTTGTGGATAAGCTGGGTTTTCTAATTTACCATACCAAAAATTTGTGGATATAAAGTTGGGTCTTCTAGTTTACCATACCAATTCAAACAATCATTTCACAAACTCTTATACTTCATCCGTCAGTCCCTCTAACCTTAATACCTTATAGTAACAAATAAAAATAACAACTTATCACTTCACTTATTTTACCTTATCGGGCATGCTACGAAACGTGAGCATTATAAGGCAAGACAAGACATGCTTATCGAGTTATGGGGCAGGTTTGAGGGCCTTAAAAGGAATTTTATCGTATTTGAGGCGAGGAGTGGGGCACAACATCCTCGCTTTCTGCCACCCGAAACGTATGTACAAATATAAATATAGTATTGTATTTCTGATAGCATAATGTTAACATGGTTTTTTTTTTCTATTTTTATTTTTTGTTCTTTGGAATATTTCAAATTGTAAACGTAAAAGCATATTTTGTGTCATACTTTTAATAGAAATGTGATTTGTGACACTCGTAACTTGTCGTTGTTAACGTTTAATACTATTGTTGAAAAATTGCTAAGGCTAGAGCTTAACTATTATGAATGAGTTCTAGTTCCGTCAAGTTATTTTATAAAATCGTATTGGTAATGATGAAAAATTAATAATGAATAGGGAATAGTACGGGTTTGGTGGAGCATTGCACCTAAAGAGAATTTCCCGATAAGATCCCCATTGGGGAACGGGATGGGAGCATCTCGCTCAAGTAAGACGCCCCGATAAGAACCCTAATGAGGATTTTCGGTGATGGGGAAGGTTGTCTGCCTCATACCCGTCTCATTGCCATCTCTATATTTTACCTTTAAATACTTTTCATATTTTAAATCTGCATTTAATTAATATATCAAATAAATAAGTATAAACAATGCTTTTATTAACTTGAATTTATTAGATGATAGAATAAGCTGGTTGTTCTTCATCAGATCTCAATGTTTCCGAGCTTTTTGTTTCATAATCAAAACTAGCATAAACAAATACTACAAAACCACTTCTTACACCATCCCCGCTGCCCTGAAAAGGTCTAATGCCACTACTTTGCTTTATTGGTTTAACCGTGATGCTATCACCGTTAACTTCAGTTCGGATGAGCTTAATAGCTTTGTTGAATGCACTTTTGTCAGTAAAATCGATGAAAATAACATCTTGAAGTCCACCAGAATTTCTTTTGGGGATGAACACTCTTGTGATTTCACCACAGGAAGCAAAGTGTGCCCTTAGAGTATCATAGTATAAGATTGTTGGGGACACTAGCTCTCATTGTTAATGTTTAAACGTGCCATTTTACTGGGTGTATATCTGTTAGCTTTTCATCAAATCCTGAAGTATAACGGATTGATTTCCTTGAAGGTCCAAATATAAGATCTCTACGAGTACGTTGCTTGCATCATTAGTGTATAAAAAAGATTTTCCCTATTGTGAAGGATTCTGTTGTTTTGGTTTAGACTTTGAGTTTTAGGCCTAAACCATCTATTCTCAACATGAGAGTTTTGAGTAACCATGGTTAAAACAGTTTTGTGTATTGGTGTGAAAGAAAAGTGCAGGAGTGTAGTATGTAAAATAAACAGAAATATAGAGATTTGGAGGGAATAAAGTACACAAAATATTGGAGGGAATGTAACAATAAATAACTGTTATATGATTTATTAATAACTGTCAAATACATGTACATATATATATATATATATATATATATATATATATATATATATATATATATATATATATATATATATATATATATATATATATATATATATATATATATATATATGTTTTGAACAGACATGTTTGAAAGGGTGTAATGGTTTAGTTAGGACCAAAAGACAAGACACAACCTTTCATAGGTTAACTGCCACAAACAAATTCTAACTGTAATACCTATAGTAACTGTCAAAAAGACAGGTCATCAATCCTAACTATGCAACCTTATTGGTCACAATTATGTCTGCAATAAAATAGATACATATTATAATAATTGTCTGTCTAATAAAACTAGTAATAAGATCTGTTTGATCTTAAAGTTTCCAACAGATTCTTCAAACTAAAAATGCCATCTCTAGAACTGATATAACGAATACGAGGGAGTAGTTTCAACTTATGGTGAAGGGTCTCTCAATCTGTGGCAACTATACATTGTTGAGAATTAGTGCCACATATATAGCTTGCAATACAGTCAACCCTTGATAATCCAGCATCTCCGTGGCCACAACTCAGATCTATCGTGTCAATAGCAAATTGGAGTGATGTAGACATATCCATTTTTTTTATTCGCTTGAACACTCTCATGTTTCTAGACTGTAAGGCAACGGAAATATCAGATATCTTCATGCCTTCCTTTTACATAAAAAGAAATTATAAAGCTGTATCTGCAAGAACCTTTTCTAGTTCACTGAGTTGTTTCTGACTTTTGTTAACCTGCTCAACATCTGGATCCATTGTGATTAGATAATAGTGTGTGCGGATAGATGATGATGATGATGATTATGATTGTGTGTGAATAGATGATGAGTGTGTTTTTCGAAAAGTGATTGTTACGAGCGAAAATGAGAATGATGGTGGGCGGGAAGGATTTATATTCCATTAGAGTTTGATTGTGGGTGATTTAAGCCCAGGGCCGGGTATACAAACCCAATGAGGTTGCAACAAGAGCCTATCATATGTGTTTTAAGATAAGTCTAAGGGGCTGTTTCTTTTCTGCTTAATGAACTTTTTGGTAACTATTCCATTCCCAAACAATTTTATTGTTTGTTTCTTTTTAGCTTGTTACAAAAGAATTGTCTTAATGTAAAAGGATGTAAAATTGAATCTCATCCCTATCCAGGATATAACAAATATGAAATACCCTGAAAGATCCAAACCTCTTCTCATCCATTCCAGTATTCCACAGTAATCCAACTTTCAATCATCCATCTCCTTCCAACCAACCCTTACCCTCAGTGCTTCTCCCTCCATCGCCCCTTCTAACATAGGCGTTTTGCCCCTTAGTCCTTTATCCACCGTTGTTCCTCCCTCCAACTGCATCACCTCTTCACCCATATCAACTTCCCTCATGATTTTATTATTTGTTTCATTTTTTATTTTTCTGAAGTGGAGCTTCAAGAGTAACTAATGGTGAAAAAATGGGTATACAATGAAGATGGTGCAAACTTGTTGATTATTGTAGTTTTTCTATTTGAATAATCAATTATGAAAATCAAGATGGGTTCGTGTCACTTAGATTTGAGGTCCTGGTTGATTTTGTATCATTTCAAGCTTAGTAAAGAGGGTTTGATGAATTAGTGTATTAGTTATGGTTTGAATCTACAAATTTGTTAGACTTTCAATTTGGGGCTTTTATGAATAAAAGGGTAAGATAGTCATATAATTTGTGTGGATTTGCTATTCAGCAAATAAAAGAAACATTGTTTGTTTGTTCAAGACGAACTACACAACGATGTTTTTATATAAAAAGAAATCCTATAAAAACAGACAAAAATAATAATAATAACACCTCCTAAGATTAACTAAAAGAAAAACTTATTATCATTTTTCAAACACCAATAATAATAATAATAATAATAATAATAATAATAATAATAAATAATGAAAAAAAATGCATAAACCAATTTTTGTTTTATAATCTTTGAGTTCCGTAAGAAAAAGTAATAATAAACAAAAAATAAACAAAATAAAATCTCCATATTTAACCAAAACACAAAATGATACACTTGCTAAAAATCACATTCTATCATCTAAGATATAAAGGTAACAACATCTCATTCAAAAATAATAATAATAAACAACAAATATGGAGTTTCATAACAAAAACATGGATCTAAGATGCAAAATATATAAAATTGATTTTGTAAAATCAAATAAATTTGAAGATATAAAAGGCCAAAAGGGGTATGTTTCTTGATGATAAAAAATATGATTGAAAGACAGCAAGAGATCATTAAAATATTTGCATGCACCATTTTCCGATTTTAGACGCCAGTAAACAAAGAGTAGAGGGTTTCAAGAAACAAAGAAAGAGATAAAAAGATACAAATATTGCAATATGCAAAAGAGTTGTTCATAGACACTTAAATAGGTTGTATTGTCCTAGAATAACTTATCTTTGAATTTTCTATAACAGTTCTCACATGAATATTAGAATCCTAGCTAAAATTTTATAGAACTTTTAAGTTTAACATAATTTACAATTTTAATCAGTTCTAATTAAGTTATTTAAAATCTATATGAATCTCTTTGACCTCTTTCATCTCTTTTACATTTTATATTAAATAGTTATATAATTTCAGCTTTTTTCTTTAGGGAAAAATGTCCAAATATACATTCAACTTGCCACCTTTTACTATTGTATGAACTGAACTTTTTTTTTTTTTTTCCTATTATATACACAAACTTTACTAATCACCCTTATTGTATCAATAAAACGCCTTTTTGCTGACGTGGCACGTTGATACAATAGGGATGATTAGTCATCAAAAAAACGTTTTATTGATACAATAAGGGTGATTAGTAAAGTTTGTGTATATAATAGGAAAAAAAAAGTTCAGTGCATACAATAGTAAAAGGTGGCAAGTTAAATGTATATTTGGACAATTTTCCCTTTTCTTTAAGAGCAATTGGACACTGGTTCTTGAAAGCTCTCAATCCCCCCTTCTCCCATATTGATTCTCCCTCTCGCATCGGTCCTGCATCAGATAATGGGCCATGCGCAAACTTTCTCTTTTATTGTATTGGTTGGTAGCTTCTAGCCTCGACTTGGAAAGTCAAACAACACTTATATAAACAATATTATGTATATTTTTGTAGATTTTATGTTTATTTCAACGTGCATTTATGTTCGTTTACTGTCTTAATGAACGAACATAAATTAGTTATTCGTTTTCCTTTTTTGATTATGACACATACGATAATAACTTTTGTTGTTCAACTTGAGCCAGTTACTTTTCATTTATAGACTCGCATCTCTACGAGAAGGAAAAACTTGTTGATTTTCATTCCTTTAAAGATTAGGTAACACGTATGATCTTGATGTTATTGCTATCTTTAACTAGAAATTTTCTCAAACACACATCTTCTTACAAGTTAGCTGGGACTGATTGTAGATTTATACTCGTTTGTTACACTTGAGAATAAGGAATAAAAAGATTGATTATCTAATGGACTAAATATTACTGTAGTAGTTTGTAACACGGCCTGCATGGATCATGTTATTTTATTTCCTTTTATCAAAAAGAATCACCAACTAGTTTGAGTTTTACTCCTAAACCTACATAAACAATGAAGAAAAAAAATGAAGTAAAAAATCCAGGACACAATCACACAAAGAACTCAAAACTTATGTAAACTCTTTTCCAAGGTTTTAGTTCACTAAAACGATTTTTGCTTATCCAAACCAACACCACATGCAACTTTCATGCACAAGATAAAATAGTTATAGAATGTCAAAACCAGGATCAACGGAAAGCAATCAACGCTTAAAAAAAGGTCTATGGAATTCATTAATTGTGTTAATTCTTTACAAAATCGTATTAGAACTCATCTGGGCATGCTTTATGCTTCAGAGATGATAAGCCGCATTACTATCACAGTCTCTCTAAAAAATGTAAAAATTTCAGTCATCTTTGTCGTCATCTTCTTCATAGTAACTAAAGGGAAGTGGGACAGATTTAAATGCTCGATATTTCCCAACATTGTTTAAGTGTTCATTCTCCAACCTGCCACATATACAATAAACTTGTCAGTATGCCTAACACTTAATCGTCCTCGCAACACTTGTGATATAGTAAGATGTCATAGCGGTAAATTTAATCTGTTTTCTTGAAACATTGTGAAATGAATGTTTAGAAAATACTCGGAATAATGTTTAATTCTCACTTCGTCGCATAATCTTTCTAATCATATTAACAATAGTTATTTATATTCTTAAAAGAGAATTCTTAAAATCTCCGTGTTATTCAAGCCATTAGTATTGACTAGACGAGTACCCGTGCATACCAATGGGATTTTATAGCGGTAAATAGTTTTCGTGAAAAAAAAAAAAAAAAAAAAAAAAAAAAAAAAAAAAAAAAGGGTTTATGGATTATAAACGAAAAATATAAAAGTTTGAGGATTTGGGGATTAGATATAATGTTTTGAAACCTGGTTCGACCCGGGTGATTCAACCCAACGGGTTGGGTCAAAAACGGGTCAAATTAAACTGGGTCAACCCGCCGGGTTTGAAGCGTCCCGGATCAACCCGGTTTTCGATGTGTATTAATAGTTTCATTTTGAAACATATGTTTTCAACATTTCCTTTTTGCACTTTTCACTTTTTGATTTTTCCTTTATATATAATATAGATATATAGATGAGGAGGATCTTATATCAGCAGCCTTGGTCAGCATTTACAGATGAAAATATGAAGGCAAACTAAGATTTTGCAACAAATGTGTCAGCAACAACTCTTTTGAGTGCTGCACCTACGACCAGATATTCACTTTATCATTTGTTGAATGGAATATTGTACGTACCTGAAAAACATCCACACCCCACGTCGGAAAATTTCTAGGCAAGAAAACAGGCTTGAAATGGCAGTTCCTTTAAGGGCTGGTATGTTAAATTTCAACACTAATTGAAGCCAAGCAAGTCGTAGTATAACATCCAGTACCTGCAAAACATTATAAACAGATGTTAAACTACAAGCAGAAAATGATAACAACGACAAGGATAAGACTCGTCTCGTACCATCACCACAAAGTACACACTTCTGCGTGATACTGAAAGCTTGTCCCTGAGAAACCTGTTCTTTGAATTCCTCTGTAGAAGACCCCAGTCCATAACTATATCCCAATATAGGTTGAAACAAATTGCAGCAACTGAGCACACAAGGGCCAAAACCTTCCAAGTTGTGTCCATCTTCAATTCAAACGCAGTTCTGACCACTACTGCAATGATGGTCAAGAAGTATCTTGAACCATTAAGCAACTGCATCCAGTCATTTTCTTCAAAAAACCGGCGAACACACTACACGCAAATATCCTTAGTCAGTTGGTAGTATTTTGTGAAATCACATGGTGAAAAAACTAATACCCTAGACTAGATGTATTATATCGCTAAGTGTTTCTTTTGCTTCTTTTCAGTTGGAAACAAGTTCCAACCTGAAAAAGCCTGTAAATTACCAAAATATTTACTCTCCTTAAAAGATTGTTTAACTAACTTGGAGGACATAATATTCAATTTTCTAAATGCATCTGTTGTTTAGTTAAAGAATAAAGAGAAAAAAGGTACCTGTAAGAATCGAAGCCAATATGGTATAACTGCTACAATGATATAGAAGACATTGTAGAGATCCAAAGTATGGCACTTTTGTTCCTTCTGGTACAATTCCAAACCATAGTAGCAAATGTAAAACTCTAAGCACCGTATGGCCTGGATCTGAAATCAAACAAAATGTAATGCAAACTTAGTAACAAACCTACAAGCATGACTAACCGATAGAATTACAATTATGTCAAAGTGTCAAACCTGACTACAGAGCTGATCAGCAAAGAAAAAATCTGCAAGTTGAACCTACAGTGAAACGAAAAACAAAATGCATACTTGAGCATAGGTTTAAGATATGAAAGACCGAGGTTATGAAAAAGAAATGTATTTATCTTGTAGTATCTTATATTGAACATGCGTACCTTGTAGAGAGGAGCACAAATACAACGAAATAATGTTCGGATAAGAAAGAACCGACTGGATTTGTACAAGATATTGAATGGACAGAAGAAGATGGCAAGAATACTCTGCATGAAGAAAACAAATTAGAAATTTGATATCCTCCAATGCTAAAAGTAAAGAGACTGTGTCATATCTTACAATGAGTAATCCCAATGGAACTAATTCTACATATTTCGTATAGACCGAGTGAATATAATCCACTTTCATGTGCACATGCACCAAAAAGGTGCCAAGTGTGAGTACAGCAAGACCCGTACTGATAAGAAACACATCATAGTGGCTTAATTCAGTACCCTGCTTGAAGCCAAATATAAAGGGGTAGTTGATTCGGCATCGCCTCCAGAAGTATATATTTGCAGTATACATCAGCACATGTAGGATTATATATGCATATAAACTGCAAGTAATTCAAGAGTTCAGTAAAACATAAGTGAATCATTTGTAACTTTTATTATATATAATAATCACGAGAAGTTACAATACCTGTAAAGAGGGAAAACATTCTCCATGTACATGATATGCTCCTCTTTAGACAATAGTTTTCTTGCTTGTATAAGCAAGATGATAGCAATCAAGAGAGCAGTTGAGCAACCAGAAAAGAATCCTGAAATTCAAAGTACATAGCATCATATGAAATCAAGATGTTGCAATGTTGATCCATTCCTGGGTAAACGGGTTGGTTCAGGTTGAACTCCGTATCAAACAGGTCAAATGGGTAAAACTTTAAGATAACTAAAATGTAAACAGAATGGGTCGAGTGGGCCGAAAGTCGCCCAAAGTATTCAAATCCTAACTCATTTGTTTAATACATTATAGATTATGAAGAAAAAAAAAAGCTTATGAAGAAACGTGGGTAGGATTGAACCCGACCTATTTCTACCCATATGGCCATATGAAATACCCATTTTGATCTGTTATCCTTACCCCCCCCCCCCCCCCCCCCCCCCCCCCCCCACTTTACCACCTCTTCATGATCAGACAAAAGATATATTTCAAGGGATTATTTTTGTTGAACACGAACATAATGCCATCTAGAAGCTAAATCAAGTAACTATGTGTGTTGTTGGTAGTTTATGTACCTGAAAAGAATGTCACCCTGTGCTGTTCCCTCTTCCGTTTTGGTCTCAATAGTTTCATACCTTCTCTTCGGTTGGAGTTTGCAAAGTATTTGATAAAGGTACCCTCCACTCGGTCCAGGAGATGATTAACCTAAAGTGTAAACATATTATAAATAACTCATACGAGCTTACATGAAATTCTTGTGAAAACTTCTGTCATCTTTCCCATTTCAAATACTACGTATAATTTTTATGTCAACTGGTGAAACCTAACAGGTTTTATATTTCTCGTCCTTCAAAAGATTATAGCTATAGCTTAAGGTTTATTAGAAAAAGCCAGCTGTCAAATGTGTCGTCCTTTCACAAGAAGTATCACCACATATGAACAAAAAAGTATAAAAAAAATGTCGAGCAAACCTCATCACAGCTCCCAATGTAGGAGTCGTCCACAGTTTTCATGTATGACCTTGCTGCCTTTCTTTCTGCAACCTGCATATGGACAGTAAAAGTTAGATTCAATCCGTTCATGATCATTTTTATAATATGGTTTCAAAATGCAGTCATTTTGTTTACTGAAAAGTAAGATAATAATGGGCTTGGAGTATATCAGTAGTTCTCTAACCTTTTCATATTTTTTCAATATCTTCGAGAAGGCTAGGAGATTTACATAACTATTCCATTCATAAACAAAAAGAAAATCAGTCATGTTTCCATCCCATATCGTACAATAAAAGATCAATGTAAATTAACAAATATCATTATCCGTTTAACACCTGAAATGCTTCAGAAGATGAAGTTTGCGATAGAATTCAACAAAGACAACTTTCAGCCGTCCTTCTGCTTCTTCTAGCTCCGCCTTTTTAAACCGTAAATCCTTGTCCTTTGAATCATTAAGAACACTTCTGATGGTTGACATCGGGTCTTCAAGGGTATGTTTCATCCTCACACGGTCAAGGATATCCAAAGGATCTGATTCATATTTATGAGAATTAGCCCTGTTACTGCACACAAAAGAACTAAAACGGGAACTAAACTCACCTTGTTCATGATTATTTGTTCTGTCAACATTTACGTTTGAATCTGTATGTCTGTTCTCTGCAATATAAATTCAAATACAATTTCAGATCAGGAAAGATAATTATGCAACTCATTATTATATGCAAAAGGAACATACCTAATGTATCTATTCTGCTTGGAGAGTTAACTTCCGGGGATCCTGACGAGCTACTGTCCTTAGACACGTTTCTCTGAGAACGACTATTACTTGAATCCGGTTGTTCCACCTTGATCCGCAACGCTATTAAAGCATTCATCTGCTTATTTAACGAAGCAGCCTCCTCAATCACTTCCTCCACTTTGTCCCTATAAAAAGTGTTCACCTTGTTAAGCTCTTCATCGAGCCTCTCAAAAAATGTAATCTCACTTTGTCCTCCTTCTTGAGTTGGCATGAGAAAATTGGTGCTGTATTCTTCTCTGTTATCATCTTTATGAACGGTTTCAACAGCTATAACTTGGTTCTCGATATCATCCTCTAATTTAGTCTCGTCAAAGCTTTTTCGCACGTCAAGACCACTAAAGGGTCTGAGTAATAGTGACTTCTGCTGTGAAGTTTTCGCTGGTGTTGAAGGGCCTTTGCTTTGTTTGAATTCCCGGACTTCTTGTAATACTCTCTTTAGTCCATTATAGTCCACGTAGGCTTCGATCCATTCGGGTACCTTTTGTTTCTTAAACTCCTTTCCAAACTTCATGGTCAAGTATTAGTCTCACTTTAAGTCTTTTCTCCTAAAAGAAAAACAGACGGCCTTCAATTATTCAACAGTTCTACACTAACAAATGAATCTTAACCAATTTGTACAAATCAAATCACAGAAATCACAAAACGTAAGTATAAAAAAGCTGAGTACTTATGTTTAATGGCTAAAATATCGTGAAAGCATATAAGACAGCAGTATGAAGATGCACGTGAACCGTTTTAGCTATAATTGGCACTATTATTATGCTGTGCAAGTCGTTTCATCATTGATACAATGTGTGATGTACCTTAAGCCAAAACTGATATACTAATAATTACTATATGTTCACCAAAGTAGATATACTTGTCCCTTAATCAATTCCGTATTAATTGAAAAATTGACAGTAAATTATGATGACAAAACTCGTTACCTAATACAAACGCTAAGCCTAACACTAGAATACACGAACAATCAACTCCGTCATATTAACTATATATTATTGTGCGTATCAGCATATAACTAAAACTAGCTAGTACTCAATCCACCCCCAACTAATTAGAAACAAAAAAACTCAGATTACTGACACATATACAATATCCGCCTTAATTTGTGTGGTTATTGATCACAACAAGATATACATAAGCCATATCAACTAAAAATATAATAATGCATCATTACACAATGAAATCGCTTAAAGAACACATTAAAAGAGAAGAAGGACCTTAAGTTGTCGTGGTGATCGCTTAATTATCGATAACGAAAACTTGACTACACTCGAAAATCCAGCAAAAATATATATATATATATATCCAGTAACAACACTATATATAAACCCTACTTATATTCTAATTATTATGCATCAATACACAGTCAAAAATCGAGTTGAACAAATTAAACAAACACTAAAACAAATTCATGTATATATATGAACGCAAAGTACGTATAGTAACGCTTAATTTGTTAAACCAAGAATGAATTATAAAGCTTACAAGAAGATGAACCTGCCACTATATATGTGTAGTATGAGTGTAAAACAGGTGTCCAATGGCGGTTGAGTATGAAAGATTTACGGTAACAGTGATTTATTGATTATAAGTTGCGTCTTCTGTGCATGCAGCAGAATTATTGGTGTCGACACGTATTTGCTTTTCTAACAGACGCGCGTTATTTATAAATCTTTCTTGTTCAATTCTGACACTATCATCACGTCATAAACCCTGCACAACTAACTTTTTCACCTTCAACCAATGGGTTTATATTTTTATATATATAGTGTCTTAATAGACTAATTTGGTAAGATGATTTTAATTTGTATATATATATATATGGTAGCAAATTTAATTCATATATTGGAAGAACTTATTATGGTCATGTTTACTGATATTATTTATGGTGTATATGTTCTAGATCTTTTGCAATTTTATAATATTCATACATTCTAAGTAAGTCTTTTTTCTAAAAATAAAAATAATTAAAAATTAAAAAATCGCGTGTTTAGTAAAACTAGCGGTAGCAGTAAGTGAGTAACATTTATTTCCTAATGCTTCTTCGAGCAGTATTTGCAAACCTAAAGTTTACTAGCGTTTAAACAGAATCCAAAATGTTACATGCTTGTTGTCTAAGAAGCTTTATATTTCGAACGTTAAACGACAATTACTAGTTGATTCAAAGCGCGCTCTAATACGCCGGATGCCAAACATACTCGTTATCTACATTCTTATACAATAATATATATCAATCTCGGGACGGAGACAGAAATTAGTAATAGTTGATCATAAGCTTAAATTTATAAGATAAATAGTAAAGCCATTGGGCGTGTGAAAGTGGCCAAGCACCCCAGGCTTCTTCACTATCTCCATCCCTTTTAAGCTGTCTCTGACGGATCTGAACCCACAATATTCTAGGTTTGGGACATAACTATCTCATATATACCGCAGGTAGCCGTTCTTTGATATTTAGAATTTCATTTGAGTTCCTGTTTTACGTTGCTACTATTGGTTGACATAAAAAAATTGATTGGAAACAAAATATAATGAGTAGGGCCGTAAACGAATGGAACGAACACGAACGGAGCCCTGTTCATGTTCGTTCATTTAATTTTAACCGAACAAATAAATGGACACGGACGCTTAAACGGACGAATTTTCTTCTTCATATTCGTTTATTAAGAAAATGAGTTGTTCATGTTCGTTTATGTTCGTTCATTAAGACACTAAATGAACGTTAAACGAACATAAACGATCGAACACAAATGAAAATAGACAAACAAACATAAACTTTATTGAATTCTTCACAATATATTGTTTTATAAGTATTGTTTTGTTTAAAAAAACTAATTTTTAAAATTATAAAATTAAAAAATATGATATACAATATAAACATAAATAGATAAATGAACATAAACGAACTTTAACGAATGCATAATCGGACGTTCACGAACAAAAATGAACAGACGAGACCTTTGTTTATGTTCGTTTATTTAACTAAACGAACGTAAAATATTTTTCATGTTCGTTCATTTAATAAACGAACAAACATAAACGAACTTTTTACCGAACGGTTCATGAAATGTTCACTAAACGTTCAGTTCGTTTACAGCTCTAATAATGAGATTATATAAGATTATTCGTGTCATCATTTTATATATGCAAATTATATTTTAACAAAGGGATGGTACAATAATAATTGATGGTGATTATGGCATAAATCATTACCCTTATATGTTTCTAAAAAGAAATTATGTTTCTAAAAACCGTTAGAATGAAAGGTTTTTTTTTTTAAAGAAAAGAAAAGAAAAAAAAAAAAAAAAAAAAAAAAAAAATTGATATAGGTGCGTAATAGCCCACTATTAACCATGTGTTAATTATGTTAGGCTGTATCACACTGTCACTAATAACTTTTTCCGCATATTAACAACCTTTATGCACGTAAAAGGTGACTTGTTAGCTAAGAATGGGTTTTACTTTGAAAGCTTTTGATATAATAATTTCTACTTTTTGATTGGACGGTAAAATAAAATATAAATGTAAAGCCACAAAAGTGACGCTGGTGTACAAATTGCTTTTCATCTATGTCAAAGCTAATAAATAGATCTCCACATGTTTTAATATATATATATATATATATATATATATATATATATATATATATATATATATATATATATATTTTTTTTTTTTTTTTTTCAAAATATTGGTAGATAGGTTTGCTTAACTCAAGCATAAATAGTCATTTTGGTTTTGAAGAGCTTGATCGATCACGACATTGGACCTAACTGAATCATAAAGGTTTCACACTTTCTATCGGTGTGAAAAAGGTTCTCAAAAAAAAAAAAAAAAAAAAAAAAAATGTGGTGTGCATATCACATAAAAATGTTATGAACACTAGCTAATTGATACTGTTCAAACAAATACAACGAAATTAATTGATGAATATCTTGTTCAACTTTTTTATTTTTTTTATTTTTTTTAAGATATCGATAAGAACAAATTAAAATATTAAATCTTGTAGACATGACTTTGGGACTTGGTTTTTGAAGGTCAAGCCTTCTTACGTACACCTTTGAATTTATCTGCTACCTTTTAAGGAAGACATGCAAATGTGTACACAAAATATAACCCCATATTTGTTTTTGACTTGCTGTTATCCAGTAATATGAACTGATACATAATCAAAACAAAATGATATACATCTTTGCACATAACCTGATTGCTGCATATATCCATTACATCCCGTTAAAAGTTTTAAGACTTCAATTTCTTTACGTATAGGCATCTTATCATTTGCTTCTTTGTATGAAAACGCATACGCAATACCCAAAGATTGAGGCTATTATTCGAATGATGTCCAATTAGGATAATATATTAATATAGGGATTAGTTCGTGTGAGAATGCACGCTGATGTAAAAAAGGTACGACACAATCACAAGATGCCACGTGTACTGTCATGCATTCTACACGAGAAGTATGCACATATAAACTACAGTAGTATGTATACGCAGGAACCCAAAATAATAGGCATACTACTTACAGTACCATTTACCAGCACCAGTTCTATAGAAGAATGATAATTTCATAATGTCATTGAAACGCTGACAGATATCAGCAAAAATCGCTAATAATTTTAAACATATCATCCAAAATGGAAGCTACTTGGCACCAGAAGGATCGAAGCCTATACGGACTATAATTGTATAACATGGCATATAAGATTTTATCCAGTAAACAAGGCAAATCAAACAGCATGAACGACTGTCAACACTCAACACCATTTAGAGCTTCACAACATAGGTTATCGACTTATCGTTATACACATACATAGAAATACCAGCCCTGAATCGAATCAGTATAACAAAGAAACTACAGTATATGCTTACTACATGCACCATTAGCATCATGGACAAAAATTACACGAAATATGAAGTTTTGGAACTTGCATAAAAGCGAAAGATGCTGTCAACGGAAAAAAACATTCAGGTAATGAATAATCGAAGGACAAAATTTCTAGTTCTACTTGGCCCTCTACCATTTAAGACATCACAAATTCATTGATATCTTGTACATAACGACTTTACGCATACATTATTGAGTCAACAACATGCAACCATGAGAAAGTGACCATGAATGAGCACCCTAATGAAAAACAAGTAGTCATGAAACTGATTGACCGAATTTTGATCATAGGTAGAATTTTATATCAGAAAAGAGGAAACCTCAACTCAAATCAAGTTCTATGTCTAAGATGGTTTGGAGAACCCATTTCTACTTGCCATTCATCAACTGGTTGAACCACTGGGTGCATCGGTGTCCCTAAGACCACTGCAGCAAAAGAAATGAGGTAGCTTGACTCTGCCACAAACTCTGCAAAATTTTTGTCAAACCTTAATGAGCATATGATAAAGAGAGACAGTCCCAAATAATGCAATTATATTCTTTTCTAAGATGTCACATGTAAATGCAACGTTTCCTTTTATCAGTTTTCATAAAAATATTTCATTAGTCACCAAGGCTAGATAAAGATTGTATTGTGTTAATAATTTCATCTTAATATGTGCAAAAAGCGTATCATGATTAGAGGTAGTAAAAGGGACGGGTTAGGCGATTTGGTTAGAGGTTCAGGTTGAAACAGTTTGATCTAGTACAAGTTGGGTCAAGTTGGATCGACTCGCAAGATTTGTTAGCGTATGTTTTTTATAAAGAGAAGGCTTACTTGCAACGGATGATGACTGGAATAGGTTTAAGAGCCTTTGGTCCATTTCTGATTCCACGTTTGTGAGGAGACGTCTGCAATCATCAAAATAGCTTCACTAAATACGTTAAACCGATAAATATGCTCCATACAGACAACAAAATACATTAAACTTTAGATGGCGAGGCATGTTTCGAAATGAAAAAGGTAAAAACTGCCACTGGAATTAGTGTTGGATATTAATATTACTTTACAGCCGCGTCATCAGCATCTTAATAATAAGAAACTTTTACCAACAAAATAGAACATAAAGCATATGAGAAACTTATATGGTATACTATATGAATATACTTTGGTTGCTATATAAAATATGCATCAGTTTTGATACTTTAAACATTTAATGGGTGTTAAAATTTCTTTTCGAAACTGATGGTCTAATTACTATTACTTCAAGTCACAAGAATCAGTTTGTGATGTGTCTATAAACAGATTCTGATTATCTGATGATTTTAGAGCAATAGGGCTCAAAAAATAACTTTCAGATAATCAATTTCATAATGCTGCAACAGAAGTACTTATCTAAAGTAATCAAAATTAGATTAAGATAAATAGCCCTTCTTCTGAAAATAAATGAAGTTACTCTTACTCCAATTTCACGAAAACTGTCTCTATTTTCTTCCGTAAAAGTGTTTTGGTGTTCATTTTACCTATATTCCATAATATTCACAATTTTCTAAACACATAAAAACATTTGATTATTGAATTATGATTAGTCAATATATCACATACAATCATCAACTCGATCTTTAATATAAAACCGACCATCATACATCAAGCAGTTGTTGCCTCAACTGCAAGATCTCTGTGAACAAATAACTGACTATATACACCAAGATAACATATATACTGGAGTCTATTGTTATCAGATTCAACGAATTACAGGTTGCTTAGGCGCAGTTAGAGACAACATTAATGATTCTAGTCTTGTATTACTTATACCTTAAATACTTGAAATTGTCGAGTATTACCCATTTTAACTATAATTGAAGTATTGAACATACTTCAGATGAGCTGTCCTTTGTTCTTCTCAAATAAAAACTTATGATACATGAATATCAAATAGCACACCAGCTTAAAAGAGAATTCACCCTACCAATCTCGGCTATGCAACACAGAGAGATCCGGTCATGATTTAACTCTGTTATTTTCATGATACATGCACCACCTGATGTGATGGGCACCAAACTTCTAGTTGGACTTCACAATCCGCAGGCTATGGCTGCCATTGCTATACAACTTTGACAGCCTCACTTGCGAACTTTGGGATTTATTTAGTTCCAACTACTGTGAGTTACATGGATATATCAGATCCTCTACTCCATTTATTGCTTTATCTGAGTGGCTACCAGACTCAGGTGCCACAGCACATATTACAACATAATGGTATGACTTTTCATATCATGTACATGAGTTGCAACTTAAATACATTCTATCGTTTGAAAGCCTTTGTGATAACAAGCCTTGAATGAGAAACTACAGTTAAAGAGGAAACACCAATGGAAAAGAACTATAATGATCTATGTCAATGCTTAAGAATAATTAACTTATAAATCAGATTATTAGTAAGAAATGAAAGAGTGTATGTATCCAGAGTGTAGAATAAATCACAAAGTCAATACACTCTAACATTCCCCGCAAGCTGAACGACATTGGTGACTAGAGGTTTGAAACATAGAACAACAAGTAGTTTATAAAAATACCAGTCAGCTACTCACCTGGCCAGAACATAGAAAAAATAGAGTGTACACTAATACCATATTTCAGGCTAAAAGGCAAGTCAGTCTCAACACGTTTTGTCACTGGTGAAAAACAACATTGGTATACGAGTAAGTGGCATCAATATTGTCACTCTAATGATATAATGGACATAGCAGAAGTAAACAAATCTCGCTCATAAGTGATATGAGCCAACATAACTTACTGGCAAGAACTAAAGCAAGTGCTTGATACTCGGCCTCGGTGATAAAACCAGCAACAGTGAATTGTGTGGAAAACTAGAAGGGGGGGGTTGAATAGTTTTACGTCCTTTTAAAATTTATAAGCACAAGTTTGTTTTAAAAACTTCGATTCTTGTTTATGTGAATTCAATGCTTGCACTATATGAACAATTGTATAATAACTAACTAACTAAACTAATTAGTAAAGGTAAATAAATAAGTAATGAGAAGAGTTAGAAAGATCAAACCACAACACAAGGATTTATAGTGGTTCGGCTACAAGGACACCTTCCTTGTTCCTACTCCACTCCCCGAGTCACCTACTCGAGAGTTTTCTTCACTATGTCAACAAACTCCCTTATGGCGGAGAAAACCGTACACACCAATATACACACCAGTTTACACACCAATCTACACACCAATATACACACCAATCTTCACACCTATCTTCACACCAATCTTCTACACACCTTCTTCTACACACCAATCTTCTACACACCTTCTTCTACACACCAATCTTCACAACTATCCTACTTCACAACTAATCAACTTCTACTATCTACACAACTTCTATATCTTCTAAACAAATAATAACAAGCACAACACAATATTCACAAATGAATATATATACACTATACACAACAACTCTTCAACACTTCTTGAACTTGGTTGTAGAGAGTTCTTCTTTTGCACTTAGAATGAGAATGGATGATGAGGGATTGAATCACTTGAAACAAGGATTAATATACAAATGATCAAAGGGTTTTTGATGGGTTTAAGATGATTGTAGATCTGAAAATTTCGTGCAAAAGGTAAGGAAAAATTCCAGAATTAAGGTGGTATTTATAGGGGAAGAAATCTGACAGTTTCTGACAGGGGAGCCTGGCCGGTCCCCTTAAAGCATGGCCGGCCCCCTTAAAATTAAGGGGACCGCCCCTTATAATTAAGGGGGCCGCCCAACTGTAACGGCCAGAAAACTTGTCTTTTAGTGGGGAAAGTTTATTTGGTGAAAAACTAACTGATTTTGGTTAAATATTTGAAATCATATATTTAGTATGATTAAAACATTTTTCCTTAATACCAAAAGTGTTTTTCAAAAATATATAATAAGATTATATAATTAAATAAACTTTGTATTAGTTAATTAAATACCCCTTTGATCATGAGATGTATTAAGCACTTGTTTATTCATACCTTAAGTGATTAAGTTGGATATAATGATATAAACTAGCTTAATACTTGTTTACGTAGTAATCAAACGATTGACGAGTTTACATTTTGTGATCGTCAAAATATAGAGATATCGAAAAATATAAATAACGTTTTCATACATTATTTATGTCAACAATCTCCCCCTTTTTGATGATTACAAAATTTAAACTCATTAGTCGAAAATTAGTCTATATACAAGTATTAGAGTGAGTTTATATCACTTCTCCCCCTTTTTGTTAGCATCAAAAAGGTTATCCCAAGTAGATGGAAGCTCCCCCTTGAAGTATACTCCCCCTCATTATGAGGCCAAAAGGAATTGGGATATGGATATCTTGCAAAAATATTTAATGGCAAGCAACATATATATATGGATATAGCATGCAAGAGTATAGACTAAACATAACCATATCATTGATTAAAGAAAATAATACATCAAGCATTACATCAACAAAAGGAATAAGTAATGCTTCAACTAACAAAAGCCTGTAAAGGCTTACAATCTTCATAGAAATAATAAACCAAGTCTCAAGCATGAGAGTCCTCTCTAGAGCTTGCCATCCAAAAAGGTTTAACACAATTTTATTTGTGAAACACCGAGCATGTTTAATTGGGAGGAATGGATGGTGAACATGGAGATGGTGGTGGAGGAGGAGTGTTTGTTGATGGTGGTGGAGAGGTTGTGTTCATTGTTGGTGGTTGATGCAACATGTTTTCAATAAGAGAAAACATGCATTGGATCTCATCTCTTAATCCGAACACAATTGTTCGGTTGTGAATGCAACAAAGGCAAGTGTCTCCATGAGCTTCAAGTAAGCTCCATGGGACGGGGTTATAGGTTGGTGGGTTGATAGGAGATGATGAGAAATGTGCATCAAGGGGTGTTAAGGGCGATAATGAGAGAGTGAGTGCAAGAGATGTGTTCTCATTGGTAGGTTGTGATGGTTGATCAATTGTTGGAGGAGATAAGTGGGTGTTGATGTAGTCATTTATGGATGAGGTGGATGGTATGGAGGAAGTGGAGTTTCCATTTGTTGAAGGTGTTTTTGAGGGTGCATTTGGTGCACTAGGTGATGGAGTGGTGTTGTCTTCATTTGTAAGATCAATGAAGAGTTGTTTGGGTGGTATAATGACAAGTTTTTGTTTCTTGGCATTGTTTGAATGGGTGGTTCTTGGTGATGACATGATGATGGTTATGAGTGATGAGGATGATGAATTGTGAATTAAACATGCATGGGAATTATATAGTGGGAAAACATGTTTAGAAGTGGAATTGTTTTGAAATTGTAATGTTTTATTCCAAAATCAGTTTGGTTTTTAAGAGTAATGGTAGCTGGGACTAGCAAAAGGGATCACATGATGCAAAAGAAAACAGTGTAAAAACTGTTTCAGATGGCCGGTCCCCTTAAATGGTGGCCGGTCCCCTTAATTTTAAGGGGGCCGCCCTTTATGATTTAAGGGGGCCGCCCATCTGACGACCCAGAAATCAAAAATTTTTCAAAAATTTTCTGGAAAGGTGTTATGTTCTGGTTTGAATGTGCAGCAAGCTCAATTTGGACATTTCACATTTGTTTTGGTTTATTAGGAAGCATATATGTCATATAGTTATATAACCATTAACTAATCATGCAAACATATATATAGATCAAGAGAAACATGCATATAAATATCAAAGACAATCAAGTTATCATCCTAAACACATATTCAAATAACAAGTATTTCCGAATAAACTTCGGACAAATAGCACACAAGACATAAAAATAAAACATTGTTAAACAAACATAATCCGACCATATCATTTATTTTTCTTCCCGAAGATACCCTTCAAAGTTTTCCCAATAGATTTGAAGCCACCTCTAACTTCTTCGTGCAAGCTCTTTTGTCTTCTAAGCATCTCGGTAGTTCGTACATGAAGCACTTCTTCAGTTTGATCACTTGGAGATGGAGTAGAATAGTTGGGATAATCAAGATCCTCTAAATTGTCAACGAACTCAGAAAACGAAGGGGTACTAGCATCATCGATGTTTTCCTCCTCATCATCATCATCTTGCCTTGAGGATGATCCATGAAAGCTATGACGACGAGGTTTACCCTTGTCACTTCGAGTTCGTCGAGCTTGTTTTAGAGCGAGAGTACGCAGAGTGGGGTAGATGGACTCATAAATACTATTGTCAAGATCGGGGTAGTACTCGATAACATGACGATAGATACGAGTAAGGAACATTCCATATGGAAGATTGGCTTTGGGAGTTTTTCTAGCACACTCAATCCGTTTGATAAAGAAGTAGGCCAGATTGTACGGCTTTTCGACAGCTATACAATACAACATGTGAGCAAGGCTAGCCGGGAGATGGTCCCGGTGACCTCTAGTACCAAACGCATTCTCACGAATGAGTTCTTCCCAACGCTTCATGTGTGGGCTTAATTCTTTGAGGAGAAGTTGGTATGGAGAAATTTGAATGTTTTTGGATTTTATTTTTCGACTTGTGGTGGCACGATCTATACCAAGGATTTGACGAATTTCGTCGGGATGAGGAATTTCGTCGAGATATGGACCGAAGGTTGGTCGATAGCGATTAAAAGATTCGAGGTCCCACTCATTTGTGAAAACGGCTTGACCTCTAAAAGGAATTTGAAGGATATGACCAAATTGTTCGAGAGTGAGGGTGATAAATTCATTTTGAATCATGAAGGAGATGGTAATGAAACCAAGATCATTGGTTTGGACGGTGACTTGGCTATAGAAATCCATTATGAAACGAGGAATGATAGGTTCATTTATTTCATAAAGACAATTGAAGTTGATGCTTGTAAACACGCGATTTATGTAGTCGGATTGAGCAAAAGCAAGATCTACTACACGTCCCTCATGAATATTTCTATCTTCAATTTGACGATAGATAAGTCCAATGGAAGGAGATGTGGTAGGGAGTTGAGAAACTTTGGGAATGTAGTTTTTAGTGTGAGAAAGATCTTCGGTAGTTGCTTTGGGCATTTTCACAATAAGTAATGGTGATTGTGTTAGATGAATTTGCCCTTTGCGAATTAACCCGAATTATGTGATTTGGAAGTGATTTGAGAGGTTTTTGGGTTTTGGTTTTCGTTACAGCAGAAGCAGTGGAAGAGGTATGTGAAAAAGTGGAGTGTTTGGCAAAAGGAAGAAAGGGAAAAACGGGCTTGAGCTCTCAGAGGGCCGGTCCCCTTAAACATTAAGGGGGCCGCCCTTGTATTTGCTGCCGGTCCCCTTAAATATTAAGGGGGCCGCCCTTAAAATTTTTATTTTTCAAGTTTTGGTTTCTGGAACAAACAAGAAAGTATTTATATATATATACTAGATTTATATTTAATCAAAAATACGTTGAAGAATATACGCACGAGAGGAATTACTTGACATTTTTACTTGACATTTTGTCAATAAAATTTTCTTGATTGTTTCGGATGAAATTCATCAAGTTGTCAAGCAAACGAGAAAGTTGTGAAAGGTTTATAAGTATATATATATATATATATATATATATATATATATATATATATTTTATATAGTATGGGCTTATAAGACGAGAAAGTAGGAGGGAGACGTATGCAACGGAAGCCGGGAGTTTGTTTCATCCATAGATTTTTCGACTCATCTCACTTCATCAGCATGAGTGTTGATTGAACATTAAAGTTCAATAAGGCAAATGGGGAAAAGAGATGTTCGTAAACGAACAATCTCTAGTTCTAGAAAATCAACAAATGAATTTCCTAGGTTATAAGATCCTAAATATAGCTAAGTATATAAATATATATATATATATATATATATATATATATATATATGTATATATGTATATATAGATATAATATAGAAACAAATAGAGATTAATAAGTCAAGTAAAATCACATAAATATAACACACTAAACTAAGCATGCATTTCTAGACAAGGAACTTAAAAGGAAATGTGTACCTTTTGTCTTTAATGCGTTAATCTTCAAGGTCTTCAAGAGGTAAATCGGACAAGAGGTGACAATGAAAAGTTCCATGTTTGGATGGCGAATATTATTTACGTTGGTGCCCATTGTTTCATTTGTCCAAAGTTATTTGGTCCGAACATGTTTTGTATTTGACTTGGATGCATATAAGGTGGAAACACTCCCCACGGATTGAAGTTCCACATTTGTTGATTATAGTTAAAGTTTCGTCTATTATGGTTTGTTCTTGGTTGAGGTGTTTTAGGTCTAGGATAAGAATTATTTGGTTTCCTAGGTGGTGGAGTTTTAGATCTTGTTTTAGATTTAGATGATCCAACTTCGGTTTTTAAAGATGGTTTATAAAATGGTTTTATTTCTTCATTACTCGCGATAGGTATTATTTTATTTTTTATGAGTAAATGTTTAGGATTAAGTATTGAAGGTTTTGGTTCATTTTCAAATTTAACGTTTTTAGCTCCACTTGTTGAAGATTCAGTTGAGTTAAATCCTAGTCCGGTTTTATCTCCTGATATTCTTTGAATACTTATAATTTTACTAAGTGAGTTACTACTATTTTCAAATTTATCAAGTTTGCAAATTTCATCCTTAAGTATGTTGTTTTCACTTTTAAGCTCTTGACATGTTTTACATTCTTCAACAATTTCTTTTCCTTTTTCAAGTTGTCGTATTTTAATTTTTAGTTCAAGCACTTCATTTTCTAGTTGGTTGTTTATGTATTTTAGTGATTTATTTTTAGCCATAACTAGTTGTCCTATTTTACATAATCTATTGTATTCACTATCTAAATCTTTTTCATCTAATGATAGATTTTCATCACTAAAGTATTCGGATTCAGAACGTACCTCACTTGATGATTTGGCCATGAGACACTTTTCATCCTTTGTTGTTTCATTTTCATCTTCATCACTATCACTCCAAGCACCTCCAACGAATGCTCTTTGATTTTGATCTCTTGTCATCATTGGACATTTTCCAATGAGGTGATTCGGATCACCACACTTGAAACACTTTCTCTCATTCTTGCTATACTTGTCATCATTATTCTTTTGAGATGTTCTTCTTTCATCGTGTGGTTGTCTAACGAATCTTCCTCGCCTATTGAAGAATTTCTTGAAGTCTCTTACGGCCATGGCATATTCTTCGTCATCGCTTTCGGAAGATGAGCTATCTTCGTTGTTGGATTCCTTTCTAGCTTTCAAGGCGATTGACTTGCTTTGCTCACGTTTTCCTTTAACCATTTCAGAGTCCTTCTTTATAATTGCTTCGTAGACTTTCAGGTTTCCAATTAATTCATCAAGTTGTAGTGTTGACAAATTCTTTGATTCTTCAATAGCCGTCACTTTAGCTCGCCATTTAGGGTGAAGAGCTCTAAGAAATTTCCTAACAAAATTCTTACTAGAGAAATTCTCATCAAGTGCTTTTAAACTTGTGATGATAGTGTTAAATCTAGCAAAAGCATTATCAATTGATTCCTCTTCCGGAATCGTGAATTGTTCATATTGTTGAACAAGTAGATCTATTTTGTTATCTTTGACTTGATTATTACCTTGGTGAGTTATTAATAAAGAGTTCCAAATTTCTTTTGCGGTTTCACACATAAAGATCCTTTCGTACTCTTTACGTGGTAGCGCATTATAAATTACCATTTTTGCTTCATTATTTTTAGCAAGTTTTCTTTTTAAATCATCATTTTGTTTTTCAAAAGGTACGATTTCATCTTTCTTAGTTTCGGGGTTATTTTGAATAGGTAAAAAATCACCATTGGTAATAATATGCCAAAGATCTAGATCTTTTGATTTCACATAAGTTTCGAATCGATTTTTCCAATATAAAAATCCATCACTTTCAAATAGTGGTGGTCTTTGCATAGATTGCCCTTCTAAATATTTTTCAGATTCCATAGATCGTTACAAGTTTTAAAATACACTATATTTTAAAAATCTTGCTAGACGTGGCTCTGGTACCAATTGTGGAAAACTAGAAGGGGGGGTTGAATAGTTTTACGTCCTTTTAAAATTTATAAGCACAAGTTTGTTTTAAAAACTTCGATTCTTGTTTATGTGAATTCAATGCTTGCACTATATGAACAATTGTATAATAACTAACTAAACTAATTAGTAAAGGTAAATAAATAAGTAATGAGAAGAGTTAGAAAGATCAAACCACAACACAAGGATTTATAGTGGTTCGGCTACAAGGACACCTTCCTTGTTCCTACTCCACTCCCCGAGTCACCTACTTGAGAGTTTTCTTCACTATGTCAACAAACTCCCTTATGGCGGAGAAAACCGTACACACCAATATACACACCAGTTTACACACCAATCTACACACCAATATACACACCAATCTTCACACCTATCTTCACACCAAGCTTCTACACACCAATCTTCTACACACCTTCTTCTACACACCAATCTTCTACACACCAATCTTCTACACACCTTCTTCTACACACCAATCTTCACAACTATCCTACTTGACAACTAATCAACTTCTACTATCTACACAACTTCTATATCTTCTAAACAAATAATAACAAGCACAACACAATATTCACAAATGAATATATATACACTATACACAACAACTCTTCAACACTTCTTGAACTTGGTTGTAGAGAGTTCTTCTTTTGCACTTAGAATGAGAATGGATGATGAGGGATTGAATCACTTGAAACAAGGATTAATATACAAATGATCAAAGGGTTTTTGATGGGTTTAAGATGATTGTAGATCTGAAAATTTCGTGCAAAAGGTAAGAAAAAATTCCAGAATTAAGGTGGTATTTATAGGGGAAGAAATCTGACAGTTTCTGACAGGGGAGCCTGGCCGGTCCCCTTAAAGCATGGCCGGCCCCCTTAAAATTAAGGGGACCGCCCCTTATAATTAAGGGGGCCGCCCAACTGTAACGGCCAGAAAACTTGTCTTTTAGTGGGGAAAGTTTATTTGGTGAAAAACTAACTGATTTTGGTTAAATATTTGAAATCATATATTTAGTATGATTAAAACATTTTTCCTTAATACCAAAAGTGTTTTTCAAAAATATATAATAAGATTATATAATTAAATAAACTTTGTATTAGTTAATTAAATACCCCTTTGATCATGAGATGTATTAAGCACTTGTTTATTCATACCTTAAGTGATTAAGTTGGATATAATGATATAAACTAGCTTAATACTTGTTTACGTAGTAATCAAACGATTGACGAGTTTACATTTTGTGATCGTCAAAATATAGAGATATCGAAAAATATAAATAACGTTTTCATACATTATTTATGTCAACAAATTGTTTTTTAGACCTTCAATTAATTACATTGGCTCCTAAGAAAAAACAAAAACTACTGGTAGAGCGACTGTCAATTGGACATTCGGCTCAACAAGAATACATACGCATGACAAGCAAACTCACGATGTAATAACCTGTCCCACATTGGCATGGGAGAAATTTGAGCTCCTTATATGCGTAAAGTTGTGGGGACCTTCCACCATGGCTTTAAGTTAAGAGATGAAGGTATTCGGCTAGTCAATTGGTTTAAAATTCAACTTTGGGGGCTTACAAATAGTATCAAATACATAGCCTTTTGGGGTATGATGACACGCAGCCCATGCATCTAGGATATGGATCCCGGTAGTGTAGGCTAGAGGAGGACGTCCAAAATTAAAGTGGGGGAGTTTGTAATAACTTGTCCTACATTGGTACGAGATAAAGAATTTAAGCCCCTTATAAGCCTAAAGTTGTGGGCTACTAATACCTTTTGGCTTTTACCATGGTTTTTAGTTAAAAGAGTGAAGGTATCCGATTAGTCCATTTAATTAAGCCTAAAGTTGTGGATATATCAAAAGTTTCAAATTCATCTACACAAATGTCCAATGAACACAAGTAAAGCCATTAAGACATCGTGAAACCTCACTAAGAGCATACACAATATCTTGTCGAGTAGAAAAGGGATACTGTAACCCAACGATACTCAGGTACACAAAAAATTAAAATATACGGTACCAAATATTGCTCCATGCTCAAATATAAATCCACATCAGCAAAACAGGCCCAAACCAAGAAATACTGTGAAGTACCAGAATCCTATATATAGAACGTAATTCTACCAAACTAGCAAAAAATACAGCTACATTCTAGATTTTTGAAGGATTCTTGTTACTTTCAAGATTGGTTTAAAATTGCGCGCATCGTTGCGCTCGCATCGCGCATCAAAGTGATGCATTTGAATAAACACAACGCGAAACCTGATGCGAGGTTGTTCCTGGATGCGGCCTAATGCGAACGCTAGCAACAGTGTATTGCTCGCATCGGACGCAATGGACGCATCACTTTGCAACAGTTTTAATTTTGACTTTTATAGTTCAAGTTGACTTTTTTTTTTTTCTGGTCAAACCATTAAGTTGACATACTGATGTTATAACATTAAATAATATCATTATGCACGTGACTTATTCCATATTTAATCATTTACTTGTAGAGTAATTTAAGTAGAAATATTATATATTTTTTATTTATTATCTATCGCCGCGCGTCCGTGATGCGCTCGCAACCGCATCACGCATCAGTCTTTTGGACCTCGATCGCAACGGATCACCACACGCAATTTAAAACCAAGCTTTCAAGGTAGTTTAAGTCTCCTTTTGTGATGTGGGTTTACAATTGAGCTTGTGGCAACAAGTGTTGATTTACTTTATCATACTGGGTTGCTAATTGTGAGTCTTTAACTTCATTTGTATGCTCTCACAGTCACTTTATCGTACTGGGATATTGTGCTATTCATTAAGTAGCTAGCTAATATTATTAAACGCAACTCTCCTCTTTTTGATTCTTAGTTTCAAACTTCTAGTCGTGGAGGGTGTTGAGCTTGCATAGAACGATAGAATGAATTTAAAATGCAACATATTACTCGTATATACCTTTGATACCTTAGATTACTTTATTCCTTGTGAATATGTAAAAGAGATGCTGTATATCCTTTGATTCATTTCCATCTATGAATTCTCACTTCTCTCCGTTGTCGTTTCTCATTCAAAACATGCAAATCACCGAAGTCTTTTCAAAGGGCGTATACGACCCATCAAGCATGACAAAGAAAATATGATATCTAATATCATCTAAACACAATTTGGAAATGGCACTTTTCATATTACAATGAATGCCTAAGATATTAGTTCTTTTCACCTCATTTCTATAAATCAATCTTTTCAAATGAAACGCTCTCATATAGGCAAAATGTAGGTGACCAATATATACTACTAGTAGGCTTGATCTTAATAGGGGTTGTTTGTTTAAGTCTATCTATGGGATTATAAGCTTATATGTTTTTGGCTTAAATTTCATAAGCTCAATTTTTTCGTCTCATTTTGAAACATGTAGGCTTTATACAAGTTTGTTATGACGTACTAATAAACTCGAAAAAAAAATGCTTGTGAAATATAAGCCGAAAAGCTCATAATTATGGGCGGAGATAAAAGGGGGCACAAGGGGCAGGTGCCCCCAGCGAAAAAAATTGTAGTGTAAATTTTCAAAATTATTTGGCTTTTTTCGTAGGTCCCCCCCCCCCCCCCCCCAAGACCAATTTATAGTGTAGTTTCTAAATTTTATCAAAGTGTGCCCCCGGACCAAAAATTTAACACCCCATGTTTAGCATTGTTACAAATTGTAGTTAAAACCCAATATCCAAACACCAAAATATCATTGAAATCCACTAACAAAACATGTAAAACATAAAAAAAATTATAAAAATAAACAAGAGGTTAAGAAAAAAAAGGACCTTCTTTTTGGGCACAGCCATGAGCTCCATAGACCCACTTCCAATATGAAAACCCGACCCGAACCCGTTAATAATCGAGTCTAATCCTCTCTCCATTTCAGGAAAATGCAACGGCGGCGATGCGACTGAGTGACTGATCGGAACATCAAGCGCCGCCGGCTGTGGCGGCGCGTGTGGTTGATAGAAGGTGTGAAAACATCTGTTGAAGGCTAATGAGTATGATAGTTTGGTGTTCACTGTAGCTGTCCTTAACAAGGCCATTGTTGTTTTTGTGAGTTAGGGAAATGAAGTGACTATGTTGTTGGTTTTAGGTTTTTTGTTTGTGTTTTGTTGTGTTGGTACGAGGTGTTCCCTGAAAGTTATAAAATTGGTCCGTGTACTATGACTAAATTGATCATTCAAGCGGTCTTTTTAGAAGCAGTATCCCTACTTTCGGGGTTACTCTAGGATAGGGTAATGCTCTGTGTACATTTTAACTTCTTATATCATGCTCCGGCGAGATTTGGTGTTGTTGTTGTGTATGTAACTTATGATGAAATGTTCGATAAAGGATTCGTTAGATGTAATGTATTTTGATGTGTGGTTTTACATAAGGGGGAGTGTTGAAATGTAGTTGAGAAAGAGAAAAAAAAAAAAAGATATGAAATGATAATTTGGTTATCAAATTTGGAGAAACTTTCATCTAGCCTCATTTTATTATATATATATATATTTTTTCCAAAGGCAAAATGCATTTATAACCAACAATAGAAAATGCACAATACAAAATAACCAGCTCACAAGGCCACAAAGAGGCCACAAAAGAACAAAGAACTAAAAAGAATACCCACCTACAGCCTCACAAAAGCCTCATTTTGTTTTACAAGTGAGAGAGACCAAAAAAAGTTGATTAAAGATATAAAGACTGTAAATTTTCTATTCTCATTTAGTGTGCAATGACTACAAGTGACACAATAAGCATATAAACACTATTCGTTAAGTTCAATATGAATGTTGTTAACCTTAAAAGCATTGAGTAGAAATATAAAGATTGTTAAGCAAAATTTTTAAGTTATCATTCAATGCACAATGACAACCAGTAACACAACAAGAAAATATACACTATTCGATATTAAAATAAGGAAAGCCTTAAAACATTATATGTGTTGTCATCTTCGGCAACCACTACACCACCAAGCTACAAGGAGCAAGAGAAGATTCCATCGCCCAAAATTGGATTCTTATTTGTTTTTGTCTAAAACAAATGCTTGTGCTAACAAAATTTTACTAAAAAGAATTAAATTTTGAATTACAAATATAGTTTTATCTGTATTTTTACAGACAGTTATTTATCTATTTCATTTTGTTATGGGTCAAAAGTAAAACATTAAGAAGTTAATAGGCCAAGTTATAAACTAGTTCATAGTCCATGGGCATGATCTGTAACTTATCCTAATACCCCCATTTCACTACTGCAGATCAAGAAACACAGCCATCCATCCGCAAGAGACACAACTCCGTCATCGGCGCCGTCACCGGAATTTGACAGCAGGTCACTTACATTCTTTATATCCATTTCCCCCTTTTTACTGCATTCATTTGTTCCTATGAAATATTTACTACGTACTTCATTTGAGGGTTTATATTTTTAGATATTCATTTAGATTTTTAAAATGGGTTTGTTTTTTATTTTCTAGCTTAGGCTTTTTTCTTTTGGTTATTTCGTAGTTTTATGAAATTGGTAACAAACCCATTTTTATTTTCTACCTTAGGCTTTTAAGAATAGCTTAGATTTTTAAATGAAGTTGAAATGAAACTATGGTTGCGGCATCAAACTTAGTATTCACGGATAGAGATTGATATCATTGCTATTCTTGTAGTCAAAAATGATGTTGCGTTTTATTCATTTCTTATATGATATATGACGAATAACTCAAACTTAATGTATGTTGTTTATATTTTACTAATGAAGTTATTGTGTTGTCGAGTTCCTATTGTAAAAAGTTTTCTTGCAAGCTTTTATGACTGACAGAACTAGTTTACTGATTTTACCACCTCTGGAATCATGGATTTGAAGATCCTTTGTTACGAATGCTAAAACTGGTCTTTTGCAAATGCGGGTGGCATGGGATTGAATTTATGATTTGAGTTCCCTGAGATACCTTTAATTCTTAGTCGTGAGTTATTGAGATATGATTGTAAAACATTTTCTCTCGCCATTTCTGAATATAGGATCTGTTCTTGTGTTTGCAATTTTATTGAAAGGGTTTCTGTATTTTAGGGTGGGTGTAGTACCATAGAAGTGGTCTTTTGTTGTGCAACTGTAGACCTGTGTTCCATATACATATTTGATCCTTTGTTTGACAATTACTGATTTCCGTCAAGTTAAGGGGTTAATATTCACTATCCCGCTATGTTGATAGCTCTTAATCAAAAAATTGCTAGACTTGGTGCATTTAAGAATCTTGATTGCATTTATGTAGCTGCTTAAAGACCAATTTCCTTTTTGTGGAACTCTTGAATGCATCCCTAATTCCGAGCTTGATGATAGACTTTTGGTTGCAATGACTGTTTTTGAAATTATAATTTCGCTGTAATATGGCCCGCAAAATTAGGATGTGTTAGTCCCTCCCCCCCCCCCCCCCCCCCCCCCCCATCTGTTTTTTATCGTTACTGGACTGTTCTGTAATATACACATATGATTAAAGTAGTACAGTATATATTTCTCTGCGTTGATGGATATAATATGGTGGTTAGCCTGCTCACCCTTGAATCTCCTGTGTATATGTGATATGTCAAAATGGTCATATTGTATAAGCACATGATTGTTTCAAAACTTGGCCTAACCGTTTGTAAATATAGTTTGAAGGATTTAAACTTAACTGTCATACGCCACAACAACTAGATTCACAAAACCTTTGAGCTCTTTCACTTATAGCTGTTTTATCTTTGCTCTCTTGTAGTCTTCTTGCTCTTGCCAACTGAAATTATATCTTTATATTATAAGTTGCTATTTCAGAGTCCAGAATTTGTACTCTAAGTTCACTTGGTTATAATTATGCTGTTATCTTCGTCTGTTCATATGAGGTTAACAATAATCAAAATGTCCCGGACTTACTTTGATTTGGGGTTAGTTGAGTTATTTAAGGTAACCTGTTCTGGCTCAGTTGAATATTCCATAATATAAAACAGGATTAATTAGTAGATTTAAGGATGTGTTAAAGGATTTATGTGAACTATAAAAATGTAAAGAGCCTCGTCTCACAGATGTTAAATAACAAACTTTGAAGTGACTTCTGAACCATTCATTTTCAAATCGGAGTAATATGTGTTTTCAGTGCTGATTTCTAAAATGTATTAAGTAGACAAGTTCTTGTTTTCAGATTCGCCGTGAGGCCTTGTATTTCTTCTGCTTGTTCAATGACCTTGGATTCTCGTCTTTTCTTTTATAGTATCTGTTTCTTCCTGTAATTATTATAAGTGAGTGACTGATCATGTTTTGTTTTTTTGTTGATACCAGATCATCTTGAAGCTGTTGTTGCAGAAGTAAAGCTATGTTTACAAAAGGCGACTTGCTTACAAAAACAAGAAAGCTAGTAAATGGCTTGGCCAAGGCGAAGCCTGTTTGGCTTAAAGCTATGGAAATGTATGTACCGTTTTTCTTCAACAATTTGAATTCTGGATTATAACCTTTACATCTTATCAGTCAAGTAATTATATTGTGAATTTATTAAAAGGTTTTAATCAATGCTTTATAACCTCTACATGTAACATTCACATGAGTTCTGGTTTTCATCTCTATTAAATGGTGTACATAGAGCAGAATAATAAGTTGATCGGAGATTGTGTATTAAATGTATCACGAGTAAAATGTGGGACTCTGATGTTCTATGAATGTGTAGGTCACCACCTCCGGTCTTCCCTCGTGCTGAAAAGAAAGTTGAACGAATTTGTCTCCCTGAGGATGTGTATGTTAATAAGTTCTATAAGAAGCATCCTGAGTCATTGCATGAAGATCCTATCAAGTACTCCTTCCACCATATTTCTTTTACTGTCTAGCATTTTAAATTTTGTTTTTTTAAACTTTTTAACTATTCTTGTTATGTGCAACTTTCTGTTAATTCTTCTTTCCAATTGGTATCTTGAATTCAAAGTTATACTTTGGTATTCTCGTTCATTTTATTTACACTTGTCAAACCTTAGAAGTCTTTGAAAACTTGCAATGACTTTGACATTTGATTTTTGCTTCTATGCAAGCAGGTTACAAAATTATCTGGTTTTCGGTGCATTCATTTTTCTTGCAGATTTGTAGTTTCGTATGCCTGTTTAGGTACAAATCAAGTCTAGTTTACTCAACATTTTTCTCTGCAACTACTTTTCAATAATAAGTATTGGATTTGATAGTACTGCTGTATTAGTGATATGTTGCCTGATTTGATAATAATTTTTTTGGGTGAAAAGGTAAATTATATTACACCACGAAACTTATACACAAGATCAAACAATGACTACCAGGGACATTCCCAAGGCATCGCTTTTGACCTGATACAAACTGAATACAAATAACACATACATTCTAGTCATTATTAGTTCTCTAAATCTGCAAGCTAAAACCATAAACAATATTTCTCTTGTTTGGCATTCCACATAGTACATTGATCCTTCCATTTAACGAGAGATCCAAACATTCCACATATCAGGCTGTGCACCTCTTTTGCTCCAATCTTGATCATCTTCCAGTTTTATTCACTTTATTACTTCTCATGGTCCATTTTGAATTGCACAATCCAAGTTCCAATCACCTTTTTAAGAGCAGCAGATTTCTTAACTCCGAATGACATTAGCTTTGCTCTAATTATTTCCAACTTATTCTTGACATGTCTGTAGCCTGTAATGCTTAATCAGTATCTAGTCATCTCCACATGTCACTTGTAAACAATATCTTTATTTCTGCTTTGATTAACCTTTATGCCTGGACATAATGTAAGAACGGAAAATTCATGCACGACTGGCAGCTTTGCATATTGTGTTTTAGAATAACATAAGAAAGTAACAGTGAGATTGCTTGCTACTGTTTCTTCTTTTCTTACATGAGTACTTTGATTTTTGCATAAAGTGCTGCACACCATGAGTAAACGTGATATTCTAGTCTATGTGAACCAAAAATGATTTAACTGTGTAGTCATCCGTCATACATATTTGCATTTAAAAATCATATAAAGCTAATGATCCACAATCAACATGACAAGAACTCACAATTTTTGTTTTCTTATGGACAAAAGAATAAGTGATTTTGACCCAACCCCATCACGGATATTCGGTCAGCGGGTTCTAGAGCTAATGGAGCAAGGTGTTAACGAACAGGATGCTATAGATGTAGCAGATGTAAGGATCTAAAACTTTCAACATGTTTAAATTAACTATTTCATGGATGCTTCATATCAAATAACATTTATCTTTACAGACGGAGTATCGGCTACAGAAAAAATCTAAAAAGAAGGCATACAAACGATTGAAAGAAATTGCAAAATTGAGAGGAACAAAGCCCCCTCCAAACCCATATCCCAGTGCTGTAAAAGAGATACAAGCTGAAGAAAGGAAATATGTTCAAGACCGTTTTTTCAATCCCAGGATCCTAGAAATTGTCGACAAGCTCAAGGAGCAGCAGGCTGCTGAGATGCAGGATAGAGGCAGACCCGGCGGTGGCTTTTAATTTCAGATTCTCATGTTACAACATAACGTTATTTATGCGTTATGGCATTCACCTCATCAAACTTTAGGTTATTGGTTGCTATAATAAACACTGATTAGACAGCATAATCGACTCAAGTTGTTACAAGGATCTAGTTCTAGAATCGTTGGTGTCTGGCATCTTTGCATGTTACCTGGAATAATTTGATTGTGAAATTGGTTTTTTAGCTATGAATTGTTCATACTTCTGGTAAAAAAAAAAATTAATAAATAAATAAATGGAGAACTGCAGAAAACAGCAACATACTTGCATACTTGTTTCTATCTGGTCCTAACTTCAATGACCACAATGGATTTGCAAACAGAAAGCAAAGTGCAATTATCAAAATGGAACCTATAGATATAGTACTTTCACTGTTTTTAATTGCCCAAACTTTAAAGGGTTGTTATGTTTTTTCTTTAAGGTGATGGTGTCTTAGACCAAAATAATAAAGTGAACATACTGGGCAGGTGATCATCATACATGATTCAGTCAAATGGGTTTGATGCTTTTCTTGAAGGGTAAGCATAATCCCCTTCTTTTCTTTTGTGTATTTGCTTTGGCACTAATATGTTTTGTTCCAAATACCTTTTATAGACCAAACTTGCATATATGCCTGCATAAGTTGTTAGCATTAAATTAATGTTTAACTAATAAAAGTGGTTTTGAATTTATACTATTTTTTGTCAATAAATGACGTGCTCATGTGCTAAATAAGGAGTAATTTAAGTTGAATATTTTGTTGGAGGTTAGTCTAGTACTTTAAGTTAGAGTTTGTTATTTAGTTGAATATTTTGTATTTAAAAATGACTTTGTGAGTATTGAATCTAGGCTTAAATATACGCGTAACAACAATAAATAAATAAATAAATAAATAAAATTAGCCTGATAAACCTAAGACATTTATCATGACAGTTCTTTTGAAAGGTTTATATCATTATAACATAATTAATTTATAAATATATTATAATTTATAAACATGTTTCCACTATAGATAAACCTTTTGGTAAATCCTTTCATATCATAAATTGTTTTTGATCATTTCTAAATTCTAAACATATTCATTTCAAATAAGTTTGAAATGAGTGATCACTATGATTTAAACTCTAAACATTCTTGAACATCTTTATTTATTTATTTATTTATTTTTTATAGATTTTTCATTTAAATGGAAAACCTTATTCATGCAATAAAATCTTCAAATCTAAAATTCTTTCTTTGTTAAAAAAGATAGGTTTGAGATACATCCCAACAAAATTACTGAATAAATATCTAGTACATGGTAATAAATTAATTAAAATCTTTTATATGTTGCAATCAAAATAAGTAAATTTAAAATAAAAATAACCCAAAATGTTTATAGAACCTTATGATAAGCCATAATTTTCGAATGTAACTTTAACTTTATGTCACAAACATATATCTTTTTCTGATTAGTATCATAAACGTCTTGGTATCACTTTTGTCTTCTATAAATACCAACCTCATAATTCTTTAAAGGATAAACAAAAAACCAAAATATCGAAACCACACACGTGTCATCATCTCATTAGTTCACAACATGCCAACAACTCTTTCATTCTGATCTTTTCTTAATTTCTCAAAAAAACACAAACATCTCATCATGGAACTCACTGCCACAATAACCATATTTCCCACCAAAATATCATCAAGATCAAGAAACAACCAAATCATTAAAAGATCAAATTTTTACAATACCCATTTTATAAAATCATCTAATCTTTATAAAAAACCAAACTTTATAACAAAATGTTCCACAAATCCCTTAATTTCAGATGATAAAGATAATGTCATCCAGGATCAAGATTCATCTTTTTCTCCCAACTCAAGCCATGATATTGAAAACCAAAAAATACCCAATTCAAATATCGAAAAACCCGTGTCGAATTCGTCCTTTTCGAGGGGTTTAGTGCTTGATTTAGGGTCAGAAGGTGCTTGGGATAATGGTTATATTGGGTCACCTGTGATTAAAAGGTTTTTAAGTGATGAAGAAGAGAGGTGGTATATGTGGTATTATGGGAGGTCAGGGGAGAATTCGGGTTCCGGGTGTATTGGTTTGGCGGTTTCGAGTAATGGGGTACATTGGGAGAGAGGGAAAGGCGTTGTTTCTTCGGGTAGTGATGCCGGTTTAGTTTTGAAATCGAGTAGTGATTGGTGGGCTTTTGATACTAATGGTGTTATGCCTGGTGCAGTTGTGATCATGTCTAGTTCTAAGATTAGAGCGAGTAATGCGGTTTATTGGATGTATTATACTGGTTTTAGTAATGAGAAGATTGAGTCTTTAAATGATTCGCTTGAGTTTAGTTTAGAGAATCCTGAAAATGGCGGTAAAATGGGTGGATTTGGGAAGATTTGTAGGTCGTTACCGGGTTTAGCTATGAGTCAAGATGGTAGGCATTGGGCGAGAATTGAAGGTGAGCATCATAGTGGGGCATTGTTTGATTTAGGGGCAGAAGGTGAATGGGATTCCATGTTTATTTCTTCCCCACAAGTTGTTTTTCATAGTAGTGGTGATCTTAGAATGTATTATCATTCTTTTGATATGGAAAAAGGTCATTTTGGGATTGGTATGGCGCGATCACGTGATGGTATGAGGTGGGTGAAGCTTGGGAAGATCATGGGTGGAGGGCGAAGTGGTAGTTTTGATGAGTATGGGGCGATGAATCCTTGTGTTGTAAAGAACAAGACAGATGGGGGTTATGTAATGGTTTATGAAGGAGTGAGTGTGGATGGGACGAGGTCAATCGGGTTGGCTCAGTCTTTGGATGGGCTGAAAGAGTGGCGTAGGGTCGAGGGTGAGCCCATTTTGAAGCAAGGTGAAGAACACGGATGTTGGGATGATGGAGGGGTCGGGTCACCTTGTCTTGTTCATATGGAAGGCGAGAAAGATGAATGGAGATTGTATTATAAAGGGATCAGGCAAAATGGTCATTCAGGAATTGGAATGGCGGTGTCTGACGGAAACGATGTCAAGAATTTTCGTAGATGGTCTGGTTTTCATCTTTAAACTTTATATGTATTTTAGTTTTTGGGTTTTGGTTTGTAAATCCGTTATACTTGATTATCTGTTTGTAATTATACAGTTAATTGTTGCATATAGTATACTCATTAATGATTCGTGTGCGACAAGGTAAATTGGTTTTAAAGAAATTGTTTGTTGGTTCGTGTTTTGCACGAGTCTTTTAACTAAAAGTGTTTGTAACAATCTTCTTTCATTGTGTTACAATCAAATATAAAATCTCAAATTCAATATTTCACACAAGTGAGTCAAGAAAAACACAAAGTCACAAATCATTTGTTAAACTCAAACCAAAATGTGTTGCCTTTGTCGTGATAATGCAATGGCAGCAAGCAAGATCACCAGTATAAACACAACAATTCCACCATATGATCCAATTAGAGATCCCGATGCACGTTGACAGAAGTCGTTGTATTGTTGGCACACTGCTAACCAGTTTGCAGAGTTGTTACCATTATGAGCCAGGTAAACAATTGATGTTGCAGCAGATGCTCCAGCAGTTAGAAGACCCAACATTATCTTCAAAAACAGCCATAACATTTCATTAAACAAAACTTTATATACAAAAAATCAACTAATTTGTGTAGTATTATTTACCGTATCAAGAATTACTAAGAGAATTCTGCTGCCTCTTGCTGCACTCCTCATGATGTGTACAATGGACAACGGGATAGTGAGGACAAAATAGGCGCATGCTATTGCATTCACAATCACAAACAATCTGCTTTGTAAAGATTACTTGTTAGCGTAGTTACTTTTAGTAATCTTAGCGTCGTTACTTGTTCAAGTGAAATTACATGTAGGTAACTGAAATGAAATGTGTATGATTATTAAGTGTTGGTATAAATCAACTTACCTGAAAGATGGAAAATCATCATACTGAGCATTGAAACGTACAAAACGAGTGAAAAAGGGTAGAGTTTGTTCCGTGGTTCCCATGGCAATGGAGCTACCTAAAGTGCCCACAACGCCAACAATGCGTAAAATAAGGTCCATTAGTGAAATCCCTCTGTTTGACCCTACACGAGCCGAGACCCTAGATGTAGAACCTCCTGTTTCAAGACGCTCGGATTTCATCATCTTCTATTCGATCGAGTATTTTCTTTGCAAGTGTGCTTTGGATTAGACTCTGCAAATGCTCTAGACTTGTATTGAAGTTCTTGTACAAGCAAGGGAAATTTATACAAGTGACACATAGTTGAGTTAGTATTGTATATTAGGTTTTGGCAGTCAAAGATTGTTTAGATATTCATTAATATTTCTTAAAAGATACAAGAGGATCTTTTTCTCAAGATAAATATACACAAAGTCATACATGACACACTCATACCCACTCAACTTAGGCATTTTAGAGGTAATGGTCAACTTCCAAATCCACTAAATGGTCTATTTGGTAGTTGTTCGTTTGAGATTGAAAACCCACATTGTGCTGTTAACTTTTTGGATTAAAGAAGTGCATTTTAAAATTTAACATGTGAGTTTCTTTTAATGATTTCATAATTCATATGATTACAAATGAGCTTTCATAACAAAGATTATGTAAGCTTATATTTTGGGCTTAAACTTATATTTTATAAGTTGTTTTTGGCTTATAAATAATAAATTGATAAGCCCATTTTTAATGTTTGAGTTAGCTTATTATAGCTAAAGAGGTAAAATAACCAAGAACTACATGTGTATCAAAAATTGAACTAGTAGTTATTAGATTTATAAAAGTCTTTTGCTATGACACTCTTTATATACGTCCACTCATCCTTACATAAGCCGCAATTTTAAAGCTTAAATAAAACTCGTATAGTCGTATAAACTTAACCAAACATTTATGTACAGTGACGGCTATGTTATGAGTTGGGTAGGCCATGACCAATCCAAAATTTGTGAATGAAAGCCCATATATTCATTACACTACTGGTCCCTTTTAAATTCATTTGGCCTATCCTTAATGTTAAAATTTTATACATTTTGAAGCATTCTCTATTTACTTGAGTGCAATTACAATTCACCTATTTTTGTTATACGGATTTGAATTGTAAATATGTGTATTATGTATTGTTCATCATTAAAATTAGTTAAAATCATGACTTTTTGTTTATCTTGAGTAACAATTTAATATTTCCTTTTTACATGTTCTAGAAAATGGTTGTCTTTAAGAAATAAGTTATCGTGTTAGCGATATTAATTTGTAAGCTAAACACTAATTTTCTTTTTGGTCCACCCTCAACTAAAATTTTGGCTTCGTCATTGTTTATGTGAGCTCACTTTAGTTATATAAGCAAATAAGCTTATTAGCCCCTAATAAAAGCTTACACAAGCACGCACCCACATAGTATTTTATCATTATCACAAAGAACCTACGGATTATTAATTGTACCAAGTTTACATGTATATAGATTTATGTCTAACCTATTTCGTTTTAACTGTTAATCTTATCCATTAGATCAAATAAAGATGTAAGGTGGAGATTGATCCCTTAGTATGTATAAAAATTTTGTATGTAAATGATCTTTAATCTATTTTCATATTGCATGCAATCTTTTATATAATAAAAGAATTACATCATTTCGGAGTATTTTTGCAAATCCCTTCTCACTGAAAAAAAAAATTGGACCAATAGCAGAGCTCGATTTTGCCACGTAGGCGAAATCGAGCAACGTGATTGGTCAATAGAAAGTCAAAATTAAATTGATTTTGGTCAAACTTAATAAATTTGGTAGAGAAATTTGGTTAAGAAAACAAATACATAAAAATATAGGTGTCAAATTTATGAAAACAAAAACTTAAAAAAAGATGAAGTAATTAATAAAACTTTAGTGATTAAATTTTAAATAATTTATATAGAGTAAAGTGTAAATTTACAAATTTTCATGTTTTTTAATAACTTTATAAATAAACACAAATAACCCCTTAAACTTTATACCCATATACTTTATAATATTAACTTTATTTAAAATTACATGGGTATTAGTATTAGTTTTTAGACTTTCATCCATTAAAATTACAACATTTGATAAATTTGCGAATTAGTTTTAATATACGTTAAATATATTTTTAAACTAATGTTAGTTTTAAAACTTCATCTATTAGAATATTTTTTTAAATAAGGACTCATGTTATTATTTAAAAGTTTAATTTATACGTACACAGGTTTGAAATACGGGTAAATTATAAGTAACGGGAATATAAATATCAAATGGTAAGCACGATACTGTGATATGAAAATAAATATACGTGATTCTACTTATAACAACGACTCATGAAATTGTTATTTAAAATTTGTATATGAATATCCATAATAACATTTTGAAAACTTTACGGATCATATTTTAACTTCATCAACACTCATTATGTGCTACTAAATTCACACATTTAGTACAACATGATATCAATGGTTAAAGTTAAACAACAGAATCAACCACAACCTCAACCTTAACATGTCTGTCAGTTAAAAACGTTATACAAAGCTAATTATTAAAAAAACAAATAAACAAACAAACAAACACATGGGTTAGATAGTCATTGTTTAATATAGAATGTGTTTTCCTTTAATTATATAAAAAAAATGCACGCATCACAATCCTTATTTAATAACAATCATCTCCTAAAAAAAAAAAAAAAAAAAAAAAAAAAAAAAAAAAAAAAAAAAAAACAAAACAAAACAAAAAAACTACGTAGGTGATAACCTCACTTTATTTATTGACGTGATATTTATCCAAAAAAAAAAAAAAAAAAAAAAAAAAAACGTAATTGTTGGCCGTTGTAAACGAAGTAAAAGTATGTACATGAGAATTATTCATCAAGAATATATAAGTAAAAGAAATACTACAATTACAAAACACATCGTAAATTAATAGCACGGGTTTGCAAAACTAAAAACATATATCACTAACATCTCATGCAAGTCAAGTATCATCATGTGATTTTCCTTGAATAATAAAATATAATTTTTAATTCAAAAGCACTGGTGAGTGCATATTCACTCACCATTTTATGACCAAAAACTAACCCAAAACGACTATTTGAGCTAATAAATGCCAAGAAAACGTGTGTTTTTGTGTTTGTGATATGCAGGTACGGATATTTTACAAAGTGACGAAAATCACACAAAAACCGGAAAAACCGAGCACGAGAGTGGAAAAGGATCAAGAGCTGAGGCCGGGAAAGCAATTTTCAGATATTCGTCAAAGATATGCTATATTGGTCAAAGTCAACCTTGGAAAATCATCATTTGACAAAATCAGCCCTTGGATTTTTGCTAAATACATATTTGGTCCTTGTTAATTTTGTAATAATAATCTTAAAATCCTTAAGCCTGGTCTATAAAACTATTAATCCAACTCCTAAGACACCCAGCCCACCAAATGAAACCAAAGCCCAATCTCCTAAATTCCCTTACCCGATCCATAACCACTTTGGTCAACTGGTCAACGAAACAAAGATAATAACTTTACCCCATCCTCATTCCCGCCCCCCAATTTCACCACAAACCCAGAAATAACTATTCATGCTACAGTAACTAGAACCCTAATTACCCCAATCCTATTAATTACTGCAATTAAGGGTACGGACGTCCTTTCAGATGGCTTCTAGAAGGGTGTCAGAGGTGCGTCAGAGCAAAGAAGCACAAATGGGCTACGTGGCGACTCATAATTGGTGTGGACGCGTCATATATTCTAATCCAAGGGTGGAAATGAAAGGATCAATGATTAGAGGCAATCTAACGACTCAGGATGGCTTGGAGAAAACACACCACACGGATTGCCAACATGGCAATCCGTGAGCTCATCCCTCTTCACATTCTATAAATAGAGGTTTAGGTTATTGTAATGGGTGGTGAGTTTCGAATAGCGAAGCTCTGCCCATTTTTACTCAGTTTGTTTAGTTGTAATCTCTATTTTGATTGTAAAGTTTTAAGTTTTAATGAAATCAATGTTTACTTTTAATCTTTTCAGTTAAATTGTTTTAGTTAAAAGATTTAGTTTAAATCTCATTTAAATTCAGTAGTATATCAGTTGTTGAATCAAATTTGTTTAGTAATTCATTGCTTATCAGTTTAGTTATTCACAAGTTTTCATAAAAAAAAAAAGAAAAAAAAAAGAAAAAAAAAAAAAAAAAAAAATAGTTTTAGTTTTGAATCCTCTTTTAGCTTAATTTGTCAGTAGTTAAATACATTTCAAAAGCAGAATTTTCTCTTGGAGAGTTAAAAGTAGTTTTCAGTTTCATTATTCATAAGTTTGATGGTCAATGAAAGTCAATTGTAGTGAAAGTATTGATATTCAGAGGTGAATTGGACAAGTTGAGTGGGAATTGGAAGCACTCAGCCTGTCAAGAGACAGGCAAGCGTAGTGATCCCCCTCTGTTCTAGCTGAGGGGGTAGAACTTTGTAAGTTTAATTTGATTTCTGATTCTCGTTCTAAATTTCTGCATCATCAGTTAATTTTGTTATTGTAGTTGTTATAATTGTTTCATTACATCAGTTAAATATTAGTTTAAAGTAATTGATATAGTTTGAGCTTGTTTGATCTTTGTTCTATCTGATTTGGTTAGTATCTGTGTAGTATAGCGTAATTTGTTAATCTGTGTTTCTTAGATTCTGCTTATTACTTGTGCATTAGAGTACTGGTTTGGCATCTGAGCTTGTTGTTATAGTTGATTTGATCATTAGATTGTTGGTATGCGGATGTTTTCATAGTTTCTTAGTGTAACAGTAAATAAGAGGGTGTTTGGGTTAGGACTGTTAGTTGAATATATGCTGTTTTTCTGCTGCATTTTTGGTTTAAACATGATGCATTAGGTGTTACTAGGTTAGTATAAACTTAGAAACAGTAGGTTACTTGGTGATAGGTCAAACATCATTTTAATTTTCAATACAGTTAGAATGAGTTGAGTTTGATTGCTGAATTTCTAGATTTAGGCTAGAGATAATTGCATTTAGGATAATTAAACTTTACATTAGTCTAAAATTACATCTAGGACTAGTTGTGATCAGTAGAATTTTAATTTGGTCAAAGTTTAGTTGCTATATAAAAAGTCAAAACTGGTTAGCACTTAGTTTTTGCTCAGTTTGTTAAAGCTCTTGTAGGTTTTATAGCTTATTAGAAATAGATAATAATGGTTGATTTGTGTTCTTTAATAGCTAGTATATCATAATCAGCAAGTAAATTTTTTGTTTTGAACTTTTTAGCTTATCGTAATAGTACTTGGAAGTTGTATGTCTGAGCACTTATCTCCCCTGCACTTCAGGTCTAAGCTCACTTTCATGGCACCATTAAGAGTAGTAGATCATAGCTTTAGAACTAGCTTTTTGTTTTATAAAATCTCAGTATGGTAGTCTATCATTTGCTCCCATAATTTTAGTCTTCAGCTTATTAGGATTCAGCTTATTGCATCTGCTTTGTAGTGGTTTGAGCTTGTTAACTGTTTTGGTTATTAGGGCTGCAAGTGTTCATTTGAACTTGTGGTTTGTGATTTTTGAGTGTTCTATGTTAGTTAAGTTGTATTTTAGCTGTTTCTTTCAGTACTTAGCTTCTAGCTTATCTTGGTTCAATTCTGCTTATTGTAGTAGCTTACTTCTATTGCTTAATGCTTGCTATCACTGTTCCTGTGTTTCTTATGTTCATATCTGAGTTCCTGAATGCTTATTGTAGTATAAAACATCTGTAGTAACAGTTTGGTAAAGTTTTGTGGCAAGTGCTTATAAATAAGCACTTGCCATAAGCTGATTTGACCTGTTTAAGCACTTCTGCTTATTATTTTTAATCCTAAATTTTTCTGCAAGCTTTATATATTATTTTTGAATTTCTGGTAATTTTTCATAATTTTCTGAGGTCATTTGCTATTTTTCTTAATTTATTTTAGTTTATAATCATTTTTAAATCACTTTTAAATAACAAAAATCCATAAAAAATACAGAAAAGTCTTGAAAAATACAAAAATATTTTTATAAATTCTTTTATAATATTTTAGAATTTTTAGAATTAAATTTTTATTTTTCCACTTTAATTTTCTATTTTTCTTTATTTTTAATTCAATTTTAATTCCAAAAATAGGAAATTAATTCTAGAAAATAAATAAAAACTTAAAAAAATATTTTTCTTTTTCTTAAAATTCTTTTTAATAGTTTTAGATTTTTAGAAAATATTTTCAAGTTCATAGGATCATTTTTAAATAAACGTTACGTTTTAAATAACGCGTGTGCATTCCCGTTTTTACGTTTTTAACCTTTGTACATATATAGCTTGTATATTCTGCTTATTTACTATTTCTTTTTCATTATTTGAATTTCAAAATCAAATTTTTCACTTTACCACTTTTCACGACTCGATTTCGCGATTCGATTGTTCACGATTCCATTCTACATTCGCTGGGAAAACGACCCGGGAAATACTTTCACGAGTATTTCTTCGGAATAATTTTATACTACAAAAAGACTTTATCAAGCACTCTCCTAAAATAATAGGTAGGTTATAACATATACATATGATTTTTTATTTTTAGTCCACCAAGTAAAACATTTGAAACATGTTAAGTGGTTCATTTCTTAATCAATAATAATAAATAATTAAAACTGAATTTTAAAAATCTTGTGCGTGCACAGGTATTATAACTAGTTATTATAAACATGAGATAACTAAATTGGTCACTAATAAAATAAGGAGAATTTCATGTATATCCTTTCAAAAACCTTTAATTACATCAATGTTCCTTAGTAAAATTTAAAATTTAAAATTACATCAGTATCTTTTCAAAAATACAAAATACTCATACTTATCCAAATATATAATTTAATCATTATTTTATGAGTTTTAAATATTAAGAATTGTTACAAACATTAGATAATAGGGATTTTACCCTTTTATCGAGTAAAAGAAATGTTCATTTGCCCTTCTTTTTCATCTTCACTTTTTCTTCTTAACCTAATACACTTGTTTGAGACTAATTACCGTCATTCCTAATACACTTGTTTGAGACTAATTACCGTCATTCCTAGCAGATTCAACCTTTATAAAATATTTGATGGGTAAAGTTAAAAACATTTAGGGAAAACCCCAAAAGCGTAGACCATGTCACAACATACTCTCCAAAAATCGATTAATTTTTTTTTTCTTATTAAGAATGTTTTGTGTTGAATGCTATTTGTCATATGTTCCCAGGCCTTGATTTTGGTTGTTATTTGAGCTAAAGGTTGTGCCAACTCCCATATCAAAATTTTCAAATTGGCTTTCATTTCATTTTAAGAGCTTTTTATTAATCTGCATTCAATTTACACACAATTAATTCCACTTGGGAAGCGATTTATTAAGAAAACAAAATGAAGAGATGATTTATTTCAATGATTTGAAGCTACAAGGTCACTTGGAATAAATGTGACTTTTTAATTAAGACAATGAGGGTAGAAAGGTAATATTCATATTGGTTAATATTTAAAATATATTTTTATGTATAAAGGATATTTAAAATATATTGGACATATATGAGTATTTTTTTACTTTTAAAAGGATATTGATATAATATCAAATTTTACAAGGATATTGATGTAATTAAGGGTTTTTTCAAGGATATAGATGACATTCTCCTAAAATAATATTATATTAATCTTTAAAGTTATTTTAATTACTTAAAAATAAAAATGAACACTTATAGTAACACAAACTAAATAGAAATGACGAAAACTTAATTCTTGAAGGTACTAAACATTGTTTTAAGAACTGGGTCTCGAATCAATCCGGTCAAGTTACCCGGTTACCGGTCCAACTGGTTCGACCGTCGGTTGAAACACCCTTTTTTCTTCTTCTTTAAAAAATATATATATAAAATTGTTAAATAACTTAAATTTTGAAAACTTACAAACTCTGAAAAATATTTCATTAACATAATATGTGAATACTATACAAAGTTTCACAAGCGGAAGCGTACATAATATGGGTATGGTTATAATCCAAACACCCTGTTTTCACCCATTTCAAATACATGTTCTAAACGTATACATAAATGTCAAAATTCTAACACTAAATTGTAAGGTTTTGGGGCATTAACAAGCTGAATAACAAATAATGGTTGAGCTGCTCGCCACCTGTATACCCAAGCATTACCAATCTCTTAAGTCATCTTCTTAATCTACAACCTCCAACATCCTAATGACCTAACCTGCAAAACTTGAAAACTGAGCACAGTAAGTCCTGATGAGTTAGTGAGTAAACGGGTCTGAATCTATATCTAATTTTAGATCTATGACGAAATCTAAAACTTAATATGAATTTGTATATGAAACTGAATATGGAACATGAGCTATAGTCCATCTGAGTTTCTGCATGGGTGCATAAGTGCAGTTCTAGGTCTAAGGCTATATCAAATGACACTTGCAGTTCTGAACATGAACGTATTTCAAATACTATGATTGGTACGACTTATAGTCGTCTTACGATTTGTACATAAGTCTGAGACTTAATCAAATCCTTAATCATGACATGATATCTAAGCACGTGTATTCTGACTAAACGATGCTTAGTAGTCCTGCTATGAGCGAGAACTTCCCTAACCAACTAGTATTCTTCTTAGGGTTCTAACTTGTCATTGTGCTTTTCTAAACTTGGGTCATCCAGAAAGGATGGTTGATCATATATACTTGCATGCTTGTTTTAAACACAAATCATCCCTATAAGATGTAAATACTATAGTAAGCACGGTTCATCCACAAAGGACGCTTCTGTGGAAGTTCTACATCACGCACTTCTTAAGCACGCTGCATGACTTTTGGTACGTTTCTTGGTCACTCTAAACTTGATAAGCGATGCTTCTTGTGAGCATCCTAATCATGACTTGAATCTTACTTGCTCATTCGTGACTATAGCTCTAAATGTAAATTGGTCTAAAAATGTGTTTGCTAAAATATTGGGTGGATATGCCGTATTCCCTATATGGGATACGCCATATCCTGTGATACACCGTACTCATATTATACTAGCCATATCCCATGAACACACCGTATCCCCTGTCTGGGATACGCCGTATCCATGAATACACCATATCCTTGCCATATCCTAACCGTATACCATGATACGCCGCATCCCCTATATGGGATACACTGTATCGATGCTGCATCAGACTTGCACTAAAACCTACATTACTTATCCAAAATACCATATGGGACTACAGTTGAACTATTCTACTAAAATACAACAAATAGTTTAAAAACTCTACTAAAACATTAACATATGCTATCACTTGCTCTAAACGTGAAACACTCGTATATCGAGTTAATAAGGAACCGTTACTCACCTTGGTTTGGCTTAGGCATTCCTCGAGCACTTCAGGACCTTTTGAGACCATCTAAACACCTGAATATCCTTATAATATCATCAATACATGTTGTAGTATCAACAACATATGGCTTATATCAAATTGACTAACCTATACACTAAATTAGCCTTGTGTCAAACACCCGTTATGGATCATATCTACGCCTTAACATGATATATAACTTGGTCTGATAATGAAATTCTATCCATGAACATCATTTTTATAGTAGCATGATTTATCATAGTCCAAAATCATGACAACATAATCTAAATTTATCAAACATGTATAAAACTTGATAATCTTGATTAGCTTTACTTAACACATAACATGGAATCTACTAAACAACAAACCATGATTCTAACACATGATTTAAGCTTAATTAATCCATAATATCTATCTAACATCATGTCTTATGATGAATTCAAGGCTAGGGTTTCTATAACTTAAATATAACATAAACCCCAAATTGCATAAACTTGAATTAGAGCATAAAACCTACTAATATATCAAAACCCACTTAATTCCTCTATAAATTGTAAAACTTGAACTGAAATCATCACTTACGTTTAATAGGGATTGATCACAATACTTAAAAACTTGCAAGAACACCTCAAATCACTTTGAAATCAACTTGTAATCATCATATAGATGTTTTCTTCATCCTCAGGTTTTCTGGCTAACTTTCCCTCTAAAAAACACACTTGAACGGTGTGATATGAGGCAAAATATGTACTTGTGAGTCATCTATACATAAGATCAATTATGTAATTTAAGCCCCTAAAGGTCAATACGTCATATCCATCGCAACTCAGACCTGGAACTTTCTAGCCAACACAAAAATCTGGAAATCGTACTTATGCACTATAAATTGACCTTAAACTTTACAAAACTACTGAAAATACAGTACTTTCTAAAACCATAAAAATTGGGGTGTTACATCGGGTCAACCCGGTTTTCCATTTTAGTAGATAAGAATATTTCGGCTCACCAAGCACTTTTAAAACCTTTACTATATTTTATACCAAACATACGTAAAACCTACAAAATTAAATCCCATCACATAATAGGTTTTATAAAACGTGTATTATAAAATACCAAACACATATAATTCAACAATAATGCAAGTTTTAATCTTAAAACCAACATTATCAATCACAATAATTAATCCAAACTTATCATATATATTTTCTAAAAATAAATTAAAAGAAAAATATCAAACACATCGACTTTGATGAAATGGAGTAACTCGGGTCACATGAACTCTGCGAGTCAAACTCGGTTTTCAAGCAGATTCGATTCATTTTGGCAACTTTTTCTAACCCGACACTAAATGTATATTTGTTAAGTGGCTTTGGTTCTGTTGAGAAGGTTTTTAGATTGAGAATCTTTGTTTGAGCTATTGATTCATATTTTTTGATTTGATTCACAAGTATACATCAATTAATAGTAAATCGAATTTATAAATCACAAACTTGATTGATAACTCTTTGTAAAAATCGAGTTATTGTAATGGTTTATTAAATTTGTACAGATGATTCACAATGATACTTATATCGCAAAATCATGAAATTCTTGATTCAATTTCCTTTTACATATTTTGGATTAAAATCAAATGAAAATGAGTTATACACTTGAAAACTTAAATCGAAGATAAAAATCTATTGTTTTTAAAAGTACTTCTCAATTGAGAAAGAAAAAATCATTCTCAATCGATCTAGGTTCTTTGTTAGGTAATGTGAAATTAAAATAGTTGTTCAAACTAAAATTATTTGGCTTAACCATTTTCACTTATAAAGCATAAAGACAACTAAATGTGTAATTGAATAACCAAATAATGCAAAATATAATCACAAGTACCCACCGCATTACACGGTACCATTCTAGTATGACTAAAGTATTAAATGAAAAAAGTACTAATATGGGAGGTTGGAAAAGAAACGGTTGCACAAACACAGCCTCTGAGTTACGCAAACTGACTCACAGAAAAACACTCACCCGGGATTCTCTCCTTTTCTCACCAACCAAAACTCATCATCTTCATATAACCATTTTCATCAGTCATAAAACAACCATCTCTTCTTCTTCTTCAGGTACAAGTTTTTATTATTCTGAAATAATTGCTTTCCATGTTTTATTAGTATCATGCATGTTTGATCATATACTTTTGTCACCTTTTCCTGTTTCTTGAATCTTATAAATTTATAATTTTTATGATGTGGGTTTTTGATCATATAAACATGTCTTACTTATTTGTTGCATTTGGTAATCTGATTCTAGTTTTAGAACTATGCGTTAGTCACTATGAAAATGCGTATCCAAACACCCCCTTAGTTCAGGCTACGAATTATGTGAAGAAAAACATCATTAGTCTTGAGTGATAATAATAAAGTTAGTTTTATAAGGTACTTTTTTTTGGGGTAAGAGTGTTAGGACTATAGCTTTGTATGTTTCTTATTCATTACGAAAGTCTTGAAATGATATTACCCGGTATTGAATTATTGTGGTACCATCAGGGCTTTGTTGAACTGTATACACAAAATGTCTGAGGCGAACGAGGTATCCAAAGACCTTAATGTTGTTGATAACGATCCAAAAGTTGAAGTAAAGGATGACCGTTCTACTGAGGAAGTCGCGAGTCATGTAGAAAAAGCTGAGGAGAATCCCATGCCCTCCCCAGCCCAAGAGGTACACCGTACACCTTCCTATGTAAATCTGCTTATTTGTGTATTTTCATTGTTAGAAATGCGTTTATGATATTGGTTTGGGTCCATAATGAAGGCTGTGTAAGACATTCTGCTAATAGTCGGTTTCCCCCTTCAACTATGTGCTTAGTCTCGGCATTAGAATTTAGATGGGTAAATGGAGTGAACGCATAGTCCAGCTTTAGTGAGGTCAACTAAGCTTTACAAGTGAAACTATTTGAATCGCTTTGCTTGGTGTTTTTTCTTACATACTGTGTGAAAATAGAAAATACCAACAAATTAATGATGCACTTTAGCTGGTCAGAATGAACGACTTTGGACAAGATGTGGAAGTGTATATGCAAAAATTAGTGTCTTGCAAAATTGGTGTCTCGTCTGTATTTTCTCAAGAACAATAGCTTGTGTACATTGACATTAGCTCTTTTTAATCATTATGTGCAGGAGGCAGTAATCAAGAAAAAGTATGGAGGATTACTACCAAGGAAGACCCCGTTAATCTCAAAGGTCACTGGAATCTTTCATCTTTTTTTTGTTTAATAAGGATAGAATTAGGGATTCATAGGTCTCGTATGAACATCTTTCTTGCCTGATCATATACAGGACCATGATCGCGCTTTCTTTGATTCAGCCGATTGGGCACTAGGAAAGGTATAAAGTGAGATTTTTTTTGAATCTTAATCTATTTTGAAGTTTTGATGCTTCATGTTATGGTTGTCTATTGTGCAAACATCAGGGATCACAGAAGAGTAAAGGACCTTTAGAGGCGCTGCGCCCAAAGTTACAGGTACATATATGTATTTTAAGTATCTTGTTTTATTGGTTTGAATCTAAGATTCTGCATAATCAAGTATCTTAAAGGCTTTGGCAATGAAAATGATTTTTTGATAGTGTTTTTAATGGATTTTTTAAACATATTTCTCACTTGTATTTCACTTGATGATTTCCATTAGCCGACCCCACACCATCAAGCTCGTTCAAGAAGGTCATCTTATGCTCCTGCAGATGAAGGAGATGGTATTGTCTACAACAGCACTATTATATAGTTTTGTGCTGCAAATTTTATAAATATCTAAAAGTTTCATGTCTTTTTTTCTTGCCTTTATTTTTGTCACAGTAGATGACGGTAGCGCAAATGTCACTGCTTCAGAGGACCAAGGGACTGAATTAGACATGGCTCATGATGAAAAAACTCATTCTGAAGATCAAAGCCATCCAAACTGAGTGTTTTGTGAATGGCATTTATAACATTTGCATGAATTTTGCACCAAGAAACACATACATGTCTGATGAATCATGAAACTATACCCATGTTGTATGCTCAGAGTTTTACCATCTTTGTGGATGGCTACATCATATAATGGGCAGAATAAAATCCTTATGCCTGTTTTCTTTACTTTTTATATGTTATACTACAAAATAGTTGAGTGTTAGTTCAAGTTATGACCTTGAGGTTGATTATAGCACTTCCACTCAGAATGTCAGAATGAGGAGTTGCTAACTCATTCTCCGGAAACAAGGATCATTGATGTCGCGACAGTTAGATTTGAAAGAAGCTGACCGACAAGTTGGATATGTTCAACATATGTAGGCATTTTTAATGAGGATGAACATGGGGCAGGGCAGGCCTATCCTCAGATTCTTTTTTTTCCCCCCTTTGTTAGTTTTCTATTATTTTTACTAATATTTAGTATGCCGAATGCCCATATATACAACAAATACAATAAAAAATAATTTAAGTTGTTATAACAAGATGATTTAACAGATTTTTATGCATTTGAGTGCACATTTATTTGGACTTTTGGTTTGTACACCTTTTATTTTTACTTAAATCTTCTACATCAACTCATTTGAGGTTGGAGATGAAACTAACCAAATAGGCAAAAAACAACCCATTTTGTCAAAGTGTTTTTCTGTACTGAAAAAATACAGTACTGTAACAAGAACATACAACCAGTGAAGCACCAATCCTAAACTATCTCTAGTGGCCATGTTTGTTGGTTTCATCCCCCTTACTACTTCACCCACTCATATCACCTTCCACAACTTGAATATCAAACTGCAACTGAATAATAGCAACAAATCAATCCAAAACATTTCAAAATCACCATCTTTACTAGTATCATGTAGTAGTAGTAGTAGTAACAGTAGCAAGATTTGCTTATTATGTGGTAGAAGACCATTTTTAGCCACATTATCCACAGCTCTCATCCAAATTAACAAATCCAATGCCTCAGATTCACTACCTGATGATCCCATGGTACCAAATTTTCATCTTCATTTTTTAACATGTGATGTATTGTATGTATAATAATTGCCTTAAGAATGATAGTTTTGGATTCTGTTACTTCTATATAATGTCTGTTATTAGAAATTTGAGCACTTTTTTCGAATGATTCTGAAATGTTAATAACAATTAAGATAACATGATAACTGCTCCAATTTGATTGTTTCTGGCATCTTAAATCTTTTTGTATGACTGATAGAGCTCGTGAGAGCTTTATGGTAGTACTTTATAAGTTGAAAATACCCCAGATGTAGCGGTGTTTGTTGAAGCTTATATAGCGGGCTTATGGCTTATTTGGTTTTCGGCTTATGTTAATGAGCTCACTTGTTGTGGCTTATTTTGAAACTTTTCAGCTTATATAAGGTTATCATGTCATAATAAGCTTATATAAGCCAAAAAGTTTTGCAAAATAAGCCACAAAAAGTGAGCTGATTTAACATAAGCCGAAAACCACATAAGCTGAAAACCACATAAGCTGAAAATCCACTATATAAGCTTCAACAAACACCCCCGTAGTTTATGAAAACTCTAACTCAACTTATGTTTATTGGTTTGAACTACTTAAGCTCCCGTGTCAATTTGATCATGGTGTAACTCAATTTACCTCTCCTATGTTGGTCATGGGGGCTGCCACACAGTCGGTTACCCCGACATTTCTAGAAAACTTTTGAGTCTGCATCACGAAGACTTGTTGAGCTATTAGCTCGAACTGAACTTGGCTCTTTTGTAGCCACAATTAGAGTCAGTTGGCTAGAATCAGAACTCTTGCAATAATGTCAGTTATCATACCTGACTTCAAAAGTCAAATTCCGAGTCATTTTAAGGGACAAGTAACTTGCTGCATAATCTGCTAAATTGACCTGTGTTTAAAATCAATTACAAGACCTCATTATGGTTTTAATTAACTATACTAGCCAAGTAGCCATGGTTATCTTATATTTAGTATACTGAACAAAAATGTGATTTGATGCTTTATGAAGGCTGTGCTGAACAGGGTTCACCCTCCAAGACCGGATTGGTATGAGGAGTTCTATGCTGAAGCCATGGATAGAACAATGAAAACTTATGAGGCCGAGGTTAGTAATCAAGTCAATTATTTTGATTGTGAACCAGATTTGTTGGTCTAAGTCAGTAAATGACACTTGATATTTGATAAGATTGCAGGTTTAAAGTCACAGCTATTTGCAAATTTGACAGGAAAAAAGGCTGAAAAAATATTGGAGATTGGGATAGGGACGGGTCCTAATCTGAAATATTATGGCGGTGCGGCTTCTGGTGTAAGTGTAGTTGGTGTAGATCCGAATAGAAAGATGGAGAAGTATGCCCGAGCTGCAGCAGAAGCTTCTGGTTTGCATCAGACAAATTTCAAGTTTATACAAGCTGTACATTTTCTTCATGATCTTGCTTCTATATTTGAATGATTAATAAGTTCGTTTTAATATGTATAACAACTTTTTTTGAAAACGTCACATTTATGCAGGTTGGAGAATCATTGCCTGTAAGTGATGGTTCCATGGATGCAGTGGTGGGTACGTTGGTGCTATGTTCTGTTGAGGATGTTAAAAAGACTCTTCAAGGTATATGATTATCTTGTCAAATTAGATTTTTTCTAAGCTGTATCAGTACGCTTAATTAAACTTCTGTTGAGAGCGTGATACACTGATACTGACATCTTAAGGGAGTGACAAAAATTGCTGTATTTGAGTTTGAGCTTTTATAGAAACCTTTTTTAGTATCTGTCAAGAAGTATTGCAGTCCAAAGCTTGAGTTGGAAACTATGACTTTAATGATTTTTATATGCAGAAGTTAAGTACAGTGGCTACTAGAGTTGACAAGTGGGCTGTTTGGGTAACGGGTCAAAACAGATAATTTGTACGGGTCGAAACAGGTCTACATTATAATGATTAACAAAGTTGTAGAATTACAATAATGATCTAATTTTTGAATTAGCAGTTTAGGAGGTTGTATGTTTTAATCATACACTTTGGGCTACTTTCTACCCATTTGACCCATTAGGGATAAAACTTAACCAAAAGAATCCATTCACCATTAAATCAGTCCACATCCCCACCTTTAGACTGTATAGAGTATGGATATTTTCAACATCTCCAACTACGGTCCGCAAATACTATGGGTTATATAAAAGCTAAAGCCATGTACGATAGTGATAGATGTTAATCACTCCATCTAAAAAGTTGCTCTTTCTGTTGATATTCCCTCTTATCCACAAACAAGGTCCACATTTTAGTTTTCAGTGTTGAGTATTACCTTCTCAATTTTGACGTCTCATTGTTAGCGACTTACCTTTTCCACTTCAGGAATCAGCAAGAATTGTTTGTTTTTTTTGTTTTTGTTTTTTTATTTTTTATTTTTAATTTTTGTTGTTGTTGTGTGTGACTTGTGATGATAATAAGTTACAAAATTTGTTAAACATTTTGAATCTAAAACGTTAAAACATTGATGCCAATTTTTTATTCTGAAATTATAAGGCTGGTAATGATATATCAATAAACAAGAGATTGTAAATACATTTTAGCTTCTGAGACCTTCATTTTTACACTTTTAATTCCCGATCTTGGAAGAAAAAAAAGAAGTAAATTGTCATCTTGATTGTGTGCAGAGATCAAGAGGGTGCTTAAACCAGGTGGGCTTTACATATTTGTGGAACATGTAGCTGCCAAAGGTACTAAAATGAATCTACATTAGACTACCCAATAAGCGACCGGACTTGTGGTTTTGTAGCAAACTAGTCGTTTTATTTGCCAAAAGTTCCAAAACTGTAAAAGTCACTAAAGTGTGCTAAAACAAGTGATTCTGGCCATCTAAGTTCACTCAGTAAAAAGTATCACCACAGAGTTCTTTGACTTTGCTTTCTGGTGTCATTCTTGGTGCAGATGGTACGTTTCTTAAAGTTATACAGCGTGTTTTAGATCCACTGCAGCAGACAGTTGCTGATGGATGCCATCTTACGAGGGAAACAGGAGACAGTATTTCTGCAGCAGGGTTCTCGAGTGTTGACATCAAAACAACTTTCCTTTCTTCTGCATCACTTATAAATCCTCATGCATATGGCATTGCTCTCAAGTAGAATAATACTACCATATATGTACGAATAGATACTGGACCACTTATTCTCAAAGTTTTATATTTACAATAATTAAGAATAGATACTGGACCACTTATTCTCAAAGTTTTATATTTACAATAATTAAGCATGTACACGTTGTCTATTTCAAAGGAGCATATCCATGATTGTGAGAAGATAAAGTACCCAATCATATCATTTGTTTTTATCTAATAACTAGTTATAATACCCGCGCACGCGCGGGTTTTTTAAATTTTTTTTAAATCATATATTTTTATTTATTAAAAAACAAATAATTTAAACTTTGTTTTGTTTGATTTATGATGTTTAATTATAGTTTTTTATTATTAAAGATAATTATTTAAAAATTTTAATCCTATTATTAATTGCATCTTATCTATATTTTTTGTATTTATCTTTTACTTATGTTATGGATAAATATAAAATGTTACCTAATAAGAAAATAATCTTTTTTTTAAATAAAATTATTACTAAATAAGGTATAAATGCAATTTTTTTGAAATGGAAAATTCCAAATAGGGGTTTTGTTTTATTATATAAAAGATTAATCTAAATCATACAACCATTTTCACATCTAAAACTTCACCCTATTTTTTTCTTTTATCCAACATTCTCCTAAGAATCAAAGTCTCACAGTCGTTGATGGAAAAAGGAGTACATTTTTGCACTAATCAGTGCAAAAGTGATAAAATCATTCTCTAATGTTAGCACTAAACATTGCACTATTATAGTATGATGAATAATAACCGGCAAAATCCACTAAATATAATACAATACTATTCACCACACTAAACATCATTCAATGCAATTAAAACTCAACATTTTCATTTAACATTTGATATTAAATAAGTTTTATAAAAGAATATAATTTTAATCATCACACCACTAATATCAAAACGAGCCGAATATTGGGTATATATTGGCTTAAATATATTTACTATCTCTTGCACCATTATGCATTTTTAACTAATAAAAGAGATTTAGTGTAGTGCAAGTATATGCTAAAAGATGATTCATTTGTACTATTTTGTAAAATTTTATTGATCACGTTGGAGATGTCCAGGTAGCTTTGCAATCCTTAATTAGTAGTATCGTAATAAACCAATAAACACTCAATCATTGGCACCAACTTCTATATATTTTAAATTTTATGAATAACAGTGTGCATGAGTTAATAACTAGTTTTATATTTTATTAGGTAACTACAGTATTATTTTTGAATTTTGGCCGACTAATCTTGGAATTTTGATCCTACAACCGGATAAAGTCTTACTTTTAGAGTAGACAGATACCCATGCAAAATAACAGTTTATAGCAGCAAATAATTATACTTGCGAGCTTGTGGTTCTGGTGTAACCTTTGATGCAACACTTACATGTTTAACTTGTAGTAGTTGCGAGAAAAAAAAATCTATTAGTTATAAACGAAAAATAATACAAGTTTGAGTATGAAACAATATTAAATAGATGTTATTATTTTTACTAAAAGTTACATTGAGTATAACACATTAGGGCTGAGCATGGAAGGTTAAAAAATGAACCGGACCGACAAAAACGAGCCGACCCGACAGCCCTTCGGTTGGGTTTTGGTTTAGGTTTTTCACGATTTTTGGTTTCGGGTCGATTCGGTTCGACCAAAAACCAACAAAAACACATATAAACACACCTAAACCGAACCGAACCGATGATCCCAACACAAAACTGAACGGAACTGACTATACTCGATTCGGTTTCGGTTTAGGTTTTTCGCGATTTTAGATTTTGTCGTTTCGGTTCAAGTCGGGTTGGTTTTAGATCAATGCTCAGCCCATAAACACATTAGTCATTTTAAAGTTTTAAGTTTCAAAAAAGTATAAATATAGATATATATTTGTTAAAGAAATTAGTCATTTTAAAGTTTTAAGTTTCAAAAAAGCATAAATATAGATATATACTTTTTAAAGAAAGTCATTTTCAATTTCTTTCGGAAAAGAAAAAGTAAAGAAAAAGATAGAAAGACAAAAGGAAAATTAAAAAACAAAAAGAAATAAGTAAAAAATGGGGGAACTGCACTAGTCTCCGTTTTATTAGGGTTCTTATTTATTAATTTTCATTTTCATTTGCAACAACAACATTAAAATCATCACTCAAAAACAACATAATCATCATAACTTCAGTAAGTACACAAACACACTCTCTCTCTATGTACTTATGTTGTTTTTATCCTTAGATTTTCATATGCTTGTTATAGTTATTATGTGTCATACATCCTGTTTCTTTAACTTGTTTTATTATCTATGATATATTTGCAACTGTTGTGGAGTTAAAATATAAAAATTATTATGTTGCTTTTGGAAAAATAATACACTAGTAATTATTTTTATGGTCAATGTGTTCATATTTGGAATGAATTTAATTCTGTTTTAGTCTTGTGATAGATGGGTCTTATTTTGTAATACAAGCTTTATTTTTCGGCGATTTTTATTTTCTAATTTTAGAAGTCAAATTTGATTCTTTGGTTTGACTTTGGTAACTGAATTATCATGTCTTCGTTTATGTTTAGCTCAACTAGTTAGTACTAGAATTTCGTCATTTTTTGTTTAATACATGATGTTATGCTATGACATTACTATTCACGGGTAGATAACCTTATTTCTTGTCATTTCAGGGGACAGGGCTTTTACTATAAGTGAACCTTCGTGAAGTTGAGTTTGGGTGGGTTGTTGGGGATTCGAGGTGGCAGGCAAAAGAATAACGTACTAGTGTTACAAAAGATAGCTAAGACGGGTTCGCTTTGTTGTGTGGCTGCTAGGCCACATGGGTCTAATGCGGTTAGTCAGGATTGGTCCATGGGCCCACATGACCCTTACTGGAGAACCAACACCAGTTTCTCGCCTCCTCCGCCTAGATGGGATTTTCGGTTCCAAAACGAAGGGCAGTCGTTTGGTTCTCAAGAGGGGAGTCGTTTATATGGCTCTTCTACGTCTTCAAACAGTAGAGAAAGTAGGAGCTGGTTAAGAGGGAATTATGTACCCAATCATCGGCATTCTGTGTCTGATGGATATGGGGCGTTTTTTAGCAGTCCTTCTGATTTGTCGCCAGCTCAGCAGTGGAGCGCTCCTATAATACAAGAAATCAGCTTTGACGAGTATAATGCTAATTCATCAAAAAGAGGTAGTAATTTTCATACCTTATAAACATCCATTGATATTTACATCTGCTATATCTATGTTACCTTGTGGTATGCGTGTGCTTAGGCTGTGTTGGTATCTTGTTGAATTTAGTGACACTTGTGTCTGTATCGGCCATTGGGTTGTGGAACAATGGTGTATTTAAATTAAGCATGACAACAACAACTATCAATGTCTATTTATAACTCAATTGACTTCTCTCTATCTAGTTGCCAATATTGACCAGGTCTACGAAAATTGGTTTGCTTGAGTTCTATACTTCTATTTGTATATTGTGGTTAAATGGGTAAAATTTAGTTAATAAAGGAATGGGTTAAATGTGTCAAGCGTGTAGAAAATCACCAAAGTTTATTCACATGGTTACAAGTTCCTAAATCTTTCTATTGATAAATGACGCTATGTAACAATTTTCATAGTATAGTTTAGTAGTTATATGAGATACATTGATTATTTTTTAAATTTAGAAAATGGTCAGCGAGCTGGCCGTGGCTACCCATCCCATTTTGACCTCTATTTTGGTTTATATAATTCGATGAGTTTGGCCACTATTTCCTGAAGCTTAAGCAAGTTAGCTACGTAGAATATTTGTTTTATGTTTGTCTTTGAGCATATGAGCATTCTTTGTCTTCCTTTGGTGAAAATATTGTTTTAACTCTATATTATGCATTCATACTCAGTTACTCACGCATACAGACCATTCGTTAGTTATGAAGTGGTTTCAAGTAACTTCTCATCAAGGTTATAAATAGCATGAGGCATGGCATGGGGCGGCATGACCAAGCCTCACGCCTTAGAAGCTATGGCAAAGCCATAGCGTTTTCTAAGGCGTGACTTAAAGCGGCACAAAATATGAAAATATTTGTAGATTTATATATTTTATCATATTTCATATGTATCGAGTTTATAAAAAGTGTTATACATGAGGAATTAAGTCAAAAAGCTATCCTTGCATTTAATCCTCTTCGTTTCTTTCAAAAAAACTTTTTTCATCGGAGTTAAATTCAAAAAAGGCGCCACGCCTTGCGCCTTAGCGCGCTTTTTCACGCCACGCCTAGAGCCGATGCTTTGATCTATTGCGTAACATGGAGTCCACGCCTCGCGCCTTAGCACCGCTATGGCGCGCCTTTTAAAACCCTGCTTCTCATATTTTAATCTGGATTGTTGGGTAACAAAACAAATGAGAGATGCCTCTGTAGTTGATCATTTATTTTTAGTGATTTAAGGATGGATGTTTAAATTGATTGTCGGGTAACAAAACAAATCTGCATTCATACTTGTGTATGTATACATCATTTGTTTAGGATGGTTGTTTTAATTGATTAAATGATTGCCATAAACCTTTGTCGTTGATCATTAAATGATTAAAATAGGATTTGTAGAAGTCTAGTTTAGTTATTATGTGTCCTACTCCTTTATTCAGAAAGACTTGCAATATTTGACTTTGGCACATGCACATATTTGACTAATATTAAAACATCTAAAATATCTCTAAATAAATCAAATTGGGAAAACATGTGGACCAAATTCAGTGTCACCAACAAATGATTGCAAGTTGTAAGTTGGTGACTTTGGATTGGGATCTTGCTATAATGTGACTGTTAATTTTTTTGGGGTGAGTTCAGTTTTCTAAATGTCAAATTAGGATTGGGTTAGCAACGTTACTTTTCCTACACTTGTGCTTAGTAAGATTTGAGAACGTGTCATTCATGATCAACTTTATTTGAGGATATGCATAGCTCACAGCATATTTAGAATTTGTTTCATATTTTCATGATAGATGTTATCATGAAGCTGCATGCTGATACTTTTGCTCTGCAATTCATTTTGCAGTTTTGGTGCCATCGCCATTTTCACCGAATTCTGAGGTATTGTACTTTCATACCCATGACTCATGACTCATTATATACTTATCATTCTCAGTATTGGACCCTTTTGCTTAATAATGGGTCGAATTGGGCTGCGTTTTTCAATTAGTTCAAATATGAAATGTAGCTAAAAAGGTCAAACTGTTTGAAAATTGTTTAAAGTAGTCTTTATATAATGCACGCCTCTTAATTCATTTTTATTCAAAGATTTAGATTGTCTAGAATAATAAAAAATGGACACCAAATTGTTTGAGGGTGACTCACCCCTGCCCGGTCCACTTTACCCCGCCCGCCTTAACAAATTACCTGTTACAACTTTCATCAAAACTATTTTGACCTGTTACATGACGGAACTATCTTGCCATCTCAATCAAAATATCAAACTTTCTGACTAAGCAAGTTCTTTTGTAGGGACTTTCCGCTCCCCATGATGGCAGAGCTTCCATTTCTTCCAATTCAGACAGCAGCGATTACGATCCAATATCAAAATCGCTATCCTCCCACCACAATTTCACTGCTCGTGGTTGCTTTATGTCCAAACCCGTCCACCCCTTGGCACTTCCAGTTCAAACAAACACCCCAAAATTTCATGATCTCGATGATTTTGAGTTTTCAGATGTTTCTGAACCAATGGAGCGTGGTTCTTTCAACAGATCCAATGGTTACAAATGCAGCCTGTGTGAGCGGTTTCTTTCACAGAGATCGCCTTGGAGTTCCAGAAATGGAGATATGCCAGTCACAGGAGTTCTTTCATGTCGTCATGTCTTTCATGCTGATTGCTTGGACCAAACAACACCAAAAGCACAAAAAGGGGACCCTCCGTGTCCCATTTGTTGCGCTAAATCTGAACCCAAAAGCTCTCCTGATCAACGGGTTTCATCAAAGGTAAAAAACGGGTTCCCACGGGTCAGAGCTGTTCGCGAGGATGGACCATCGTCTCGACCATGGGGATGTGTTCAGGCGGGAAATTGTGTTGAAGGGGCACTGAGTGCACCACCTCGTAATGCTATGTTGCTGCTTAACCGAAACCGGATAAAAAAGAGTCTGTCCTTGAAGAAGAGTGGCTCTTGTTCATCACAATCTGGTGGTTCTGATGGTGTCGGGTGTTCAAAGTCAGCATCAAGTTCAAGAAAGAAGTCTTGAAGTGGTAACTTGTATGTATATACAGTAAGCGCGAAATTGGTTGTGTGAAACTGGCGGTTTTTTATGATTAACTTATAGTAAGAGCCCCAAATTGCTCATATTGGGTGCAATTTTCCTTATATTGTAATGGGTATGTAAAATATTCTATGTAGTTGTTGACTTTTGGTAGTCAATCTCCTGTAGGATGTGTGTTTGCTATACAGCCTATACTGTTGCAAACAACACTATATAACCTGAAATGCTAAATTCGCAAATTAGATGTACTTATTTCTTTACGGCGAAAATCTTATTTTATTCGATCTGAAGTTATCGAACACTTCTCTTGATCATGATCATACATTTTTTTCTCTCTACATTTCAGTTCTCACAAATGTCTGATTTCTTCTATAAGGGGCAAATGTAACAACTTTTAAAGGTAAAATGACTAAACATTATAAAATCAGGATACAAATTTCAAATCTTTGAAAAACACACAAATATAAGACAGTTAAAGACAGGCCATTAATAACCGTCCCATAGTTAATATTTACAGTTACCAGTAACCAGTTACCACAACATTCTGCATAAGGCATACAGCAAAATCCAAATCAAACATTCATACCACATTCTACTCCAAAATAAAAAATGGAACAGCCAAATGAAGTTGGTGTCAGAATCTACACCCCATCGCCACAAGCCAGTTTTAACCAATACCCACCACAACCGCCTCCTATGCCGCCACCAGGCTTTAACGCCTCCAGTGGGGCTCGAAGAAGGCGAGCAATATCAAATGGGGTCCAAAAAACACTCTCCAAGACTTCAATGCTCGTAAATTTCCTCCCAACTGGAACCTTACTAACGTTTGAATTGGTGCTTCCTTCTGTCTATGGAAAAGGCGAATGCACAATGGTCACAACCCTCATGATAAATATTCTACTCGGGATTTGCACAACTTCTTGTTTTTTCTTTCATTTTACTGATAGTTTTCGTGGGGCTGATGGAAAGACTTATTATGGTTTTGCTAGCCCAATGGGGCTTATAGTCTTTAAATCAGCCCCACCCGGTATTGAAGTGCCTAAAGACGAAAGGTATAAACTTGGGTTTAGTGACTTTGTTCACGCGATGATGTCATCCATGGTTTTCTTAGCCATTGCGTTTTCTGATCATCGGGTCACAAATTGTTTGTTTCCGAGGCACACGAAAGAAATGGATGAAGTTATGCAGAGTTTTCCGTTGATGGTCGGGATTGTGTGTAGTGGTTTGTTCTTAGTATTTCCAAATACTCGATATGGGATCGGATGTTTGTCTGCTTAAATTCTTGCTCATCGTTCATGATTTCTAGTAACAAAATATATGTGCAACTTAATGACTACAATTGTTAACAACCTTAATTGTATGTAGTGGTTTGTTTATGTAAAAGATATATCATTTCATTATCATTATTCATTAGTATGTAATTATATTTAAGGATCATATAGATAAAACAAGTACGCCACATTTATAAAAAGAGTGTGTGGCCCAAAGAGAGTCACACGTCATTGACATGCATGGTGTATCATTATGGAGTTTACAAAATATTCTAATTAACCACTAAGACAATTTATGCTCCAAACATTACACCAAAGTTAATAAGTACACGTTGAAATACGATCACATTCTAACATTTTTTTTTTTTTTTTTTTAATCAAATAAACGTTTACCTATGTGTGTAAGACATGAAACTTTGAACTTATAAATTATAATCATATGATATGTACATATTATCATTATTACGAGCCAGGCAGAACCCGTGCTATGCACGAGCTAAGAATCTAATTGTTAATCATGTATTTTTTCTGTATATTGGCGAGTGTATACTTAATTATTGTTTAGTATGTCGTATGAAATGTTTTAACTTTCTTGTATAAAAATTTAAAAGTGTTTGATGTTGTTTTGGTTTTGTGGTGTTGTATTCTATATATGGGCTTTTGGCTATTAAGTTGTGACGGCTTTGTTTCTTTTGGCCTATTACTTATTTGCATGATAAAAAATGGCTTTGTTTCTTTTGGTCTATTACTTATCCCTACAATACTTGTCTATTAGATGATTTTTGCATGGTAATATAAAGCACACGGGGTCTATCTAATTGGTCATAGTTTAATGTGCGTTAAATATTTTCGTTATTAAGTTTGTAAGTTAAAGTTTGTGTAATAATGTATGTATAATAATGCCATATAAACTGTATAAAAATCGTTACAAACCTTTTTAGCTCCATCTAATTTTATTGTACAACTAATTTCATTGAAAATTAACATTTAAGTCTAACTAATATTAATAAATTTTATCAATAAACTCAATTCTAAATAGCTAACTAAATGAATATTAATTAACACACAATTAATAATTCCTAAAACCTTTGGACTCCACTATTATGTCTTAAACTTAATTTTTTTTAATTTACAAATGGGTTTGAGCAAAAATTATATACTTTTTCTTTTATATTCATTATTCAAGTTGCATGCTTACATAAACTAATAATGCTTAAGAGTAGTCGCCGTGGGATTAGTCGGCTCGCAATGTCGAGTCGGAAACCCATGTTACCAGAGAAAAAAAAAAAAAAAAAAAAAAAAAAAAAACCTAACTAATCATGCTTAAAAGTATCATTTAACCATTTAAATGTTGCTTTACATGCATGCTCGTACACATTTTCTTTAATCAATTCGCACATGTGAGCTACATCAATAGAAAACACACATAAATTACTTGTATATGAAAATGCATTAACATAATATATATATATATATATATATATATATATATATATATATATATATATATATATATATATATATATATATATATATATATATATATATATTGCATTAGGTTAAATCATCAATTATTCTTACAACCTTTTCAACCATCTCAATTCATAACCGACTTTTAATTGTATACTAATTACTAAATATCATGTGATAAATTCCGGCAAGTCTTGCACTTCCATCTCGATGTTGTATATACTTCACATTAAATGTACCGGTTTTGTTTTTCGATAAAAGTTTGAACTTTTGCTTATGTTTAAAACTCAACTTTTTTATTTGATATTATAATTTAAAAACGGATTTAAGTCAAAATTATGCATTTTTTCCTTTCTATTCATTACTCAATGTGATATTTTTAATATGTCGTATTTTGCTATTATGGCAAACTCATTTAATTGGCGTAAATATTGGTTTATCACTAATGATTCTACATATAGAAAAAAGAAAACACTTTGCGATGCGCGACCTTCTTCTTTTCAATAATAATTCAATTGCACGCGATAAATTCATTCTAATATTTCTCAAAGAGCATTAGAAAGCAACTACTTACATAAACTAATCACGCTAAAAAGTATCATTTAACCATTTAAATGTTGCTTTACATACATGCTCGTGCACATTTTCTTGAATCAATTCGCACATGTGAGCTACATCAATAGAAAACGCACATAAATTACTTCTATATGAAAATACATTAAATAATACATATATATATATATATATATATATATATATATATATATATATATATATATATCACCTAAATATGTAAGAAACAAAGAAAATAGTTGGTATCCCAATCTTTGGTTTTATTTATCTGAGCATGCATGATCTTGTGTGATTTTCAAAGTACCTGCGTATGATAACTAAATTAAGAAAAAAAGAAGACCAAGTTAATTACAAAGATCTAAAAGAGGTGTGAATCATCTCCAAAATGTTGCAAAAGAGAATTTTGTTGGCATGAATATTACGATATTTAATCTAAACATCCTCTTCATGTTTTGATGATGACAAAGATGTAAGTTACAACATATAACGTAAAGTGCTTAAGTTACTTGTGATCACAATTATCCTATGCATTCTTACGTCAACAAGCCTCGACATCTCAACGTCTCAAGTATGCTTCAACAATCACTTAAGGTATGGATAAACAAGTGTTTAATACATCTCATGATCAAAGGGGTATTTAATTAACTAATACAAAGTTTATTTAATTATATAAACATATTATATATTTTTGAAAAACACTTTTGGTAATAAAGAAAAATGTTTTAATCATACTAAATATATGATTTCAAACTTTTAACCAAAATTAGTTAGTTTTTCACCAAATAAACTTTTCCCACTAAAAGACAGAAAATCTGGCCGTTTCAGTAGGGCGTCCCCCTTAATTTTAAGGGGACCGGCACACAATTAAGGGGACCGGCCACGCTCCCCTGTCAGATTTGGTCAGAAATTTTTCCCTATAAATACCACCTCAAACCTGGAATTTTTCTCACCTTTTGCACAAAAATTTTCAGATCCAATTCTCTCTAAACATCCTTCTAAAACCCTTTGATCATAAGATTATTAATCTTTGTTTCAAGTGATCCAATTTCTCATCACTCAAAGTGCAAGAGAAGAATCCTCCCTATCATAAAGCCAAAGATGTATTAGGATCTAGTTAGTGCTTATGTGAAGTTGTGAGTTATATATATGTAATGAGTAGATCAAGATGATCTTACTTAGTAGTGATTTAATGAGTGAGTAAGATGTAGTGAGAGGAAGTAGTAGTGTGGAGAAGACATGTAGTTGTGAAGATGTAGGTGTGTGATTAAGTAATGGAGTTTAGAAGAAGTTGTGATGAAGTTGTGAAGTCCTGAAGACGTGAAGAAGTTGTGAAGCCGTGAAGAAGTTTAGAAGAAGTTGTGATGAAGTCGTGAAGTCGTGAAGTTGTGTAGAAGTTGTGTAGTGATCGAAGTTGTGTTGTGAGATTGGTTCTAGCTACTATTAGAACTCGACATTTAGCTTAGTGTCGTTAAATGGTGTAAGCAAAAGTTGTGTACGGTTTTCTCCGCCAAAAGGGAGCTTGTTGAGTAGTGAAGAAAACTCTCGAGTAGGTGACTCGGGGAGTGGAGTAGGAACAAGGAAGGTGTCCTTGTAGCCGAACCACTATAAATCATCGTGCCCGGTTTGCATTTACTTTCTCTTATCTCTTATCATTTGTTCTTGCATTTATCGCTTTACTTCTATGCTTGCCTACATGTCTTAATTGTTGCTTATATAGTTGTGATGATTGATTGTGTTGAACATAGTAGTTAATATTGTGATTGTGTGTATAATTGCATGATATGGTCAAATAGATTATTATTCACACTTCTCATATTAAGTTTAACTTGATAGATAATTTGATACAAAACGTTTTAAGATTTTAAAAGGAAAACGTATTCACATAAAGATCGACCAAAGCTTCATTCATAAAACTAAGCTTTTCAAAAGCTTACATATATAATTGATCATATTGATTATATGTTGTTTTCATACTAAACTCTAATTGAAGTTTTCCAAACAAACAATTGAATAAATTTGAATCAACATTTTGAAACAAAGTTTTTATAAAATGAAAAAGAAGGGAAAACTATTCAACCCCCCTTCTAGTTTTCCACAATTGGTACCAGAGCCACGTCGCTCAAATTTTCAAAACAAATGGTTTTAAAAATTGAGTACGATCCATGTATCAAATTACCCATTAAGGAGGATTTAATATGAAAAGTATTTTGTTGATTAACTTGTATTAGTTTTGATATTATATACACTAATTATACTAGCTCGAGATAAGATTATGCTTAAAACAAGTGTTATATGTTCGTTTTTAAAATCAGAAAGTTACACACCTTTCCACAAAGTCAGAAAACAATTTTTAATAAAAATTGCATTTTTGAGTATCAGATGGGCGGCCCCTTTAATTGTCTGGGCGGCCCCCTTAAATACTGGGCGGCCCCCTTAAATTTAAGGGGTCCGCCTGTCTGTTCGACAGTTTTTCAGAAACTTTGAAAAATCATATAAAATTAACCGTAACTCCGTAGAAGTCGCGCCACCCGGTGTTTTAAAGGTAATTGAGTCTACTTTCATTTAAAAATACTCACAAGTAACCATTATAAACTTAAATAAGTCAGAAAGTTAAAATACTACACGAAGGTCAAAAATTGGAGTCTTGTTTTAACGTAAAACTTGTATTTTACCTTTTCCTTCGAGTCGGGCATTCCTAGTCGATATATCTTTGAAAAATTAAATATTTATGTTCTCAAAATATTGATCTTAATTAAATTTTAAAATGGATAGGAAACTATTTTATTTTCAAATAAAATCGAGCTAAGTAAACATTGGTATATATAATACACAAAACGGCGACAAGTGTTTTATGTGCTATGTGAACTCATTTGTGATTTTACTTTGTTAATTGTTGCTATTTGTAATTTAGCTATTTGAATATCTTAGCATATGTGCCTTGTACTCTATTAGTTTATAGCTAGTTTTCTGGCTTGTTCTTAACTAGATCTTATGCTAGATTTCCTGCGTTAGGATTGCAATATTATGCTTGCATTGCATATAAGAATAGATGGCTTAATGTTACTCAAATATCTTGTAAATGAGTTAAATCTAATCACCTAAATATTTCAAACAATTTAATCTATTCTTAACAACACACTTAAACATTTTCAACAAATTACCTTGTTTTACCTTAAGTTGTTTAATAAGAGAAATTGAATCTTTGTAAAACATTAGTAGTAATATAAAAAAAAGTATTTTCAAAATCTAAGTGTGTTCATTATAAGTAACAATGAAGAGTCTTTCACATAAACAAAACTTATAACAATCATGAAATAATAAGTCAAATTTCAATCATTCACCAACCTCACTCATAAATAATCTTAGGATTAATGGAACACACTATCAAAATGCCTATTTATTTTAAATGAGTGTTTGTGAGGGTCAAGAAAGATCCTGATATTATATCAATTCATTATTCAAATTATGGTTGATATATTCATCAAATCTAATTGACATGTTTTTAAGTATGGACAAGAAATTGGATTGTTATTTGTTTAGTTTCAAGATTATATCAAATTTTAACAAATGATATAGTCTTGAATCTACATACCCAATCACACTAGATTGATATGAAAATATTTACATTTTTTGTAGATGAAAAGAATATGCATTGGATCATAACTCACACTTGTGTTGACAATGCCATATTGAATCTACTTGTCCAATAGTTGTGTTCAAAATATTAGAATAACATGTTTAACACATACATAAAATATACAATGAAGTAGAATTAACGACTTGGATGTTTCATCCGAAATATTCATGAAATTTACATTGCAAAGCAATGGATAAATGTGTCATATCCGAAAAACCAAACATGAGCAAACTAACAACATATGTAAACTTTGCTCACACTACTTAAAATCATCACTTCAAGCTAAAATACATATTTAAGAACAATACACACTATATATTATATGTATTTCATTTTCTTTGTAACATGAATGGTTGTGTTACAAGATAATGCACTACACTTTTCTTTTTGAAATAATTTAAGTTATTAGAATTGAAAAATAACTTGTCACAATGCATAAACAAGTAAAATTCATTTTGTTTCAAATACTAGTTAAATTATGATATATAACATTGGCAAAAATCATAGAAAATAATATTTGCTTTAGAATATATAAATGTCTAGTTTTGATATCATTTGTGAATCACAATCTCATTTAAGATAAATAATCTTAATGAGATTCATTTTTCAAGATATGCTAAGGAGCATTCTTAAATCAAGCACATTTATTAAATCAAGTAATATGCCATCAAAACCAAATAACCGATTAATCATGAACAAATGCGTTTACTCTTATATTAACATTTAACACATCTCTATTGGGATAATGAGTAAAATATATCATGTAGACTTACCTTCATAAAAACATGATGCTTGAGTCACATTAAGCCAAATATCAGTGAATCAAGCAAACTTCATATTTGGTACTCTTCGATAGGTGAATTTAGGAACTCAATTTCTTCTAAAAAGAGAATGACTACTGGAGAATCTATTAACTAGAAATTCAATTTAACCTAACGGTTGAATTGCTTCTATGTGAGAAGTTGGGTGTGTGTAACCCGTAAAAATGGTCGTGTTTAGCCTGAATTGAGCACCACTAGTAATAGTCTCATACTCATTCTCCAACTTGATTAAATTGCTCTTCCTAAATGTACCTAACGCTAAGCTTACTTTTATGAACTTTGCTTCTCATTAGATGCTTTCATTCCTAGATTTATGGCATATCGCATATATGTTATTTCTAGATGTTTATTTGCTCCTATGTGATTTCATTGTATGCCTTTACATGGTTTACTCTATATGTATCATTCATCTAGGTATATTTTTCTTTCCTTTAGATCCTACACCCTTATTTCATGAGAACCTTAGTGTCATTTTCCGATAGGTCATATTAGTCTCATAATATATCCGGATGAGCATGAATTTAATGGGAAGGGAAATCACACTCACTCACATATATCCTTCTACCTCACACCCAAAACCGAGTCATCCTTTGTACTACCAATCTCGAGTCATCCACCATTTCCATGTCCTCAAAGAAACCAAGAATCAATATCATACCTCCTAAATCACTCCTCATAAATACCTCATAAACCAACACATTTTGTCTAGCCAATCCAACACCTACTATCCTTCCATAAACACATAATCAAAATCATCATTCAACCCATCATGTCATCTCCCAACAAACCTAACATCTTTGTTATCACCCCACATACAACATCCAAACTACCATCCACACATGAAGAATCACTTTCATCCATACCTTCATCATGCTTTCATGATCACCCAAATGAAAACATTCTTTTAGCTCAACAAGACAACCTAACTATCACCCTCACTAATAAACTTCCACATTCATCTCACTTAATTCTACAAAATGACCCTTTTGAGGATTATACTCAATATCAAAACAATAACCATCAATCTCATCCAAACATGAATCATAAGTTTCATGACCAAACCTCAATCCCTAATCACAATCCAACTCCACCATCATTACCTTCCTCCGAACATGAAAACTTCGTTGAAGAGCTCAAAGAAGCTCATGAGCTTAATGCTCTTCTTGCGTTGCATCTTATTCAACGCAATTTGGATCAACAACCTACCTCCACCAACTCATCTCCATCAAACAATTTGATCCATCTTGAAAACCATATCATAAACTGCATTTGTTGCACCTACCTTGAAAAACAAACCTTTGTTCTCAATGAACATCTTAATTGGATTGAGTATCTACTCACTAGGACGACTCAAGATTACACCAACACTCCATCACCACCACTTCTATGTTCATCTCCTAGTGCTCCCAATGCACCATCCAAAACACCATCAACTCAAGGAACCTCTACCTCCTCCATACCATTCTCATCATCTCATATCAATCCACCAACCTATAACCCCGTCCCATGGAGCGTACTTGAAGCTCATGGAGACACTTGCCTTTGTTGCATCCACAACCAAACAATTGTGTTCGGACTAAGAGATGAGATACAATACATGTTTTCTCACATTGAAAACTTGTTGCATCCTCTACCACCAACAACAAACACAACACCTCCACCACCATCAACAAAACACCTAAAAATCCCATGATTCACTATCATCCACCCTTGTCGAACGATATATTAATCTAAACCATAATTGTCAACCCTTTGTCATCACCTTCCCTTTACATTCACGATCATCCCTCCTCATTCTCCTACATTTTCCTAGGTTCTAATCTTTGCATTAGGTTCTAATTTTTTTTTTGAATTTAGGTTGTTGTTTTTAAAACAATAATTGCATGTGTCATACTTTTAGTGCATATACCTAATATGTCCATATATTGTTCCCCTATTAGTTTCATGCATATATCTATTATCATCATTATATATATGTGCACTTGTCTACTAACTTTGTTTTGAAGGATTACTTCACCGCTCGATTCTTTGGTAGCCAAAACAAGTTTTGAGCATACACCAAGGGGGAGCATACACCAAGGGGGAGCATTGAGGTTGATAGGATCAAGGCTTCACTTACGATGATGCAAGCTCGCCTTTTACATTCTATCTCAAGAGTTCAAGCATAGTAGAAGTCTCGTCTTAGAGTCCACCTTTTTGCTTCGACAAAAGGGGGAGAAGAAGTGTAAACAAGTAACTTATACATTTTACTATAAGTTATAGTTTACATAGTTTGTCATCATCAAAAAGGGGGAGATTGTTGGCATGAATATTACGATATTTAATCTAAACATCCTCTTCATGTTTTGATGATGACAAAGATGTAAGTTACAACATATAACGTAAAGTGCTTAAGTTACTTGTGATCACAATTCTCCTATGCATTCTTACGTCAACAAGCCTCGACATCTCAACGTCTCAAGTATGCTTCAACAATCACTTAAGGTATGGATAAACAAGTGTTTAATACATCTCATGATCAAAGCGGTATTTAATTAACTAATACAAAGTTTATTTAATTATATAAACATATTATATATTTTTGAAAAACACTTTTGGTAATAAAGAAAAATGTTTTAATCATACTAAATATATGATTTCAAACTTTTAACCAAAATTAGTTAGTTTTTCACCAAATAAACTTTCCCCACTAAAAGACAGAAAATCTGGCCGTTTCAGTAGGGCGGCCCCCTTAATTTTAAGGGGACCGACACACAATTAAGGGGACCGGCCACGCTCCCCTGTCAGATTTGGTCAGAAATTTTTCCCTATAAATACCACCTCAAACCTGGAATTTTTCTCACCTTTTGCACAAAAATTTTCAGATCCAATTCTCTCTAAACATCCTTCTAAAACCCTTTGATCATAAGATTATTAATCTTTGTTTCAAGTGATCCAATTTCTCATCACTCAAAGTGCAAGAGAAGAATCCTCCCTATCATAAAGCCAAAGATGTATTAGGATCTAGTTAGTGCTTATGTGAAGTTGTGAGTTATATATATGTAATAAGTAGATCAAGATGATCTTACTTAGTAGTGATTTAATGAGTGAGTAAGATGTAGTGGGAGGAAGTAGTAGTGTGGAGAAGACATGTAGTTGTGAAGATGTAAGTGTGTGATTAAGTAGTGGAGTTTAGAAGAAGTTGTGATGAAGTTGTGAAATCTTGAAGACGTGAAGAAGTTGTGAAGCCGTGAAGAAGTTTAGAAGAAGTTGTGATGAAGTCGTGAAGTTGTGTAGAAGTTGTGTAGTGATCGAAGTTGTGTTGTGAGATTGGTTCTAGCTACTATTAGAACTCGACATTTAGCTTAGTGTCGTTAAATGGTGTAAGCAAAAGTTGTGTACGGTTTTCTCCGCCAAAAGGGAGCTTGTTGAGTAGTGAAGAAAACTCTCGAGTGGGTGACTCGGGGAGTGGAGTAGGAACAAGGAAGGTGTCCTTGTAGCCGAACCACTATAAATCATCGTGCCCCGTTTGCATTTACTTTCTCTTATCTCTTATCATTTGTTCTTGCATTTATCGCTTTACTTCTATGCTTGTCTACATGTCTTAATTGTTGCTTATATAGTTGTGATGATTGATTGTGTTGAACATAGTAGTTAATATTGTGATTGTGTGTATAATTGCATGATATGGTCAAATAGATTATTATTCACACTTCTCATATTAAGTTTAACTTGATAGATAATTTGATACAAAACGTTTTAAGATTTTAAAAGGAAAACGTATTCACATAAAGATCGACCAAAGCTTCATTCATAAAACTAAGCTTTTCAAAAGCTTACATATATAATTGATCATATTGATTATATGTTGTTTTCATACTAAACTCTAATTGAAGTTTTCCAAACAAACAATTGAATAAATTTGAATCAACATTTTGAAACAAAGTTTTTATAAAATGAAAAAGAAGGGAAAACTATTCAACCCCTTCTAGTTTTCCACAAATTTATATACCGCTACCAACAATCAAATATCTAAAAGATGTGTGAATCATCTTCAAATATACATACTAAATGTGATTTTGGCCGGTTTATATAGGCATGAATTAGGTTAAATCATTAATTATTCTTGCAACTTTTCGCAACTCTTGCACTTCATCTAACCGACTTTTAATTTTATACTAAAGGATATGTGATTAACTCGGGCAATCCTTGCACTTTACCTCCTTTCATGATTGTATAGATATTATGAGGCTGCATTGAATTCCGAGCATTAGCTATCTTGTAGTTTATGCAACTACTAAACGACTCCAACTTGTTTCTAACTCTAAAACTCTATCATCATAACTCTACATTAAATTTAAGGACTGAATCTTATAGTATTATAGATAATTATTATTATTATTATTATTATTATTATTATTATTATTATTATTATTATTATTATTATTATTATTATTATTATAAACAATTTAAAATAATAATAATAAATAAAAATAATATTTAAATAATAATAATAATAATAATAATAATAATAATAATAATAATAATAATAATAATAATAATAAATTATTATTATTATTATTTAAATATTATTTTTATTTATTATTATTATTTTAAATTGTTTATAATAATAATAATAATAATAATAAAATGATTTTTGATGATAAATATAATGAATTCCATGGAAGGGATCTAATAAGAAGAAAAATTAAAATGAGAAGAATAATAAGGATTTCTAGCCACATATTTTAAATAGGAGGGAGAAAATTAAGGGGAGATGCATATAATTTTATAGGTGCATCTGAAATGTGTGGTTGTGGTTTCTTCTTATCCTTCTTATTTTAACTTTTCTTCTTATTTAATCCTAACTCTTCCATGGACTTGTAAACATTACTCACATTTTCCTATGGAATGTTGAATTCCCTAGAATTGGGATTTTGAAGGATTTCGTTCCATTCTATTTGCCAACCAAACATGTTAAGAAATACAATTCAGATTATGAATTCTTTGAATCTGCCAACCGAACACCTTATGGAATAGAATTAGATTCCAATTCACCAGAATCTTAAGGATTCCGCGAACCAAACGGGGCTTAAAAAAATTCAAATTATACCTTTTACAATACAAGCAAGGACGTATTTTTATTGTCTAACGATGTGGATGAGATACTGGAAGCACTTGATCGACGACGACGACAAAAAAACAAAAAATAAAAAAAAATAAAAAATAAAAAGGACTAGAAAATAGTAAGAGATATATATTCTTACTTAATGCTATTACGTTGTAAATGAGTAGAATGCGAGATAGAGTTAGGATCAATAAGAAGAAGAATTAAAATAAGAATGATAAGAAGAAACCATAACCACTCATTTCAGATGCACTTACAAAAATAGATGCATCTCCTCTTAAAATTATCTCTCTTATTTGAAATGTGTGGCTAGAAATTCTTCTTAGGTGTCGTTTGTTTTTTCAGAGCTTTTACCTCTTCATCTGTAAACCATGTCTGCAGAAGAAGAGGTACATTTAAGCTCTTCATCTGCGAGAAGAAAACCGTTTGTTTTTATACTATTAAAGTACTTTTTTCCTTTTCTTTTGTCACAAGTATCTTTTGCGCCATTGAAGTAAGTTTTTTTCCAATACTATTTTTCTTGCTATTGAATTACTTTTTTTTTTCTTTTTTTACGTTTTCGCCCTTTTTTTTACGTTTTCGTCTTCTTTTTACGTTTTCATCCGTTTTGTTACGTTTTCATCCGTCTTTTTATGTTTTCGTCTGTTTTTTTTACGTTTTCGCCCGTTTTTTTTTACGTTTTCACCTATCTTTTTACGTTTTCGTCCGATTTTTTTTGTATTTGTCCCTTTTTTTTAATGTTTTCGTCGGTTGTTTTATGTTTTCGTCCATTTTTTACGTTTTGATATTCTTATGTTTTGAACATCTTTTTTATTTCCATTTTTTAGGTTTTTGTCTTTTTTTTTTTTTACATTTTCATATGTCTTTTACATTTTCGACCACTTTTTTACGTTTTCGTCTATTTTGTTACATATTCGTCCGCTTTTTAAGTGTTTTTTTTTTGTTTTCAACTATTTTTGTCTGTTTTTTTTAAGGTTTTCGTCTGTTTTTTTACGTTTTCGTCTATTTTGTTACAACTGTTTTTGTCTGAATATAAAAAACTGACAAAAACTGGCTAAAACGTAAAAAAACAGACGAAAGCGTAAAAAAAGACGAAAACGTAAAAAAAAGACGAAAACGTAAAAAAATAGATGAAAACGTAAAAAACGGGCGAAAACGTAAGAAAATGATGGAAACGTAAAAAAATAGACGAAAACGTAAAAATACGGCCGAAAACATAAAAACCGGACGAAAACGAACAAAACGTTAAAAAACGTGTGTAAACGTAAAAAAACAGACAAAAACATATAAAACGAGCGAAAACATGAAAAAACGGACGAAAAGGTAAAAAATAAACGAAAACGTAAAAAAAAATGGGCGAAAACGTAAAAAAACGAAATCGTAAGAAATGGTCGAAAACGTAAAAAAACGGGCGAAAACATAAAAAAATGGATGAATACTTAAAAATACATATGAAAACGAAAAAAAACTGACGAAAACATAATAAAACGTTCGAAAACGTAAAAAAAACTGACGAAAACGTAAAAAAAAGGGGCGAAAACGTAATAAAACGGACGAAAACGTAAAAAATGGACAAAAACGTAAAAAAACGGACGGAAACGTAAAAAATGGTCGAAAACGTAAAAAAAACATTTGAAAACGTAAAAAAACAAAAACGTAAAAAACAGACGAAAACGTATAAAAACGGATATTGAGAAAGAGATGTAAGGTTTGCAAAAGAAGATGTAAGAAGTGAAAGATGAGGTAAGAAGTGAAAGAAAATATCTGAAATTTAGAAAAGGAAAGAAGTGAAAAGAAGCTCTTATGTCTGCAAAAAAAAACAAACAGAAACCTCTGCCCTCCTGCAGACAAAAGAAGTGAAAAGAGGAAAAAAGTGCTTATTGTGAAAAAACAAACGACACCTTATTCTTCTTATTTTAGTTTTTCTTTTTACCGGATCCCTTCCCATGGGAGATAATGCAATGCATACTTCTTAAACAATCTAAAAGTTTGCCATTTATGAGATAAAACTCAGTTAGTTTTTTTTTTTTTTTTTTTTTTTTTTTTTGAAAATTATAGTAGTTAAGTTCTAATTTTTGGTTACTAATCATACTTTCTTTTAGTTTTTAATAAGGGAAGTGATTGACATATTCTCAAAAGTTATCGACACACTTAATTGTATAAGCTGTTAAAGCATGATATACGTAAAGTACAACTGTCTAATGCATTGAATAGAGTGTGCCAAAATACTTTGGGAGTGTGCAAATCATTTTTCTTTTAATACTGTTATACACTATGTTTGTTTTATATTTTTTTAGGTAAAATGTCAAAAGACTCGGTAAATATATTACTCCAAAAAATGTTTAAATACAAAGGATATGGGTGAATCTCATATCTCAGCTATATAGGCGAAAAAACTTACATAACAAGATACTTCATATTCTCTAAACAAGAAATTAAACCACTACTCAAAAGATAACATTAAACTCCTACGAAAACAAAATTACTTCCTACCAAGGCCTTGGAGCTTGATACCATACGTGTTATAAAAAGCATCCAAATTCACTGGAAGATTGTAGACCAGCTTCGCATAGTCATCATAATCATCTTCACAATCGTTACCACCACAAAAAAGGTTCACTGACTCATCAAAAGTGTTCACAACTTCCTCTCCATCACTGTCAGAATTCACAACCTCCTCTTCATCACTGTCAGAATCAACAATCTCTCCCACCTTAGAGAATGGGTTAACCCTCTTAGTAGAAGAAGTAGACGGAGAAAAAGAAGAACTAGACTTACTAGCCGCGTCCTGCACCTTCTCTTTCACCACACTCACAAGCGTTTGACCAGTCTTTTGAGACCCATCCACCTTAGCTCCCCTTTTATTACCCGGATAATCTTCTTTTTTAATAGGGTGACTACCATCATCCACAAGAGTAGCTTTCCCATCAATAATTAGCTTTTCAAGCTCCACAATTTTCTCAACAATAGGAGTAGGACCAACCTCCTTTGCTTCCATTGTACTGCCAGAATCCAACTCAGCCCCAACCTTAGTCACAACTTAAGTAGAAATGCCACATTCATCAGTATCGACCATATTAAGGACTTAAAACGTATTTGATGTAGCAACCTTCGTCCCACTCGTACTAGCCACATTAGCAACTTTCTTCTTTGTAGTATCCACTTTCTTGAGTTTAGGAGGAGGCGCTTTAAATTGATACCTAAACTTAGGGCCCACAACAAGTTTAGTAAATCCTTTACTCGGACCACTTTGGTTACCATTCTTACCCTTATTCTTGTGATTGACCGCATGGAAACCATCACTATGTTTGTTTTATAGACAAATGTACAAAGTTATTTATAGATTTTTTTTTTAAGGGCACAAAGTTATTTATAGATAGTTAACTCCTATAAACTAAATAGATGCAATAAAAAGTTTTTTTTTTTTGAACATCAAATATATTAAACAGAAGCCGAAGCCAAACTACAAAGCATCACTCCTCGCTATGGAGGTAATATCACAAGGAAAGTTATCACGCCAAATGAAATTTACATCAGAAACGTAAGCAACTTTTGCAACATGATGAGCCGCAAAATTACATGCACGAGGAGCCCAGCACAACTGTAAATTCATTTGAGATCTCCAATATTGAATATCTGAAACCAAAGCCGCTAAAGACCAGGGTGGCACATCCTCTGTAGAAGCAAGCGAAATTGCCGATAGAGAATCAGATTCAATAAAAGCATGATTCCATCCATTTGTAGCAGCAAGGATACAAGCTGATCGAATGGCACTCAACTCACTAGCAAGAACCGATTCACTACGACATTTTTCACCCAAACATAGAAGCAAAGATCCACTACAATTACGAGCAACAATCCCAATAGCGGCCGATGAGTCTTTAAAAGAGGCATCACAGTTAAGCTTCACGAGATTCGAAGTGGGGGGGATCCACTTACGTGAACTTTCATGCGAGATGCCATTGGATTTCGGCATAGAAGTGGTGTCAGAAGAAACAGCAACTGAATGAAAAACATCATCATTTATCTCAGCTTCCAAAATAACACTAGCAGGAATAATTTTGACTTGTTCAAATATGAAGCGATTTCTCGCTTTCCAAATAGACCATGCAAGCGTGGCAAAAGAAGAAAGGAAATTTGTAGAAGCATCTTTAGATTGGAAAGGCTGTAACAAAGATATTATACGAGAAGTAATAGTACCTGATAAACCATCTAAACGGAGGCCCAAGAATGAGCCGAACCAAACAGGCTTTGTCCATTCACATTCGAATAACAAGTGTTCTACAGTCTCCGGGAAGGAATGGCAAATGAGGCATGTTGGGGAAGTTGCACAGTTGCGTCGAAATAAAGCTTCACGCGTAGAAAGGGCATTTGAACAGGCCCTCCACCAAAAGTTCTTAATTTTTGGGACTGTTTTTAAACGCCAAATTTGCTTCCAAAATTCACTTGTTGGACTTCTGGAGGAAGATGCATAACTCGTTACATTCTTTTTCCAATTAAGCGCTTGACGATACCCGGATCGAACTGTATAAATCCCTTTTGAATCATAATGCCAAACAAGCTTATCTTGAGCCCCTGTAATAGAAATAGGAATGCGTGATATAAAATCTGCCTCACTAGGGAATAAATGAGCATGCAATTTATTTACATCCCATTGTCCATGAGTTATGAAATCAGAAACTTTCAAAGAATTTAAAAACGGACCACGTGGCTGACGAATGTAAAAGTCCTCCTCGTATGGAACCCACTTTTGGGTCCAAAAGGATATATTTTCCCCATTAGCGACCTGCCACCTAATTCCTTGAAGAAGAAGATCACGACCATGAAGAATGCTTTGCCATAACCAAGAGGGGCGAGAACCTACACGAGCTGTTAGAAAATGACCATTAGGATAATATAATCCTTTAAGGACACGAGCCCAGAAAGAGTTTGGGTTAATTAAGAGGCGCCAACCTTGTTTTGCTAATAAAGCCAAATTGAAAGAACGCAAGTCTCTAAAACCAAGACCACCCTCCTCTTTAGGTTTAGAAAGGCGTTCCCAACTCAACCAATGAATACGCCTCTTATCTATATCTCCGCTCCAGAAAAATCTTCTAATATGACAAAGCAGCTTATCAAGAAAACCATTTGGCAGCAAAAAACATTGCATTGCATAAGATGGAATTGCTTGGATAACTGATTTGATGAGGATTTCACGCCCCGCTTGCGAGAGAAGCTTTTGCTTCCACCCTTGAACTTTTTGTAGGACCTTTTCCAAAATAAAAGAGAATAATTCACCTTTTTTCCGACCGCATATAAAAGGTAAGCCAAGGTAGCGAGCCTTCGGATCCATACATCCAACATTCAAAAGATCACATATTTGCTCTTGGAGATGCTTAGGGCTATTCGGTGAAAAGAGGGCAGCAGACTTTGTGAAATTTATGCTTTGACCCGATGCCTTGCAATAGCGATCCAAAATATCCACGAGAATCTTACATTCATGCACGTTTGCTTTAAGAAAGAATAAAGAGTCATCAGCAAAGAAAACATGCGAAATTATAGGGCATGTCCTAGCCATTTTAATCCCTGATAACTCTGAAATTCTTAAAGCATTTAAGACCATACCTGAGAGAACATCAGCAACAATAATGAACAAGTATGGGGATAAAGGATCACCTTGACGTATTCCCCGAGTAGGACGAATGCTACCAATAGAATCTCCATTTATCAAAAATTCAAGCTCATACGAAGATATGCATGAAAAAATCCAGTTGCACCATTTTTCTCCAAATCCCATCTTCTTTAGCGTAGCAATTAAGAAGTCCCATTCAACCCGATCAAAAGCCTTATTTAAGTCAAGCTTTAAAGCCATAAGACGTTGAT